>JAPDOI010000004.1:2400000-3600000 GCA_029168955.1 Aplectana chamaeleonis | reverse complement strand
TCGCAATTAAAGTATCTTTCAATGACGAGTGACATCGAATCCTCCTTCACCACATCCGTTCAATGTTTTTTTTGCCTACGCCTACGCGGTCGTTTCAAACAAGATTCAGAAGCATCGTGTTGCACAGGGCGATCTTCTTCTTCTTCTTTTTGCAGCCACATTGAGGGGTTTTGTCATAAGTTGAGGAACTGGGCGACCAGTAACGGATTCGTCCATAAGTCCATTACTACGGTCAGCGTGGTAGGTCTCTCCGGACAGTTGAATAAATGTGCGGTATCGTGGCCGATGGTACCGCAGTCAGCACACATCAGATTTACTGCTGTCAATCCTGCTGACATAAGATATTAGCATTGTAGAGTGACCACAGCGTAATGATGCGAGCGTGCACCTGGCCCTTCTACCGAGTTGAGCCTCGGATGTGCAGACTTGGGGCGGCACTACCCCCAATATGGGATTAATGACCGCCTTTTCCAGATGACACCGTACAAACTGAGAATGCTCCTCGCGCAATAGACGGAGTCGTTCTTGCTGTGAGTCGTGCCATCTCTGCAGATTGACTTTGCTGGGAGCATCGGCGAATGGCTTTCTGATCTTTCTTTCTCTGACGGACGGGTTTAGCACTCTCCAAGAGGGGTGATTTGGTTGTTTGACAATGTTGATGAAAAATTGTTGGGCCTGGAGCTCACAGTGCTCCCTTACTGGTAATAAGCGGGTCTCAGCATGCAAGTGATCGACCGGGGAACTTCTTGCACACCCGGTGGCGATTCGAAGAGCCGCATTCTGTATGCGTTGCATCTTAGTCCAAGAGGATTCGAAACTAGATGCTGCCAAACTGGGGCGCCGTATTCCAGTGCAGGCTGGAGAATAGCCTTATACGTTGT
This sequence comes from Aplectana chamaeleonis, assembly GCA_029168955.1. Taxonomy (NCBI): domain Eukaryota; kingdom Metazoa; phylum Nematoda; class Chromadorea; order Rhabditida; family Cosmocercidae; genus Aplectana; species Aplectana chamaeleonis. The sequence continues at coordinate 3,599,119 of JAPDOI010000004.1, read as the reverse complement.
AATAATGGTTTCTTTGCTACTACCCCATGTTGTACCGCCCAGGGCTCTAAGCACGTTAAGCTTCGCTTTAACGATAGCCTGCTTCTGTTCCGTGTTCTTATGGAATTTGAGCGATGGATCGAGTACGAGTCCGAGAAGTTTTGGGAAGCGGGCGGCAGGCAAACGATCTCCATTCCATACGACATACGGATGTGCGCTGTGTTCAGATGGGTCCGTTGTGAGTACGGATACCGATGACTTTGACGCAGAAATCTTCAGCATTTTGCGGTCGAAGAAGCTTTTCAGTGCGGTCAAGTACCCGTTAATCTTAGCGGCGGCCACATTTATGTCCCGATCACGACACAAGACAGTCATATCATCAGCGTAAGCGACCACCTTGATATCTTGGGGTGGGGCGGGCATATCTTCGAGGTACAGACTGAAGAGAGCAGGCGACAATACACCGCCCTGTGGGACTCCAGCTGCAATCGGAATGCTGTTCGAGACATGATTCTGGAACATCACTCTAGCCCGTCTTCCCTTAGTGAATGCAGCTATCCAGCGCTTTTGCCATGGCGGGATTGATGACTCCAGTAAGTTGTTTGATAAGATACCAAGATTCACTGTGTCGAAAGCCTTAGTGAGATCCAAGGCAACTGCTACAGTTCTTTCCGGCTTATACGCGTTGAAACCATCAATCGCATAGCTCGTAATTTCTAACAAAGCTGTCTTGGTGGAATGCATTTTTCTGAATCCATGCTGAAACACCTGTCTCTCGTTGTGCTCGGCCAGGTCTTTGACGATCAGCTTTTCAGCTACTTTAGCAAAAGAAGACAACAAGCTAATGGGCCGATATCCCTTGACTGAAGCTTGGGGCTTGCCAGGCTTGGGCAGCGGAACGACGTTTGCCATCTTCCAATTCTGCGGGATAGTACACGACATGAACGAGGAGTTTATCACATCAGTGAGGAGCGGAGCTCGTTGGTGCCCCTGCTTCTACTGAACCCAGCAGACGTTTGAGTGTACACAGGGAACGTTCGAGCGATATAGCGTGCACAACTATATCGCGAAAGTATCCCGCACATTGCATAAAGGTGTCGCCGTCCTGCACACCTAGGCCTCTGGTCCATAAACACCCAGGGATCCGTACCTAGGGAGTCATGGAGTCTTTGGCCACAAGCCACAATTTCGCCACCCTGAACTGTCGATCGCTGTCGAGTGATATCCAAAAACTGCGCTATCCAGACTTCTGAGCTATTTCCATGCACCCTTTGCTGCTTTGCAGGAAACCCGCCTCAAGGATAGACCCGTCATCAGCGTCGGAGAGTACACCATCTACTGCGGTAACGCTGACGATAGGAGAGTGGGAGGCTGTGCAATAGCTGTAAGGAAGGATTTCAATGGTATGGTCAAGGAGTTCGGCTCAACGTCGTGTCGGAATGCATTCGTACGACTGCGGGATCACAGAGGATTCAATCTGTGGATAGTGAGTGCTCATGCGCCCACTGAAACCGCCGAAGACAATTCGAAGGATGCGTTTTATGAGGAACTCAATACGTTGCTGGCCAGGATACCTTGTCAACATGCTGTTGTCGTGGGGATTGACGCAAATGCGAAGATGGGACTTGATCAGGAATCCGAAGTACCCGGTAAATGGTTCTACCCAGTGGAGCAAACATCGGACAATGGCTACCGCCTTGTCGACTTTTGTGAACGCAGTGGTCTGATTATTGCATCGACATTCAAGAGGAATCATCGCCGCCATCAGCTTACGTGGCAGGGACCAACCCGGCTATCTCCAGAAGAGCAGCGGAAGCGGAAGATGACAACTTTGAAACTACAGCTTCGACTATGTCCTGACGAGGAATATTCCAGTATCGGACATTCGAAGGTCCAGAGCTGTGTGGGATGTCGCATTCGATTCGGGTCACCGTCCTGTTCTGTTGAACTTCACTGCGAGGATTCATAAGAGGAAGCGAGGGCTCAGCCTCTCCAGAGGATTGACATGACAAGTCTCAGAGATGAAGAGTGCAGAAGGAATTTCCGACAACGCGTTTCTATTCACATCGGAGTACGGACTAAGAAGAAACTTTGCGACGCGGATTCTTTTGTCAAATGCATCCAGGACGCTTCGAAAGAGGCACTCCCGGTTGTACAGCCTAAGAAGAAGTTCGCCTACGTCTCAGAAGAAACAACATCTACCTACAACAGAGTATGTGCTCTCCGAACTGCAGGAAACTTCGTGGAGGAGAAGCGTCTGAGGAGGAAGTTGCGTCGGCAGCTTCAAAGTGACCGCGAACGAGAGTGGACGTGTAGAGCTAAGGAGTTCGAGAAGGCTTGGGAGGATAAGAATCCGAAGAAAGCCTACACGTTGCTGCGACAGTATAGCGGGAAGATGAAGAGATGTTCTCCTGTCTTGAACACTACCAATGGAGTTGCAGTTGGTGATGCGACGCTGCCAATATGGAAGGATTACTTCAGTTCACTACTGAATCGTCCAGCGCCATCAGTACCTGAGCTCCCGCATGTTCAGAGAGCACATTACGATGTCAGTGAGGAACCGCCGACTGAGTCTGGAAGTTTTGGATTGTGTCCGGAAAATGAAGAATGGAAAGGCAGGTGGAGATGACAACATCACTGCTGAAATGCTGAAAGCTCTTCCTCCGTCTGGGATTCGTGAAATGACCAACACCATCCGTGCCATATGGATGAGCGAAAGGATACCCGATTCGTGGAGACATGCGATCATCGTACCTCTTCACAAGAAGCTATCCGTCACGGATCCTAAGAACTACAGAGGAATCTCTACTTCGTGTCATGTACAAGGTTTTAGAACGTATCATTCTCGAGCGACTTATCAAACATCGTGAAGGAACGACCAGAGATGAGCAAGCCGGTTTTCGACCTGGAAGATCGACCATCGACCAAGTGTTCGTCGTGAGAAGAGTAATTGAATCGTGGCAGCGGTTTTCGAAGCCATTACAGCTTGCTTTTTGGACTTTGAAGCCGCGTTCGACTCTCCTCATCGTGATCGATTGCTCAATGCTCTGCGAGCAGATGGAGTCCCGGCAAAGTATGTTCGGTTAATCGAGGACATGAACAAAGGAACAACAGCAGCAGTTCGTACACCTGTCGGATTTACGTCAGCTTTCGAGGTGAAAACAGGAGTAAGGCAAAGGAGCCGTTGCAGGACCTTTTCTTTTCAACTTCGCCGTTGATGACATCATGCGTAGAGTTGCAGAACAGTTTCCTGCGGATGTGATCCTAACACCATCAGGACGCTCCCTTGTCGACCTGGAGTACGCCGACGACATTGTGTTATTCGCTGAAAACAACGCAAAACTGCAAAGGATTGTGAACCTCGTTTCGAAGTATGCCGCAGCCTATGGACTTCGTCTTCGTCCCGACAAATGCAAGCAGATGTGGGTCTCTCAGAGGCCTTCAACTGGAGTTTGTGTGGACGGACAACGTATCGAACTGGTGGACGATTTCTGTTATTTGGGCTGTTTGCTGAAGAACGATGGTAGTTATGCAGCGGATATTCGACAACGATGTGCGAAAGCTACGTCTGCATTCAATTCTCTAACCAAGTGTTTGTGGTCTACCACCATCGCGAAGGAAGTCAAGTTGCGCGTCTACTCTATCCGCTATTCGCCCTATCATGATGTACGGATCGGAGACGTGGGCAGCACCGAAAACGCAGATGGAAAGGTTGGATTGCACGGAGAGGAAGCTTTTTAGGCGTTTGCTTGGATATTTCTGGCCGCGTGTATGCCATAACGAAGACCTTTACAAGGAAATCGACGCAGTACATCAACGCTTGACACGAGGGAGGTGCCAGCATCTCCTAACGCCATCTCAAGCAGCAATGGAAAGTCGACTTCGACTGCTCGGGCATATACTAAGAAGAACGCCGGATCGTCTCGTACAACACGCTTTAAAAATGCTTCCAAATCCTGTCTGGAAACGGCCACCTGGGCGTAGGCGAAAGTTCTGGACGGATGTGGTTAAAGAGGATTTAAAGTCACTCGGCATCGAAAGACAGTTCAGGCGCGATGTTTCGTTTCGCAGGAAATGGAATAGTGACAGCTGGATGGAATGTGTTCAAATTGTGGCTGAAGACCGTGAAAAATGGACACGGCTGACTACTAGGACGGCACACCTCGGTGAAGATGCGGAATGACCGCGTCAGGCGAAAGCCAACCGATTAAGTCAAGTAAGTCAGTGAGGAGCGGTAGTAAGTCAGTGGGTATCTTCTTCAAGACAGCAGGACATATCCCATCAGGACCAATAGCTCTAGAGTTCCGCATTTCCTTTATAATCTTCTCAATTTGCGTCGTAGTAAACGCTTCGGCCGTGCTCATAAGCGGGAGGCGGCACAGCTCTCTTACAGTCACTCTATTCTGCGGACCTCGTTTAGCACTGGTGATGAAAAAACTTTTCCCGAGCGCATAAGCGGCTTCCTTTCCTGATTTGAATACGCCGTTGTCGAATTCGATAGTGGAGACGGTGGCGGGTGAGCTTTTACGCGAAAGCTTCCGTAAAACCTTCCAAGTAGCTGCACTGTCCGTCTTAAAGTCCATCTGTCCGGTGAACTTCTCCCACTCTTCTTTCTTGTGTCTGTCCAAATCCTTTTTGATCTCACTGTCAAGCTCAGCAACCACGGGGTCCAGATGATTAACCGCTCTCCTCGCATCTCTCGTTCTAATTTTGTCGAGGATTTCCCTGTTGACATTTGGATAGAACGTCTTGACGCGACCGATAGGGATAGCCGCATTCATGGCCTTGCGGATTGCGTCAGATAGATGGCACTCCTTCTGGTGCACGCTTCCATTCCACGGGTAATCTGCCGATAGGCGAAGCGCAACTTCACTGAACAGGCGCCAGTCTGCTCGGCCTAAATTAAGATAAGAACGTTGGCGAACACCAGAAAAGGGAGCGAGAGAATTGGATAGATCGATGTGGACAAAGACAGGAACGTGGTCACTTGGCAGAGTAGTCGAGGTAGACCATGAGCAGCAGCTAGAAAGGTTGGACGAGACAAGAGATATGTCTGGGCTAGAAGATCGGCCGCTGGCAGGGAGACGAGTGGGCTGATCATCGTTTAAAATGACCAGGTCGCACTCATCTGCCCATTCTTCGACGTCATTTCCTCTAACATCAGGACCGAGAGACGAGCAAAAGGTGTGAGCGTTGAAATCACCCGCGAAAACGACCGAGGATCAGAGGGAGCAGTCGCTCAGCTGCTTCAGAAGTGGGATAGGATTGTAAGATGAAGGGCATGAAGTTGTAGGTGGAATGTATATGTTGAAAAGAGAAAGGGGTGTTTTTAGGGGAGATGGATTGGGAGGTACTCGAGAGTACCGTCCGTGAGGGTGCTGGGAATGAGGTGTGAGGGAAGTGAAGATAGAACGAAAGTAGAAACTCCTCCGCCGAGAGATGACCTTGGAGCATATTAAGAAGTATAGCCTGGGATATTGGGATGAGAATATTTAGGGGATGGAGAGAGCTTGGTTTCTTGAACCATGATCACGTCTGGATGGTAAGTACGTGCAAAGAGAGAGAGTTCAGAAAGCTTGGCACGAAGGCCGTTTAGATTGATATGCACAATGGAAAGGGGGCGATTTGAGATAGAGGAATCTGAGATGGAAGGTGAGGAGCATAACACACAACGAAAAGATGAGTTATGATGCCTCACAGAACTGAGACCCGAACAGGAGAGATGCACCCACCTTTGGCATCCGAAGCACTGGACGCTGGTATGTCTCCAGTTTACATATTCTCCGCACGTGGCGCATTGGTACTTCTGAGCGGGTCCAGGACTCCTCTCCACGCCGGCCCTTTGCAGGAGAATCCGAAGGAGAGTTGCGGCCGGCCAGCACCTCTCCCATGACAAAAACCCTCTTTGTGGAGGGGATGACGTCGGTTTGCACGGAGGCGATCTTCTTTCCTCCACACTGCCACGGCACGAACGTACGACATCTCGGCAGCTGCACAGGGCGATCTGGGGTTCTTCTTAATAGGTGCCCAAATTAACCAAATCGACCTTCATCAAGCTTCTTCGAAGTCCAGGAAACGAGCTATCAGCTAAAGAGACCAGCAATTATGAGCTGCCACGGCTTCGAGTCCCGCTCCGACGACTCAATTACTCTCCCGACAAATAGCACCTGGCCGACTGTTGATTTTTCGGATCCAAAATTGACCACGTCTTCAGTGACTTCTTTACGACGCCTGACAGGTTGCTCGGAGAGCTTTTAAGACGAAAACGAATTCCAGCGGCGCGCAGAACTGTCTTCAGAATGAGCAAGCGTCAAGATGTACGTACACTCAAGCTCACCATTTCGAGTGTCCTCGCCGGTAGACGATGCTGTGAGTGCATGGGATGTTGAATACATCGAGCCCCAGGAGCTATATCCATAGCCAGTCGGAGCCGGCGTCGTTGAAGGCATAGGCATCGATGTAGTGCCAGCGATCACATGACTGCCTTGCACCAAACACGGCGTTATCTGAAATATAATTTCTAGAATACCTCTGGTAACGATATGCCATGAAGAATATTAAGAACCACGGAAGGATAAAAGGGGGCGGGCCCCAGAGTAACATTTAGTTTAAGAGGCGACAAGAATACTAAAAAATATGACAGCTCAGCTAAATGTATCATTAAAAACAAACACTTGCCTGAAAATCTGGTGTACCTACGTGACCCTCTGCGGCCTGGCTGAAATCTGGCACGCCGTGAGGAAGCGTATGTCCCAGACCAGCAGAGTCCGATCGCCTATCCTCATTAGTGCGATGGACCAAATCACTGGAAAAGGCAGCGATAATTAAAGACCGAAATGACTTTTTTCTATAGGGGGAATATCAAATTCAAAGTGTAGCTTACCTTCGATCCACTAAACGCATGGGAATATCTCTTCGTTGCGGCAACTGAAAAGAGTCAGAAGTACAGAAATTTTGTTCTGAACAAGTCTGTATGAAGAAGTAAAAAGCATCATGCAGTTCGTGAACAAGTATGCCCTTCAAACAAAAGAGAAGTTAAGCCCACGAAGTGCTTAGTAGACACAGACGCCGGAGAACCACTGAGAACGTTCTCTACAACCATCTGCAATACGCCAGGGCCATAGGATTCAGATCGAGGAGAAGCCGCTTGACTCGCGCTGCTTTCTCCGACCATAATCGGCTCACTTATAGAGTGATCTAAAAGAACTAAAATGAAGCAACATAAGATTCCTCTCCTAGAGATCAATGTAACACCGTCGGCACTCCTGGGTAGTCTTAATGGCCCCTTTTTTCTGATACCTAGATTTTCGAAGAACACGCGCGGCTCAGCAACTAAAGGCACCATAGTCGCCGCGCAACGATCCGATTTTCGATCTTCGCCCATGGCAAAAAAAATATCTCCCATCCCTCTGAGTTGGTAAATTGGTACCAGACTTGTATAGGAGAACAAGAACATTGACTTGAATATTGGTTGGCCACACAAGCATACGGGCACAGAACACACTCAAAAGCCCCAACTACGCTGAATGGAAGCTGAGCAAGGTCAAACAAGTCGTACGCTCAAGCCATATCAAAGGTGCCATCCCCTTTCTGGCGAACACTCACAGGCTTTCACGTCCCCACAAGAACCTTGATTTCCGGTTCGAAGAAACTGCAACCATGCCCTAACACACAAATGGACGATCTTTCCTTCCTTATTCCTAGCATCTGTCCCACGAGATCGCCAGGTCCGCTTGTTTGCAGTTTACTAGCCATTTGCTCCTGTCAGCGGTGCCCCTCATAGTGAGCTGTGCTTCAGCCATGTCCGCTTGCACTCGATCAAGCCATCGGGTTTTCGATCTTCCGCGAGTTCTGGTCCCTGCAACTTCCACCTTGAACGCGGTTTTAGATACTGAGACATAGTCCTTCCTTTGAACATCGCCAAACCACCTGAGGCGGAACTTTTTCCTCTTCGCAGTAATGGGGGCCACTCCAAAGCCGGAACGCACCACGTCATTCGTTAACCTGTCTTTCAAGATAACTCCCATTGACCACCTGATCATCATCCGCATCTCTATCACATGCAGAAATTGTTCAACAGTCTTTGTGGCCGGCCAGCATTCAGTGGCGTGAAGGGCGACTGGTCACATTACCGTCCTGTACATTTTGGACTTGAGGCGTATTGGGATCCTCCTGTCACACATTACGCCAGTTGTCGCTCTCCACTTCGTCCACACTGCAATGAAGCGCCAATGGGCATCCAGTAGCACGCCGCCGGCAGATGTGATCTTTGATCCGAGGTACTTGAAACTGCCCACCCTTTCAAGGCTGGCGCCATTAATGCTGATGAATCCTTCCTCGATTCTCGGTCCACACTCCATGTACTCGGTTTTAAAGACATTAAGACGTAGTCCATAGCGCTGCACACGATCGTTCCATAGTTTCACTTCCATAAATGGACGACCCTTCCTACTTATCTAGTTTCCCTCACGTAGAAGTGTGACACGAGGTTGGGACTAGCCAACCTGGATCCGACACTTTTTACTGTTATTACACGCGTAAGCGCATGTGGCAACAACACAACATGTAATCAAAAAACCACAAATTTGCAGCTTATTACGTTACAAGTTAGACAACTGAAAGAGAATCTGTTTCTCTACGATGTAGGTAACGACAAACATCTCTTTTTTTTTAAAAAAGCGGAAATTTATCAGATATACTAATTACTCTGTTCATATTTGCATACCCCACCCCGGCGCGAAAGGTGAAGGGCGAAAATCAAGCTTAAACCTCTCACTTCTCGTGCTAAGGATACTGTACCCTTTAAGTATTTCTTTTAGAAGTAGCGTGTCCAAATTAGGCATTCTATTCCTTATTAGCCCACAAGGTATACTTCTGCATGTGAAGCCAAGTGGTTTGATGAAGACTTTTCTGGTGAAGCTGTTTTGAATCTTTTCCAGTTTTGTAATACAGGTTTTCTTATGAGGGAAGAAATTTCTTGTACCATATTCTGAAATGGAACGTACATAAGTTTTTTACGCTTGTATAAGCAAAAAGGGATCCTTAGATTTGAGCGATTTAAAAAGTAGGAGAAGTTTGTTCTCTGCCTTGGCGGCAATAATGTTTAGATGGTCATCCAAATCAAGTTTCAAACTAGTCACATCGAGAACTAGAGGGGGATCCGAGATGCTCAACCTACGCGTGGTGGATCTGTGGAGTCGACTACCGAGATCAAGAAGACTCATCAAACGAGCGTCAACAACTCCACGAGGAGTTTTTTCTGTGTGGGAGTGTAAATGGCTGGCTGCTACACTCCTTCGTATTCTACTGTTACGAGCTGGCATTGAGAAGAATCCTGGACCGCGAAACAAGACTCCGCGATATCCATGCCGTCATTGTGGATTGTCGGCACAACATGCGAGCATCCAGTGCAGTGGTTGCCTTGGCTGGGTACACCTCAAATGTTCGGGGTTAACTAGTTACAGTGACTACACTGATGCCTATTGTTGTATGTCTTGTATTAATTCACCTTCTACGGTTCCTCTTCATAGTCTCAACATTTTTCAACTCAATATTAATGGCTTGCGTGCCAAACTTATGGAACTTACATTGTACATTGAACGCTCACAACCTGATGTCATCCTCCTACAGGAGACCAAACTTAGCGTGTCCTCCTCTTCTCAGCTCCGCCTTCCCGGCTATACATCCTATCATATTCCCTGTACATCACATGGCGGTGGCGTGTCAACTTTTGTTAAATCTTCAATTCCATCTCACCTTATTGACCTCCCCAATGACAATGTTGTTGAATGTATAGGAGTTCATATAGTATTGCAAAGCTGTCCTCTGGATATTGTCAATGTTTACATTCCCCCATCCACCTCTTGTCCCAACGCATTTGATCCCACACCATACTTACATGATGTATTTTCAATCCTCTCATCTTCATCTGTTGTCATGGCTGGGGTCTTTAATGCTCATTCCTCTTCCTGGTTCTCCTCCTTAGATCCTGATGACAGAGGAGAACTACTTGAGCTTTTGCGGATGATTGTGACCTAATTCCTATAAACGAAGATTCTCCTACTCGTCTCCCATCGACGGGCAGGCCCTCCTCACCTGATGTCACGTTCGTTTCCTCTTCTCTTGCCATGTCTTGTAACTGGTTCACATCTGTGGCCATGGCCAGTGATCATGTACCCATCAGCACAACATTGGATCTGTCTTTTAATAGCCATCTCGCACCTTTTTCTGGCTCCCGTAGCAAATGTTACATTAACTACAGTAAGGCTAACTGGGTCCTGTTTAAGGAGCTGCTGCTCAGCCGGGTAGCCAATTATCCGCTAGCTGGCTCTGTTCATGACAAAGAGAAGTTCGTCGTCGACACCATATGCGAAGCCTCCAGAATAGCCATTCCGACCGGTCGTGTAAGAACGTTCCACCCTAACGTACCAAAGGAAGCACTGGAGCTAATCACACAACGGGACGACAGACGCAGAACTGATCCTTCCGATCCGTGCATTTCACTACTGTCAGATGAGATCTCTAAAATGCTGAACGACTACAAGCAGAAACGCTGGAGGGAGTACACCGAATCCATCAATTTTGCGACTGATAGCAAACAAGCGTGGACCGTTCTGAAGCGACTATCTGGGAAGAAGATGGCACCTGCGCGCAATACGCTTGAGTTCCCCTCGGGCAGATTTGAATTCGGATACAAGGCTGCCTGTCAACTTGGTAAAATCTATGCTTCTGCTTCATCTCGCCGCAACAAAGAGCACAGATGTACTTTACGTGCGATCAGAAAACTCAGTCGACATGACGTACCTGCCATAACTGCTTCTACCGTCTCTACCATCATCAAGTCGATGAAGAATTCGAGGGCAGAAGGACCAGACGGCATCTCAGCCGTTCATCTGAAGCATCTGCCGGAACAGTACGCAGAGGTACTCAGTGATCTTATCTACTCGTCCTTCACCACTGGTATTATTCCTGCTCGTTGGAAACAAGCGACTGTTCTCCCAGTTCCCAAGCCTGGCAAACCAGAAGATAAAGCAACGTCACACCGTCCCATATCCCTATTATCCCCTATCGCTAAGTTGGCGGAGAAAATCATAAACCCGCATCTCCAGGGCGCACTACAGCAGAACGTCCATCAGCATGGCTTCAAAAAGGCTCACTCCACCATCACCGCATTAACGTCAATATCTGAACACATCATTGCTGGTTTCAATAGAAATGCTCCCGCCGGTAGAAGTCTAGTCGTCGCAATTGATCTGACTGCCGCTTTTGACAATGTCAGCACTTCCTTGCTATCAAAATCGATTCTGGACTGTGACATGCCCGACTGGTGCAAACGATGGACTGACAACTTCGTCAAAGATCGCTCCATACGTGTGAAATTTGACGGACACCTGTCGAAGTCGGTTCCCTTGAAGGCGGGCGTTCCTCAAGGTGGAGTATTATCACCAAGCCTATTCTCCTTATATCTATCCGATATTCCGAAGCCGCCGCCCAACATTCACTTATGTCTGTATGCAGATGATATCACAATTGTATGCACTGACTCTGTTATCGATCGTGCCACTACGGAGATGAACAAATACCTCTGCAGCCTGGCCAAATTTCTCGAATCGAAGCAGCTAAAGGTCTCTCCTTCCAAAGTCTAGCGTCACTCTGTGCACTACTGCAACGGCTGAGCATCAGCTACATCCCAGGGTTCTCTGGGAAGGTAACCAGTTGCCTCTCTCCAAGCACCCTCGGCTACTTGGAATCTTTCTGGATCCTTCACTGCGCTTTAATGAAAACACGCGCATCCGAGCTGCAACTGCCAACACGCGAAATAACATCCTCCGTGCTCTGGCGGGTACTACCTGGGGTAGCACAAAGGAAGTCTTACGCACGACATATAAGGCCATGATACAGCCTACTCTGGAGTATGGAGCCCCGATATGGACTAGACACCTGTCGGACGCCTCTTGGAGCAAGCTACAACGTGTACAAAACACTGCACTTCGTGTCATCACTGGCTGCCCAAAATCAACACCTATATCCCATCTTCACCAAGAATGTGCCCTACTTCCTGTCAAGCAGCACTGCCAACTGCAGTCACAACAGTTCCACATCGGCATAGTCAAGAATGCCACACATCCCAACTACCCCTCTTGTCATCAGACCCCATCCTCGTAATATTCGCACACCGCTGCACGCTGCCATTTCTACAGTGGATCGTCAAAGATGGGCCACCTCGGAGCTCACAAGGAAGAGGCTGCAGCAAATCGAACACACCAGATTCGTATCTGAATACATGTCCTGTGCCCCTCCTAATCCAGTCCTTGGTAGTGTGCCTCCTACGGTCGATGACAGTGAGAAGACTCTGCCCAGACGCTCCCGCGTCACTCTAGCGGGTCTACGTTGCGGTCATTCTTCGTACCTCAAAGCCTACGTACATAGGATCGATGAATCGGTCCCGGATAAATGTCCTGACTGTCAAAATACTGGTCATGATTCACTACATCTATTTTCATGCTCTGCCAGACCTACTCCTCTGTCTGCTCGTGATATGTGGAACAAGCCGAGTGATGTTGCCGCCTTTCTGCGCCTATGAGAAGAAACTCCAATGTGGCTGATAAGAAGAAGAAGAACTAGAGGTAAAATAATGGAAATATTTCTCGGTCGGCCAATTACCAGTGTTAGGGTTAGGTCTTTTCCACATAGGGCGGGTAGCGCATACCTGAAAATCGCTAGAAGAGTCACCGGCGCTACTTCCTTGGACCAGTTTAGGCGACGGGTATCCCAAATAGTTCTTAGCTACGGAACATAGCATTTTCGATCGTTTCTTCTTTTCTAGAGATAGATCTTCGTTTGTTTGATTGGTAGGGTGTATGAAGAATAGTATTTTTGCTCAAGTTTGCTGTCTGTTTTTTTCTTTCTCCCGGTCTTGTTAGTTTTTCTGTGCATCTCTTCTTCTTATTATCACGCATTTGCCTTATGTGAGTGTAATAAACATATACATATATACATATAAGTCGAGAATTGATGAGAAACCCCAAATCTTCAACCGAATCTGTTTTTTTCAAAAGTATACCATTGATTTCGTTAGATAGTCTGGGGTTATTCTTAACAAGGTGCAGTACCTTTGTTTTATGCGCTGATAGCAAAAGCATACTAGCGCTCGACCACTTAGAAATAGCATTAATGGAGCTTTGAATGAGGATAAAGCACCACTATCTGGGGAATGATATATTTTTAGATCGTCAGAAAACATTTTGCATCTAATTCCAAGATTTTCAATTAGGTATGGAAGATCGACGGCATAAATATTGAACGAAATTGGGGATAGAACGCTTCCTTGGGAGACCCCGCTCGGTGCACTCCTTACTGAAGAAAAAGATCCGACACCTACTGAAACTCGCGCCGGTGAGTAAGTTTCGTCTTAAAATGCAACTAAATGCTATGAGCACAACTTGCAAAATATTTTTTCTCAGAACATTCTTGGAAATGCATGTCTCGTGGACACATCTGGGAAAAAAGAAAATATCCCACACACCTTCGCATAACTTGAAGCTCGCAATCGGAGATGCCTAGCAGAAGCCAAAATTTCGGGAAGGAATATACATAACGCACTCATTCCTACCCCTCCAGCAAAAAAATGAAACTACCAGAAACAACTAGAAATATGTTTCAGTTTTTCTTGGCGCTGCTTTGGGTGTGAAGAAATTTGGCTAGTGTTTTTAAAATTTCTAACGGTGATCCAGATGAGAAGATGCGTATATTCGGCACGGATCCTAGAGATAATTTGCGTTCCCCACTGAAGGTTTGCGCAAACTCGGTGCACCTATGTTATAGCATATGGCTCGAGATTGCGCCAACCTTCAATAGTGAACGTAAAGTATCCCTAGTATCTATGCCGGCTGTAGCTATCTCAATTCAGATTTTCGCCCATCCAGGATTTTAAGCCATTTGGGGAAGCCGAGAACATTTCGCAGATAACTTAGAATCGACTGTCTGGGCAAGTGATAGTATAGCCAGAAGCACAGCTATACATCCCCTAGAATAAGCAATTCCAAAAATTGAACCCTGACCAGGAGCGAACATTTAAAAAAAATAGGGAAAGAAAAGGTCCTAACTTGTGGTAAAAGATAACTATTCGAGAATGCGCTTCTTCAGAGGAGGGGGCGGGTTACTAAATCAAGCTGGGTTTTGGTTCACCCTAGGTTTACGAACCCATGGAGAAAATTGCAGTACGTCTCGCACCAACCTAGGGGACGGGAAAATAGGGTGAAGGAAAACACCATTTGAATTAGCTAAACATTCCCGAAATTATCAATTAAAAATGAAAATGCCTATTAAAAGCGAACATTCTGAAGAGAAATTCTGAGCAGAAAACGCTTTTCCCTGTCTTAGAGCCAAAAAAACTACCACAAATTCCTTAAAAAGGCGTTCGAATTCTTCAGCACTGATTTGGATCAGGGGATGCGGAGTCATTTCAGGTCAGATTTCTCCCACCTGTTTTCCATTTCTTACAGTTGCTAATCTTACAGAAACCCATCTTAAACCCTTGAGTGTCCCACCACCACATCGAAAATGAATCCTTGGACATTTGGAGGGGACGTAAGTATTATCGTCTTATCAGTAGAGTAAGAAGTCAACTACCAATTACAGAAAAATTGAATTAACTGGTTTCATTTTTTCAACAATTAATTTCTTTTTCAGTATTGTCGAAAAAATCCACATCGAAGATTGAAGGATATAGAAAATTCGATAATTTTTAAGAACTTTAGCTACCAAAGCGTAACTCCTCCTCCGTCCCGGACAACGGTCCCCCTGACCCTATTGCAGTGGGTCAGATAATATTGATCGCTGACTGCCCTGGAGTGGAAGCATCTAAATAACTGCCTGGTGGAACAGCCTGTGAAAGACTAAAAAAAATTGAAATAAGTGCTGGAAAGAAGCTATACCTGAACCAATGTGCAGAACTCCATTCCACACTCCTTTTGTATTGGATGCAGTTGCCCATAGATGTTCCGCCATTGTTATTGATTTCTCCGCTGTCGAGAAGTGGGGCGAGTTAGCCCACAAATCCGGTTGAAGAGTTGAAGTAGCAGCAGCAGGATTAGCAATAGTAATAGGTAGAATGGGAATAATTCACACTACTAGCTAACAGACTAATAATGAAGAGACGACAATTTACAGGAGTTTCATTCACAGAAGGCGTTAGGACGACTATATATGATCCCTCTACTAGTAGTATAGTAGTAGTAGAAGGGACCGTCTGTACAACTGTACAACCCTGGAACACCACAGTGGATTCTCGAGGTTGACCGTTGAGGATCAGCTGCTACTCCACGAGACGAGTAGACGCGAAATCGATGCGGAATACAATGAGAAGGCGAATTCGCGGATACAACAAGATTCACTGATAGGAAGAGTCTGACGACGAGTGTGTAGAAACATACAACGCCAACTAAAAACATTACGACGATGATGACTGTGTTCAGCTAGCGTTTGCGGAACAAAGCCCTCCCACGAAGCACAATGCACATCTCCCGATCGAAATCTATCATATGACGCTTCTGTTTAAGATTCGATAATCTCTATCGATTCATGCGTTTCAATGTCTTAGTCATAGCTGTTATAGGAAAGTAAATCAATCCTTGGTACATATTTAGAGAAGAAATTTCAAATTTATGATGAACCAGGGAAAGGCATGGAGCTGCGAACGGTCCTTTCAGACTGCGGCCCCCAGGTTATTGAGTAGGAGCACAACTCAGAACTTCGTTCCGGCCTTTGCGGTGCAAAAAAAACTAGATATCGGGTGACTCGAAAGCTCGAAAATCGAGGTCAGATGCGGTTTCGGGCAACCCGCTAACCTTCGAGCGTTGCCAGCCACCCGGATGACGAAGCTCGGCCACCCGCTGCAGCGGGTCCCTTACTCAGAACGCTGCCCATGGCATAATCCGGCGTCGCGCGCAACTCGCGTCGTGATTTCGGGCGACCCGGACGAGCAGCGATTGGTCGCCCGCTATTGGACAACCGCAACGCGCGGTCCCAGGTTCTGAGAAGGTCTGTGTCACTCACAGGGTCGAGCGGGGCGTTGCGTAATTTTCTGAAATCGGAGCGACCCCCCTTGAACATCAATTTTTTCTGAAATTCAAAACTTTTGAGAGACCCCCCGAGGCGCGATTTTTCGGGCAGCTTATCTTTGATTACTAAAACTGTCAGTCGCAAAAATTCGTATAGTAGTCGGGCTCAAGCGTCTAAAACCTGAGCTATGCTACGATCCTTCCCTTTGGTGACCAAAAATATCGACTTTTGGGAATGTCTTGACCTAATTTTCTTTTGGGGTCCGAAATCACTGCGATTCCCCTAATATCTTCATTTTCAAACCAAATTTTTGCGACCCTCCCCCCACACCCCGTTGCGAATTTTTCGCAACCCCGCTTAACCCTGAACGGCGTACTTTTGCGACAAACAGTCGCGTCGCTCTGCCCAGCGACAGCGACCACCTGTCGCGGAGCTCCCGCCCTTAAAATATCTTTCACTGTCGCTGTCGCAGTGCGCTGCACAGCTGAAGCATCAGCACATTTGCAATGTGCCAGCCCTCCTCAACACGTTGCTGCGACGGACACGCGACAACTGTTCCTACGACGGCCACTTTCTCTTATGCTGGTGCCGCCTCGATTTGTCCTAAATGTCATGACTCTCGCTCATGACAGCGACAAAGTATACCATTGATCTAAGGAGAGATGGCAATATAGAATAATAATCCTAAGATTTCAAGACGAACGACCTCATCGAGGTAAATGATACTACAAAAATTGCTCCTGGCACAACATATAGCCCTCAAGCGCTGTTTTGAATGTAATGAGTGTCCCAGCCTGACCGAAGAAGCTTGCTTGAATGAGAACCCGCCCTACTGACGGAAGACTCTGGCATTCCGCCCGGACCCAACAAAGGCCCATTCCACCGGCGCTCCCCAACTGGTTGACGGCCTTACTTAAACAGCTGTATCAAGCGTTAAAATTGACTAAGTCGAAAAAAAAAACGCCCCGTGGACAAGGTACACGGAAAATTAGCAGTCGCGGATGAGCTAGTCTGCGTTAACGTCCTCAATAGAGCAGGTTTACCTTACATCCCAGAAAAAAATCAACGACGTGAACGCAGCGGATATGCGCAACGCGTGTCGCGTTAGACATTGTCCACAGCTGCCTGTTTATACTTACCCCAAAAAATCGAACCCCACCATAAGCACTGACTCGTTGCACATTCCACGCCTCACTCCTTCCGCAAAAGACCAAAAAACGCTAATAGAGCGTGTTGGTGCGCCGCACGACTACCGAATCTCCTTCTTTTACTCCTCTTCTTCATAATCCACGAAAATATAACTAAAATGATGGGGTGTCCATATATACTTTCCCCAGGTAACGTTTTGTGGCTGAATCAACCTAGTGTGTAAAAACTACACAAACTGGAACTGTAATAACAAAACAAGTTCAAACACCAATGCATGAACCAGAACTCACTTCATCAAACACGTCCGGCTTCCGACGATCAGTCCCAACGACACCGATTCCAGGTTTCCACGATCCACCCGCATTCGGTGGAGCCATTTGTCACATTCTCGATTTTCCGGTGAGCTAAAATACACACAGGAAATTGAACACACTGTTGAATAATAGAGTCACGTCATGCAAGGAACTAACAGGTACATCAATAGCAGGAGGAATGCTCATGTCCATGAGATTAGGAAGATTACGACCGCCGACCACCTCGTGCCATTTCGTCTCGTGGCATTCCCGTCAAATCTTGCTGATCTCAAGGCATCGCTTACCTACCCACAGGTGGACCACCCATTATGTCGCCGTTTGGAACCAGAACTGAAAATCTCGGTGTATAATCATGAACAAACAACTTAGAATTGACTTTAAAAAACATTACTAATATGGAGAGAAAAAAATTCTTCGAAAATACGTTATCATGACCAATTATTTCAGTCTGGGAAGACGAGATATTACATATCTAGAAAACTGCACGGATTTTGATGAATAACCTCGATTGCTATGGTAGACACGTTCAAGCGGGGCGTTGCGTAATTTTCCGAAATCGGAGCGACCCCCCCCCTCCCCTTCCGCCATCAAACTTATTTTGATTCTGAATTTTCGAAATGCCCCAAAGTGAGATTTGTGGGCGCCTTTTTCATAAGAAATTCGAGAATAGGATACTGAAAAGCTACCTCATGGTGTTCAATAACCGATATTTTTGATATCCCATCACTTCCAAAAATTTTGATTTTTGGTTCGAAATAGTTGCGATCCCCCCTAACCTTCATTTTGGGCCCGAAATGTTTGCGAAAAGTTTACTGACTCCTTCGAATTTAAAATTATCATTATTAGTGAACTGTAACTTCACTGCATATTTTTGAGATGATATAGGGCGGAATTCTACTTCCCGCAAGCAGCGACAAAAGCATACGAGGCTAATCGACTTTTGGTCGATATAAGGACATTCCAGAGCGGCTTCGTAGCGAAACTCGCGGTCGCGGAGACGGTGTGAGCTATGGGGGAGGGGGTGCTACGCAGCGCCAACCGTGCCGCGCGAAGGGGGCGACCGCCGCGCTTTCAGTGCGCGAGCTGGGCGACTCTCGCAAGGAAGTCGGGCGATTGGAATTGTTTCGACCATTTTGTCGATGTCTCTGTCGTACCGCCGTAGTTTCTTCGTATTTGCGGGTGTTCCTTTGTTACTATCTGCCCAATAACCCTTCGTAAAAAACATTTATTTCGTAAAACAAAAACCCCAATCGAACAAACGGCGGCGAAGAGGTAAGAACCGCAGAGATCGAAATATGAATTGGCAACAAGCCGTGCCCACTTTCCCTCGCTGGTGAGCAACGCCGCGATTTTCGCAGCCACGCCACTCGGTGCTATCTTAGCGAGGGGGGGGGGGGCACGGTTGTTTCGCAATTGGCGACGCCCATTTTCCCGTGCCGCAATGACTCTTCTGATTTTGGCAGGGGAAGGAAACCCCGGATAGGTGCTCAACTCTAGTGCGACACGGTAAAATGGGCGTGGCCAAGTGCATCGCGCCATAGCGACCCCCCGCTAAGATAGCACCCGGCACTCTGACGGCCGTCTTTTCTGTCTCTGGGTCTCTTACCTATTCGCTGCCGTTAGTTCGATTGGGGTGTTTGCCTACAGAATAAATGTTTTGTAGAGGGTTAATGGGCAGAAAGTGACAAAGGAACACCAACAGATACCGAGAAACCTCGGCGATACGGCAGCGACTAAAACGGTCGAAACCATTCCCATCGCGCGACGTCGTTGTCAGCTTGCTGCGAGGCTAGTTCCACTCGCGCACTCTGAAAGCGTGATGGTCGCCCCCGTCGCGAGGCACGATTTCCGCTGCGTAGGGCGTCGTTTATACTTCCGCCGTCGGCACGGCATAGTGCTGATTACGCGGCGTGGCACGATCGATATTACACGATTACACAACGCCGCACCGCTCGGCGGCGGAAGCGTAAACGATCCCTAGCACCCACCATCACTGAGACCGTCTCCGCGACAGCGAGTTTCGTTGCCACGGAACTCTGAAAGGCCCTATTAATCGTAAGCATTCCGTCGCGTCGCCCGTCGTTGAATGTATAATCCCGGCTAGGGTCATGCAGAGCACTGGGATTGCTCAGGCAGGAGAGCGGCCCAATTACTGATCAGATTTTTTCGCGAATATTGATCAATAAAATTTAAATTGTGGCTTCGATTCCTTACCGCGCGCAACCCGCACAGAGAGATCACTTTCTCACACTGAAGTTACAGAAATGAGCAGTACACAATTGAAACTGCCGTAACAAGTTAGGTATGTGGGTATGATTTTATCCGGAAGTGCCCCCGCGTTAAAAAAATATGACCCCCCACCCGAAATAATTGACAGAATTCACCATTTTCACTTCTAAACCCTCTTTCGATCGATATTATCGATTTTTCGTTATATTGGACAGAACACGGGTATGAGTTGTGATTTTTGTGGGTGTAGGTCTGTCAGTTCAAAGAATTAACACCCCAAAATCAAGAATCGATTGTTATAATCGATGGTTACCAAGCAATATCATCGATTTTTGCCTTTGTTGCACAAAATGCGGCAGTGAGTGGTAAATAATTGCTACTTTGTGTCGGTCCCTAGATTTGTGAATTTTGTTGTCAACGTTGTTGTTTAGAACATTACTTATTCAGCATTTATGAAGGCGACATCATGCCTGAAAGGCAGCGTTCACCACATTTCAAATCTTTGTTGACTGCCAAATTCATTTACATCAATTACACAGCATTTAAAAGTTTTTGTTAAATGCCAAATCCAACTAAAGGAATTGCACAACATTTTTAGCAGAGCCAAATCTATAACTTTTTCCGCGGAGCCCAACCTTTTGAAAATTTAACAGCTTTTCCCAAGCGTTTCCCTTCTACGGCAACCTCTCCAGGCCCACTGCTTCACTTATCGTTGATCACTGGTCGAGAGATCGCCGCTTCGAACACATGTGGCACGCACGCAAGCGAGGAGGTAATGATCCTATCATTACCTCCTAGCTTGCGTGCGTGTCACATGTGTTCGACGGGCCGATCTCTCGAACAGTGATCGATCATACAAGGGAAGTGTTTAGAGTGGTTAGCGCATATACCAAAACGACTAGTATCGTTAGTATAGTGCTTATCTGGGCCGAATTCCGGTCCGCAGTTGCGTCTCGACACGCTTTGCGGCCGCACGCTCCCGAGTCAGAAGAGCTTCCAGCGCCGCAGCAGCCGATCTGCTGACTCTAGGTGGGTTTTGGAAACAGGAAACTAAGAAATATTGGAGAAATTCGAATAAAAAAGCCACATCGAGTCGGCTTTAGCGCTGGAAACCCGTCTGACTCGAGCGCGTGCGGCCGCAAAACGTGTCGGGACGCAATTGCGGACCGGAATTTGGCCCAGATAAGCACAATATCTCTAGTGGCTCAATAGTTAAACTGCGCAGTATCCCGCCCCGAGCTGCAGGTTCCAAGAAGTTACAAGCCTAAAAATGTCGTTTTTTGTGCTTTTTGTACCCTCCGAAAAGGGCATTAATCTTTTGAAAAATCGGAAACGGACCCCATGAATGTGTTCAGCTCAGGGTAAGGCATGCCCTGGTTACCGGTTCTTTGGAGGTGCGGCCCTCCACCCAAGTTGGAAAATTTTGCGCCCCCCCCCCCAACTTACCAAGACATTTTTTCATTATTTGACGCTTTTTTTGCGAAGAATCAATGAAATCGGTGACTCTAGAAAATCGAGAAGGTTCCACGGCGATGATTTATGTTGATAGAGGATTCTCAAAAACCCATCACAGTCAAACTGGACCACTGATTTTCTTCAATAAACTGGAATGCCATAATACTGCTAGCGTGGACCGATGAGACTGACTTGATAAACATCTCGTTCAGTTCGTGCACTACCCCTTAGAATTGAAAAACAGCTAACGTCGTGCCGCTGCCAAAGCCTGGCAAGCCCCAAGCTTCAGTCAAGGGATATCGCCCCCATTAGTTTGCTGTCTTCTTTTGCTAAAGTAGCCGAAAAACTGATCGTAAAGGACCTTGCAGAGCTTAATGACAACCAGGTGTTTCAGCACGGACTCAGGAGGCTGCATTCCACCACGACAGCTCTGCTGGAAATTACAAGATTTGCCATCCATGGGCTCAATGCCCAGAAGCTACAGAGAACTACAGCTGTTGCCTTAGATCTCACCCAGGCATTTGACACAGTGAACCATGGAGTTATGACAAGCAACTTACTGGAATCATCAATACCGCCGTGGCAGAAACGCTGGATATCGGCACTCATCAAGGGCAGACAAGCCAGAGTTATGTTCCAGAACCATGTCTCCAATAGTATTCCTATAGCAGCTGGAGTTCCGCAGGGCGGTGTTCTATTGCCTGCCCTCTTTAGTCTGTACCTCATAGATATGCGTGAGCCTCCACAGGATG
The DNA here is from genome assembly GCA_029168955.1 of Aplectana chamaeleonis. Lineage (NCBI taxonomy): Eukaryota > Metazoa > Nematoda > Chromadorea > Rhabditida > Cosmocercidae > Aplectana > Aplectana chamaeleonis. The sequence goes on along the minus strand of JAPDOI010000004.1, from coordinate 3,577,179 downwards.
TCAAGGTTGTCGCGTATGCAGATGACATTACTATCATGTGTCGAGATCGAAACATACAGGTGGCCGCCAATAAGATCAATGAGTACCTGATTGCACTGAAGATCTTTTTCGACGAGAAGACGCGAAAGATCTCTGCATCCAAGTCGTCAGTTCCCTTCTCACAACGGATCCTTCCGAGCACTGCGTTCATCCCGACGTAAAGTGGGATGGAGACCATCAACCTGCTGCGCGATTTCGAAAACTGCTCGGTCTTGTGCTCGATCCGTCGCTCAAGATTCATAAAAATACCGAGCAGAAGCAGGCGGTCGTCAAAGCCAAGCTCAATGTACTCAGGGCCCTGGGCGGTACCTCCTGGGGAAGCAGCAGGGAAACTATACTCACTACGTATAAGGCGATCCTCCAGCCCGCACTGGAGTACGCCGCACCGTTTTGGCAGCATATAGTCTCAGATTCCTCTTGGACGAAGATGAAACGAGTACAGAATGCCGCTCTTCGCATCGCCACCGGTTGTGCTAGGAGTTCCCCAGTCGAGCACCTGCATGCCGAAACACGTGTACTACCAGTGAAGGAGCACTGTCAGCTCCAAGCCCAACAATTCCGTATTAATATTATTAAACAACCAAACCACCCGTCTTGGAGTGTGCTAAACCCCGTTAAAGTGAAAGACAAAAGGAAATCATTCGCCGATGCTGCAAACAAAGTCAACTTGCAAAGATGGCACGACTCATAAAAAGAACGACTCCGTCTTCTGCGCGAGGAGCACACCAAGTTCGTGCGGTGTCATCTTGAGTAGGCGGCGGTGAATCCTATACTAGGAGAAGTACCGCCCCCAGTCTGCAAATCCGAGACTCAACTCGGAAGAAGGGCGAGATGCACACTCGCATCGCTGCGGTCACTCGACAATGCTCATGTCCTACGTCAGCGAAATTGACAGCAGCAAATCTGATGTTTGTCCGGACTGCGGTACTATCGGCCATGATATAGTACATCTATTTAGCTGTCAGGCGAGACCTACCATGCTGACCACAATGGATCTATGGACGAATCCACTACTGGTCGCCTAGTTTCTCCGCCTGTGACAAAACCCTCGATGTGGCTGCAAAGAAGAAGAAGAGGTTTGTTCCCATCGTGTGCCTGATGGTGCGCGTCTGGCCGCCATCCTTCTCTCCGCTCCTTATCATAGCATGCTCATAGCCAAAAAACATCACAAAGTACGCTCACCATCCCTCTAGTACTCCAGTGGCCGATCACCCCCTGAAGCACAAATGCACGTCTTTTGATTTGTCTTTCAGAAAAAAAGTGACGTGGCGGTGGCGGAGAACGCTAATAGGGGGTCGTTCGAGAGGTCATATTTCATTCAACGCGTGTGGTTATTCGAGTTCAAAATTTACTCACCTACCTAACTTTCTACGGCGGTTTCAATGGTGTACTGCTTATTTTTTTCTTAAATCAGTGTGAAGGGGTGATCTCTCTGGCGGCTAGCGTGCGGCGCTGCGCGCGCACCATAATTTCTCCACTGCCTCAGTATCCTAGACGAGGAGCTTTTTAATCCCATGCATACATATTGAAGAACTCATGAATAAACGGGTATTCGATCACAGGGCCATCAAACGCTTACAAAATGAATCCAGATAGGCTCGACAGAGGCACTCTAGGAGACTGTACTTGAGAAAAAAAACTTTGTACGGCAAAAACGAAGTGGTTTTCCACAATTCGCTTTGGCTAGCTTTTTCGTAGTTGAACTTGATTGTCAAAAATAGAGGTTTTCAAAACGCAACAGGTACTATCCTTCTCCGAGCGAAAATTTGGTCCGCAGTTGCAGGAAAAAATATCAAGAAAATCATGCTGGGATCCTCTGAACCCAGCACAACTCGATCATGATCGAGCACGCCTGTGTAACTTCTCAGCGGGGTCGAGGGGATCGAGAGATTCTCAGCCGAAAAATAGAAATAATTTTTTTGTTGTGGACACAATTGGTTGGTTCTGTCTTTTTTGGTTTTCAATCGCGTAAGTTTTTTTGGGAGGAATTTCCTATAATTCACCCAGGTTTCATCGCGTACCTCCCGCCTCGGCTGCCTCTTCCGGAGCCGAAGCGGCAAACGACAAGCTGCCGAGATGTCGTACGTTCGTGCCGTGGCCGTGTGGAGGAAACAACATCAACTCCGTGCAGACCGACATCAACCCCTCCACGAAGAGGGTATTTGCTATGAAAGAGATGCTGGCTGGCCTCAGCTCTCCTAAGGATTCTCCTACAAAGGGCCGGCGTGGAGAAGAATCCTGGACCCGCTCAGAAGTACCCATGCGCCACGTGCGGCAAGGATGTTACATGGAATGAAACAAGCGTCCAGTGCTTTGGATGCCAAAGGTGGGTGCATCTCTTCTGTTCGGGTCTCAGTTCTGTGAGGCATTATAGCTCTGCTTTTCGCTGTTTTCTATGCTCCTCACCTTCCAACTCTGATTTCTCTACCTTAAGTCGCCCCCTTTGTATTGCACATATAAATCTCAATGGCCTCCGTGCCAAACTATCTGAGCTCTTCCTTTGCTCGTACTCACGATCCAAATGTTATCATGGTTCAGGAAACCAAACTCTCCCCCTCTACCACCTCCTCTCACCCTAATATTCCCGGCTATACCGCATACCATGCTCAAAGGACGTCTCTCGGCGAAGGAGTTTCTACTTTTGTTCTATCGACTCTCCCTTCTCACCTTATTCCCAATGTTCCTGAAGACGGTACTCTTGAGTACGTCCCCACACATCTCCCACTCAAAACTCCCCTATCTATTTTCAACATTTACATCCCCCCTACTACACCATGCTCCCCATCCTATAATCCTATCCCTCTTCTAAAGCAGCTCAATGACTGCGCCCTCTCACCCTCAGTCGTCTTTGCAGGCGACTTCAATGCTCATACCTTTTGCTCTTCGCTCAAGTCTGATGCCAGAGGAGAAGACGTCGAAGAATGGGCGGAGGAGTGCGACCTCGTTATCTTAAACGATGATCAGCCCACTCGCTTCCCTGCCAACAGCCGATCTTCCAGCCCAGACATTTCGCTTGTTTCTTCTAACCTTTCTAGTGCTTGCTCATGGCCCAATTCTACAACCCTATCTAGTGACCACATACCAATTTTTGTCTATATTGATCTCTCCAACTCTCTTGCGCCTTACACTGGTATTCGTCAACGCTCATACTTTAATTTAGGCCTTGCAGACCGGGGCCTGTTCAGAGAGGTTGCGCTTCGCCAGGCACCTGAATACCCATAGAATGGCAACGTGCACCAGAAAGAGCGTCACGTATCTGACGCTATCCAGAAGGCAATGAAAGCGGCCATACCAGAAGGACGTGTAAAGACTTTCTACCCTAACGTCACCAGGGAGATATTACAGAAAATCCGGACAAGAGATGAAAAGAGATCTGCCAACCACCTGGACCCTGACGTCACTCAACTTGACGATGAGATTAGAAAGGACCTGGACAGACATAAGAAAGAGGAGTGGCAGAAGTTCACTGAAAAACTGAACTTCAAGACAGATGGCGCTGCGACTTGGAAAATTGTGAGACAGCTCTCTGGGAAAGCCACACCTGCCACTGTCTCCACGATCGATTTCGAAAATAATGTATTCAAGTCAGGAAGGGATGCTGCTTACGCCCTGGGCAAGAGATTCATCATAACAACTGCTAAGCGAGGCCCGCAAACAGAGTGACGGTAAGGGGGCTGTGCCGCCTTCCGCTGATGAGCACGGCCGAGGCCTTCACCCCTGCGCAGGTGGAGAAGATATTAAAGGAAATGCGTAACTCTAAAGCTATCAGACTTGACGGAATCTGTCCCGCAGTCGTAAAGAAGCTTCCAAGTGAACTTCTCCCGCTACTTACCCACTTGATTAATACCTCATTTCGAACGTGCACATTGCCACAAGATTGGAAGACAGCGAATGTCGTCCCGCTGCCTAAGCCCGGAAAACCGCAGTCGCCAGCGAAAGGATATAGGCCCATAAGCCTTTTGTCGCCATTGACCAAGGTTGCTGAAAAGCTAATTGTCAATGATTTCGCTCAGCATAACGAAAAGCAGCAACACCAGCATGATTTCAGAAAACTGCATTCAACAACGACGGCACTGCTGGAAATCGTTGGCTATGCCGTAGATGGTTTCAATGAGAGGAAAGCACTCAGAAGCGTCGCTGTAGCTCTGGATTTGACAAAGGCATTCGACAGCGTCAACTTGGGCATATTATCGGAGAGCTTGTTGAAGTCTTCTATCCCTCCATGGCAGAAGCGCTGGATAACTGCATTCACTAAGGGCCGTCGAGCAAAAGTTGTGTTCCAAAGTCATGTTTCAAGCAGTATTCCCATAGCTGCTGGTGTCCCGCAAGGCGGAGTCTTATCGCTCGCTCTGTTTAACCTGTACCTAGGGGACATTCCGGCTCTTCCTCAGGACATAAAAGTTGTCGCCTATGCTGACGATAGGACTATCATGTGCCAGAACCGCGACATTCAAGCCGCCGCGAGCAAGATCAACGAGTACCCGATTGGTTTGAAAAGCTACTTCGACAACAAAACGCTCAGGGTCTCAGCCGCCAAATCCTCAGTATCAGTTTTTACCACTGACCCCAAAGAGCACAATGCCCATCCTGAAGTCAACTGGGGCAGAGATCGCCTTCCTGCTACTAGATTCGTTGAACTGCTTGGCCTTATACTTGATCCATCGCTGAGGTTCCACAAGAATACCGAGCAGAAACAGACAGTTGTCAAGGACAAGCTCAATCTGCTAAGGGCACTAGAGGGTACATCATGGGGCTGCAGCAAGGAAACTATTCTGACCACATATAAGGCTATATTGCAGCCCACCCTGGAGTATGCGGCACCTGTTTGGCAGCACTTAGTGTCGGATACATCCTGGAGCAAAATGCAGCGTGCGCAAAACGCTGCTCTTCGGATCGTCACTGGGTGTGCTAGGAGTTCGCCCATTGGACATCTTCACGCCGAGACTCGGGTACTACCAATGAAGGAGCATTGTCAGCTCCAGGCCCAGCAGCTGCACATCAACATCACCAAACAGCCCAACCACCCATCTTGGAGAGTACTTGAGCCTGTAAGAGAGAGATATATATCAAAAAACCCTTCGCCGATGCTCCAAATAAAGTCAATCTGTAAAGATGGCACGATTCACATCAAGAACGCCTCCGTCTGTTGCGCGAGGAGCACACCCAGTTCGTCCGAGGGTATCTGGAAAGAGCGGCTATCAATCCCATTTTGGGTACTGTGCCGCCTCGAGTCTCTGAGTCTCAGCTGAGTAGACGTGCCAGATGCACTCTTGCATCGTTGCGCTGTGGGCACTCAACGTTCCTGAAGTCCTATGTGAACAGGATCGACAGCAGCACTCCCGACGCTTGCCCGGACTGTGGTGGTACCGGCCACAAAGCTCTACACTTATTCAGCTGTCCAAAAAACCCACAACATCAACTCCCATGGACCTTTGGACGAATTCGACGCTGGTTGCCCAGTTTCTGGGCCTACAGCAATACTCTCTTCGTGGCTGCAAAGAAGAAGAAGCGGCAAATTACCGGCCGATTCGTGTTTGAATCGAGGCATTGCCTTGATCCCATTGCTTCAACCAGGCGAAAATGCTGGATACTGTCGCGAATTTGCCTTGGTTTTTGGCCACTGCATACCAAGATGCTAACCATCGATGAATTCGCATGATGTTTTCCGCTCGCCTCATTTTCGCGCTAAAGTCTCGGTAAAATCCCGGCTCGCGGTGAATTCTCGGGAAAATTTAGGTAGATCGTTCTCGAGTATGCGTAAAAAAAATTGGGGAGCTGTTACGGAAATGAACGATTTTATGAGGCTGTTACGCCTTTGTGTAACACTCAAATTGCTAAGAGGAAGGTTCAACGAGTTCTTAAATCAACTGAAAAATTCGGCACTTGTTCGAAAAGTCGATCATTCAAAAACATGAATGTCGTTCGAAAAAAGTGATTTCCACTTATTTGAAAAATCGATAATTCAATAAAAATTAAATTTTCCCACCCGCATTCGAGCAGAAAATATAGTCTTGATAAATAACTAGCGAGACCTAGCGAAGTTTTCGCTCAGGAAAACTTTCGCGTGCGCCAACTTCCTGAGGCAGATTAGTTTGTAAAACCGGTGTTGACTGACTTCCGTCTAACCGAAAGTTGCTGACCGTAAGGACTCTCCTGAGCAGCAGGGTGCCGTACATTTGCAGCAGGGCGTTGGGGTATGAAAATGTGGGATCAAAAGGCAAAACATAAGAAGCCAGCGGTAGATCGTCAGTTGCTACCTGAATAAAATTCACAACCCCTTCCGTCCCTCCTTCTCTTGCACGCTGCCCTTTCTTCTGATTTGTAGAGTTTGGTTGCAATGAGTGACAAACAGAGAAGGTGCGGAAGTGGAGCTGCAGCTAGTTTCCTAAGACTGACAAGGAAATGTCTCCGGAGTTCTGGGTCATTCTCAGAACGTGTCGCACGCTTCTCAAGATTCATGTTTTCTATCTGCTTTCTTCGCCCCGAAAAGGTTAGGGTTTAGCATGAAAAAAAAGTAAAAAACCTTTTTCAAATTCTACACACTTTGTGACGTCCTGCACACTCCCACTGCGGCCCTGCTAACTTTTGATGACCTCCTGCACACACCCACTCGGGACCTGCGCATTTTCTATTTGGCCCTGCACACTCCCGTTAGGGTCCTTCACATTTTCTATGACGCCTTGCACCCTCCCATTTGGGTCCTGCACACTTTATATGACGCCTGCTAAATCGATATGCAACAATGTCACAACATTTTAAAGTTTTCGTTAATAGCCAAATCTAACAAGAGGAATGACACCACATTTCATATCTTTGTTGACTGCCAAATCCATTTACATCAATTTCACAGCATTTAAAAGTTTTTGTTAAATGCCAAATCCAACAAGAGGAATTTCAAAACAATTTTAGCAGAGCCAAATCTCTAACTTTTTCCGGGGAGCCCAACCTTTTGAAAATTATCAGTTTTTGAAGTTAGTTCAGTGAGTAGAAAACACAAATTTTCAGTTTTACAATTTTTATGCAAAATATGACGGAATCCTCCAACCATTTGCATGTATTTCCAATCAGTCATCGCCGAAATTTCGTCCTTATATCGCACGGGTCTGCGGCCTTACCGCTGCCACCCACTCAGACTCTGCGGGAGGGCAAGCGCCGGACAATAGAGCCCGTTTTCGACTTGGGGGAGCGACAGCGCAGGCTTCCCCCGAGGGGGGCTTCAGGGGAGGCCACTGCTCCCCTTCGGCGCTTGCCCCCCCCCCCCCCTGAGAGGAAGAGAGGGAAAAGGTGGAGGAAGTCGTAGAGGGTAGTTCACGACAATAGAGGCCAGAGAAGGCATAGTAGGCCAAACGCACGCATCGTCATTCACGTCAAGTTTTGTCCCGATTTGATTTCTCCTGTGATCTATCACGTGCTCAACTGGTACGAAAGGCGCCTCACCTCATAGAGAACCGCATTCGGCCCAACAGGGCCGGCCCTGGACGGGGACTTTGAGCCCCTGTCAGAAAGGGTTATTTTTGAAGGAGAGCGGCAACGCTTTCCGGGGGGAGGGTGACGTCGCTGCTCCGGGGCCATGACGTCACTGCTCCGGGGCCGTGACATCAATGCTCCGGGGCCGTGCCGGGGGCTTCAAGGCAGTGACAGGGGGCTTCAGGGCAGTGACAAGGGGCTTTAAGGCAGTCACAGGGGGCTTCAAGGCAATGACAAGGGGGCTTCAAGGCAGTCACAGGGGGCTTCAGGGCAGTCACAGGGAGGCTTCAAGGCAGTTACAGGAGGGCTTCAGGGCAGTGACAGGGGGGCTCCGATCGAGCCAAATTGTCACTTCGGCGGTAGCTCCCCCGATTGGGGGGGGCAAGCGCCGGTGCCCGGAGGGTTGCCCCCTGAAGAGCTGCACTAGCACCCTCCAGTGTAACATCGGCATGAATCCGGAAGAGACTTTGCGTTTCCCACTGGGGGTTGGCGCAAACTCGGTGCATCTATGTTATAGCATATGGCACCGAGTTTGCGCCAACCTTCGAAAGTGAACGCGAAGTCTCCTCAGGGTCCATGCCGACGTTATGAGCAAATTGCGGCCCCAACCCATCCAAGTTGGGATCATCCCAACATGGGAGACGATTATAAATTGCCATCGGCACAAAATTCTCACGGGAAACCAAATTGGTGATACCCAATTGATGAAGGGGTAGGGTATAGAAGAAATGAGGAGCGGTGTGTTTTCATTCACACATCGTCTTTCTCCAGAGGTGAGCGGGTGAAGCACTGAACAGACTAGGAATTAGAGAAAATGCCTCACCTATGATAAAGATATCACCATATCGGGCTCTACACATGGAAAACCCTGGGAAGAAAAACCACTACAGTTCCGTTAGCATTTTGTGCCGATAGCAAATTATTAGCTTGTCAACATGGGCATAACCCTGAACACCGGCAACATACTTGAAATCATTACTAGGTTATTTTACGGGTTTCTTAACGTTGAATAGTCGAAAAAAAAACTATTAGAGAGAATAAAAAGAAAACACTCACGTTCGATGTCTGAACTGCTTACTGCCATGGCATCCTATATATTAGGTCTAGAAGTTAATTTCCGCGTTTTTGTTGTTATTGATATTTTGTAAAAAATAAAATTATTTTTATATAACGAATTTTATGTTATAATGCTCACTGTATTATCAGCTTTCTATTGATATATAACTTGCTTCACGTACCTTATAAAAAAAGTATTATTTTAGTTTCAGAATATGTCAACTTTTGTGCCGGAAAAACGCCATTTGCGGGAAGCTCTCCTTTTCCTTTTTCATCTCAAGAAGAAAGCCACTGACGCGCACCAAATGCTTGCCCAAGCTTACGGGGATGCTGCTCCATCCATAAGAACCTGCCAAGAATGGTTTCAGCGTTTCAAATCGGGTGATTTTGACGTTAAGGACAAAGATCGACCAGGACAGCCAAAAAAGTTCGAAGACGAAGAACTTCAGGCTTTGTTGGATCAAGATTCGGCTCAAACGCAAGAACAGCTCGCGGCATCTCTCGGCGTCACCCAAAAAGCAATTTCTATTCGATTGAAGGCAATGGGGAAGATTCAAAAGGAAGGAAAATGGATCCCTATGAGCTCTCAGAACGCAACAAAGAGCAGAGAAAAACAACTTCACAAATCTTGTTGGACCGATTCCAAAGAAAGTCTTTTTACACCGCATCATAACTGGCGATGAAAAGTGGGTGTACTACGACAATCCGAAGCGAAGAAAATCGTGGGTTAGTCCTGGTGAAACAACAACTTCGACCGCAAAACCAAACATCCACGGGAAGAAGGTCTTACTGTGCATATGGTGGGATCAACGCGGTATACTGTACTATGAACTTCTTCAACCTGGCGAAACAGTTACTGCGAATCGCTATCAACATCAACTAGCGCAATTGCGGCATGAAATCGAAGCAAAGAGACCAGAATGGGCGAGTCGACACGAAAAAGTCATATTGCTTCATGATAACGCTCGACCTCATGTTGCTCGAACGGTAAAGGATACGCTAAAAGAGTTCAAATGGGAAGTCTTACCGCACCCGCCGTACTCTCCAGACACCGCCCTGAGGGATCATCACCTTTTCCGGTCAATGGCGCATGGTCTAGCGGAGCAGCGCTTTCAAGATCGTCAAGATGTCAAAAAATGGCTCGATGAATGGGTGGAGGCCAAACCAGAAAAATTTTATTATGATGGAATCCATAAGTTACCCAAACTCTGGGAAATGGTTGTTATTAATGACGGAAATTATTTTGAATAAAAATTTTGTTTAAGTATGTCCAGTTTTCAATAGTGTAAAAAGCGTAAAAAAACGCGGAAATTAACTTCTAGACCTAATAGTTACATAGTTAAATTTAGCAAATAAAACACGATACTGCTCTGTCAATTGAGGGCGTCGACGCGCCAGTAATTTGGGTGCATTGGGTGCATTGACTATGGCGCGCGTCTACCCCATTCCGATTTTCTGGCCAAAGCTCGAATCGGGCGACGCGCGGGGGCAAAAATGGTGGCGTCGCGTTGGTTGTGCAGTGTGTTCCTGCAGACAATCTTTTTAACCAGACAACAAAAAAGCTTTATGAACAGTTGCTGTTCCACACAGTCTCTACACCGTCGCATTGGATATTGTATTTATTTATCTTCTGACTTTCCTCTCACACTATTGCCTGTGATTTCCCGCGGTTTCTATCCTATACAGTATTGCTTGATTTGAGGTATTCGGCGTGCTCTTCACAGATGCATTCAAATTCATCGCTCTGTCTACGGAACAGTTCTAATTCTATTCAGATGTTAAGTTTAGAGTGTTATTTTGAAAAACAGAAAGACAAAAAAGATGCACTCAATATTTTCAACGATCCTTCACTGACCCCACCTTGATGCGCTGCTTCGCTGTATTACCTCTGGTAATCTTGTGGCCCTTTGCCAATGGGAACGATGCCTCCACACATAGAGCCAGAACTACCCCAACAAGAATTGGTTCATCCACCTTCATATCCTTTTTTTCGCCTAATTTAACCTAGAACTGGTCTGAGCACTCCACAAAATTGTTCGTTGACATATATCAGTGCGGTTTTCATGATGAATAAGCAATAGTTTTTGTAATCTCAAACTTTAAGACCTTATAGGAGGGAGAAAAACTGTAAAGCACGCTAAATTCAAGTAACAGTACCAGTTGTGTGATTTAACTCAACTTTACTACTTTCAGTGAGTGGTGGCTCTAATTGTAAGTTCCAAAGCTATGCATCTCAGGGTAAGAGGTGCTCATTTCCCTACAGCGAAACGGGAACGCTCGATAATTTATAGCACGTACGTATTAGTTTATGAAATTTTTTGAACAACACATTACCAATTTTGGAATTCTTCTGTACATACCCGCATCAAAAAACATTTTTAGGCAGGATGTGAGCTCGTACATGCAGGAAGTAAAAAAAAACGGGTTTTGATGGGCTACTCCTTATGTAAGTGCTGATTTTGCTTTGTGATGTCTAGTCTATAGTGTTCAGTTTCACATTGGTTAAATTTCAATTTACTTACAGTACCGAAAGCGATCTTGATTGTACCACAAACACGAAGATGGCCAAGCCCTGCCCAGCTTCTGATGGATTGTAAATGAGGCAAATACGCACGACGTCATCGTTTCCATTTTCATTCTAATCAAATACGTGTTCAATCACTCAGGTAAAGGTGTGGCTGTTTTTGTATTTTTTTCCATTTGTCGCCATTCCTTCCTTCGTTTCCATGACGTGATTCCTACTTTTTTTTACCGAGAACCGTAATACTGTTAATTAAAATGCTGCTTGCTAATATTCCCATAGAAACTCATTGTGATATCCATTCCCTGATTATTAATTCTTATGGATGTAACGATAGTAAAATCTAAGTAGGTATATAAGCGATTTGTGGTGAACCCTCGACTTCGATTGTCATCATCGGCGGAGCGGTAGGCCTCGGAGAACTATAACTGGTGATAAATATGCTTTGATGAAGAAGCGGTCGTTCGTAGCTGGTGATGAGCGAAATCAAGAGCCCGTTAAAGATGAAGAAGATCATAGTATGTTCTTACTATGGTCTTGGTCATCTTCAAAGGGCTCTCGATGTAAAAGACCAGGACCAAGACCATATAAATGTTCTTTCATAATTATTGTGAATAACTGTACATTTCTTCCATCTGCATACATTTGATTCGCTTACCCTATACCTGTGAATTTTACTATTTCATGTATTGTGAGCCTTACTTCTGTCCCATCATCATGGGAATAGCAAATGATCGCCACAATAATAACCATGTTGTATATTCACCTTTGCGCTTATGTTCTCATCTCGTATATAATAATAATGCTCATGAGCGAATTGTAGTGAACATGTAAAAGCGTTTTCAAGTGGACAATAAAGAATTAATTTTATTATACGCTGTTTTCGCAGCAGCAAATTGAGCTGGAGAATTAAATTGAATGGAAAGCAATATTGCAGTTCATAGTGTCTGCACGGGTGCAGTTGCTATAACACAACTCGATTAGAACACGAAATGCACCAATTTGAAAAGGCTAGGTTAATAGCCTACGGCCGCTCTAGAATCTTTCGGGTCACCCGCGATGGCCACTGGGATGCTCCGCAATTATCGGGTCTCCCGCGCTACCATCGCGTTTCGGATGTCCCGCGAGACCTTAATGGGGACGACGCCTTGGAGCAGATTCGGATGACACCGCAATTGGTCGTCGCGTCGACGCCCTCAATTGCCAGAGTGATTATCCGTCCCCGCCGCGCGTGCGGCAAGACATGCCGCACGCGGGGGTTAACTCATCGCGCGCGTTATTTCTCATTGGGTCGCGCTCATGAACCACTAAGTATTCTCTCTTCTCGGTCTCTTTGTTCACGAGGTAACGATTAGCGAAGAAGTACTGCCATGGAATACAATCCGCAGTATGTAATTAATAATTACATAGATGGCACAATACACATAATCGCCTCTTAAAAAGACGAAAATCAGGAAATTTCAAATATTTGGAGCAAACACCATTTAACCGATGATCAGCAGGTTATGTGCAGAATTTCGAAACAATACCTTCTACAAGTAACATTCGGAATGTTCTGCTCCGTTATGTTTTGGAGGAGTTCAGAATATTTAACATCTTGAATTCTAGTGGTGGCAATATAATTTTCGACCGAACATGTAATGTGTTATTTGGTGTGTTTACCACTAATCAAAATTCCGTTCTTTGATTTTCAAGAAAAAGAATTAGTAGGCTTTGATACGTCCATAATTCAAATTTGGCCAACCCTACCAGAGACGATTCATCGAGGAGCTGGTGACAAATGTTTAGCTTTTGATTGCTGGAAAGGACCGCGTTATGTGTCGTATTCAACCACCAAAATATACTATAATTCTTAAAAAATCAGCAAGTAAACATCGGATCAGATTGTTCGAAAACAATTGAAGCCAAACTCGGTGCTCATCTGACTGAGTAAGCTCATTCGGTTAAAACGCCGTTTCCAACAAAAGTCATACCCATTACTAAACTTGCAATAAAATGAGGTGTGGCTGGTTTCTTAAAGGCAGTGTTCACGATGAAAAAAGTTATCGAAATTCCACTAGGATTGGATAGTGGAGGGACACTCTGTAACGTTAACGTCGAAAGAACGCATGAAAACGAGCCACGAAGAGCCCCAAAAGAGCTCGAAGTTGCAACTTCGAGCGCATTGAAAACCCCAAAAGCGCATCACACGCCCACCGACGTGAATAAATGAATGCTCGAGATCGTGAGATGAGCGATGATTTTCAATCATTAGCCCCGTTCTTCCCTTCATTCTCAGCTTCTCTCTTTACTCAGTTCAGCTCGCATAGATCGGCTGCAAAAGACGGAAGTTACAAGCCTCGGACAACTCGTCCACCATGTTTCCATAGCTCAATCTTTGAGGGACCATAACTTGGTTCCCAGAAGGTCGTGTACGATTTCAGAGACATCATTGGAATCAGCATGGGGCCGTTTTCAAGATAGGCTGAAAAACAGAAAAACGATTTTCATCGTGAACACTGCCTTTAAAGGCAGGGTTCTCGATAAAATTGGTTGTTGTGCTATCACCGTAGAATGGTAGATCTGGCCATCACAAAAGTGAAAATAAGTAAAAATTTGGAGAAAAAACGCTCAGGAGAAAGTTATGGCTTGGTGTCCTCCCGCCCCCAATTATCGAGATTTGGGTAAAAGCCTGTTTTGTCAACTTTTATTTTGCTTCTAAAGTAATCTCTGAACATTTCTGGAGACTACTGATTACTTGAACAGCAAAATAAATGTCGGATAAGCAAGCATTAATGAAAATCGCGTTAATTAGGGGGCCGGCCGACACCGGTAATTAGCCGTTATACTTTGTTTTTGAGCGTTTTTCCCGCGAATTTCCGGGTATTTTCACTTACTTTTATATTTGTGATGGCCAAATCTACATTCTTATGAAGAGAGCTCAAAAGACTTTTTTATCGCAAACCCTGCCTTTAAGTTGGGCATCATACCATCTATAGGGTGCTGTGATATCCGCTGTCCCCGTTCGGATATTAGCGTTCAACAGACCGTAAGGTGACAGCCGAGCAGAGATGATTACCTCGTACTCGGAACGGTTAATAAGCCGTCTGTCACTCTAGTGATTACCCTATGTTACCTTTTCATTCTGGAAACCCATTTCTTCTTTTACTAGACCGTTATTACAAGCATTTACCAAGACAAGTATTTATAAACATCTGAGAGGTTATGGCAGCAAAATAAGAAACGGAGAGAGAGTATAACATTTATATAAAATAGGTACTCACACAATCCTACTTGCTCGGCAGAGGGACGTTGCTTGGGGTCAGCACGAGGCCAGGCGCGAACTCAGAACTTTGCAAACATGCTACGATCACCTTAGCCGACATGTTACGCAAGTCTTAGGTAGCATGTTGCTATAGTTGCGGAAAGCTGTCCCTATGCGCGGCCGATGGCCGTCTACAAAGATGAAGGAAATCTGTTATGCTTGCGTGCTGAACGTGTCGGTAGGAGCCTCGCTATACTTATGTGTTTCGCTGCCTGGCGCTCGGTCAGATTTGGCGTCCGTTGGATTACGATTCTGACAGATTGCCAACAACGCTGAGGCCAATGGCAAGCCAAACACTGAAGAGCAACGAGATTCTAACATTTACTGAAGACGTGAACTCTTGCTCCGCTGTTTGGAGCAGGCTTCCTTACCTTACGCGAAAGGCAGGCCTGCTCATGGACTCGGGTTCAAACAGGTTACAAGTCTGTAGCATTTGATTTTGATGTGCTCTTTCATGTATTTATCAAAGATTGGGTTATATGTGTCCTTGTCTTATGCCAATAATCCATAATCCCCCCCCCCCTGCTTTCTCACAGTACTCGCACAAGATCGTTCATGGTCTTGGTATACATGAAGTTTTTAAGTTGACTTTCGAATATGTTTGAAAAATCGAAATTCGAAGAATCTTTACGGTTTGCCCAAGTATACAGTGCGTTCGGAAATGATAGGGACACCTCTAAAAAATGAGATTTTCAAAAATTTTCTTGGAATGGTCATGAATACTGTTCATCAATGAATTCAGCGTGATAAAAAAACCTCTGTTCGCAACTTCCTTGAAACCGTGCCTAATTTCGCAAAATTTTTCCTTTACATTTAGAAAATTTCACCGTTCGGAAATGATAGGGACACCTTGCAAAAAATGGAATTTTTCACTTCCAACAAAATTTCCCGTTACAAGTTCACTATATGAACGCAACACGAGGACACCCAACATCTTTATTCCAATCATGGGCCGTGGTACATCGCTTACTCTTACCGAGCGAGCCCAAATACTTGCCCTCAACGCTGCCGGGCTGAGCCAACGTCTAGTTGCTTCCCAGCTCGGACGTTCCCCCAACTGCATGAGCCAGTTCCTACGAGATCCAGACTCCTACGGCTTGGCGAAGAGTTCTGGACGCCCAAGAAAGGTCAGCGGCAGGGATGCACGGAGGATAAGCCGACTCTGCTCAAACAATAGTCTGTCTCTCAACCAAGTGAGGGCTCAGTTGCCGCTCAATGTGTCGAAGACTACTGTTTGGAGCGTCGCAAACGCAGACGAAAACATCGTCCGCTAAGTGATCAAGAAGGCTCCACCACTCTCAGAAGCCCACAAAGTAGCTCGACTCCCGTTTGGAAGGAACAACATGGCAACAGACTGGTCAGAGGTATGGGATTCTCTAAAAACCCGATAAATTTTAAAAAATGAAGGCGACATTTTCCAGGTAATTTTCTCCGACGAAAAGAAGTTTAACCTTGATGGACCTGACGGTGCTCGATGCTACTGGAGAGATCTTCGCAAGAATCAGATGGTATTTAGTCGAAGAAATTTCGGAGGCGGTTCGCTGATGTGTTGTGGAGCATTCTGCAGCGAAGGTGTTTTGGAAATCGCCTTCACTTCGTGTCGGATGGATTCGGAGGAGTATCAGGAAGCATTGCGTGCGCATCTTCTACCGTTCTTCACTGGAAACAGGCGTCGACGCTACATTTTCCAGCAAGATAACGCTGCGGTCCATGTCTCCAGATCCACAAAGGCGTGGCTTCAACAAAACAGAGTTCGCGTGATGGATTGGTCCGCGTGTAGTCCTGACTGCAACCCGATAGAGAATATCTGGGGCATAATTGTGCGCCAGATTTACGCGAATAACAAGCAGTATGGGACCGTTAACGAGCTAAAGGCCGCTGTACTCGAAGCCTCGAGAAATTTGGATAAAAATGTGATATCCAATTTGACCACTTCTAAGCCGAATAGAATTTTTGAATTGATTCCCAACTCTGGAGGTGCGATACCATATTAGATTTCATGTATGTGTTGATCCTTGTTTGATAATTTTTGTTTTTTGATAGTGTCCCTATCATTTCCGAACGACGAATAATGTGATAATTTAAAATAAAATATTACATTATTATGCTATTGTTATAGAAACAAGTGAACATAGGTTATTCACCTTGCTAAATTCATTTATGAGCATTACCGAACGCCGCACGCAATTTAAACAGAAAGACTGTGGTTTTCAGGGGTGTCCCTATCATTTCCGAACGCACTGTAGTGATGAGCGATGATTTTCGATCAGTAACCAAGTTTTTCGCTTCATTCTCATCCTCTCTCTTTATTCAAGTCCACACGCATGAATCGGCTACAAATGACGGAAATTACAAGCCTTGGACAATCCACACTATGCTTTTCCCGCTCAAATTCACGAAAATTTCGATGGGCCATAAAACCGTTCCCCGGAAGTCTTGTACGGTTCCAGATACATCATAGGAATCAGTGTGGGATCGTCTTTAAAGACACAGTACACCCTCAGAAATGAATTTTGAGATTTTAATGTAATTTTGTAGAAGACCCCTTCTGTATAACAAGTGCCAAATGCGAGATCTCAATTCCTACAAATAAGCGAGATATTAGCGACCACCACAGGCCCGACCCCCTCCGCTCACCACCGCAGGCCCGACCCCCTAACAGATTTACGAACTCGATAGCGGCTCGATGGATGGATGAATTCCAACAAGTCGTCGTTCTTCAGTCCAATTTCGGTCTATCTCCTCATCCTGTTTTGCACTCGTGTAGCGATTGCGAATGAAGAGAAATACAGGCCTGAGACAACTCGTCCACCAATTTTTCACCCTCAAAATCTAAACATCTTTGAATAGTCATAACTCTGTTCAAAGGGGGTATTGGACGATTTCAGAGATACCACTGTGATCAGCGTGTGACTCTCTCCAAGATAAGCATGCAATCTGAAAATTAATTTTCTGGATGTCCTGTGCCTTTAAGGTTATCAGAGAAGCTATTCTGAGGTAAGACTGCTCTTAATCAATGCGATTTTGTCAAATAGGGCCATCAAGAACTTGCACTGTAAAGGTGTTCTAGCGGATACCAGCAACAACAGGCCGAATGCAACAACAGACCGGGTTGGGGCAGGGGCAGGACGGCCCGCGCCTCTGAAGATGTCCGTAAATCACATTATCAGTCGTGCCCCTGCTGCCCCAGCTAGGAGGATGGGGCAGCTAGAGCAGTGAAAAACATTGCTGGGACACGATTGATTAGATGATATCCCGCCTCAAAGATGACGACTGCCCTGCCCCTGCCCCAACCCGGCGCGTTGCTGCATCCAGCCCCAACAGCGAACGCGGATCAGTCCCCAGGAGAAACGGGAGCTTGTCCGAGGGCGCCTGGGAGGTAGTGCCGAGGTCGGGACCAGGGATGAGCGAAATTTCGATTTCCGATGTTTTTTGGCCTTCCGATTTTAGAAAAAATCCTGAAGATGCGGCGGAAATCGGAAGTATGTATGCACAAAATTAGACTTTTTACACCTTTCCTTACGAAATCCTTGGGGGGTTATTTCAGGCGCTTCACTTTTCGCAAAGCCAGGGTTGCCTGTATTTACATGAAAATCATTTATTAAAGAAGAATAAGCCCAAGGTCTTTTGGTAGGCACAGTTACCAAGGGATAGTCAAGAATTACGCTGAACGAGTTTCCTGTTTCCGATGGTTTTTAGTGTTCCGATTTCCGAAACTGCGAAGGTCGTTCCTATTTCCGTTTTCCGAAATTCAGAAAAAAATTTCCGCTCATCCCTGCTTGCGACGCTCGGCACAGTCGCTGGTGGACACTCGGCTGACGATCCTGAAAAGTCCGAGAGTAAAGTGCGCCAACAATGGAGCCTTGCTTCATTGTTGGCGGACGTTGTTTGTTGTTTCGGGAGACTGCTGACCAGTCATCGAACCTGATGTCTGGGAAATGGTTTTGCGCTTCTAAATTCTTAGGTAAGTGGCTTTGCTCTCTGTTTCTTGCAACATTTTTTTTTAAATAAGAGGGATCAATGACCATGCTGAGATGTTAGAACCTTTCGCGATGAAGAATATTCGAAAATTCGGTATCTGTTCCTACGGGAAAACGAACGGAGGACAACTGTTACAGGATGCGGGCGGAGTGACCTGATGGGCCGGCTGGATCGCGAGATTTTGACCCTCTTCTTGCTCGTTTTTCGCAGTTCTTTGTTCATAGGCTTGCTTAGATAGACACAAAGCGCACGTTTCTGCATAGAAATGGGAAGTTTTCCTTTGTGAACACTGCCTTTAAAAACACAGAACACCCAGATTTTTTCAGACTTTAAGCTTTTATTGGGGAGAGTCACGTGATGATCACAATGGCGTCTCTGAAATAGTTATTCTTGATGTGAAAAATTAGTGGACAAGTTGTCTCAGGCCTTTTCATTCGCAATCGTTACGCGAGTGCTATCCAGAATAAGGAAGCAGTCGGGCAATGGATTGAAGAGCGAAGATTCGTTGGGAATTCATCCATCCATTTAGCCGCTATCGAGTTCGAAATTCTGGTAGGGGTGTGGCCCATTGTGGTGAGCGAAGGAGGTCGGGCCTGTGGTGGTCGCTTATATCTCTTTTATACGGAGGAATCGAGATCTCGCTTTAGGCACATGTTATACAGGAGGGGTCTACTATGCAATTACCTGAAAATCACAAAATTTATTTCTGAGGGTGTACTGTGCCTTTAGAGGCAGTGTTCACGACAGAAATTTCCTTTCTGTTTTTTTCGCCTATCTTGGGAACGGTCCCATTCTGATTCCAGTGATGTCTCTGGAATCGTACGAGACCTTCTAGGAACGGAGTTATAGTCCTTCAAAAATTGAGCTAGAGAAGCGTGGTGGACGAGTTGTCCGAGGCTTGTAACTTCCGTCTTTTGCAGCCAATGTAAGCGAGCTGACGTGAGTAAAGAGAGAAGTAGAGAATGAAAGGAAGAATGGGGCATTTGATCGGAAACCATCTCACGATCTCCAGTGTTCTACTGTTCATGTCGAGGGGCGGAAAGGGGCCGGACTTGCCCAAAGCGGCGGGGTTCGCCCACTTTTCTAAGCCGTTTTGCGGCTCCTGGGTAGCTTTTCGTCCCGTTTCTTCGACGCTGTTCTGCTTCTGAGAGCCACGAGAAGCGTTTGTCATGGAAAATTCGAGGATGAAAATTATCGTGAACAGTGCCTTAAAGGCAGTGGTCACGATGAAAAACGTTATCGAAAAAACTACAAAAATCAGCTTTGATCAAAAACAGCTGAAAAACTATGAAGGTTGCGCGGTGAAAAACGGTCTACAAATAGAGTTTCTAGGGCCCAAAGAAGCTAGTTCGTGCACACGTGCACAGCGATGACGAAACAGATCGCAGTCTCATGCCGAGCAGTCAAAAATCATCGACATTCAGAGGACGAAATAAATGCAAATTTAACGAATAAAAACAGTTGAATAATGAAAGCATCACGTCATTCAATGTTTTTGACTAGATGTGTACATAAATTCGAAGGTTCATTGATTGACATTCAATTTCAAGCTAGCTGATGTTCTTGATATAAGAGGTCATCGATGCCGATGATGTGGAGAGGGCTCGTCCACCATCAAAAGGCAAGAAAGTTCAGGTTTCAAATTCGGCCCAAAACAGTGGTTTTTTCGCGATTTTTTCTTATAGGTCCTACTACTCGAGACCCAGGAAAGGATTTGGAGAGAAAAAGACGACAAGCATATTTGATCGCGACCACTGCCTTTAAAGCTACTTGAGTCTCCAACAAATGTAGCACGACGCCATCACACTATATAGTCTCAAGGCGAATTCATCGAGTTTGTTGCGCTTTTCAACCTTTTTGACGGCCATTTTTTCGTAGACATCCTTGAACGAATCCGAGATTGCACGTGTTGATTTATTAGCTTTATGAGAAGTATTTCGTCGTATAGTGTTACTTTACTTGAACTGCAAAACCATCGTTTCTAGACGGGAATCCGCATGAAAATTACCGAATTCTCCGAGAATTTCGTTGATTTTCATAAAAACTGCTTTTGAGACTCGCGCGATTGTTTCGCATAGAAGACTTCGACCTGGCCACCAGGGCTGTGCGGGACTGTTCCGTTTCCGATTCCGTTTCCTTATTTCCGGTGCTTTTTGAGCTGTTCCGTTCCGTTTCCGTTTCCAGGTTTATGGTCCCGGAAGCGGAAGAAAATAGTTCTACAAGGTGAATGGTCACGCCTCCCCAGCGCACAAAGTCGCGGTACCTCTGCGATCATCACAGCGTGAGTCTAATCCTGATCTCTTGGATCGGTGTCCTGCTCCTTTCAACCGTCACACACGGTAGACGCCCCCCCCCCTCCATCAGCGCACAGGTCAATCCCAACGTGGGTTTGACCTTGGCGGCTACAGATGGCATACTTTAGGTACTGTTGCGCGGGTGAGTAAGTGGTGTTATCTTGCAGTCGAACCGTGGTTTTCAGCCTCATCTCAGTTGAAAACCAGCACAGTTTGCCTTTACAACCCTTTATCACAATTTTTTCGAAGCGCTGAGCAATAGGCTGGCCATTACCCTTTCATGCATCAATACCATACTTTGTTACAATCGAGTCCTCCGATTGAGAAACCAGAGAGGTAGAAACTTTCCCTCTTCGTCTCTTTGGTTACTCACGCATTTGCGGGGTTCAACTTCCGCGCCATAGAAATTGCACGCCATAGCCCCCAACTTCTCGTTTTCAGCAGCATGTGCTGCCAACGCATGCTGGGTTTCGGCCACTTTTCATCGGCAGCTTGTGCTGCACCTAGCAGCACCTGTTGCTGCCTTCGAGAGGTTCAACTCGATGGCGGCCCGGAGTGCGACCACTCATTACATGTGTTGCTAGCAGCAGCACGTTATTCAAATGAAGAGAGTCTCTGAGCCACCACCTCTTCCTACCGGAGCTAGAGCTGCGATCTTTGTAAAGGCTGGCAGCAAGGACGCCAATCTCGCCAAGGTACGCAACAACGGCATCATCCTTGCCTCGGTCCACTATAAGAAATCTTTCCTTGTGATGTGCAGTAGGGACCACACCTTCAGCGTCCAGAATTGATATCCGGAAAATTGAGTACTTGAGATAACCTTCTGGGATCGGCTTCAAACGGACTACTGCTCTCTCAACAATGATGAGTGCCATATATATATATATATATATATATATATATATATATATATATATATATATATATATATATATATATATATATATATATATATATATATATATATATATATATATATATATATATATATATATATATATATATATATATATATATATATATATATATATATATATATATGTACCCGCTGCGGTCATAGAACAACGATCGCACTGGAAAAAGCAGTCGAAGGTAAAAACTCGACATCAGAAAAATCAGCAGCACTCTAGAAGAGGAGTTGCTCGAGCAGACTTATTTTCAGCTAACTAGGAGAGCCTGCGGCAGCAGCACGTCTTCCGTTCATGCTTCAAATCTATTTCTACTCGGCTCGCTTGCAGTTTTGGGCTGTAACCCCAGTTGTGCCTGAGGGAATAAGCTGAGATCACAAGCTACATTAGTACATCTGCATGTCATGAGCAGCGAAAATACCTACCATTTAATCATACTATAATTTTTCATTCACTTCCGTTTCCGTTTCCGGATTTTCGTTTCCGGCGATTTTCAGCCATTTTTCTTCCGTTTAAGTTTCCGGAAATCTTGAAGTTGATTTCCGCACAGCCCTGCTGGCCACCCAATGAATACCCCAAGTACCCATCAATAGTAGGCGATTGCGCATGTTGAGAGATTGGATTAGTTTCTGGTTCTCACAGGCTTTCTTCGATATATGTAGGTTATTTATATGTTCTCACTTTCATATTTAGAGAAATAGCAAATTCATAATTACACATCGTCGGAGGCTGGCATAGGTCCTTCCAGTGGAGCATAACATATTCAGGAAGCTTGCGCCTGTCCCAATAGATTCTGTTGGGGACAACTGCACTTACTAGCATTCTAGGAAAAAACTAGTACCGAAAACCATGCTGCTTTCCTCCTGCTCCTGTAGAGGGAATGTTTCATATACATCAATCACAATACAGATTTTCGCAAACTCGCTCGCATCTCAGCATCCTTACCTTTACACAATTTGGGGTCCGTAGCCGAAAACAAGCGGCCAAGAACCCTTCGAGTGGTGGGCTACTAACCATAGCAGGGTGAGAACTACAGTCTACACTGCAATGGCTGGGGCGAATTACTGAGCAAGACCCCCCACTCGTCGTCACCAACTACCAGGTTGTTCAATAACTTTTGTCGTTCAATAAGAAAAACAAATTTTTATGGTTTAAAATACACTTTATTCAGTATACTCTCCCTGAACATTAATACACTTAAAAAAATCCAAGTCTCATCCATAGTGATGAATGGACGCACAAAATCCACTTGATCATTTTTAAAACGCTCCGAATGTTGCTGAGAAAGTCGCATTCGAATGTGTTTTGTTCCATTGTTAACGAATGCGGCACCCATTGTGCACACACCTTTCTAAAACCCAAAATTTCACCTAAAGAATGGCTCACACTGCCTAATGAGATGTGTAGAGTCTCTACTAAATTTCTCAGTCAATCGATAATCTTCCGAAAGCATATTCTGTATTTTGGCTATGATTTCTGGTGTTGATGAGCTTTTCGGACGTCCTTCACGTGGATCGCCTTCAAGGCTTGTACGACCACTTTTCAATTCAGCAACCCATCTTTCTACTGTTCTAATTGTAGGTGAACAATCAATATACATTTTTAACATTCGTTCGTAAATTTTTTCTGGTGCTACACCCTCCAAAAATAAGAATTTTATCACTGCACGATATTCAATTTTTTCCATTGCTGTGACACTGCGACACTAAATGGCTTGTAAAAAAAAGAATGAATTGACAGATTGAAATGAAAGTTCACATACGTTTATATGAAGAGTGTACCAACAAAACGAAAAAAGTTTGGGTTAGTAGCAACGCCCTCTCCTATCAAACGACAAAATTTATTAAACAACCTGTTACACTGTTGATCGCATTTCCACTCCTCCATCATGCGTGCCACGCATATGTTCAACCAAATATCGTTGCCACTCCACTCCTGAAGTAGCTATGAGTTACTTGGTCTGAGTTTTCAAGTGTCCGGCCCGCTGAA
The DNA here is from genome assembly GCA_029168955.1 of Aplectana chamaeleonis. Taxonomy (NCBI): domain Eukaryota; kingdom Metazoa; phylum Nematoda; class Chromadorea; order Rhabditida; family Cosmocercidae; genus Aplectana; species Aplectana chamaeleonis. The sequence continues at coordinate 3,553,620 of JAPDOI010000004.1, read as the reverse complement.
CCTTGCCGGCCATCAGAGATCTGCGGGAGGGAGGGGGAAGGATATGCAATTGGAGTGACTGAGCATCCGGCCAAATGCCAGTGATCAAAGACCAGTGGCCGTATTCATGAAAGCGCAGGCGCAGGAAGGAGGGGTAACTTCCCCGTACCCAGCGTATGGCCACCGATTTTGTGCCTATCCTGTCGAGATTTCAATAATGGCGGTCCCCTCTCCGCCACCCCTCAGAGCAGATACAGGCATGAGTAACCTCCCTCAGGGGTCGTTTATACTTCCGCCGCGGCGCGGCGCGGCGAGATGCAATACAGCCATTGCGATCAAGCGGCGCCGCCTGGCGGCGCCGCGAAGCATTTAGAGTTTTTCTGCTCGAAATCCTCCAACGGTGCCGCACGCGGCCGCCGCCTAGGTGCTGCCGCGCCGCCCGAGGAAAGCAGGCGGCGCGGCGGCCGCGTGCGATCCGCAATGACATAGTATGCTTCTCTTGCTGTTATTTCATACACATTCTCAATTTTGTTCTTCTGATTCATATCTAAAATTCCTTCCAAGGTCCTGGGCGTTGTTTATAGTAGGCTGGAATGTGAAAAGCTCATTTTTTTTAGCTTTTGAAATCGTTTTTCTAAAGAGAAATTGTTTTCGAAGACTCTATCCGCCTTCGTGTTATGGTACAGAAAATTATAGATGTTCCTTTCGCACAAGGAATCACTCATTACAATCGGCCTTGTGTTATGTCAGAGCTAGTTCAGGCTGGGTTTTAACGTCATTCTGCGACTTCGCCGCGTAAATTCGACGCAGCCCGATTATACATCCTGGTGGCGCGATTTTTCAAGCGGCGTGGCGCGCCGCGCCGCTCTACTCATTGCCGCGCCGCTCCGCGGCGGAAGTATGAACGACCCCTCAGAGACGAATAGGAGACCGCCGGGTAGGAGGCTGCTGTGTCTCAGCTCCGCTATCAATGCATTCCGTCGGGCACAGCATGCCCGTCCTCAATTGTGCAAGTGGACGGGCAGAGCGCGTCCACGCAAGATCGACGTAGCAGGCAGCTGCGATTCTCCTCGTCCCCCACCAGGTAGCCGGGAGCCTTCCTGCCGCGTACTCATGAAGGTGCAACATCGAAAATTCGTCCAACAGCTGGTGGATTTTGTACCTTCCCGGGAGGCTCCCAACGTTTCCTAACTACGGCCACAGGCAATCTTGTAGGCATCGTGCGCGCAGAGAACCTATATTATTTTTTTCATGTTTCTGTATAGCTTAGCCTCTCTAGTCAACGAAAATGTCGATAGGCCCCGTGAAAAAGCTTCATTCGTGAAGAAATGTCAGTCTGAACACACTGTGAAATCGAATTCAACTTTTGCACCAAAGTCGCATTCGAAGTTTTTCTGCGTTTGGAGACATCGTCACTGTCATTTTCGAAGCTTTTACGCTTGTGGAGTTTGTGCCGTAACAGCTTCTTCTGTTGTTTGACGGTCACATCACCCTTCTATGAAAAAGTGCTGGATGACTGTTGAAAACTGGTGGCGGATCCCCACCTTCAAGCCCTTCCAACCTCATACTCTGAGAAAAATCGCCGCGATTCTTCCGGGGTAGATGCGGGGCAGAACCGCGGACTATTGTCAATTGACGGAATCGAGGCAAAATCGCGAAAGAGTCCTGGGTGGAGTCGCGATAGAGTCGCGGAAGCTTGACTCACGGAGGAGTCGCGCGGGAGTCGTGGCAGAGTCGCGGAAGGGTCCGTGGTCGCGGGAGAGTTGCGGGACTGTACGGGATCGCGGTGGAGTCACGGAACAGTAGCGGAAGAGTCACGGCAAAATTTTTCAGAGTAATTTCTACGTTTTTGACGCGCCGAAGTTTACCGGTGTGGTCTACCGGGCTCATTCATGGAATTGAGCCTGAAAAATGGGAAGTGGTTTCCAGCTCGAACGATGCCTTAAAGGCATCGTTCGCGCTGGAAATCAGTTTTCATTTTTCCGGCTCAATTTCATGATTGAGCCCGGTAGACCACACTGGTAAACTTTGGCGCGTCAAAAACGTTGGGCAATGAGGTTGGAAGGCGTCAAAGATGAAGATCCGCCACTAATTCTCACCAGTCAGCACTTTTTCCTAGAATGTTGGTGCGACCATAAGACAGCACGAAAAATAGTTACGGCACGAACTCCACATGCAGAAAAACTCCGAAATTGACAGTGACGAGGCCTCCAGAAGCAGAAAAACCTCAAAAAGGATTTTGGCGCGAAATTCAAATTAGTATTTACAGTGTGTTCCGATTGACTTTTCTTCACAAATGAAGGTTTTTCATGGGCCTCTTCGACATTTTCGTTCACTGGAGAGGCCAAGCTACACAAAAACATGAAAAAATAATATACGGTTTTCTGCGCGTACGATGCCTTTAAAGGCAGTGGTCGCGATAAAATATGCTTGTCTTCTTTTCCTCTCCGAACCCTTTTCTGGCTCTAGAGTAGTAGGACCAATGGGAAAAAATTGCGAAAAAACCACTGTTTCGGGCCGAACTTGAAGCCTGAATTTTCTTGTCTTTTGATGGTGGACGAGCCCAGTCCACATCATCGGCAGCGATGATCTCTGATATCAAGAACATCAGCTGGATCGAAATTGAACTTCAATCAATGAACATTATCCTTCGGGCTCATCTAGTCAAAAACATTGACTGAAGTGCTTGCTTTCATTGGTCAACCCGTTTCATTTATTAAATTTGCATTTATCTCTTCCTCTGAACGTCGATGATTTTTGACTGCTCGGCATGAGGCTGCGATCTTTTTTTGCTGCGCTGTGCACGTGTGCACGAACAGGCATCTCTGGGCCCTAGTAACTCTAATTCTAGCCCGTTTTTCACCGAGTTACCTTCACAGTTTTTCAGCTGTTTTCTATCTAAGCTGATTTTTATAATTTTTAGACAACGTTTTTCATCGCGACCACTGCCTTTAAAGGCTCGAAAACGTGATTGAGATAACTACGGAAATAGAATGGTATGGCCAAGATTAGAACGCCTACGCATTTTGAAGTGTCAAAAACGAACCACAATGCCTCTACATAAGTTGAAAGTTGACCCCCCCCCCCCCCATTTTCACCCCCCCCGTATTTGCCCTTTTCCTGCAACGCAAAGTTGCTGGGTCATATTCACCGTTGGTACTGTTGGTAGATCGCCTAACAAGTGTACCACACACTTCACTGACGGCGAAGATGGCCTAACAACCCTGCGTTGGAGGAAAAGGGCAAATACAGGGGGCGTGAAAATACAGAGCGGGGCCAACTTCTAACACATGCAGCAGCATTTTGGGTCATTTTTGATGCTTCAAAGTGCGTGGGCATTATGTTGTATGCCATACGGTTCGATTCACATTCTTATCCCGACCACGCTTACGAGCGTGTATGCTGTCTTTAAAGGCACAGTACACCCTCAGATATGAATTTTAAGATTTTCATGTAATTAAGTAGAAGACACCTCCTGTATAACACGTGCCAAATGCCAGATCTAATTTCCTCCAAATAAGCGAGATATAAGCGACCACCACAGGCCCGGCCCCTCTAACCGATTTTCGAACACGATAGCGGCTCGATGGATGAATGAATCCCAACAAGTCGTCGTTCTTCAGTCCATTGCCTTACTGTCTCCTAATCCTGGCTCGCTCTCGCACAACGATTGGGTAGGAAGAGAAATACAGGCCTGAGACAACTCGTCCACCAATTTTTCACCCTCAGAATCTAGGTGTCTTCGAAGAGCCATGACTCTGTTCAAAGGGGGTCTTGGACGATTTCAGAGATACCATAGTGGTCAGCGTGTGACTCTCTCCAAGATAAGCATGAAATCTGAAATTTAATTTTTTGGGTGTCCTGTGCCTTTAAGAGGTGTCTGAGTGCACTGTAGGGTGGCATCTAGAGTTCTGCGAGCTGCGAGTTGCGACACGTATAAGCATATACAGGCCATAAAACGGCCAAAGTCTCACCGTCGACTGCGTACCTCGCGCTGCGCGACCGCACACGCGTCGGAAGCAGACGAGTTTTGGCCGCCGCGCGACGAGTTTCGGTCCGACGCGCGGCGGCCGTAACGTCGCGCGGCGGCCGAAACTCGTCGCGCGGCGGCCAAAACTCGTCTGCTTCCGACGCGCGTGCGGTCGCGCAGCGCGTGGTACGCAGTCGAAGGTGAGACTTTGGCCGTTTTATGGCCTGTAGCTACGTGCTCGCAGCGTCCTCGCATGCGAGCTGTCTTGCGGCGAAACGGTAGGGGGGCTTTCATAGTTCTTGCCGCACTGCGAGGACGCAACTCGCAGTGCGAGCTCCCGACGACAAAATTCTCGCAGAAGGCTTTCATAGTCCTCTCGCACTGGGAGGCCACTGCGATCAGTTTCACGCACGCATTGCGAGCTGCGAGAAGAATACTTCTGACTATTTTTGTCGTAGCTCGAAGTGCGAGTACTCCTTGTATCATATTTTTTTTGCCAACAAAACCCTTTGTGCTGGTTTTTCTTTGTTTTTACTCATGATTGTTGCCTGTTTCCTTTCCTGTGAAGGTTCCTCTTCAGTTTCTACTCGTGAATATATCCAGTTTTAATTTTCAATGATGGTTTTGTTTCAAGTTAACGGCTTGACCGTACAAAAGTTTCTAAACAAAACACTGGAAACACAGAAAACTCATCAACAGAAAACTAAAGCTGAAAAACAGTATTCTATTTATCCTGAATACCAATGGTGAACCCTGCATGACTGAGCTGGAGAAAGCGAGAGTTTTCGCAACATTTTTCAAGTCTGTTTACAAACATCATTCCTGCCACAATGACCAAAATTGCCCCGCGTTCACTTCCTCGAAAATCAACTTTTTAGACATCACAAGTGAAACAGTCTACACGACTTTGCTACGCCTTCCACCCAGGTACTCCACTTCACCAGACAACATCCCGTATATTTTCTTGAAAAAGGCAGCTCTTGGGTTAACACCTGCGCTTACACTTATTTTCAACTGGTGTCTTCTTCATGGTGAGGTTCCTTCATTATGAAAGGACAGTTTTGTGAAGCCGATATTCAAAAAAAGGGATAAAACAGATGTTAAGAATTATAGACCAATCTATCTGACTTCATCCACTAGCAAAGTTCTGGAACGCATTGTTTGTAAACAACTTTATGATTACCTTCGTGAAAACAGTCTAATTACAAAGTTGCAACACGGATTCCTAGCAAAAAAGTCTACCATTACGACATTAATTACAACGATTCCCAAGTGGCAGAAGACAGTGGACTTACGTGGATATACTACAGCATGCTATTTGGATTATTCGAAAGCTTTTGACTCTATTCATCTTGGCCTCCTCGTTGCAAAAATCAAAGCTTATGATATAGACGGTTGTCTGCTAAAATTCCTTCAGTCCTTTCTGAGCGGACGCACTCAAAAGGTTTTCATCAATTGGGTTTTTTCCGATACTTACCCAACTCCTAGTGGTGTCTCCCAAGGCACCTGCGTAGGACCGTTAATGTTTCTGCTTTACATTAACGATTTGCCAAAACATGTTCCGCAGGGAGTTGAGTGTTCTATCTATGCCGACGACTCCAAATTGTTTTCTATCAATAATTCCCACATACTTCAGCAGGCTTTAGATGCTGTGCTTGATTGGTCCGAAAAATGGTTACTCGACATCTCCTATGATAAAACCGTTGTAATGTGTATTGGTAATAGTCATCCACGTGGGTCCTCATTCATGCTGGGTAACCGCGAACTTCGTATTGTCGACTCGGTGCGTGATCTCGGGATTGTTTACTCCGGCTCTCTTTCTTTCGAGGGCTATATTGAGAAAATAGTGGCATCCGCTTATACAAAGTCTAGCTTTATACTTAGGGCTTTTCAAACTCGAAACGCGGCCACACTTTCCAAGCTTTTCACCACCTATGTAAGGCCGCTGCTCGAATATTGTACTCCAATTTGGTCCCCTTCAAAACAAGTGTATATTCAGAAAGTTGAAAGGGTTCAAAGGAGGTTCACAAAAAGGGTATTTGCAAGAAACGGGTTGTATGAAGTCAGTTACCAAGAGCGCCTGTCCCAAATAGGTGCTACCTCGCTGCAATTTAAGAGTGATTTATGATCAGAACCTTTTGTTCAAAATTGTAATGAACTACCTTGACATTAACAGAGACGATGTTTTTGCTTTTTATGCTATCAACCGGAAAACTTGAGGTCATTCATTTCGTATTTTTACAGGTTCCGCACACTCCAATCTGTTTCTAGAGTCGTTTTTGGTCCGAGCTTCCAGCACTTGGAATCAGTTGCCATTATCTATGATACTGTCGTGGACGCCAGGATGTTTTAGCGGCAAACTAGAAGAAAATCTAAGACAGAAAGGATTGTTCTGCCACCGTTCCCGTTTCAGTCTATTCATAATCATTCTCATCATCCACTTCTCTTGCAATCACTCTCCCTCGATATATTTCACCGGAAGCCTATTCACTTCACTTCGTTTTGTTCTCTTTTTTTGTTCGCTTTTATAAGCTCTGATGCTTTTTGCATGTCCATTTGTTTGCGAAAACATTGAAGCCCCGATATGACATAAATAACGGAAAATTTGAGCTGAAGTGTAACTCTGAAAGTTTTGATCTAGGGCTCCAATACTCTCTGACTGCCGCTTGTCTTCTGCTTCTCCTTGCTGGGCTACCGCCTGGTAGGTAGTAGAACGCCAAAGCAGGTCAATAGGCTTGTGGTACTTGTGAAACACATTTGTCCAACACGTGAGCCGCATACGTTAACATTACCATCTCAGACAAGACTTCTGTGCGCAGCGCAATGTTCCCGTATCAGATGGGCGTCAATCACTATTCATCCTATTGCTTTTCTATAAGGCCAATCACACTTTTTCATTTGTTGTTCACCTTGGTTTCCGAAACTGTAATTGGCCACAATTAATAAATAAAAAATAAACACAAGAATTTTCTCGTGGTCTTCAGCTACGTTCATTCCTGCGAGAGTTTCCAGTCAGAGTCTTGGCTATCGTTCTTTTTTTGACATTGACTGGTATCGTGCACAGCTACGCTTTTGAGTGACATTATTGACCGCGTCCCGCTGTACAAGCCACTTCCAGTGAACTGGACTACACATTTTTTTAATTCAGAGAAGTGTGCCGTAATGGATGGTAAAGACCTGATTATTGAATTGCTGGAATGTTTGGTGGGAATGATCCCTGTGAACCAGCGCTCCTATGAGTGCAATACCGCGCTCCAATGCCACTCGTTCCCTGAATCAATATGACGCAATGACTCATGCGCAACCCTGATTCAGGTTCCCGCACTGCCCGCGACTCGCAGACTCTGAAAGCTAGTTGGGAAAGTATCAGGGCCACGCCCGCAACCTTTCGCACTGCGAGCAACTCGCAACTCGCAGAACTCTAGATGCCACCTAAGTGGTGCTGGTTTGCGATTTCGCTACAGCTTGGGCTGCGTGGGCCGAATTCATTACTGACCAACACACTAGAATCGTCATCGTCGTCATCGTTGCCGAAGGATCGATTAAAGGCAGCATACACGCTCGTAAACGTGTTTGATATAACTACGGAAACAGAATCATATGACTCAGAACACAACGCCTACGCATTTCGAAGCGTCAATAACGACCCAAAATGCCGCTACATGGGTAAGAAGTTGGCCCTGCCCCTGTATCTGCCCGCCCCCTGAATTTGACGTCTTCTCCAAAAGAAGGGTCCGGGGCCATTTTCACAGTCACTGATGTAAGTGGGTGGTTGAATAAGTACAATAAGTAAACCTCAGTCATCGGCGACAGTGGGAATGGCCCCGGACCCCTGTTTTGGAGGAGACGGCGAATTTAGGGGCGGGCAGATACAGGAGCTGGGTCAACTTCTTACTCTTGTAGCGGCATTTTGGGTCGCTTTTGATGCTTCAAAATGCGTAGGCGTTGTATTCTGAGCCCTGCGATTTTCTTTCCGTAGTTATCTCAAACACGTTTACGAGCGTGTATGCTGTCTTTAAACTGAGCAGCACACGAATGTAGGGGCCGAACATCTTAGCTGTAGGCTTTGTTATAGATTCTTCACAAAAGGGGCGCTGTGTGTTGGACCAGAAACCCCACTTCATGCGGGTGCTATGGATATGCGGCAAATAGGAACCGTTGAGGGTTTGCGAGAATGGGTAAGCCTACTCTCTGCAAAATTTTCGCCGTGTCATTTATGATTTTTTCGGATGTTTGGGCCCAATACGGCCAGCCAGTGCAGCCAGACGAAAGGTTCTGAGATCTGATAAATGAGTTTACCCAACGACTGTCTAAAAGCAACTCTTGGCCCCTGAAAACACTTTCGAGCACATCTTGAGAGGAATGCTGCTTTGATTCTGATCGGACTCGGCCACTTTCCAGGCCACAATATCTTAGAAATTTTTGAGGCTGTTTAGCGCCGACTCCGTGGATTTCCACACAGTGAATTTCTTTTTCAGAAAATGTACAGAAACCCTGATAGTCAAGAACATCTTAAGGGGTCTTCAGAGTTGCACCGACCAGCGTCAGCGTTGAAGCTGCAACAAAAATGTTTCCAAACATTATTGTCGCCGTCTCAGTTGCCACGGGTGGCGTACGTTCAGGGGTGCGTTCCAAGAACATTCCCATGGCAAAACGGGTCCATCGAATCGTAGCCACGGCCACGTGGGAGCAATTTTCTATTATAATTTGCATCCATGGAAAGCAAATTTGTCCATGGAGAGGTTGTTTTGCCTCCCACAGCGTCTTGGAAACGTTCTTGGAACGCACCCCAGGCCGGTTGGGGCTGGGGTGAGGCAGAGACGCAGAGGGCGGAGGCAGTGGTAAGCTCGTCCCCACGCCGCTGTCACCGGAGCGCATTCGCGTGGCTGTAGCAAAACATCCACGAAGCTTAGCAGTCAAAGAAAACTACAGAAATCTTGGGCACATATAAGTGGATCATTCAACAATGAACTGAATTTGTAACTGGTAAACCCTCTGCTTTATTGATACGCCAATTGAGCAACCTTTTCCTGTTGAAAAAGATGGAACAACTATTTTGAGAGTTCCTTGAGTACTTCGCGAGTGATTTATGGAATGAAGGGTGAATCAGCTTTTGCTTCTTAGTTTTGTTAGTAACTTGGAAATGAACGCCGATATGAAACTGTGTTGTATAACTAGGAATGCCAGTACACTAACCTATTGAATAGAAAACAGCCTTTGTAAATGTACTGTGCTTCTCTGGGTCAAATTCCGGTCCGCAATCGCATTTCGACACGCTTTGCGGCCGCGCGCTCTCGATTCGGAAGAGTTTCCAGCGATGCAGCCGCCGATCTGTTGACTTTAGATGGGTTTCAGAAACTGGAAACTAAACAAAATTGGCGAAAACTATTTAAAAAAGCCATATCGAGTCGGCTTTGGCACTGGAAACTCGACTGACTCGAGCGCGTGCGGCCGCAAAGCGTGTCGAGACGTAATTGCGGACCGGAATTTGGCCCAGAGAAGCACAGTATATCGTAGGCCAAAACGGGATGCCTTCCAAATTAGCTTGTTTATAATCTTCCTTGGAACTGAGGTGGTGTGGAAAGCACTTTCGTTGGTATTGGAGAATTTTCGGAAGGGCTCATTCAGTAATTCCCATCATTCAAATTCCCCGCGGGAGCGTTACCTACGGTATTCAAAGCATACAGCGTTAATAAAAAAGAGGTACTGACATTGAAGTATATGAGCTTTCCACGTCACGTGAAATGCCCTTCTAAGTATTAATTTCTTAGTTCAATATCGGAAGACGCCTAGCGTTTCTTAATAAACTTGATTATTATGCGTGGTGGGGTTAGGATAACCGCGATAGTTTTCACGACCCGATAACACTGCTTTGAATAAAAAACAACTATAATCATACGCTGATGCGTTGATTCTGATCGGATTACGTCCGTATACTGCAAATCACATTCTGCTCTATATCAGTCCTTTGTACTCTCATAAGCATCTCGAAAAGCGGTTTAAAGAAGCGGAGCATCAACTAGTGTTTCAGTAACTAAGCAAGAATAATCAAAACACAAGTTTTCTTCGTGCAGTGTCCATATGTGCGCTGGAACAGCCAACGCTAAGGATGAGACGAACGAGTTGAAGCGCCTGAATCTGCCACCGAGTGCTTTCTCTGCGCTCTAGCCCATCGGCCTAAGGGGCTGAGCAGAGTGCCACCGCGGCGCGGCGCGGCCTGATGATTGAGAGCCGTATTGATAGATCGCCGCGATCTATCAATACGGCTTTCAATCATCAGGCCGCGCCGCGCCGCGGTGGCACTCTGCTCAGCCCCTAAACGTCCCACACCCGGTTGCCACTCGCTGGCAGTGACGCAGGTTCGTCGCAGCATTAAAACACCTCAGGCAATCGCGGGGGTCGGTGTCCGGTCAAAACGCCCCTTAGGCAGTCAAATTGATCGGATCTGGCTGATCGGCGGAGGTTTCGGCATGACTCGGCAACGGGACGTTCTGTCCCAAGGGGGGCGGAGCCTAAGAGAGGTGCGAGCGAGGTGTGAATTACGGGAGCCGTCGACTAGGACTAATTACCGCACTTTACTCACTGCTAGGGCCAGACATTGTCATACGAGACGCTATTACTCTAACGAAAGACCATTTTCAGCGAAACAAATAATACTTCGTGTTGAAGCAGTGCATATCAGGATTGTTGAAAAAACTTAAAGGCAGTGTCCACGATAAAAATTGTCTCCGTGTTTTCATCGAAAATAGAAGATTTCAGGCCTACTTGTAGTAATGGTGAAGGAAAAAAAAAAAAAAAAAAAAAAAAAACACGAAAAACCATAAGGAACAGCTAAAGTAAAAGTTCCTCCTATGAAGGCCAATTTGGGACTGGGCGAGTTCTCCTGCGAAACCGGAATTCGGACGAGTTCGCATCAGGAGTGGTAACAGCTGTTGATTCGCTATCGCGCATCAATTCTCATTGGAGCGCATCACGCAAATTCATTTAAATTCCTGTCTTTCGTGTTTTCTCAATAGCTTCACTCTTTTTTTCGCATCGTTCTACTATTATTGCTTCAATGTTTACATATTTTCGATCCCTCCTCGAAAAAAAATGGAGGAATACTAAAAAAATTCTTATTTCTAGTTGATTTTCTAATTTCGGATGTGTTTGTTCCTCGCGAAAGCCAAGTTAATTCACACTGGCTCTATTAGTAGAAGGGTGCTGCATGTAAACAAAGAGTTTCCCTGATCTTCTTTTGCTTGTGTCGCTGATGTGATACTAGGCTGAGAATCGTGTTTTTTGTTAGATCAGCTTTTTCAGAAATTTGATCGCAGTGCGTCCTAGCTCTCTTCGATTTTTTTTCCAGCCAAATAAGAAGGTATGTTGCCTTTTATCATTACGTTTCGACCGTAGACACCCCTATTATTTGGCGCTATTCCATTTTTCGTGCCACAGTAGAACTCCTTCAAAACTGTGTAGCGGTGTTTAAGGTGCTGAACACAAGTATGATGCTTGTTTCCGCTTTTTTTTGGAGAGAATATCTTAGGTTATTCTCTCTACAGTTGACCGCAATGTTAAAAGGACATGGTGCGGTTGCGTACTCGCACTAAATTACGGTAGAATCTGGCATTTTGCCAGATTCAACCGTAGTTTTAGTGCGAGTCCGCAACCGCACCATGTCCCTTTAACATTGCGGTCAACTGTATCTAAACGATCTTCTCGTCATTCGTCGTGCGTACGTGCGAGCGCGCTTCTGCTCCCGCTCTGTCGCTGTCTCTAACGTTTGCTTCGCTCGCGCGCGCGAAGGAACCATGCAGTTTTTTTTATTAGTTTTGTTAGTTCTATCGCGGCAGGGGTTGGAGGGACACTATGGTATCGCACTTAGCTACGCCTTTTTTCCGTGACGCCGCGCATTTCGAGCACAAATTCGGAAATTTCCTCTATTTTGAAATTCAGTTTTTGCGGCGCGGATAAATTGGCGTGGTCAAATGCGATACCATTGTGCTCTCCTTGTACGGTAGCACCAATTTCCCAAGAGATTTGGTAGGAGTGTTATCGCAGCGAAGGGGGACATTTTGCCACGCCCATTTTCCCGCGCCGCAGCCACTCTCCTGATTCTGGAAGAGAGAGGAAAACTCCGAGTCTGTGCTCAAATGCGCGGCGGCACGGAAAAATGGGTGTGGGCAAATGCAATCTCCAAGTGGTCCCCCTCGCTGCGAGAGCACCGGGAGAAGGAGGGCTCTTGAGGTGCTGATAACTGAGCCAAAATCTCTTTTTTTTTCAAATTCGGTGGGTCACAGTAGGTTTGTTTTCCTCCGGCTACTTTCCATGCTGTAAAGCTTCGAAGCGGACAACGGATTCGTGGTAAGCACGCCAAAGAGCCACTCTAGGATACATTTTAACGAAATCCGAGACTTTAAACCACCGTAATCTTCTAAATCTAATCTTTCGTTGAATTTAAAAGCAACCTCATATTTCTGTACCGCACCTCAAATAAACCCAGTGGACGAAGCTTTCGAGAAATCTTTCCCGATCTCCGGAGTTTGAAAATGGAATAAGTTCATTTTTATATCTTTTTGTATATATCGAGGGTGCGCGGGAGCGATTGCGCTTCGTAAGTAAACGTATGAGGCCTTTGAAGGTTAGGCGAGCTTGTTCGCGCCGCATTTATTGCCATACTCGTTTTGAGCCCGTCGAAGTAAGGCTTTGGGCTTATCATGTCAAAATCAACTCATCACTGTTAAGCCGGAAGCATCTTCTCGCGACCGGCAACAGCGTATATCAGGAATATAGTTTTTCAGTCGATATTCATGGTCAGGTGGTGTGGTTTCGGTCTTCGCCAAATAATTGCCGACCCCGTCGTTTCGCTGGAGGTATACCCTGTTCCAAACGAGATGGCAAGCGAAGAGTCCAAAGAGGCAGCGCACCCTCTGCGTCTGACACTTTCGGATTTTTGAACGTCGCGTACGCAAATACGTAGCATGCCCTACCGTAATCTAAAAACAAAAGACTTCGTGACCTCTGAGCTGTCATCCATATCCTGAAACACTTTGCCTGCCACGTACCACGTATTACGGTAGGACGTACTACGTATTTGCGCATGCGACGTCCGAAAATTTCAGAGACGCAGAGGGTGCGCTGCTTCTTTGGACTCTTCGCTTGCCATCTCGTTTGGGACAGGGTATCTGATTCCGGCCCTATATTTTGCCATGAACAACCCTCCGCTGGTTGCTCCGCCCGGACTCGACTGAGCGAGATAGGTTAGCGACAGATGCGATCAACTTTAACCAATCGTGCAGGGACCAGGTCCACACCGAAGAAATGCTTTGTCGCAAGAACACCTTGCAGTACCTATCGCGGTTGCTGGTTAGATGTGTCATGCCGTCGTAGTGCAGTGTACTGCGATGTCATGCCAGGGTTTGCTTGGCAATGAGCGACAGCGCAGGCTGGCACTCAGCGAAGTCGCAGTGTTTTGCGACCGCGACACGTCTGTCGTGGGGCATAACAATGGCTATAGGCTCTACAGTGAGGGCTACCGCGAAAAAGTTACGACGCTACCAAGCTCGCGATATCCATTTGAGCGTGATGAAAGGGTAGCGTAGTGTGGAAACGTAAAATGGAGTACTGGATCAACTACCCTGTGCGATGCTCAGACTTTATAACCAAAAGCCATTAATGTGCAAGGATATGTTTATCCTAAGCATGCTAGCTCAGTATTTTCGGAGTTTAAAAAACCGAATTCCTGTTTTTGCCAATTGAAACAAGAGCTTGATGCAATCGCAGCGGAGGGCACTCGGCCATAGCACTTGGCCACGCCCATTTTTTCGCGCCTCAACGACTCCCGATTTTGGAAGTAAGGGAAAGACCAGCCGGGATTTGGGTTCTAATAGCGCGGCGGCACGGAAATATGGACGGTGGCATTTTCTACGACTACGGGCCCCTCTGCTGAGGTAGGAGCAAAAAGCTTGTTCTCTATCCTAAATTCCTACTTTCTCGTTTCAGGCAGCTGCTGATGCGCTGATTGGTTTAAAATAAAGACGACGCTTCGTATGAAACACGAATGAACGTTTCGTATGTAACACGATTAAGCAGTTGTATCCTCCGTACCATAATAAACAGTTGTATCCTCCGTACCATAATGAATAAACAGTTGTATCCTCCGCACCATAATTTGGGGAAGTCGCGATGCTGCTATGACATCTTATTCATGGAAACCGAGAGGTTGTTTCGTAGAAAACAATGGGAGAAATGGGGAAACAACCGCCTCACACTAAGGATAGCGAGCCAATAGCTGCCTCACGGCTTCCTAAAGAAATAATACAAGCCATAGGGCTAAAATGTTTTGACAATCAAATTCGTAACCACTTTATTCAAGCACTCGAATGGAATAGACATACAATAACGTAATACGATGTGGAAACCTTCAGTTTTCTTGGTTCGCAAGACTCCAGCTGGTCCAAATTTTTTCGTTCCACTTCATTCGTCCTTCTATTTTCACTGGGGGAACTTCCAATAGACTTTCGAAACCTGAATAATTATCAATTTAGGTGATGCGATGAGTATGGAAGATCTCATGGTTCATAGCGTTGAAAACTGTCCCTACAAACTCATATCGATCGATGTTGGGGACATTTTCGAAATATGAACAGAAAGCTGTTCATATTTCGAAAATGGCCCCAACATCGATCGATATGAGTTTTTTTAACAATGAGGCCTCTGAAACTCCACCCCTGGGCTCATGTTTCAAAAATGGCTACAGCTCAGCTTTGAACTTGAGGAGGTGCGAAAATGATGAAGGGTGAGGAAATGTGGTGCGCCGGTGTTGTCATTTTATATCCTTGTTTTTTTATCCGCAGTGTGCCTTCACATAATAGTCACCTTTACCCACTCTACTTCTCTGCAAGTAACTCTTTTAACAGCGGGAGGCTCATTCACGAAAACGCGAGCGGTCCCGAATTCGTGCACACTCAGCCTTCCGAGAGACTTCAGACACCACTATACGTCAAATTGTCAAGGTTGAGTAATGGCTCTAGCAGTTGTCCAGAATTTTCCCTGAATTGATCATTTTCGCGAATTTCGCCGCCCTGGAGACCCCTTTTTTGACCGTTTTCGATTTTGAATTCTAAGCATGATTGTTTGTGTGCATAGTTCCTTCATGTCAACCCATAACTTGAATGATAAGCGTTGTGTTACAAATCCCTACCAGTTGGACAAAAGATCCCCTCTAAAATGGCTTACTTCGCCAAATAAATTCCGACCCCTTGAAGGCCTGCTTTTCTATGGAAATTCCTATTTTCGATTTTGGATTCTTAACAAGGTTGTTTGTGAAAATAGTTGCTTCATAGCAACTCAGAACTTGAATGATATACGTTTAATACAATGGATTGAATATGATCGCAGCCCTAAGCATGCGTGGTCTCTTTCAAATGCATGCTAGAGTATTGAGTTATTGTTGTTATAACGTCACACCGTCACATATTGATGCTTCTTCTTGCTTTACGTAACCTCCAGGAACGCGCTCAGTCCGAATTGGTGGCGTTGATGTGCCACTCTGGTCAGGGCCAAGAGGGGCTGCGAAACTTCGCAACCGGGAGAGCGGGGGGGTCGCAAAAATTTTGTCCCGGAAAGAAAGTTAGGAGCAGGGATTGCAGAAATTTCGGACAAAATTGAAATTTGATGAAAATATCCCGAAAATTCTCGATATTTTTGGTCACCAGAGAGAGGATCAGTATTGCTCAGGTTTTAGACGCCTGAGCCCGACTACTGCACGAATTTTCGGCGTCTGTCAGTTTTAGTAGTCAAATACAAACTGCTCAGAAACCGCGCCTCATTTATTTTGTTTATCTATTGTACGCCGTTGCCGACGCGCTCAAAAACCACAAAGCAGTGAGTTCGATTCGTGGAAATGAATACAAAAACAAAAAGATTGGCGCAACGATTTAAGAGTCGACCACCAAGCCTAATTAGAGAAATCGAGACGACAACACTAGCTAAAATTAGGAGCTCATCATTTATGTTCTGGGTTTCCATGAAGCAACTATACACACAAGCAAACATGTTTTAAAATCAAAGTCTAAAATGGGGTTTTCGATAGAAATGCGGGCCTTCAAGGGGTCAGAATTTGAAAAAAGGGGGCGATTTCGGAGGGGATTTTCTGTCAAACTGGTACGGGTTTCTAAAACAACGCTTATCACTGAAGATCTGTGTTGCCATGAAGCAAATATCCACATGAACTACCATGTTTTAAAATCAAAATCGAAAACGGGGTTTTCGATAAGAAAGCGGGCCTCCAAGGGGTCAGAAATCGAAAAAAAGGGGGCGATTTCGGAGGGGATTTTCTGTCAAACTGGTACGGGTTTCTAAAACAACGCTTATCACTCAAGTTCTGGGTTGCCATGGAGCAACCATCCCCACAAACAACCATGTTAATTAGAACCGTATACCCCGTAACTTTCCGAAAAATGGAGTTGCTCCCAAAATCTAAATGAAAAACGGGATAAGCTATAGAACTTGAAACTAATAAATTTCGTGTAAATTCACAAAATATTCGAACGTTGCTAGAAGAATTTAAAAAAGAAGAATTCACTTAGAAGCAGTGATATATTTATTATATGAAGTATAAAACAAGATCAAACTGCACCTGAACGCTGCTTTCAAAGTGGGGAAATGCCAGACCAAATCTTCTGAAGCCGTGCACTTCGACGAATCGCATAATTTCTCCGAAGAAACTCGCCTGAAACGGAATTTACAGGTAATGAAATATATGTACAAAGATTTGAAAAAAACGCCATTGAGTGAGTATGAATAAATAAATGCTAAAACAAAAAACACTTTAATGCACGTTAGATAGGTAATTAAACAGGACAGAAATAAATTTGCGCGCACGCGCTCCAATGCTAAATATTGGGTGCGCACGCGCTCCAATGCAAATATGGGTGTGGCTTGGCCGAGCCTCTGAACGGAGGCAGCTATCACAAAAGTGGGTGGTGCGTGAGCGGATGGGCTTTGCGTGCGCGGAAAATCGCAACTTTAGGGCCGTATGGGGCTATTTCTAGCTCATTTTCGACCCTTCTTTCGGTGCTGTTGTTGCACTCAGCGCCTGAACTTCAATTTTTCACAGAAAACTCGAAGGGTGTATTTATCGTGGACACTACCTTTAATCTAGTAATGATTAGAGTGTTAATAATATTAATATTAATTAATAAGAGAAGTGACATGTAGACATGGGCATTCGACTTTAGTTCGGAATGATTCCATATTTATAATACTGCATTTTCAGAACATCTCGAATCAATTGATAAATCGAAAAACCTACCATATTTTTTTAGAGAGATCCATGTGCTTCTATTTTTCAGATCTAATTTTTGGGTGTACTTCTAATACAGGTGTACTTATATTTTTCAGCCTAATTTTCATCAAGTTAGATTGAGTGATTGTTTTCCTACTCATAAATATTATCATCTTCTAAGCCTTGTTTTGCAGTCAAAATGTTTATTCCCCATCGTCTTCCGGAATGTACTATTGTGCTTATCTGGGTCAAATTCCGGTCCGCAATCGCGTCTCGACACGCGTTGCGACCGCACGCGCTTGAGTCAATCAAGTTTCCAGCTCCAAAGCCGACTCGATATGGCTTTTTTATACAGTTTTCTTCAATTTTGTTTAATTTCCAGTTCCTAAAACCCACCTAGAGTCAACAGATCGGCAGCTGCGGCGCTAGAAACTCATCCGACTCGAAAGCGCGCGGCCGCGAAGCGTGTCGAGACGCAATTGCGGACCGGAATTTGACCCAGATAAGCACAATAGTACTAGAGGTGTACTTCGGAAAGAGGGATTACTTCTATTATTCAGTCTTCTCTTTTTTTGTTGTAATTCAAATGGAGGGGTTCTTCTAATAGAGAAAATACTGCGTTAGGATTTTTTTAATGACTGAATGATTTCAAATAATGACGTGAAATTCTCAAATTGTAGAATAAATTCGACTTGAAGTTCTCAATATTTTTCAGATGAATGCTTCTGAAAACCTGCTTTTCATTCAATTCAAATAAGGATGTGAAAGCCTATGGGAGGTTCGACCTCGGTCATCACAGATAGGCACAAATTGCCGAAGGAAGATCCTTAACACTAACTTCCCACAATGCTCAAAGACACCCGAAGGATATCTTTCACACTAGCACTCAACACACTTTTACCTGTGCTTGCCTTGTTGGATAGCGTCGGGCCAATGTGCGTCTGGCCCTAGCAGTGAGTAAGGGGTATGGTATACATTTGCGACACACGGTCGCGTCGCTCTGCACAGCGACAGCGACCGCCTCGCGTCCTTTAAGTCTGTTGCTGTCGCAGTGCACTGCACAGCGACAGCAACAGTGGTAGCGACAGGCTATGGCACATTTGCAGTATGTCAGCCCTCCGCGACACGTCGCTGCGACCCACACGCGACATCTGTTCCTACGACGACCGTTGCCGCTGCTCCGATGCGGGTCCCGCCACGATTTGTGTTAGATTGCATGCCTGTCGCTCATTACAGCGACAAAGTATACCATAGGCCTAAAGTGCGGTAATTAGTCCGAGTCGACGACTCCCGTAATTCACACCTCGCTCGCACCTCGCCTAGGCTCCGCCCCCCTTGGGACAGAACGTCCGCCACCCGCATGACTCATAAATGCCGAAGTTTTCGTGGTAATGTCTCATATGTGGCGGAGATTTCGGGTCGACGTGTTGCAGTGTCTGCACTGTTTTTCTTTGATACTCTCTCGTGTAGAGCGCGTAAATGGCAGCCCACAATGTATAAGCTGCTCTTAAAGGCAGCATACACGCTCGTAAGTGTTGTTGAGAGAGCAATGCAAACCGAACCGTACGGCTTGCATCATAACGCTCACGCATTTCGAAGCTTCAAAAACGATTCGCAACTATTTTACATGAGTGGTAACCGAGTCCTACCCCTGTATGCCGGCCCTAGCTGTATTTCGCCTCCTCTGCTCAGATAAAAACAACCCACTTCCCGCCGGCCAAGTCGGGCTAGTCGACTTCGCGCGGCCCCAATTTTCTGGGCGTGGCACAGCGCCCCACTTCCCGCTGACAGAGAGGCTCTCCCGTGTTTCCGCGAAGTGTCGGCGGGCAGTCGGCTATTCCTGGGGGTCATCGAACACTCACTCATCGATTCCCACTTTGATATCATCATTCCACCACCCACTAGAGTGGAGCCAATGAACAATTGCTGAGCAGAGAACGCTGTGTTGAGACTCTTTCCGAAACCCGCGCTGTGTGCGACGCTGGCCTTAGGCAGGTGAACCACTGTCCGTTAATGGCATCTGCGAACCGGAAGGCTGCGAGAACTAGTGAGTGTAGGAAGCTTCCCCGTAGAAGCTCACTCCTTACTTGTCAAGAGCAGTTCAAGATGAAATCCCCAGGAGCGGATTTTTCGAATTTTGTTAGGAGAGACCTTTACTTAAAGGGTGATTTTTAAATGTGCCGCAAACTGTTTTAAGACTGTCTTCTGTCCGTCAACAGATTAGCCGTAAGGTGGTGGCAGAAGGGCCGCAGAGTGCGTGTTCACCGTATACGGGCAGTCAACGAAACAGCGCTGCCGACTGCCCGCGACCGATCTATTGGCCTTCCGCGGGAGGGGTTCCGGGACGTCGGCAAGTGGTACCGCGGGAAGTGTGATGTCTCTACTCGAGTGATTGGTAACACATTGACTAACCGATCTTGAGGAAGCAAACGATCAACGAGAGAATTAGCACAGCCATGTGGGAGACAACGCGAGAGATCGCCTGCTTCGATTGAGAGATTATATTTTCACGCAGTGGCCAATTCCTCCACTCCCGTGATTCAGTTGCAATAACACTGTATATTTTTGAGCCTAGAAAACGTATTTCCGATCACTTCCCTCCATTTTTCTCAGCGTAAATGCTTTTTAGCGCTCCAGACCTGTCATAATCCGTAAAAAACACGGGAGCAAATTTTAACGTGTGCGCTGTCTTTAAATGTGAGGTATTTGTGCTTGTCGTTGTTGGCATTGTTCGTGATATCGACGCTATGGCGGGCATCGGTGGCAGGTTAACTCGCCAATGCTGCCTCTCGACCTGCCACCGACGCCCACGACTGCAGGAGTAGGTGGTGGTTGGTGGGAGGTGATCAAGCAAAACTTTGGTGTGAACACGTGGGTGTGACGTCTTTTTGAGTGGTCGGTGGGAGGTGCTTAGGCAGAGCTCTCGGTGTGAGTGGGTCAACTGTGACGTGGCATTGTAGGGTCGGTGGGAGGTTGACACGCGGAGTTTTCGGCATGAATGGGGGAGTTTTCGGGCCTTGCCTTCCCTTTTTTTCGTTCCGAGCGGCAGCACGCTACCTGTTCAACTCCTCTCAACCGGCAACCGACCCCCGCGAGTGTGTGAGACTCTGCGGTGTCCCCTCGTCGCCCTTCACGCTGCGCCGGGCGCCCTCGTCGCCGAATGTATTCGATATTGCATAACCCAGTGCTGTCTGTCGCTGAGAGCAACGCCGCGACTTCAGCTCTGCAGACCCCTTTAGAAATTTATACGTCGGCAACAGGGGTTCACTGGTGCTTTGTGGGATGGGGGAGGGGCACTGTTGTATCGCACTAGGCCACGCCCTTTTTTCCGTGCCGAAATGGCTCTTCTGATGTTGGCAGGGGAGGGAAACCCCGGATAGGCTCTCAAATTTAGTGCGCCACAGTAGAATGAGGGTGGCCAAGTCCATCGCGCCATAGTGGACCCCCATCCCACATAGCACCGGTTCACTCCATGATTTTTGCGTGGTGCTATATAAGGGAGGTCCCCAGGCCTTCTTCAGAAAAATGTCGAAGTAAACAACCGCACTAAGTAAAGTGATTGAATAGTGAAGTCTTAGTCCGACTAGGATGAAAGCAGCATTCGTGTGCAGAGAAAATTACTTATTCAATTATTGTTCAACCAATGAGTTTGCGAACTCAAATAGAATCAATGAAGCAGCGGTGTTAGTCATGAAATTGAAACGAGCTAAAAAAAGGGTTGGACCACGAGGTGATTCGGGGGAGACTCAGTTCGGGAAGGGCGCCTGGTGCGGGGCGAAAGAACTCGAGGGAGATGATTTACGTATAGCTCAAACGAACTCACGCTCAATGTGTTCATGGGGGGGGGTCACGAATGGAGTGAAAAAAACGTGGCAGAACCCGTAAAGCTGCACGGACGGCTTTCTGGCTTTCTGAAAAAAGTGAAACACCATCTGCCCGAAGAAAAAAACGTCACGGTCAAACGCTCGAACGTACCGTTCTCCCAGCTCAATTCAAAGCAGCTGCGCGCCTTGCAAAGATGTTCACGAGTCATAAAATCAAACTAGTGAAACTCAGTCTGAGCGTTTGATTTCAATGAGCTGCACATACTGGCTGGAAATTCCAATCCCTCACGCTAAAACTCCTATTTTGATAATAATTGTAACCATCACTTGCAATGCCTAGGGATTTATTGGGAAGAACACAATGATTTCTTAAAGGCATCGTACGCGAGAAAACCGTGTATTATTTTTTCATGTTTTTGTGTCGCTTGGTCTCTCTAGTGAACGAAAATGTCGAAGGGGCCCATAAAAAAATCTTCATTTGTAAAGAAAAGTCAATAGGAACACATTGTAAATACGAATTTGAATTTCGCGCCAAAATCCGTTTTGAAGTTTTTCTGCTTTTGGAGAGCTCGTCACTGTCATTTTCGGAGTTTTTCTGCATGTGGAGTTCGTGCCGTAACTATTTTTCATGTTGTCTTACGGTCGCACCAACCACCTAGGAAAAAGTGCTAGATGACTGGTGAGAATTGGTGGCGGATCTTCATATTTTACGCCTTCCAACCTCATTGCCTAACGTTTTTGACGCGCCAAAGTTTACCAGTGTGGTCTACCGGGCTCAACCATGAAATTGAGCCTGAAAAATGAAAATTGATTTCCAGCGCGAACGATGCCTTTAAGCGCACAGACCAACCTCAAGGGTAATTTTTGATATTATACTCCGGCCGTCGTGTATAAGGACCCTGCTAAGCGCGAAATCTCAGTTCACTGGAATAAGCGAGAAAAATCGTGGAATAAGCCGACCACGCCTATTTGAAAGAAAAACTGAACAACACCCACCAGCAAGTTTTCGATCTCAATTAACACGGGACGCGTTATGGTTTTTCATCAGAATCTATGTTCTTCAATTCGCTATCGGACTAGCTTTAAAGTAGGCCCTTGTTATACCAAAGCTTTGTCACCGCGACAGGTGCGGTCAACTGTTACGAATCGTGCCGGGGCTAAGCCCACGCAGCACAGAATTGCTGCTGTAGGAACAGTTTGCGACGTCCGTCGCGGTCGCTGGCTCGAAGAGGGATGCTATGCCTGAAACGTGTAAACCGTGCGGCAAATGGTCGCTGTCGCGGCTGTGCATCGCAGTGCAGGTCACTGCGACGGGAGTCAACGACAGCGACCCAGCCTAATGCAGTATCCTGTCGGGTGTTTTCGGCTCTGAGCGACAGCGATGGCGGGCCCTCAGCGACAGCGACGTAGCAGTGCTCTTGGACCGCGACACCTGTCGTGGGGTATAACAATGGCCTTAGGTGCCGCGACAGAGAGTCCTCAACGACGTGAACGGTCGTCGGCCGGTCGTCTGCATAAGATGACGCAATATTGTGTACTCTATCGAATGCACGAATAATTTTCATGACAGTGTGTTGCTTTTTCGTTACTTTAGTCTAGAGTCTAATATTCTCTAATCTATTACAGGGTCCATTCACGGACCTGAACAAGGAGCTGAGTTCTGTATTTGTTCTCCTTCTATTCGACTGATTACGGTATATTTAGTACAATATCGAGCTTTTTTTTTGCAAAACTGTGGATATAAATGGTCATAGCTTGCCTTAATTTCCCATTTCAATTCGAATTTATTTATGTAGTGCTTTCAACGAGTTCTATGCAGTAGCATTACAAAATATAAGATTTAATCGCCGATCAATCTTCCACCTCACATTGCCTTATTGTAAACTGATCAGACGGCCATGATATATAAAATCTGCCATGTTTTGACAGCGGGTCAGTGGAAATCACAAAAGGAAATACGTTTCTCGTCAAAATAGAGTTGTGAAAAAAAAACTATTTTGCGCATCACTGCCTACGTCTACGCCAGCAAAAGCCCTGATATTATTTACCCCATCTGCAATGCGATCTAGGCTCTCTGTGAATGGTCTCAACTAGGGCAATGTTCCTAGCAACCGAGAAATGTTCTGTCATGTACTTTGGAAGGAACAACCAGAGGCATCGGTATAAAGTATCAGGATCAGTCCCCAGTTTTTCACAACTTACGCGTGACCTCAGCGTTTGGATTTCCTGCAATTTGATCTTCACTGCACTCTTAGACTCCGTCCATACGTGGCGAGAACGCCCGCTCTCGCTCTCCAGCGCTCTTCAACGCTGATAGGCGCCCGTACAGGCAGAAAGACACCGGCAATTGCATCTTGCCTTGTGTTGATTCGATTGAAAACGCTTGACCTGGTGATCACTCACTCGAATCGACTCGTTTGCTGCTCATTTATCACGGTTTGGGATGTTCTTGGTCGGCGTATTAGACACCATGGCTTTGGTTTTGAGGTATGTAGGTTCGGCTTCAATTGCTCGACGGATAGAACAAATCGCTTGAAAGTGGCTGCATCACTCCGAATTGAGCGTGAGCGAGCGAGTGGAGGCGGAAACGCGCGGCAGCGAGCGTGAGCGCGCCAGAGCGAACGTAAGCGCCCTTCAGCGGCTGGCAAATCGTGTATTAATGACGACCATCGATTTTGCGTAATCGCACGCTCTCGCAACGTATGGACGCTGCCTTGCGCGTTTTCCGGGTGAATTGTTCACATTCTCATAATAGCGTTCACTATATATGTACGTTTGGTGCCCCTGCTTCTACTGAACCCAGCAGACGTTTGAGTGTACACAGGGAACGTTCGAGCGATATAGCGTGCACAACTATATCGCGAAAGTATCCCGCACATTGCATAAAGGTGTCGCCGTCCGGCACACTAAGGCCTCTGGTCCATAACACCTTAGGATCCGTACCTGGGGAGTCATGGAGTCTTTGGCCACAAGCCACAATTTCGCCACCCTGAACTGTCGATCGCTGTCGAGTGATATCCAAAAAACTGCGCTATCCAGACTTCTGCGCTATTTCCATGCACCGTTTGCTGCTTTGCAGGAAACCCGCCTCAAGGATAGACCCGTCATCAGCGTCGGAGAGTACACCATCTACTGCGGTAACGCTGACGATAGGAGAGTGGGAGGCTGTGCAATAGCTGTAAGGAAGGATTTCAATGGTATGGTCAAGGAGTTCGGCTCAACGTCGTGTCGGAATGCATTCGTACGACTGCGGGATCACAGAGGATTCAATCTGTGGATAGTGAGTGCTCATGCGCCCACTGAAACCGCCGAAGACAATTCGAAGGATGCGTTTTATGAGGAACTCAATACGTTGCTGGCCAGGATACCTTGTCAACATGCTGTTGTCGTGGGGATTGACGCAAATGCGAAGATGGGACTTGATCAGGAATCCGAAGTACTCGGTAAATGGTTCTACCCAGTGGAGCAAACATCGGACAATGGCTACCGCCTTGTCGACTTTTGTGAACGCAGTGGTCTGATTATTGCATCGACATTCAAGAGGAATCATCGCCGCCATCAGCTTACGTGGCAGGGACCAACCCGGCTATCTCCAGAAGAGCAGCGGAAGCGGAAGATGACAATTTTGAAACTACAGCTTGACTATGTCCTGACGAGGAATATTCCAGTATCGGACATTCGAAGATCTAGAGCTGTGTGGGATGTCGCATTCGATTCGGATCACCGTCCTGTTCTGTTGAACTTCACTGCGAGCATTCATAAGAGGAAGCGAGGGCTCAGCCTCTCCAGAGGATTGACATGACAAGTCTCAGAGATGAAGAGTGCAGAAGGAATTTCCGACAACGCGTTTCTATTCACATCGGAGTACGGACTAAGAAGAAACCTTGCGACGCGGATTCTTTTGTCAAGTGCATCCAGGACGCTTCGAAAGAGGCACTCCCGGTTGTACAGCCTAAGAAGAAGTTCGCCTACGTCTCAGAAGAAACAACATCTACCTACAACAGAGTATGTGCTCTCCCAACTGCAGGAAACTTCGTGGAGGAGAAGCGTCTGAGGAGGAAGTTGCGTCGGCAGCTTCAAAGTGACCGCGAACGAGAGTGGACGTGTAGAGCTAAGGAGTTCGAGAAGGCTTGGGAGGAGAAGAATCCGAAGAAAGCCTACACGTTGCTACGACAGTATAGCGGGAAGATGAAGAGATGTTCTCCTGTCTTGAACACTACCAATGGAGTGGCAGTTGGTGATGCGACGCTGCCAATATGGAAGGATTACTTCAGTTCACTACTGAATCGTCCAGCGCCATCAGTACCTGAGCTCCCGCATGTTCAGAGAGCACATTACGATGTCAGTGAGGAACCGCCGACTGAGTCTGAAGTTTTGGATTGTGTCCGGAAAATGAAGAATGGAAAGGCAGGTGGAGATGACAACATCACTGCTGAAATGCTGAAAGCTCTTCCTCCGTCTGGGATTCGTGAAATGACCAACACCATCCGTGCCATATGGATGAGCGAAAGGATACCCGATTCGTGGAGACATGCGATCATCGTACCTCTTCACAAGAAGCTATCCGTCACGGATCCTAAGAACTACAGAGGAATCTCTACTTCGTGTCATGTACAAGGTTTTAGAACGTATCATTCTCGAGCGACTTATCAAACATCGTGAAGGAACGACCAGAGATGAGCAAGCCGGTTTTCGACCTGGAAGATCGACCATCGACCAAGTGTTCGTCGTGAGAAGAGTAATTGAATCGTGGGAGCGGTTTTCGAAGCCATTACAGCTGGCTTTTTGGACTTTGAAGCCGCGTTCGACTCTCCTCATCGTGATCGATTGCTCAATGCTCTGCGAGCAGATGGAGTCCCGGAAAAGTATGTTCGGTTAATCGAGGACATGAACAAAGGAACAACAGCAGCAGTTCGTACACCTGTCGGATTTACGTCAGCTTTCGAGGTGAAAACAGGAGTAAGGCAAGGAGCCGTTGCAGGACCTTTTCTTTCAACTTCGCCGTTGATGACATCATGCGTAGAGTTGCAGAACAGTTTCCTGCGGATGTGATCCTAACACCATCAGGACGCTCCCTTTGTCGACCTGGAGTACGCCGACGACATTGTGTTATTCGCTGAAAACAACGCAAAACTGCAAAGGATTGTGAACCTCGTTTCGAAGTATGCCGCAGCCTATGGACTTCTGTCTTCGTCCCGACAAATCCAAGCAGATGTGGGTCTCTCAGAGGCCTTCAACTGGAGGTTGTGTGGACGGACAACGTATCGAACTGGTGGACGATTTCTGTTATTTGGGCTGTTTGCTGAAGAACGATGGTAGTTATGCAGCGGATATTCGACAACGATGTGCGAAAGCTACGTCTGCATTCAATTCTCTAACCAAGTGTTTGTGGTCTACCACCATCGCGAAGGAAGTCAAGTTGCGCGTCTACCTATCCGCTATTCGCCCTATCATGATGTACGGATCGCAGACGTGGGCAGCGCCGAAAACGCAGATGGAAAGGTTGGATTGCACGGAGAGGAAGCTTTTAGGCGTTTGCTTGGATATTTCTGGCCGCGTGTATGCCATAACGAAGACCTTCACAAGGAAATCGACGCAGTACATCAACGCTTGACACGAGGGAGGTGCCAGCATCTCCTAACGCCATCTCAAGCAGCAATGGAAAGTCGACTTCGACTGCTCGGGCATATACTAAGAAGAACGCCGGATCGTCTCGTACAACACGCTTTAAAAATGCTTCCAAATCCTGTCTGGAAACGGCCACCTGGGCGTAGGCGAAAGTTCTGGACGGATGTGGTTAAAGAGGATTTAAAGTCACTCGGCATCGAAAGACAGTTCAGGCGCGATGTTTCGTTTCGCAGGAAATGGAATAGTGACAGCTGGATGGAATGTGTTCAAATTGTGGCTGAAGACCGTGAAAAATGGACACGGCTGACTACTAGGACGGCACACCTCGGTGAAGATGCGGAATGACCGCGTCAGGCGAAAGCCAACCGATTAAGAGAAGAAGAGATAAGATATATGTACGTGCGACGAATTTTGGCATCTATTCCCCGTCTACTGTTGAAGAAGCCAATTTGATTGAAAACGTCCTACGTCGACTCACTAAGCGACTCTTTCGTCGATGTGGAAGACCCAGCACAAGCTAAGAACAACGACTTGAAGGACAGCGTCTATAAATTCTTGAAATCCGACTATGTATAGGCGATATGGTGATTATTTACGCAATGTTCAGTGGGCTCAACGGCCCCCAATGGTTTTACTGCTTCCTTTGAACACTTCCTCATCAATTCTGGTTTGTTTTGTTTGAATTCCGATCCCACGAACGGGAAGTACGTGTTCTACTTGTTCCTGTGTAGTGACCTCACTTTGATCTCTGAATGGGAACTTCAACCGAACTTTTCCACGAGTGATCACTGTAGCATGACCTTCAAAATTGAGTTTGAAGCCGACGGTAAACAAACAACAAAAAAATTGGATTTCCGCAGAGCAAACTGGGACCATGTCAATCTTTATCTATTGCAAACGCTTCGCGAAAAACCGTGAAAAACGGCTTATTTGCTCTGGAAACCGTGAAAATTTCTTCAAGTATATGAATACTAGGGTGAAGACAAGTAAGGGCATTTCTGCATTGAAAAGCGAGTCAGGTGAAATCATCGCTGATGATCAACAAAAGTGCGAGGCCTTCGCAATTTATTTTTTGAAGGTTTTTGTTAAGGATAACGGTACCGCTCCTTCATTTCCCTAACGATGCCCGCATAATTTGCGATCCATCACCATTGAATGCGAATTGATTGCGTCAGCAATTAAGAAATTGAGCGACAAAGTCTCTCTCACTCCAGATTCTTTACCATCTCATTTTATAAAGAGAGCCTCCGCTGGATTATGTTACCCCCCTGTTGTGCATCTTCAAACACAACCTAGCAGTGGGAACCCTACCGACTGCGTGGAAAACTGCAATTGCCTCACCCGCTAATCAGGTCTCTAACTATCGGCCTATTAGTCTAACCTCCTCGGTGTGTAAAGTTCTCGAGATTATCGTCAAGGACTGTATCCTTTTCCACCTAATATCAAACAAGCTCCTCAATCCTGCCCAGTATGGTTTCCTGCCTGGCAAGTCAACATTGTCCCAGTTGTTATCCTCTTTTCACGACTGGTGTTCAGCACTTAACGAAAACTGCCAGACTGATGTGATCTATATAGGTTCTGCAAAAAGCTTTTGACAGTGTATGTCAGCACAAATTGTTTATCAATCTC
Organism: Aplectana chamaeleonis; assembly: GCA_029168955.1. NCBI lineage: Eukaryota > Metazoa > Nematoda > Chromadorea > Rhabditida > Cosmocercidae > Aplectana > Aplectana chamaeleonis. The sequence continues at coordinate 3,525,320 of JAPDOI010000004.1, read as the reverse complement.
GAAAGTTACGGTATTCGCGCTGAATCTGGAACGAGCCAAAGTCTTTTTAAATATCTCGAACATTTTGTGGAAAAACTGGCAATTTCTGTTCTCGTCCATACCCGATCACCAGTGGTGTTGCTCAGGGTAGTATTCTGGGTCCATTGTTGTTTCTTCTCTACATGAACGACGCTCCGGATAGTCTATCAAGTTCTTGTAAGCTCTATGCGGACGACTTCAAGATCTATCGGCCTCTTTATGAGCCTGCTTTTATGAGCTTGAATGTGACCTCAATCGACTAGCCGAATGGTCAAAAGTGTGGCAGCTACAATTATCAGAAGAAACATGCAGCTTGCTGTATATTAACTTTCGTCATGAATGCCCCCTACGCTTAAACGGTGCGAAGCTTCCTGTGCACGAGGTTGCCAGGGACCTAGGTGTTCTCATTAATTCGAATCATAGCTGAAATTCCCATTGCAGAGAAATCTCCAAAAAAGCTACCTCGGTGGCTAACTGTATTTTGAGATCCCTGAAACATCCCTATCTTGTTCACTACAAGAAAGCATTCACCGTTTACTGCCGACCCGTACTGGAGTACTGTACTCAGGTTTGGTCACCTTCTACAGTGGAAGATGATGAGGTCATCGAAAATGTGCAAAAGCAATACTCTAGACGTGTGTTCACCAAAGTATTCCCAAACAGAGAAGTTCCAGATTATGCAGATCGTTTGAATATGCTATGGTTAAATACCCTACGATATCGCAGAGCTGAATTTGATTCGCATCTGTGCTATAAGATCGAGCATGGTTTTGGCGACATTCTCTTTGACAGCCTTTTCGTGTTTACTCGAAACCACGTCCGTTCTCGCAAACATGGATTCCAACTTGAACGGAAATTCACCTCTAGATGCAGCATATTGAATTCCTTAGCGTTCAGGGTTGTCAGAACGTGGCACAATTTGCAGAAATTGCTGAATCCGGAAACTTTTCGATCTTTCGAAAAAGACTGTCCAAGTACGATCTCAGGTCACTACAAGGAACGAGTGAGCGTCCACTATGATTATAAGGGTATTTCTAGTAATCTAATGTGACGGGTTTTTCCAGCTTGTTGTGCTTTTCTTTGTCCCAGAAGCGGTGGCCTCAATCCTTTCGAGACAAGAGGTCATTCAAATTGTAAAAGAAATTTTCTCTGCAAAAAAATCATATTTTGTCCCCTTCTCACTTCTGATATTCTTGTGCATCTTTTTTACTTTAACAAAGAATCTCGTTCACATACGTGTATATGTATGTTTCTTTATTTCCACAATGAAGTCGTTGAATGAATGAATGAATGAATGAATGAATGAATGAATGAATGAATGAATGAATGAATGAATGAATGAATGAATGAATGAATGAATGAATGGAATGAAACAATGTTAGATCAGGTAAACAGCACTTCTGCGCTGGCTTCGTCTAAAACAAATACCAAAGACTGCTAAATGCCGCGGATCCTTCCCCTACCGATCATGTCCAGGGTAGAGAGTGGAATGTTAGCATCAACCTGTGATCCAACCTGAGCACCTGTGATTTTGGGTTGTCTCCGGGCTGGTATGCGCGCACAGTCGCGTAGACTGTGTGCAACCTCACCACACCACATTCATCAGACGCCATCGACGGCGTCATCGATTTATTTCATCATTTTGCTCCGCGGCTCGACCTCCGATTCCTCGTTTTAGATCGTTTTACTCTATAATCATGCTAATTTCTCTCTGGGAGTACGGGGCTAAAACGGTTTCCCAGGGATGCGCGTTGATCCTCTTTTCGTTAAATCGTTGGCCATTGATTCGGTTAGAAAACGCCACAAAGTCGTTGAATCCGCTCAGTAGCCATTGATCACTTAATCGCTCCGGTAAATAATTTATCACATACTGCAAGACGGGAAGTACGACGCTGGTTTTGTGGATTTGCGGACTTCTGCGCCTACTTCGCCCGAATGAATCCTCCAGCCAACCTTTGAGAGCTTCAAGCAATCACTCCACAGCTTAATTCCAAAAACCCTGATCCTGGTCTCAAATTACGCAACTTCAACTACAGCCAATCATTGCGAATCCCACATGGCCCTCGACAGACTATTATAAATTGCCATCGGCACAATATTCTCACAATAAACAATATTGATGATAACCCATTGATAACGGGTAGGGTATTGAAGAAATTGAGAGTGGTGTGTTTTCTTTCACACACCGTCTTTCTCTGGAGGTGAGCGGCTGAAGCTGAAAAGATTAGGGAAACAGCCTCACCGGTGATAAAGATATCACGATATCTGGGCCTGAACATGGAAAACTCTGGCAAGAAAAACTACCACACCTCCGTGGGAATTTGGTGCCGATGGCAAATTATAAACTTGTGCCCTTGACAATCTGCAACGTCATAACCTATCATCTTCTATCAACTACAGCCACTCATTGGGCATATTTTATAGTACTCGACACTCAGCGACAGCATATTCTATCATATTTTGTTAACTGCAGCCATTCATTGGCCACTCGTTGGATATATGATTCAGCGACCGTACAACCTATCATAGTTTATCAGTTAGGGCCACTCCTCAAAAGGTTTTCGTTTACTTGATTTCGACTTTGAGAACAACTTTCTGCTTGTCGCCGTAACGAACCACGGTATAGTTGTTCTTACGTGAATAACAACATGAGGCTCACCAACTTGTCATCAACAATTGCTATTACTGTAAGAACAACTCTATAACAAGTTAGCAGCCTTATGCTGTTATCTACTCACGTGAAAAAAAATTGTCGAGAATGCGGCGAGAAGTTGTCCACAATTCGTACGAATTCAGGACAACTTCTCGCCTAATTCTCGACAACTCCTCGGCTGATTTTCGACAACTTCTCACCTAATTCTCGACAACTCCTCGGCTGATTTTCGACAACTCATCGACTGATTCTCGCCAACTTTTCCCCTGATTCTCGACAAGTTTTCGTTTTATTCTCCACAGCAGCTTTTCGCCTGATTTCTCCCCTCGGGAACCCGTCTTATTTTCGCAAGGAAATAATTCAAAGCAAAATAAGTAAATAAGGAATATATATATATATATATATATATATATATATATATATATATATATAAATATATATATATATATATATATATATATATATATATATATATATATATATATATACACATGTATGGAAATATCTCACTACATCTGTAGGACTTGAATGAATCAAAAGCATCAGTTTTCCAATAAATTTGTAAACTCTAATTTCAGCAGCAGTAATGATTTTCTTATTTTTAGACCTCAAAGTTGTGTCGAACGATTTTTTTCCAATGTTCGTTCGTTCGAAATTTCGTCAGAAGAATTTTTTTCTCGAATTTCAGTCGTTGGAAACCTTTTTTTCGTTTCGAAAATTCGTTCGGTTTTGAAAACGGTTCTCGAACCCTAGGTTACGCTGTTTTGTTATTCCTCAGGCCGAGTTGTCGTGAGCGTGAGCGAACGCGACTTGAGTAGAAATCGAATACGTCTGGAATATGCATTCTCTGAAAGAGCGTTGTGAATGAAGCGTTGAGACCGGTTTTGAAAAAAGATCCGAAATTTCAAATGAGTATCGTAGAAAATCCTAAACTTCGAACGAAACTCGAAAAAATCCAAAATTTCGAACGACTTCCTAAAAAATCAAAATTTCGATAAGTTTCGAAATTCGTTCGACCTACGAAGTCCCGAAAAGATTAGTTTCGAAATTTTTTCGAACTAATTTTTTTCATTTTTCGTTGCTTCGAACTTCTTTCGAACGTTTTTTTTTTCAGTTTTCGTTTGTTCGGCATTTTTTTCTCGAAATCGTACAACAATAATGCACGTGCTATTCAACCATTCAAGGCATGGCAATTCTCACACAGTATTCGACTTTCCTCGTTGAGACCTACGCTACTTATGTAAGCAAGAATGTGTTTTTGGAATTCCCGAATGGGTGAATTTTTCGAATGATGCTCGTCTTAAATTTCCAAATGAATGACTAAATCCGAGTAAGGATCCACAATTTTTTTCTCGAATGAATAAATAAATTTGTATACCCGCTATGAATTTGATTGGTATGAAGGTTCGGAAAATCTATCTGACACATCATGAATATTTTTGAACTTTTTCAGACTGAGTAATAAAGTGCAGTGACCCGAGAATGTTTAAAATTCGAAAAATTAAATATTTCGATTTTCCTGTTGAACACAATATTCGAAAAAGAAAAGCAAAAAAAAAATTAAATACGATTCATTGCCGCATTTTGTGCAACATGTGAAAATTCGATAATAATGATTGATCATAATATTCGATCTTGTATGATGGGAAGAGTTTCCCAAATAAGTAACTTGGAGCCGTCAGCAACCAAAAATCATTGCGGACTTTTGTGCAACAGGCTTAAAAATCTATATTATTGATTGGCATTTATCGATAATGACTTATGAGCAAAATTTCTCAACCAGGAGAACCAACCCCATCAACAGTCACCACTCCTCGCCGCAATTTGTGCAAAAAGCGCGAAAATCGATAATATTGATTATCAATCGATGACGTGTCAAAAGTACGGATTCGGACAAGTTCAGTACTTATCTCCGACGACCTGTGTTCATTGGTTGCAGATCCACCCACCAACCCCGGTCTCCACTGCCGTAGCATGCCCGACCAGTTTCCGTGCTCCACGGGTAATTTAGTATGTAAACCCACGATTTTGAGGTACCCTTCAAAGTTAAGTTATCAAGTTCAAATTGGAGTAGGAGGGACCTGCCGTTTCCGGCCTCCTGTCCAAAAATGAGCTTTCTAACTCAGTTTCAAGTGTACCAACAAAATTGTGAACGCCGTCTCAAAAAAAAAGAGATTGATAAAGAAAACTTGCGGTTTTTCAAAATTTGTCAAATCCTAGGAAACTATTCTAAACCGTTTTTGGGCATTACATTCAAATTTTGCTCTCTTTTAAATGCAATTTAGAGCTAATTTTTACAATACCCCTGAATTTAAATTTCGAAAAACGGGTTGCGCGCGTGGCCAGTTCAAAACCAAATCTGAACTGTGGATTCAACACCCTAAGCTTGAGTGTGAGTAAGGCAAGGTTTGTAATGCACAATAACATCTCAGGCAAACTGGGGCGTCGACAACAGGTTGATACGCCCACCATGAGTCACCGCTGGCCAACGCGCCGATATTCGGCGGCGCCGTGGCCGCGAGTTATGATCTCGTCGATGTCGAGCTGTTGTACAACTAGCGCTCTAGATACAAGGGAAGTATACAACGCAGTTCTCAGGCATGCTGCGAATTATGAGAGCGCAGTTGGTTCAATTATCCAAGTTTGAGGCACATTGGCCCCGCCCAGCATCTGGAGGTCCTGCCTGTCCGGTGGTGACCCCAGTGGAGGCTGGGCGACCGACCGCGACGCGTATCGGTATACCCACGACGACGCGTGTCGGTGTACCGACCGCAACATGTACCGAAGTGCCGGCCGCAACGCGTGCCAGTGTAAAGTAGTTCCTAATCTAGATGAAACAGTCCTGCAGGATGTGAACTGCAGCTAAATAGGCCACCAAACGCGACACATCGAGTTGTCAACAGCCCGACAACAGGCGGACGTCGCTGGGCGACGGACAGGTCTCAGGCTGACAGTACGCGCGATTTTACTTGTCAACAGGGAGCGTTTATGAGATGACAACTTATCGACCTGTTGTCGACGCCCCAGTTTGCCTGAGATTTCAAAGTTTCACCAAGTTCCGCTAAACCCTAGCTGAGATATGTTAGAAACCGTATTCGCGAAAATGGGTTTTCTTATATTTATATGCAGTATATTTCTGAAACTCAAATGAATTAGAAAATTGAAAACGAACCTCTGAAAAAATTTTTATGGTCATTGCCAAAAAAAAAAAACAACCGGTTTTTTGTCCAAAATTTGAGTGGAAATAAATACTGTGCTTATCTGGGCCTTATTCCGGTCCGCAATGGCGTCTCGACACGCTTTACGGCCGCACGCGCTCGAGTCAGTCGAGTTTTCAGCCCCAAAGACGACTCGATACGGCTTTTTTAAACAGTTTTCCCCTCTTTTGTTTACTTTCCAGTTTCCAAAACCCACCTAGAGTCAAGAGATTGGCGGCTGCGGCGCTGAAAACTCTTCCGACTCGCAAGCGCGCGGCCGCAAAGCGTGTCAAGACGCAATCGCGGACCGGAATTTAGCCCAGATAAGCACAGTATTTTTTTAATATCTGTTACATTTACAAGAATAAAAATGAACAAAAAACCCCAAGCAAAAATGAGTAAACATCGAACATAGCGTTCGCGGAATTTTCGATAGAACGTGATTATTGATTTTTTTTGAAAAATCTCGAAATTTTACCATTGCCGTAATTTAATATTCCCAAGTTTCAACTCGAAAAAAATTAATTTGTCATTGATTGATCGGATTGCGACGAAAACCGATGGAAAAAGCTAATTCAGCCAAGCGGTTAAAAATGTTCGAAATGCCCATATAACTTTGACAGCTTTGGCGTTCAGCTAGGAGGAGTAGTAGGGACTGCACATAGTCTGTAGTTTGGATTTTTTATCAAATTTTGGCTTGAAAGCCGCCAGGTTTGGCTGAGAGCATAGAAAAAGCCTACATAGAAAAATATAGCCTTTCCAAACTGCAATAGAAGAATCAGAAGAAAAAAAACCAAACAAGGCAACATGGACAGAGAAAAGAAGAGGAAACAGAAGATCAGGAACAATGGAGAGTGTAGAAGTTATTGGAATCGAGAGTCTTCCGCGTTTCGAAACCGGAGCTCGCCGGCATTCGAATTGTACTTGAAGTGAATTGAAGCTTGTTTTTACAGTAATATCATCCCTAATCGGCCGGCAAGGTGGACTTCGAGTTGTTTTCCCTTGTGAATGAGCGCAATGTGGGGATACAGTTGTTTTGAAGTCAATTCGTAGTTGATATTCCCTAGCAGAAGTCGATGCTTAGATGAAATAAAATGGTTTCAAGCTAAATTAGTCGAATTAAAGTTGATTTTGTTAGAGATTGCTGGGAATCAAGTGATTCTAAAAGTTCTGATCTTCCTTCGGACTCATCTAGACAGAAACATTGGCTGATGTGCTTGCTTTCATTGGTTAACTCTTTTCATTACGTAAATTTGAATTTATCTCTTCCTTTGAATGTCCATGATTTCTGACTGCTCGGCATTAGGCTGCGATCTTTTTTTTCGGCGCTGTGCGCATGTGCACGAGCTAGCATATTTGGGCCCTAGAAACTCTAATTCTAGCCCGTTTTTCACCGCGCTACCTTCGTAGTTGTTCAGCTGTTTTCTATCTGAGCTGATTTTCATAGTTTTTTAGATAACGTTTTTCATCGCGACCACTGCCTTTAATCAAACCTATCTGCCTTCGCAAGTGGATCTTGCTCCATTTCTCGGTTATTGCGTGTTGGAGCGCAGAAATCGACAGTAATCGCCGGCAATTAGCTCAGACTTGGCCAACTTAAATATTCAAGAGATTCTTTATTTTGTTGAGATCAGGACTGTAGTCTAGCCATCCTGGACAAGATAGTTATTGCCGAGCAAAGAAGCCGACCTCTGACCTGCTCACGTGAACTTTCTGGTTGTCCTGCTAGAAACTGCAATTTCGTCGCCCGAAAACATGGGAATTCAAGGTAGGTGTTACTCTGATATCCACTGGTGCTCACTGGAGATCATCCGACTGCTGGCGAACGCAAGCTGCAGATGTCCTTGATGGGCAAATGCTCTGACAGATTATGGGATATCTGTGACCGCACGATGGCTAAAGTGGACAGCTGCTTCGACTATTTGTGTGCAGGACATGGTTTCTGACAGAAAGGAGTTTTTTCTCAATAAGTCTGATGGTCGGGAGTGCTACTAAAAGAATTCGAGGGTAGGTGCTGTCTAATTTAGTCCTCAAAACTGCGAACGTATATCTCCCATAATCCGCCAGAGCATTTGCCCGTAAAGGACGTCTACAGCGTGCGTTCGCCAGCAGTCGGATGATCTCCAGCGAGTACCAGAGGACATCAGTGTAACACCTACTCTCATTCCCTCACGTTTTAGGGCGAAAAAACTGCAGTTTCTAGTTGGACAATCAGAAAGTTCACATGAGCTGGTCTGAGATCGGCTTTTTTGCTCGGCAATAACCATCTTGTCTAGAATGGATAGTCTGCAGTCCTGATCCCAACAAAATAAAGAATCTCTGGGATATTTCAGTTTGTCGGGTCTGAGCCAATGACCGACGGTTTCACTCGATTTCTGCGCTCCAACATGCAATAACCGAGAAATGGAGCAAGATCGACTTGCAAAGGCAGATCAGTTTGGTCGAAAGTTTAGGAAATCGAATATTTGTGGCAGTTAAGGTGCGAGGAAGGCCTAACGGCCATGAGACTTGTGATCACACAACTTTATCGGACGATAAATCTAATTTAACCCAGGAGTGTCCTATCATTTGATACGCGATTTAAAACAAAAATTTATCCTAGAAAGGTGCACAAACATTCGATCTGACCTAAAAAAAGTATACGGGGGTTATTTTACATTCTGATCACAGCAGTATTGACGGAAAAGATCTGTCCTGCTCAAGGAACACGAAAACGACAAATTCAGGGGGTGTCCTATCTTTGTAATATACCTGTCTTTATGCATACCTCATGGACTCGACAGGCTACGACAGCACAACCTATCACTTTCTATCGTCATGATATCAGTGTTGCGGTCGACACACTAAAACTACGGTTTAAAACGTGGCGCTTCGCCGATCTCTTCATTGATCAACGGCACAGCCGATTTTCTGGGTGAGCTACGTTTTTTGTTCTTCTTTCTTGTTTGCTTCAGTGTTATTTTTGTTTCTGACTTTTTGAATATCCCAATTATAAGCTTTTCTTAGTGCGTGAAATAATTTGCCGTTTTTTCTCAAGTTGAAAGTAGAATTTGAAAAAAAAAACACTACCATGCCCGAACAAACGGGTAATTCCCTCACGCACTAACTAAGGACTGATTTTCAGACCCTACGACGTTTCGGAAAACGTCCCAATGGAAGTTGTGAGGGGCGGATAGAGTAACAAAAATATTACAGGGTTTTCTCAACGGACTTTTTGGAAGGTCAAAAAATGAAAGAAAACTGATTAAAACTTACTGAAAATCCTCAGTCAAGGCAAATGGACTGAAAATGACTGCTAAGTACGCTTTAGGTTCTGACTACATTAGCGTTTACAAAGTTTGGCGCCTTGATTTTGGCTCATTCTTGAGATATGAGCCTTTCCGAGATCATAGCATGACTTGCACTCTTTTTTTCACTCGAATAAAGCAGCATATCACTATCAGCAACAATGGTCGAGAGGATAACGAAGTGGATTACAAAGCATCGAGAATGGAGCGGTATCACTGGTTCAGATCCAGCAATGGAATTTCCGCACTGTTTTATTTTCCTCTGCTTAATCGTTAATCTAACATGCCTCTTTTTCACATTCCGTTTCATTTTTTGAGCATCTATGTTTTTTGTGATTACCTAGGCATTGCTCAATGACTGATATGTGCCTACTAATGGAAGAAAATTGGGGAACATCGTTCCGAAGGAACGAAATAAATTCAGAATGAGATAGTAATGACTATATAATATTTACTTCATCATCAACTGACAAGGCTAGCAGCTGTGACTGCGTTCTATGAAGCAACCATTCCAGAGGCGCTTGTATCACCTCTGCTTCGTTTTTTTCATAGAACGCAGTCCCAGCCGCTAGCCTTTTCGGTTAATGATGAATTACTATATGGTTATTTACAATACAAAACAATGGAGACTGCAAAATTTATTGAAAGTTTCGAAAAATCCAAAAGTTTTCGAAACGGAACTTTCAAAAGTTCTTGAAACTTCCTTTTCACAGGTGAGCTTTCGGCGCTTAGCGCCAATGTTGGCGTCTTTTGAATTCAAACTAAGAAGAGTATCGTCCAGGTCTGCTCGAGAGGAGCCAATTGTACACTGCGTATAATAAAGATAGGACACCCCCTGAATTTGTCGGTCTCGTGTTTTTTGAGCAAGATAGATCTTTCTCGTCGATACCACTGTGATCAGAATGTTAGTTAACCCCCGTATACCTCTTTTGGGTTAGATTGAATGTTTGTGCACTTTTCTAGAATGAATTTACGTTTTAAATCGCGTATCAAAAAGATAGGACACCCCTGGTTTGAATCGGATTTCTTGACCGATAAAACTGTGCGATCCCAAATCTAATGACCGATAGGCCTTCCTCGCTCTATTACTGCAATAAATACACGCTTTCGTATACTTTCAACCAAACTGCCTTCGCAAGTCGATCTTGCTCCATTTCTCGGTTATTGCGTGTTGGAGCGCAGAAATCGACAGTAATCGCCGGCAATTAGCTCAGACTTGGCCAACTTAAATATTCAAGAGATTCTTTATTTTGTTGAGATCAGGACTGTAGTCTAGCCATCCTGGACAAGATAGTTATTGCCGAGCAAAGAAGCCGACTCCAGACCTGCTCACTTGAACTTTCTGGTTGTCCGTCTAGAAACTGCAACTTTTTCGCCCGAAAACGTGGGGAAAGGAAAGTATTTGTTACTCTGATTTCCTCTGGTACTCACTGGAGATCATCTGACTGCTGGTGAACGTAAGCTACAGACGTCCTTGACGGGCAAATGCTCTGACGGATTATGGGAGATCTACGTTCGGAGTTCTGAAGGCTGAATTGGACAGCACCTACCCTCGAATTGCTTTAGTAGCACTTCCGACCACCAGACCTATTGAGAAAAGACACCTTTCTATCAGAAACCATCGCCTATACACAAATCGTCGGAGTGGCTGTCCTTCTTAGCCACCGGAACTGCGGTCGCAGATCTCCCATAATCTGTCAGAGCATTTGCCCGTCAATGACGTCCACAGCTTGCGTTCGCCTGCAGTCGGATAACTTGCAGTTTCTTGCCGGGCAACCAGAGAGTTCACGTGAGCAGATCTGAAGTCGGCTTCTTTGCTCGGCAACAACTATCTTGTCCAGAGTGGATAGTCTGCAGTCCTAATCTTAAAGGCATCGTACGCGCTGAAAAAACACTCACCGTTTTTTTTGAGTTTGAATCGTTGGTTGGGCCCGCCTGAGAACGTGGGTAGAGTTTCTCGGGTCACCGACGCATCATTGGGAAGATATGGGTGATCGAATGCCTCGAATTCCACCAAAAGAGGCCGGCCTTCTGACAGCCATTTGGCATAAAATGAAAAAGAAAGAAGCTTCTAAACAAGCTATATCGCGTAAATGAGTGGAAGTTGATGTATCATTTGTTGATAAGCTACCTTCTTTTCTCATTTGAGGCCACATGGCTGTCGGAAGGCCGACCTCTTTTGGTGGAATTCGAGGCATTCGATCTCTCATATCTTCCCAATGATGCGTCGGTGACCCGAAAAATTCTACGCACGTGCCCAGGCGGGCCCAGCCAGTGGTTCAAACTCAAGAAACGATGAGTGGTTTTCAGCGCGTACGATGCCTTTAACAGAATGCAGAGTCTCTGGGATATTTCGGTTTTTCGTATCTGAGGCGATGGCCGGCTATTTCTCTCGATTTCTGTGCTCCAACAGGCAATAACCAAGAAGGTGAGCAAGATCGACTTGCGGATGCAGAACAGTTTGGTCGAAAGTATTCGAAATCGAGTATTTATTGCATTAATAGAGCGAGGAAAGCCTATCGGCCATTAGGTTTGGGATCGCACAATTTTCTCGTACGAGAAATCCGATTTAACCCAGGGGTGTCCTATCTTTTTGATACGCGATTTAAAACATAAATTTATTCTATAAAAGTGCAAGAACATTCAATCTAACCCAAAAGAGGTATGCGTGGGTTGCTTTACATTGCGATCACAGTAGTATCGACGAAAAAGATCTATATTGCTCAACAAACACGAGACCGACCAATTCAGGGGGTGTCCTATCTTTATGATACGCAGTGTATTTTTTTATCATTAGCTCCTCTCGAGAAGACCTGGACGATACTCTTCTTATTTTGAATTCAAAAGACGCCAACATTTAGTTCACGGTCGAAAATGCGGATCAAGCGGGGTTCGTTCCGTTCCTTAACACGAGGGTAAAAGTATGCAACGGGACCACCGAGTTAACATGGTACAGAAAACCCGCATCTAAAATGTTTTACTGCATTCGAGAAGTTGCGACCCAAATTAAATGAAAGTCAATGTAGTTCGTAACTTCATGATGACGAAGGAAAAGGTGTGCACGACTAGGTCAGAGGGGGTCGATGCGATGGTCGAGCGTATACTTGGCGAAAACGGCTACAACACAACGCATGTACACTCCTGGAAACCTCATACAACTGCAGATGGTATTTCGATGGTGATGCCGTACGTGAATGAGTACGTGGCTCAAAGAGTGAATAATGTCGTGAAAGCCTCGTCGCTCCCTGTGCGTCTCATATTCCGTCCACCCCAACTCTGAAAACTCTGCTCACTTTCTCGAGACCTTTTGAAGAAAGATGGTGATTGCGCATACTGTATTGAGACCAAAATTTGTCAGCTGGTGGGGACGGTGTATCTGATACAATGCGAAGGTTGTGGAGAGAAATATGTAGGAGAAACAAAGAGACCCCTCTTTAAGCGTTTAGATGAACACGGAAGAGCGTTTAGAAATCCAGCCTCATGTCCAAACAACAGTTTCTCAAAACACAGAACTTTCAAACACGCCCAAGATGATCCTCCTAGGCTTATCACTACGATATTGCATAGGTCGATAAACAACTTAACGGAGAGGAAGATTTTAGAAGCGCTCGAGATAAAACGCAGGTCGCCGGAAATAAACAACAGGGAAGACCTGCGTGACGTTCTACAGGTAAAAGCATAAATACAGTAGCCTTTCTCATTACTGCATTGGTGTGATATTGGCTCACTGTGCATCTAGAACTATTTAAGATCAGTCTAGGGTAGGACATTGCATCGACCTTACTTGGTGGCCAGGCCTTTCGGCCAGCTATTCAGGCCAGTCTCCCCTTGACTACGCGTACACTTTATGCCAACGTATGCTAATACGCGTATTTTTACGTTTCATAAAGGCGCTAAGCGCCGGAAGCTCACCTGTGAAAAGGAAGTTTCAAGAACTTTGGAAAGTTTCGTTTTGGAAACCTTTAGATTTTTCAAAACTTTCAATAAATTTTGCAGCCTCCATTGTACTGTATTGTGAAACACTATGAGGCTCAGGGATAGCACAATTCTTCGACTATATAGTTATTATTATCTCATCTTAGAATAATTTTGCTCTATAAAGATTTGTTGAGGATTAGAACACTAGTATGCATACAAACAAAGTTAATGAAAATGCCAATTATAGGCAAGGTAAGGGTTCCTTTTTTTTAGTGGCCATTATAGCCCCGTATTTCATTTTAAGGAGGCGACACTCGGCTGACTTACATGCGCGCCTACCCTTCATCTAAAATTATTAAACATACTTCAATAGAAGAAATTTTTTTTGATTCTCTGGGCATATCACCAATGTGGAAAAACTCGCAAAAAAATCTCCAGACTTTTTTCCGTTTCGGTGTTTTTCGAAGGAGGGCTGTTAGCTGCATACCCTCCATAAAACGTCGTAATTCACATCATTCGAGGCGCGAGCGGTGCGCGCGACGCCTGGCCCTCCGTCTGCCCTCCGCTCTCTCACTGTCTCTAACCTCCGCTCCGCACCAGCACGCGTAGGAACCATGTAAATTTCGCCGTTTTATAGCCTGTACAACAGCCAATTTTCGCTAGTAGAAAATAAGAAATGCAGCCATGGTGACTAGTGGAGGAAAACTGCACCCTATTTTTTGTCGTTTTTCGTCTTTCTCACCTACAAAATAGTCCGTTGGGTAAACGCAGCATGCATGCTTGTTATCCATTCATCCTTCATCCTTCACAACTTCTAGTAGAACGTTTTCCGAAACGCCGCGGGTCTTTCAAGACTTTCCCTAGTAAGGGCATCCCATATTCGCTATAACCTAATTCAGACACAAAAATAAAGCAGAAAGAAGCGTGAAAAAAAGAAAAACAGCAACTTACCCAGAAAGTCAGCTGTGCTGTCGATCGATGACGAAATCTGGCGAAGTGCCAGACTCTCACTCGTAGTTATAGTGTGTCGACCGTAACCACCACATGTTCTTTTAACACTGCGGTAAACTTTACATAGCGCAGGCGCATCCAACAAGAATTCACAAGCCCCAATTTCTTCCCCTTTCCTTAAGGGCAACCAGCTTGCTTCACAAGTAACAATTTTATGGGATTAGGATGTGGGTTCCAGAAAAATATAATTTTTATATTTATTTATGGCATCCAGTGGACGCTCATCATAAACAGCATTAAAACGGAAAAGGGAGATGATAAATCGGTGGTAGAGAGGGAGAAAAAATCCTCTACCCTACAGTAAATCAAATACACCAAGGATCGAATTTCGTCGACAAATGGCCGACATGTCTTTTATGTGCAAATTGGCTACTGATGAGGTAGATCTCCAACTTTTTGACTTGATTAGATCCTTGCCTCATGCGAGGACCACCCGTGGCAATCCATTGAAAATTTTATGAACACATCCAATAGCGAATCCTATTAAAACTAGTTTCTTTTTAGAGTAGCTATTCCAAGGAACAACTTAGGGGTATGGTATACTTTGTCGCTGTGATGAGAGACAGCCATGCAATCTAACACAAATCGCGGCGGGACCCGCATCGAAGCAACGACAACGGCCGTCGTAGGAACAGATGTCGCGTGCGAGTCGCAGCGACGTGTCGTGGAGGGCTGACATACTGCAAATGTGCCATAGCCTGTCGCCACCACTGTCGCTGTCGCTGTGCAGTGCACTGCGACAGCGACAGATTTAAAGGGCGGGAGGCAGTCGCTGTCGCTGTGCAGAGCGACGCGACCGTGTGTCGCAAAAGTATACCATACCCCTTAGATCCTAATTTACTGAAATTTAGGCAGTCGGCAACATTTCAGCTCCAACGGCTTGATAGAAGGGACGCTGAATGAAATTGAGGTCTACGCCTATGATGGAACTATCAAAAGGTATCTATTGCTTTCACCATGACTGAGCAGCTTTCGAAAAAAAAACCGCTTAATTTGCATGGATCTTCCTGAACGCGTAGGAGAGCAAAAATTATCTCTATAAAATGTGCGGGAACCGCTGCGTCTCCACCATGATTCGGTTATCAACGATAAGAATTGACAACTTTCGATGTTCTTGCGGTAGGAGCGTCTCGGGGGATGGGGTCGTTACAGTTTTCGAAATTTTGAGGCACGAACTGATCACCGAGGGGGGGTCGTAACTGTTTCGTGGCTCTTGCCAACGGACTGCTGGACTCAGCATACTACAGTCCTCGCCTGATGTATTTTCCCTTTTATTTCTGTCACAAATGAGATGAATAGGAAATATTTTTTATTAGTACAGAAACTCAAAAAAAGCTCAAAACGAACACGAAACAGTGTAGGAGCAGTTTAAAACAAATACAGAAAAGTACAATTCATGTTGGGTATGTAACATCGGCATGGATCCTGAAGAGACTTCGCGTTCCCTATTTGAGGATGGCGCGAACTCGGTGCACCTATGTTACAGCATTTGGCACCGAGTTTGCGCCAACCTTCAGCAGTGAACGCGAAGTCTCTTTAGGATCCATGCCGACGTTAAACACTACTACGTTCTCCTGGAAAAATGCTACAGGAGGACATCATCCTCTCGAGCCATCTTCATACTCCACCGCAGCACTAATTGCAACGTGGAAAAAGAACGGTCTAGAAAAGAGAACAAGTAAGAATAGAACGTAAAGATCTTCCGCCAAGTTTAGTCAACCAAAAAACAAGACGCGACCATGGCGGCCGGCCGCTGTGTGGATATTGCGATCCAACTGTCAAACGAGGTTCCGATCGCGCGCGACGATCTACCGCCGCAGCTCGTTCATTTATTGAACAGGATTTTACTTAGGGACCAAACGGATGGCCGATCGAAACTCCTGAGCTGGAATTCATGAACAAGTGGCGCTTCTCAACTATGTTTGTTAGAGATACTTCACGACTTTCAAGGGTCTGCTTTGGTTAACGCTGGCCTACTTTTGGGTTCCACGAGACCGTTCCTCAGTGTTCCTTAACCAAGTCCCGACCAACACCTCGTGAAGCGGCGGCGCGAAACTCGAGCCGAGACAGTGCTGAACGAAATCTAGCGATGATATTGTTGACGACTTGTGATGTTTCCCCAACAAACCCTGCTGGACTCACACCTGTCCACAGATCGCGGCTCCAACTTTCACTTGTTGAATGGAAAAATAAATGAGCCTAAGAGTGCAGGAAGACTGGAAAATGACTGAATTCACAATGTAAGCGATAAGAGAAATACCCAAAACAGCTCCCGCTAACTATGGGAACTGTTACAATCGATAACAGCAAATAACAGCCGGTGTCAAGTCATGGGCTCTTCAATAATAAACAAGTAGCCAACCAGTCCTTGTTGCCGGGACCAATATATCCCGTAACTGAAAGGCACCGTATTAGGCAGGCATAATAGTTTTTAAAAAATAAGGGGTTCCGGCGGCGGTGAGGTGAATGTTCTTGTTTTGAAAACATGCGTGCTACATGTGAGCAGCCTAAATGTGACCAAGTTAGACAAGCGACCCATACGCTCGCGATCGTCCACGAACACCTCTCAGCTCTAGGTTTCAATCGCATTGGGAGACTGGAAAACACGAACACTTGATTATTCTCTCAGTCTTCCTCGAGAACTTGAGAAAGGTGTATTAAACATCCTAAATAACTACCAAACAATTATAAAACCTATGAAAATTCAAAAAAAAACTGACTTGTGCTCGCTGCAGTTTCCTTCCTTCATGTAATCGTCCTCGGCAAGCGCAATGGAATAAATCTCCGTAATTAGAAACTTCTTCCCCCCCCCCCTATTTCACATTGTACGGGGGGGGGGGTTCAATCACTGTGCAGCACCTTGGATGAAAGAATTTATTGCTTCCTTCTGTATCAAGGCATGATGAGGCGGATAGCGTCAATGACAACACGTCAAGTCACATACGTTGTGCAAACGCTGTGGAAGGTCTAGCGTCCATGTCCAGAAGAAGAGATGCGCATCTTGTGGCTATCCGGAGGATAAGAAACGCACGTACAATTGGAGAGCAAAACCGATCCGCAGGAGAACCACTGGAACCGGTCGTATGCGCCATCTTCGCAACGTCCACAGACGCTTCAGAATTGGATTCCGTGAGGGTACCACACCGAAGCACAAGGCCGCTGCCAGCTAAATTTGTTTCTTGTTGAGTGTTGTTATAAATATGTTATGAATCACTGACTTTTGTTGTCTAACAATAAGAAGTTTCGAACGACGAAAAGAAAATCGCTGTGCGTATGAACCAATCTACGTTTTTTACAAATGAGAATCAGGAAATATGTACAATAACAAATGAGAAGTGGGAAATCAGCAATAAGAAGCAGTATTGAGCACCATACCAATAAAAACGGGAGAAGAGCGTGGAATGAACAGGCGTGCTAGCAATCAAAGTGTGTTATGTACAAACAAGTACATACTGGTTTAACGCTCCCGGGCGAGTCCTGGGTGAAAACGGGCGAAACATTGTATGATAAAAGAAGTCAGCGCGAGGGAGGTAGCCGACGAAAAGATAATTTGATTTCGTAAGCTCTATTAGAGCCCGGTAAGAGATTGGGGACAGGGGCGGGAACGAGAAAATGAGGAATGTAGCCAAAGCGACATGCAAACAGGCAGATTCGAATGGCAGTCATGGGATGAGCGAGTGATTATGATCTGATTTGAGCTTCTGACGTTCCTCACTAGTTGCTATTTCCGTTTTTGGCGTTTGTCCTCCATTGTTTTTTTTAATTTGAAAAGGCAAACTAAAAACGATGCAAAAATTAACGTAAGCTGAACTGTGCGTCATTTAGATTTTATTCGTTTTTTTTAGCAGGACATAGTCTTAGCAAGGAATAGCCTCTGATTCAGATTCTCGCATGAATGAATAAATTCGAATGATCCGATTAAGAAATTTACGGAGGAATCAGTATATTCGAATAGGGCCTTCAAAAATTTTGGAATGAATGAGTAAATTCGAATGAGCCAAGTTTGAAAGTTCGAAGCAATGATTACATTCGAAGAGTCGGTCAACTATCGTTTTTATATGCAACAAACGATGGATGTTCAAGGAATTGAGCAATATTTTCCCTTGAATCAGTTTTTAAAACGAAGTCGACAGCAACGCGAGGGGGCCACTTGTACTTCATGGACAAATGGCCCCCTCGCTGCGATGGAACCTAAAGAGAATAACACTAATACAAAAACCACACAACAAGAAAAAAACAAAAAAAACAAAAAAAAACCAAGGAAAAAACCAAAATTTTGTAAGAAACTTGCATCATGAGTCATCAGCTGGCAAACGGCCAGCCTGTGAGGTTTCCATACGAGACCCGCATTTATTTTTTTCGAGAAACATCGTTGACGGGCATTGCGGCGCAGGGTCTTCGTTGCGGGACCCTCTCGCAGCTTCCGACCGGTCCTTTACACATTGACATCACTGGAACGCCACAATATGTAGTTTACAATGCTCAAACACTGGGAGAACAGCACTTGATCGTTTCTAACATTAAATGGTATGGAGATGAAGGATCTAGGAGCGTACATAAGCAAAAAGAATTTCAATGTGTGTGATTTTCAGTCTTTTGTACAATTTACTCAAAAAAATTGGGGGTTTTTAAACTATGGTGATGCTGCTTGCTAATTCATCTCAAAAAGAGACTCACCCCTTTGGAAGAGCTTGCCAGCTCTGAACAAACTACCGTATACCCACCGCAGTTCACCGTTATCCTTCAAAAATCGAAGAGCGGACCTCAGCTTCAAATAACCCCCAAGAGAACAATTTGAGCCGCACCTATTGTACAAAACCCGGAAGTCTCGAAAGTCGCGTTTTGCACTCAAAACTTCCCGCCGCTGCGAAGCTTTGAGCGAATAAGGTGGAAAACTTCGGAAAATCGACAAATAAACCCCAGCTTCGTGATCAGCGCCCCAAAGAACCCTCCTGGTAGAATTTAAAGTCGATCTGGGACATTTTTAAACGCTCTCAGAGCCCTCCAATTGGGATAAATAGACGCTCAACCCAATTAGTCAGCTGCAAAGACCATAATCGGATTCTACTCCGAAAACGGTTCAAGAAAAGCACATTCCATCCGGAATGGCCAGGCTCATTAAAAGTGATCCGCTCGTGAGTTCCATTGAAAAATGTGAAATCAATGGTCTAATAAAAACATCTATGATCTGTTTCTAATTTTAGTCCTTGTACTTTTTAAAATGTATCAAATCTTGGCTTTCGCAATGCCGACCTTCCACGGTGAGAAACAAAAGCAAAGCGGCGCCCTGCGTGAGCGCGCATGCAGCGAGAGGGTCCCGCAACGAAGACCCTGCGCCGCAATGCCCGTAAACCATGGACGATTTCTGTGGTTTGAGGATTGTTATCGTGTTTTCGAGAACTAGCAGAAAAGTTGTATTCTATGTATATAGGATTCTCGAATGAATGAATTAATTTGAATAAGCCATTTCAGAAATCAACGAATGATTGAATGTATTCGAAAAGGGCCTTCAAAAATTTTGGAATGAGTAAATTCGAATGAGCCAGTTTTGAAAATTCGAATAAACGAATACATTCGAAAAGTCGGTCAACTATTCGACTCTAACAATTATTCATATATTCGAATAATATTTGTAATTTCGAGCTTGAGGTTAGAATAACGCTGTGATGAACATACCGAGAGGGTCGCGGTGTCTGCTAAAAGAAGGAATGGACCGTAAGTCCCCAGCAAAATGCGAGCAATTTCCAATATGTTTTTATATGCAACAAACAAAGGATGTTGAAGAAATTGCGCAATTTTTTTCCCTTGAATCAGTTTTTAAAACGAAGTCGACAGCAACGCGAGGGGGCCACTTGTACTTCATGTAAAAGTGGCCCCCTCGCTGCGATGGAACCTAAAAAGAGAATAACACTAATAGAAAAACCACACAACAAGAAAAAAACAAAAAAAACAACAAAAACCAAGGAAAAAACCAAAATTTTGGAAGAAACTTTCATCATGAGTCATCAGCTGGCAAACGGCCAGCCCGCGAGGTTTCCATGCGAGACCCGCATTTATTTTCGAGAAACATCGTTGACGGGCATTGCGGCGCAGGGTCTTCGTTGCGGGACCCTCTCGCAGCTTCCGACCGGTCCTTTACACATTGGCATCACTGGAACGCCACAATATGTCCAAGTTTCGAGCTAAACTGAGTCTTTGTGCACAGTTCCCTTATTCTGACCATACATATAAGCTATTCCGGTTTTTCTCCTACACAGGTCAAAAATTACCCGCTTCGTTTGTCTGAGCATTGCGAGTCCACTGTCAACTACATATGTATATCTATGTATTTCTTTTTATGAGGCTACCATATAAGCTCTGGAGTATTTCTAGTAAGCTATTGTCTTCGAAGGTCACTGCAGTGGGCGGTCGTTTTTTCTTCGGAACATTCCTATCACCAGCTATCTTCCACCGAGGCTCACCGTTCCGCTGCCGGTGATGATCGAAATTGGAGGCTCACTAGAGATTCTCCAGAGTTTATGTAAACTCTGTCCGGATGAGACTGTCCTTCCACGCGGCCGGCGTGCGTGTTTCGCGGCTCTAGCGAAGGCAATTTTCGGGCGAGCCTTCCCGAGGCTACTAGCAGCTGACTGGGATATTATTCAACATTATCTAGTATTCCTCTTTATCGGTTTAAAAGTCCGAAAATGCCTATGCCACCGCCGGTCGACCCCCACGCCGACCGCGTGGGCTGACAGTCTTATTCGGGCAACATGTAAATACGAATTTGTGTCCGGTTATTATTTGTAACTTGGCTAGTGCCGTGTTTTTGTGCTAACAAAGCATATTCTATATGTTTAAGGCAGTGTACGCGGTGAATTCCGTTCCTGCGTTTCACCTCCTGAAATGTGCACCATGTCTTACTGCTGAAAAAAATTTGTTCTCAGGGTTCTGCTGGAGGAGATTGGTGAAAAAGCACCAGAGGTGATATTCTCCGTGAACCCACCGGAATAATTTGAGCTATTCCAGCATGTGTTTGATATGTGTCGATTAGTATCCCGTGTCGATTGATATCTGGCGGGATATCGATCGATACATCACGTATATACACGCTAAAATGTCTGCAAACATCCCGGCGAGATGCTGGCGGGTTAGAGGCAATGTTCACGATAATCTTCGATTTTGAGATTATCCGATTAATCGATTTTTTGGCCTTCGAGTAGAGCTGAATTAACGGAAAATTGGGAAAAATACCAGAAGTACACATAATCTTGTACACTGACCCCGCCTCTTTACTCTCAGTGGAGCGGCTTGTTGTGACAACAAAGTCTTTTGTGGGCCCGTCCTTTGAAATGCTCTTCTCTGTGTTGCCTCTTTCCTACCTCCGAACTCTAATAATACTGTTTTTCATGAAATAGTGATAAGACGAGCCTGAAACGATTCAGACAGGGCTCAGACGAGTCCGAAATCGATATATTGCATTCAAGCGGTCCGTCTTGCAAAGCCCTGATGATGGGGGCATGATGATACCTGTGATGACAAGAACAACCGACCATTATTCTTTACGTGGTCGTTCACGAATCAACCAACTCCATGCTCCGTTTCTCAATAAATGAAATGTTGTTTGTTTCGTAGAAGCTGATATTGATAATGATACATTGATAAGCCGAAATCTCAGTTGAATTATTTAAGTTAATCCTTTGCTCCTTAAAACAGTCTCGAGCGCACTCATGCCTTGGCACGCTGTTTCTTTCTTCTCTAGCCAAGAAGTCAGTCATATCTGACTGAATCGATTCAGTCAGATCTGACTGAGTGATTCAGCTTAAAGGCAGTGTTTACGATGAAAATTGTTTTTCTGTTTTCTCGCCTATCTTAAAAACGGCCCCACGCTGATTTCAATGATGTCTCTGAAATCGTACAAGACCTTCTGGGAATGGAGTTATGGCCCCTCAGAAATTGAGCTAGGGAAAATGGTGGACGAGTTGTCCGAGGCTTATAACTTGCGTCTTTTGCAGCCGATCTATGCGAGCTGACCTGAGTAAAGAGAGAAGTTGAGAGTGAAGGGAAGAACGGGGCTAATGATTGGAAATCATCGCTCATCTCACGATCTTGAGCATTCATTTGTTTACGTCGGTGGGCGTGTGATGCGCTTTTGAGGTTTGCCTTGCGCTCGAAATGGCAACTTCAGGCTCTTTTGGTGCTTTTCCTGACTCGCTTTTATGCGTGCTTTCGACGTCAACGTTACATTGTGCCCCTCCACTACCCATTCCTAGTGGAAACTGAAACACATTTTTTATCGTGAACACTGCCTTTAACTTGTTTGTTGCTGACTTTCTCTATTTAGCCTAGGTCGCTATCCTACAACACGTACGTTTGAAAAGTGTGCCGCTCATCTGAATCCTTTTCAGAACATGGATTCAGATAGGCTGAACTGAAATTTTCGCCGGCTTTACTACGGGCCATACTCTTGTACCTTCGATCGACCTCATTTTTTACCGCTCGCAACCACCGAGTCCGGTCATCCAACCGGACTAGTTCAGGTCAGGGAATAATGCCACCGAAATAGGGCGTCGTAGTGCGTTTTTGCCGTTTCTTCGTAATTTTGTAACACTTGGTGGCCCATACTTTGTTTTGAGTGAGCATCCTGGAGCATCCTACTAACTATACGCTGCTTGGGGTGTGACCGTCTGTATGTGTGTGTGTGTGTGTGTGTGTGTGTGTGTGTGTGTGTGTGTGTGTGTGTGTGTGTGTGTGTGTGTGTGTGTGTGTGTGTGTGTGTGTGTGTGTGTGTGTGTGTGTGTGTGTGTGTGTGTGTGTGTGTGTGTGTGTGTGTGTGTGTGTATATGTGTGTGTGAGTGAACGGAAATTCGGTCGGTTTGTTTTCAGAAATGAAGCAATTCGGTTTGTTGTTATGATGTGACAAGGTGCACACCCACGCCGCTTCGCGGCGTACTTGTAGGCGTGTATTTTGGCGCATAAAAAAATCGAATCATTGCAAAATGAGAACTCAGTTGTTATCGTTCCTGGAAACTGAATCCGGTCCCACACACTTCCCCCTGCGTCGTCGCACTTACCGTTGGATTCAGCACACCTTTCCCGGGGCTCGGCGCACTCAGATTTGGGTCTCACACTCGCACACAGTTCCCCCGGCGCTTAGCGCACTCCCGCTTGGGTCCCGTACACTTTCCCCCGCGCACCCTCAATTGGGTCCGACACACTTTCCCTCCGCTTGACACACCTTAAGTTGGATTATCATCTTCTAAGCCTTGTTTTGCAGTCAAAATGTTTATTCCCCATCGTCTTCCGAAATTTACTAGTACTAGAGGTGTACTTCGGAAAGAGGGATTACTTCTATTATTCAGTCTTCTCTTTTTTTGTTGTAATTCAAATGGAGGGGTTCTTCTAATAGAGAAAATACTGCGTTAGGATTTTTTTAATGACTGAATGATTTCAAATAATGACGTGAAATTCTCAAATTGTACTCAAATTGTAGAATAAATTCGACTTGAAGTTCTCAATATTTTTCAGATGAATGCTTCTGAAAACCTGCTTTTCATTCAATTCAAATAAGGATGTGAAAGCCTATGGGAGGTTCGACCTCGGTCATCACAGATAGGCACAAATTGCCGAAGGAAGATCCTTAACACTAACTTCCCACAATGCTCAAAGACACCCGAAGGATATCTTTCACACTAGCACTCAACACACTTTTACCTGTGCTTGCCTTGTTGGATAGCGTCGGGCCAATGTGCGTCTGGCCCTAGCAGTGAGTAAAGTGCGGTAATTAGTCCGAGTCGACGACTCCCGTAATTCACACCTCGCTCGCACCTCGCCTAGGCTCCGCCCCCCTTGGGACAGAACTTCCGCCACCCGCATGACTCATAAATGCCGAAGCTTTCGTGGTAATGTCTCATATGTGGCGGAGATTTCGGGTCGACGTGTTGCAGTGTCTGCACTGTTTTTCTTTGATACTCTCTCGTGTAGAGCGCGTAAATGGCAGCCCACAATGTATACGCTGCTCTTAAAGGCAGCATACACGCTCGTAAATGTTGTTGAGAGAGCAATGCAAACCGAACCGTACGGCTTGCATCATAACGCTCACGCATTTCGAAGCTTCAAAAACGATTCGCAACTACTTTACATGAGTGGTAACCGAGTCCTACCCCTGTATGCCGGCCCTAGCTGTATTTCGCCTCCTCTGCTCAGATAAAAACAACCCGTTTCCCGCCGGCCAAGTCGGGCTAGTCGACTTCGCGCGGCCCCAATTTTCTGGGCGTGGCACAGCGCCCCACTTCCCGCTGACAGAGAGGCTTTCCCGTGTTTCCGCGAAGTTTCGGCGGGCAGTCGGCTATTCATGGGGGTCATCGAACACTCACTCATCGATTCCCACTTTGATATCATCATTGCACCACCCACTAGAGTGGAGCCAATGAACAATTGCTGAGCAGAGAACGCTGTGTTGAGACTCTTTCCGAAACCCGCGCGGTGTGCGACGCTGGCCTTAGGCAGGTGAACCACTGTCCGTTAATGGCATCTGCGAACCGGAAGGCTGCGAGAACTAGTGAGTGTAGGAAGCTTCCTGCAGAAGCTCACTCCTTACTTGTCAAGAGCAGTTCAAGATGAAATCCCCAGGAGCGGATTTTTCGAATTTTGTTAGGAGAGACCTTTACTTAAAGGGTGATTTTTAAATGTGCCGCAAACTGTTTTAAGACTGTCTTCTGTCCGTCAACAGATTAGCCGTAAGGTGGTGGCAGAAGGGCCGCAGAGTGCGTGTTCACCGTATACGGGCAGTCAACGAAACAGCGCTGCCGACTGCCCGCGACCGATCTATTGGCCTTCCGCGGGAGGGGTTCCGGGACGTCGGCAAGTGGTACCGCGGGAAGTGTGATGTCTCTACTCGAGTGATTGGTAACACATTGACTAACCGATCTTGAGGAAGCAAACGATCAACGAGAGAATTAGCACAGCCATGTGGGAGACAACGCGAGAGATCGCCTGCTTCGATTGAGAGATTATATTTTCACGCAGTGGCCAATCCCTCCACTCCCGTGATTCAGTTGCAATAACACTGTATATTTTTGAGCCTAGAAAACGTATTTCCGATCACTTCCCTCCATTTTTCTCAGCGTAAATGCTTTTTAGCGCTCCAGACCTGTCATAATCCGTGAAAAACACGGGAGCAAATTTTAACGTGTGCGCTGTCTTTAAATGTGAGGTATTTGTGCTTGTCGTTGTTGGCATTGTTCGTGATATCGACGCTATGGTGGGCGTCGGTGGCAGGTTAACTCGCCAATGCTGCCTCTCGACCTGCCACCGACTCCCACGACTTCAGGAGTAGGTGGTGGTTGGTGGGAGGTGATCAAGCAAAACTTTGGAGTAAACACGTGGGTGTGAGGTCTTTTTGAGTGGTCGGTGGGAGGTGCTTAGGCAGAGCTCTCGGTGTGAGAGGGTCAACTGTGACGTGGAATTGTAGGGTCGGTGGGAGGTTGACACGCGGAGTTTTCGGCATGAATGGGGAGTTTTCGGGCCTTGCCTTCCCTTTTTCGTTTCGAGCGGCAGCACGCTACCTGTTCAACTCCTCCCAACCGGCAACCGACCCCCGCGAGTGTGTGAGACTCTGCGGTGTCCCCTCGTCGCCCTTCACGCTGCGCCGGGCGCCCTCGTCGCCGAATGTATTCGATATTGCATAACCCAGTGCTGTCTGTCGCTGAGAGCAACGCCGCGACTTCAGCTCTGCAGACCCCTTTAGAAATTTATACGTCGGCAACAGGGGTTCACTGGTGCTTTGTCGGATGGGGGAGGGGCACTGTTGTATCGCACTAGGCCACGCCCTTTTTTCCGTGCCGAAATGGCTCTTCTGATGTTGGCAGGGGAGGGAAACCCCGGATAGGCTCTCAAATTTAGTGCGCCACAGTAGAATGAGGGTGGCCAAGTCCATCGCGCCATAGTGGACCCCATCCCACATAGCACCGGTTCACTCCATGATTTTTGCGTGGTGCTATATAAGGGAGGTCCCCAGGCCTTTTTCAGAAAAATGTCGAAGTAAACAACCGCACTATGTAAAGTGATTGAATAGTGAAGTCTTAGTCCGACTAGGATGAAAGCAGCATTCGTGTGCAGAGAAAATTACTTATTCAATTATTGTTCAACCAATGAGTTGCGAACTCAAATAGAATCAATGAAGCAGTGGTGTTAGTCATGAAATTGAAACGAGCTAAAAAAGGGTTGGACCACGAGGTGATTCGGGGGAGACTCAGTTTGGGAAGGGCGCCTGGTGCGGGGCGAAAGAACTCGAGGGAGATGATTTACGTATAGCTCAAACGAACTCACGCTCAATGTGTTCATGGGGGGGTCACGAATGGAGTGAAAAAAACGTGGCAGAACCCGTAAAGCTGCACGGACGGCTTTCTGGCTTTCTGAAAAAAGTGAAACACCATCTGCCCGAAGAAAAAACGTCACGGTCAAACGCTCGAACGTACCGTTCTCCCAGCTCAGTTCAGAGCAGCTGCGCGCCTTGCGAAGATGTTCACGAGTCATAAAAACAAACTAGTGAAACTCAGTCCGAGCGTTTGATTTCAATGAGCTGCACATACTGGCTGGAAATTCCAATCCCTCACGCTAAAATTCCTATTTTGATAATAATTGTAACCATCCCTTGCAATGCCTAGGGATTTATTGGGAAGAACACAATGATTTCTTAAAGGCATCGTACGCGAGAAAACCGTGTATTATTTTTTCATGTTTTTGTGTAGCTTGGTCTCTCTAGTGAACGAAAATGTCGAAGGGGCCCATAAAAAACCTTCATTTGTAAAGAAAAGTCAATAGGAACACATTGTAAATACGAATTTGAATTTCGCGCCAAAATCCTTTTTGAAGTTTTTCTGCTTTTGGAGGGCTCGTCACTGTCATTTTCGGAGTTTTTCTGCATGTGGAGTTCGTGCCGTAACTATTTTTCATGTTGTCTTACGGTCGCACCAACATCCTAGGAAAAAGTGCTAGATGACTGGTGAGAATTGGTGGCGGATCTTCATCTTTTACGCCTTCCAACCTCATTGCCTAACGTTTTTGACGCGCCAAAGTTTACCAGTGTGGTCTACCGGGCTCAACCATGAAATTGAGCCTGAAAAATGAAAATTGATTTCCAGCGCGAACGATGCCTTTAAGCGCACAGACCAACCTCAAGGGTAATTTTTGATATTATACTCCGGCCGTCGTGTATAAGGACCCTGCTAAGCGCGAAATCTCAGTTCACTGGAATAAGCGAGAAAAATCGTGGAATAAGCCGACCACGCCTATTTGAAAGAAAAACTGAACAACACCCACCAGCAAGTTTTCGATCTCAATTAACACGGGACGCGTTATGGTTTTTCATCAGAATCTATGTTCTTCAATTCGCTATCGGTCTAGCTTTAAATTAGGCCATTGTTATACCAAAGCTTTGTCACCGCGACAGGTGCGGTCAACTGTTACGAATCGTGCCGGGGCTAAGCCCACGCAGCACAGAATTGCTGCTGTAGGAACAGTTTGCGACGTCCGTCGCGGTCGCTGGCTCGAAGAGGAATGCTATGCCTGAAACGTGTAAACCGTGCGGCAAATGGTCACTGTCGCGGCTGTGCATCGCAGTGACCTGCACTGTGCAGGTCACTGCGACGGGAGTCAACAACAGCGACCCAGCCTAATGCAGTATGCTGTCGGGTGTTTTCGGCTCTGAGCGACAGCGATCGCGGGCCCCCAGCGACAGGGACGTAGCAGTGCACTTGGACCGCGACACCTGTCGTGGGGTATAACAATGGCCTTAGGTGCCGCGACAGAGAGTCCTCAACGACGTAAACGGTCGTCGGCCGGTCGTCTGCATAAGATGACGCAATATTGTGTACTCTATCGAATGCACGAATAATTTTCATGACAGTGTGTTGCTTTTTTGTTACCTTAGTCTAGAGTCTAATATTCTCTAATCTATTACAGGGTCCATTCACGGACCTGAACAAGGAGCTGAGTTCTGTCTTTGTTCTCCTTCTATTCGACTGATTACGGTATATTTAGTACAATATCGAGCTTTTTTTGCAAAACTGTGGTTATAAATGGTCATAGCTTGCCTTAATTTCCCATTTCAATTCGAAATTATTTATGTACTGCTTTCAACGAGTCCTATGCAGTAGCATTACAAAATATAAGATTTAATCGCCGATCAAATTTCCACCTCACATTGCCTTATTGTAAACTGATCAGACGGCCATGATATATAAAATCTGCCATGTTTTGACAGCGGGTCAGTGGAAATCACAAAAGGAAATACGTTTCTCGTCAAAATAGAGTTGTGAAAAAAAAACTATTTTGCGCATCACTGCCTACGTCTACGCCAGCAAAAGCCCTGATATTATTTACCCCATCTGCAATGCGATCTAGGCTCTCTGTGAATGGTCTCAACTATGGCCAATGTTCCTAGCAACCGAGAAATGTTCTGTCATGTACTTTGGAAGGAACAACCAGAGGCATCGGTATAAAGTATCAGGATCAGTCCCCAGTTTTTCACAACTCACGCGTGACCTCAGCGTTTGGATTTCCTGCAATTTGATCTTCACTGCACTCTTAGACTCCGTCCATACGTGGCGAGAACGCCCGCTCTCGCTCTCCAGCGCTCTTCAACGCTGATAGGCGCCCGTACAGGCAGAAAGACACCGGCAATTGCATCTTGCCTTGTGTTGATTCGATTGAAAACGCTTGACCTGGTGATCACTCACTCGAATCGACTCGTTTGCTGCTCATTTATCAGGGTTTGGGATGTTCTTGGTCGGCGTATTAGACACCATGGCTTTGGTTTTGAGGTATGCAGGTTCGGCTTTAATTGCTCGACGGATAGAAAAAATCGCTTGAAAGTGGCTGCATCACTCCCGAATTGAGCGTGAGCGAGCGAGTGGAGGCGGAAACGCGCGGCAGCGAGCGTGAGCGCGCCAGAGTGAACGTAAGCGCCCTTCAGCGGCTGGCAAATCGTGTGTTAATGACGACCATCGATTTTGCGTAATCGCACGCTCTCGCAACGTATGGACGCTGCCTTGCGCGTTTTCCGGGTGAATTGTTCACATTCTCATAATAGCGTTCACTATATATGTACGTGCGACCAATTTTGGAATACGCCAGATGCATCTATTCCCCGTCTACTGTTGAAGAAGCCAATTTGATTGAAAACGTTCTACGTCAACTCACTAAGCGACTCTTTCGTCGATGTGGAAGACCCAGTACAAGCTACGAACAACGAATTGAAGGACAGCGTCTATAAATTCTTGAAATCCGACGATGTATAGGCGATATGGTGATTATTTACGCAACGTTCAATGGGCTCAACGGCCCCCCAATGGTTTTACTGCTTCCTTTGAACACTTCCTCATCAATTCTGGTTTGTTTTGTTTGAATTCCGATCCCACGAACGGGAAGTACGTGTTCTACTTGTTCCTGTGTAGTGACCTCACTTTGATCTCTGAATGGGAACTTCAACCGAACTTTTCCACGAGTGATCACTGTAACATGACCTTCAAAATTGAGTTTGAAGCCGACGGTAAACAAACAACAAAAAAATTGGATTTCCGCAGAGCAAACTGGGACCATGTCAATCTTTATCTATTGCAAACGCTTCGCGAAAAACCGTGAAAACGGCTTATTTGCTCTGGAAACCGTGAAAATTTCTTCAAGTATATGAATACTAGGGTGAAGACAAGTAAGGGCATTTCTGCATTGAAAAGCGAGTCAGGTGAAATCATCGCTGATGATCAACAGAAGTGCGAGGCCTTCGCAATTTATTTTTTGAAGGTTTTTGTTAAGGATAACGGTACCGCTCCTTCATTTCCCTAACGATGCCCGCATAATTTGCGATCCATCACCATTGAATGCGAATTGATTGCGTCAGCAATTAAGAAATTGAGCGACAAAGTCTCTCTCACTCCAGATTCTTTACCATCTCATTATATAAAGAGAGCCTCCGTTGGATTATGTTACCCCCCTGTTGTGCATCTTCAAACACAACCTAGCAGTGGGAACCCTACCGACTGCGTGGAAAACTGCAATTGTCTCACCCGCTAATCAGGTCTCTAACTATCGGCCTATTAGTCTAACTTCCTCGGTGTGTAAAGTTCTCGAGATTATCGTCAAGGACTGTATCCTTTTCCACCTAATATCAAATAAGCTCCTCAATCCTGCCCAGTATGGTTTCCTGCCTGGCAAGTCAACATTGTCCCAGTTGTTATCCTCTTTTCACGACTGGTGTTCAGCACTTAACGAAAACTGCCAGACTGATGTAATCTAGAGTGCGCGCAATAATTCTAGTCTGATGAATGGACGAGGCTGCGGCGGTAGATCATGCTGCGCGAATCGAAACCGCATTCTCCATTGAGGCCGCCAACCCTGCACGGCCAGCCGCCTGGTCCATGCGTCAGACTAGATTGAAAACGGAAACCATATATAGGTTCTGCAAAAGCTTTTGACAGTGTATGTCAGAACAAATTGTTTATCAATCTCGAAAGTTACGGTATTCGCGCTGAATCTGGAACGAGCCAAAGCCTTTTTAAATATCTCGAACATTTTGTGGAAAAACGTGCAATTTCTGTTCTCGTCCATACCCGATGACCAGTGGTGTTGCTCAGGG
This sequence comes from Aplectana chamaeleonis, assembly GCA_029168955.1. NCBI lineage: Eukaryota > Metazoa > Nematoda > Chromadorea > Rhabditida > Cosmocercidae > Aplectana > Aplectana chamaeleonis. Next base: position 3,494,621 of record JAPDOI010000004.1, on the reverse strand, counting down.
TAGTATTCTGGGTCCATTGTTGTTTCTTCTCTACATGAACGACGCTCCGGATAGTCTATCAAGTTCTTGTAAGCTCTATGCGGACGACTTCAAGATCTATCGGCCTCTTTATGAGCCTGCTTTTATGAGCTTGAATGTGACCTCAATCGACTAGCCGAATGGTCGAAAGTGTGGCAGCTACAATTATCAGAAGAAACATGCAGCTTGCTGTATATTAACTTTCGTCATGAATGCCCCCTACGCTTAAACGGTGCGAAGCTTCCTGTGCACGAGGTTGCCAGGGACCTAGGTGTTCTCATTAATTCGAATCATAGCTGAAATTCCCATTGCAGAGAAATCTCCAAAAAAGCTACCTCGGTGGCTAACTGTATTTTGAGATCCCTGAAACATCCCTATCTTGTTCACTACAAGAAAGCATTCACCGTTTACTGCCGACCCGTACTGGAGTACTGTACTCAGGTTTGGTCACCTTCTACAGTGGAAGATGATGAGGTCATCGAAAATGTGCAAAAGCAATACTCTAGACGTGTGTTCACCAAAGTATTCCCAAATAGAGAAGTTCCAGATTATGCAGATCGTTTGGATATGCTATGGTTAAATACCCTACGATATCGCAGAGCTGAATTTGATTCGCATCTGTGCTATAAGATCGAGCATGGTTTTGGCGACATTCTCTTTGACAGCCTTTTCGTGTTTACTCGAAACCACGTCCGTTCTCGCAAACATGGATTCCAACTTGAACGGAAATTCACCTCTAGATGCAGCATATTGAATTCCTTAGCGTTCAGGGTTGTCAGAACGTGGCACAATTTGCAGAAATTGCTGAATCCGGAAACTTTTCGATCTTTCGAAAAAGACTGTCCAAGTACGATCTCAGGTCACTACAAGGAACGAGTGAGCGTCCACTCTGATTAAAAGGGTATTTCTAGTAATCTGATGTGACGGGTTTTTCCAGCTTGTTGTGCTTTTCTTTGTCCCAGAAGCGGTGGCCTCAATCCTTTTGAGACAAGAGGTCATTCAAATTGTAAAAGAAATTTTCTCTGCAAAAAAATCATATTTTGTCCCCTTCTCACTTCTGATATTCTTGTGTATCTTTTTTACTTTAACAAAGAATCTCGTTCACATACGTGTATATGTATGTTTCTTTATTTCCACAATGAAGTCGTTGAATGAATGAATGAGTGAATGAATGAATGAATGAATGAAACAATGTTCGATCAGGTAAACAGCACTTCTGCGCTGGCTTCGTCTAAAACAAATACCAAAGACTGCTAAATGTCGCGGATCCTTCCCCTACCGATCATGTCCAGGGTAGAGAGTGGAATGTTAGCATCAACCTGCGATCCAACCTGAGCACCTGTGATTTTGGGTTGTCTCCGGGCTGGTATGCGCGCACAGTCGCGTAGACTGTGTGCAACCTCACCACACCACATTCATCAGACGCCATCGACGGCGTCATCGATTTATTTCATCATTTTGCTCCGCGGCTCGACCTCCGATTCCTCGTTTTAGGTCGTTTTACTCTATAATCATGCTAATTTCTCTCTGTGAGTACGGGGCTAAAACGTTTTCCCAGGGATGCGCGTTAATCCTCTTTTCGTTAAATCGTTGGCCATTGATTCGGTTAGAAAACGCCACAAAGTCGTTGTATCCGCTCAGTAGCCATTGATCACTTAATCGCTCCGGTAAATAATTTATCACATACTGCAAGACGGGAAGTACGACGCTGGTTTTATGGATTTGCGGACTTCTGCGCCGACTTCGCCCGAATGAATCCTCCAGCCAGCCTTTGAGAGCTTCAAGCAATCACTCCACAGCTTAATTCCAAAAACCCTGATCCTGGTCTCAAATTACGTAACTTCAACTACAGCCAATCATTGCGAATCCCACATGGCCCTCGACAGACGATTATAAATTGCCATCGGCACAATATTCTCACAATAAACAATATTAATGATAACCCATTGATAACGGGTAGGGTATTGAAGAAATTGAGAGCGGTGTGTTTTCTTTCACACACCGTCTTTCTCTGGAGGTGAGCGGCTGAAGCTGAAAAGATTAGGGAAACAGCCTCACCGGTGATAAAGATATCACGATATCTGGGCCTGAACATGGAAAACTCTGGCAAGAAAAACTACCACACCTCCGTGGGAATTTGGTGCCGATGGCAAATTATAAACTTGTGTCCTTGACAATCTGCAACGTCATAACCTATCATCTTCTATCAACTACAGCCACTCATTGGGCATATTTTATAATACTCGACACTCAGCGACAGCATATTCTATCATATTTTGTTAACTGCAGCCATTCATTGGCCACTCGTTGGATATATGATTCAGCGACCGTACAACCTATCATAGTTTATCAGTTAGGGCCACTCACTGGCCACTCATTGCATATACAATACCCGCGCTAAGTTTTGTAAAAACGGGGAGCATTTGCCAAACTTGGCAAAAAAGCGTCCGATGCATGTAACTTCTTTGAACGAAAACTTTTTCGGATTCCGAAAACGCTCTCATATTCACAGCTCAAATTCCTACCTAATATTGTGCTTCGCAAACCGAAGATTCCTAAAATCGCTTTGTTTTTGGATGGATTTGTTTTTGCGATCGTTTTTCGAAAACGTCGCGCGCGGCAAAACGCGGCGAAACTTTGAATTGTAATTGTACAAGTCATAGAAGAGCAATCTCCGCGTTTCCTTCATGTGTTTGATGCAGGTGAGACATTCTTGAGATCCGTGTAGGTAGAATTTCGGAAATCCTTCGATAAACACGCTTTGAAACCTCCTGAAAAGTTCCACTTGTGTTGCGCATACCCCAAATAGTTAAATGAAGGAGTTAAAAAATTCTACCTGCACGAATCTCAGGAATGTCCTACCTGCATCTAATACATGAAGGAAACGTGGAGATTGCTCTTCTATTACTTGTACAATTACTGCTTAAAATTTCCCCGCACTTTACCGCGCGCGACGTTTTCGAAAAACGACCGCAAAAGCAATTCCATTCAAAAACAAAGCGATTTTAGGGAAGTTCGGTTCGCGAAGCACATTATTAGGTAGGAATTTGAGCTGTGAACATGATAGCGTTTTCGGAACCCGAAAAAAAATTCGTTCAACAAAGTTATAAACATCGGACGCTTTTTTGCCAAGTTTGGCAAATGCTCCCTGTTTTTACAAAACTTAGCGCGGGTATTGTATTACATGGTACTCGTCAGTCAGCAATAGTATGCTATCATATCAACTACATGTTACCAACTACATCTTCACACTCATTCGCCATTCATTGCATACACTGCGTATCATAAAGATATGACAGAGAATTTGTCGGTCTCGTGTTTGTTGAGCAAGATAGATCTTTCTCGTCGATACCACTGCGATCAAAATGTGAAATAACCCCCGTATATCTCTTTCGGGTTAGATCTGATGTTCGTGCACTTTTCTAGAATAAATTTATGTGTTAAATCGCTTATCAATAAGATAGGACACTCCTGGGTTAAATCGGATTTCTCGTCTGCTAGAATTGTGTGATCACAAATTTAATGGCCGGTAAGCCTTCCTCGCACCTTTACTGCAACAAAGACTCGATCTCCTACACTCTTAAAGGCAATGGTCGTGATAAAAAATACGCTTGTCTTCTTTTCCTCTCTAAACCCTTTTCTGGGTTTAGAGTAATAGGACCAATGAGAAAAAATCGCGAAAAAAAAACCGCTGTTTCGGGCCGAATTTGAAGCCTTAACTTTCTTGTCTTTTGATGGTGGACGAGCCCACTCCACATCATTGGCATCGATGATCTCTGATATCAAGAACATCAGCTGGCTTGAAATTGAATTCCAATCAATGGACATTATCCTTCGGACTCATCTAGACAGAAACATTTGCTGATGTGCTTGCTTTCATTGGTTAACTCTTTTCATTACGTAAATTTGAATTTATCTCTTCCTTTGAATGTCCATGATTTCTCACTGCTCGGCATTAAGCTGCGATCTTTTTTTTTTCGGCGCTGTGCGCATGTGCACGAGCTAGCATATTTGGGCCCTAGAAACTCTAATTCTAGCCCGTTTTTCACCGCGCTACCTTCATAGTTGTTCAGCTGTTTTCTATCTAAGCTGATTTTTATAGTTTTTAAGATAACGTTTTTCATCGCGACCACTGCCTTTAATCAAACCTATCTGCCTTCGCAAGTGGATCTTGCTCCATTTCTCGGTTATTGCGTGTTGGAGCGCAGAAATCGACAGTAATCGCCGGCAATTAGCTCAGACTTGGCCAACTTAAATATTCAAGAGATTCTTTATTTTGTTGAGATCAGGACTGTAGTCTAGCCATCCTGGACAAGATAGTTATTGCCGAGCAAAGAAGCCGACTCCAGACCTGCTCACTTGAACTTTCTGGTTGTCCGTCTAGAAACTGCAACTTTTTCGCCCGAAAACGTGGGGAAAGGAAAGTATTTGTTACTCTGATTTCCTCTGGTACTCACTGGAGATCATCTGACTGCTGGTGAACGTAAGCTACAGACGTCCTTGACGGGCAAATGCTCTGACGGATTATGGGAGATCTACGTTCGGAGTTCTGAAGGCTGAATCGGACAGCACCTACCCTCGAATTGCTTTAGTAGCACTTCCGACCACCAGACCTATTGAGAAAAGACACCTTTCTATCAGAAACCATCGCCTATACACAAATCGTCGGAGTGGCTGTCCTTCTTAGCCACCGGAACTGCGGTCGCAGATCTCCCATAATCTGTCAGAGCATTTGCCCGTCAATGACGTCAACAGCTTGCGTTCGCCTGCAGTCGGATAACTTACAGTTTCTTGCCGGGCAACCAGAGAGTTCACGTGAGCAGATCTGAAGTCGGCTTCTTTGCTCGGCAACAACTATCTTGTCCAGAGTGGATAGTCTGCAGTCCTAATCTTAAAGGCATCGTACGCGCTGAAGACCACTCACCGTTTTTTGAGTTTGAATCGTTGGTTGGGCCCGCCTGAGAATGTGGGTAGAGTTTCTCGGGTCACCGACGCATCATTGGGAAGATATGGGTGATCGAATGCCTCGAATTCCACCAAAAGAAGCCGGCCTTCTGACAGCCATTTGGCATAAAATGAAAAAGAAAGAAGCTTCTAAACAAGCTATATCGCGTAAATGAGTGGAAATTGATGTATCATTTGTTGATAAGCTACCTTCTTTTCTAATTTGAGGCCACATTGCTGTCGGAAGGCCGGCCTCTTTTGGTGGAATTCGAGGCATTCGATCTCTCATATCTTCCCAATGATGCGTCGGTGACCCGAAAAATTCTACGCACGTGCCCAGGCGGGCCCAGCCAGTGATTCAAACTCAAGAAACGATGAGTGGTTTTCAGCGCGTACGATGCCTTTAACAGAATGCAGAGTCTCTGGGATATTTCGGTTTTTCGTATCTGAGGCGATGGCCGGCTATTTCTCTCGATTTCTGTGCTCCAACAGGCAATAACCAAGAAAGTGAGCAAGATCGACTTGCGGATGCAGAACAGTTTGGTCGAAAGTATACGAAATCGAGTATTTATTGCATTAATAGAGCGAGGAAAGCCTATCGGCCATTAGGTTTGGGATCGCACAATTTTCTCGTACGAGAAATCCGATTTAACCCAGGGGTGTCCTATCTTTTTGATACGCGATTTAAAACATAAATTTATTCTATAAAAGTCCAAGAACATTCAATATAACCCAAAAGAGGTATGCGTGGGTTGCTTTACATTCCGATCACAGTAGTATCGACGAAAAAGATCTATATTGCTCAACAAACACGAGACCGACCAATTCAGGGGGTGTCCTATCTTTATGATACGCAGTGTATTTTTTATCATTAGCTCCTCTCGAGAAGACCTGGACGATACTCTTCTTATTTTGAATTCAAAAGACGCCAACATTTAGTTCACGGTCGAAAATGCGGATCAAGCGGGGTTCGTTCCGTTCCTTAACACGAGGGTAAAAGTATGCAACGGGACCACCGAGTTAACATGGTACAGAAAACCCGCATCTAAAATGTTTTACTGCATTCGAGAAGTTGCGACCCAAATTAAATAAAAGTCAATGTAGTTCGTAACTTCATGATGACGAAGGAAAAGGTGTGCACGAGTAGGTCAGAGGGGGTCGATGCGATGGTCGAGCGTATACTTGGCGAAAACGGCTACAACACAACGCATGTACACTCCTGGAAACCTCATACAACTGCAGATGGTATTTCGATGGTGATGCCGTACGTGAATGAGTACGTGGCTCAAAGAGTGAATAATGTCGTGAAAGCCTCGTCGCTCCCTGTGCGTCTCATACTCCGTCCACCCCAACTCTGAAAACTCTGCTCACTTTCTCGAGACCTTTTGAAGAAAGATGTGGCAGGCAAGATTGCGCATACTGTATTGAGACCAAAATTTGTCAGCTGGTGGGGACGGTGTATCTGATACAATGCGAAGGTTGTGGAGAGAAATATGTAGGAGAAACAAAGAGACCCCTCTTTAAGCGTTTAGATGAACACGGAAGAGCGTTTAGAAATCCAGCCTCATGTCCAAACAACAGTTTCTCAAAACATAGAACTTTCAAACACGCCCAAGATGATCCTCCTAGGCTTATCACTACGATATTGCATAGGTCGATAAACAACTTAACGGAGAGGAAGATTTTAGAAGCGCTCGAGATAAAACGCAGGTCGCCGGAAATAAACAACAGGGAAGACCTGCGTGACGTTCTACAGGTAAAAGCATAAATACAGTAGCCTTTCTCATTACTGCATTGGTGTGATATTGGCTCACTGTGCATCTAGAACTATTTAAGATCAGTCTAGGGTAGGACATTGCATCGACCTTACTTGGTGGCCAGGCCTTTCGGCCAGCTATTCAGGCCAGTTTCCCGTTGACTACGGGTAGTCTTTATGCCAACGTATGCTAATACGTGTATTTTTAAGTTTGATAAAGGCGCTAAGCGCCGGAAGCTCACCTGTGAAAAGGAAGTTTCAAGAACTTTGGAAAGTTTCGTTTTGGAAACCTTTAGATTTTTCAAAACTTTCAATAAATTTTGCAGCCTCCATTGTACTGTATAGTGAAACACTATGAGGCTCAGGGATAGCACAATTCTTCGACTATATAGTTATTATTATCTCATCTTAGAATAATTTTGCTCTATAAAGATTTGTTGAGGATTAGAACACTAGTATGCATACAAACAAAGTTAATGAAAATGCCAATTATAGGCAAGGTAAGGGTTCATTTTTTTAGTGGCCATTATAGCCCCGTATTTCATTTTAAGGAGGCGACACTCGGCTGACTTACATGCGCGCCTACCCTTCATCTAAAATTATTAAACATACTTCAATAGAAGAAATTTTTTTTGATTCTCTGGGCATATCACCACTGTGGAAAAACTCGAAAAAAAATCTCCAGACTTTTTTCCGTTACGGTGTTTTTCGAAGGAGGGCTGTTAGCTGCATACCCTCCATAAAACGTCGTAATTCACATCATTCGAGGCGCGAGCGGTGCGCGCGACGCCTGGCCCTCCGTCTGCCCTCCGCTCTCTCACTGTCTCTAACCTCCGCTCCGCACCAGCACGCGTAGGAACCATGTAAATTTCGCCGTTTTATAGCCTGTACAACAGCCAATTTTCGCTAGTAGAAAATAAGAAATGCAGTCATGGTGACTAGTGGAGGAAAACTGCACCCTATTTTTTGTCGTTTTTCGTCTTTCTCACCTACAAAGTAGTCCGTTGGGTAAACGCAGCATGCATGCTTGTTATCCATTCATCCTTCATCCTTCACAACTTCTAGTAGAACGTTTTCCGAAACGCCGCGGGTCTTTCAAGACTTTCCCTAGTAAGGGCATCCCATATTCGCTATAACCTAATTCAGACACAAAAATAAAGCAGAAAGAAGCGTGAAAAAAAGAAAAACAGCAACTTACCCAGAAAGTCAGCTGTGCTGTCGATCGATGACGAAATCTGGCAAAGTGCCAGACTCTCACTCGTAGTTATAGTGTGTCGACCGTAACCACCACATGTTCTTTTAACACTGCGGTAAACTTTACATAGCGCAGGCGCATCCAACAAGAATTCACAAGCCCCAATTTCTTCCCCTTTCTTTAAGGGCAACCAGCTTGCTTCACAAGTAACAATTTTATGGGATTAGGGTGTGGGTTCCAGAAAAATATAATTTTTATATTTATTTATGGCAGCCAGTGGACGCTCATCATATACAGCATTAAAACGGAAAAGGGAGATGATAAATGGGTGGTAGAGAGGGAGAAAAAATCCACTACCCTACAGTAAATCAAATACACCAAGGATCGAATTTCGTCGACAAATGGCCGACATGTCTTTTATGTGCAAATTGGCTACTGATGAGGTAGATCTCCAACTTTTGACTTGATTAGATCCTTGCCTCATGCGAGGACCACCCGTGGCAATCCATTGAAAATTTTATGAACACATCCAATAGCGAATCCTATTAAAACTAGTTTCTTTAGAGTAGCTATTCCAAGGAACAACTTAGGGGTATGGTATACTTTGTCGCTGTGATGAGCGACAGGCATACAATCTAATACAAAACGCGGCGGGACCCGCATCGAAGCAACGACAACGGCCGTCGTAGGAACAGATGTCGCGTGCGAGTCGCAGCGACGTGTCGTGGAGGGCTGACATACTGCAAATGTGCCATAGCCTGTCGCCACCACTTTCGCTGTCGCTGTGCAGTGCACTGCGACAGCGACAGATTTAAAGGGCGGGAGGCAGTCGCTGTCGCTGTGCAGAGCGACGCGACCGTGTGTCGCAAAGTATACCATACCCCTTAGATCCTAATTTACTGAAATTTAGGCAGTTGGCAACATTTCAGCTCCAACGGCTTGATAGAAGGGACGCTGAATGAAATTGAGGTCTACGCCTATGATGGAACTATCAAAAGGTATCTATTGCTTTCACCATGGCTGAGCAGCTTTCGAAAAATAAACTGCTTAATTTGCATGGATCTTCCTGAACGCGTAGGAGAGCGAAAATTATCTCTGGAAAATGTGCGGGAACCGCTGCGTCTCCACCATAATTCGGTTATCAACGATAAGAATTGACAACTTTCGATGTTGTTGTGGTAGGAGCGTCTCGGGGGAGGGGGTCGTTACAATTTTCGAAATTTTGAGGCACGAACTGATCACCGAGGGGGGGTCGTAACCATTTCGTGGCTCTTGCCAACGGGCTGCTGGACTCAGCATACTACAGTCCTCGCCTGATGTATTTTCCCTTTTATTTCTGTCACAAATGAGATGAATAGGAAATATTTTTATTAGTACAGAAACTCAAAAAAAGCTCAAAACGAACACGAAACAGTGTAGGAGCAGTTTAAAACAAATACAGAAAAGTACAATCCATGTTGGGTATGTAACATCGGCATGGATCCTGGAGAGACTTCGCGTTCCCTATTTGAGGATGGCGCGAACTCGGTGCACCTATGTTACAGCATTTGGCACCGAGTTTGCCCCAACCTTCAGCAGTGAACGCGAAGTATCTTTAGGATCCATGCCGACGTTAAACACTACTACGTTCTCCTGGAAAAATGCTACAGGAGGACATCATCCTCTCGAGCCATCTTCATACTCCACCGCAGCACTAATTGCAACGTGGAAAAAGAACGGTCTAGAAAAGAGAACAAGTAAGAATAGAACGTAAAGATCTTCCGCCAAGTTTAGTCAACCAAAAAACAAGACGCGACCATGGCGGCCGGCCGCTGTGTGGATATTGCGATCCAACTGTCAAACGAGGTTCCGATCGCGCGCGACGATCTACCGCCGCAGCTCGTTCATTTATTGAACAGGATTTTACTTAGGGACCAAACGGATGGCCGATCGAAACTCCTGAGCTGGAATTCATGAACAAGTGGCGCTTCTCAACTATGTTTGTTAGAGATACTTCACGACTTTCAAGGGTCTGCTTTGGTTAACGCTGGCCTACTTTTGGGTTCCACGAGACCGTTCCTCAGTGTTCCTTAACCAAGTCCCGACCAACACCTCGTGAAGCGGCGGCGCGAAACTCGAGCCGAGACAGTGCTGAACGAAATCTAGCGATGATATTGTTGACGACTTGTGATGTTTCCCCAACAAACCCTGCTGGACTCACACCTGTCCACAGATCGCGGCTCCAACTTTCACTTGTTGAATGGAAAAATGAATGAGCCTAAGAGTGCAGGAAGACTGGAAAATGACTGAATTCACAATGTAAGCGATAAGAGAAATACCCAAAACAGCTCTCGCTAACTATGGAAACTGTTACAATCGATAACAGCAAATAACAGCCGGTGTCAAGTCATGGGCTCTTCAATAATAAACAAGTAGCCAACCAGTCCTTGTTGCCGGGACCAATATATCCCGTAACTGAAAGGCACTGTATTAGGCAGGCATAATAGTTTTTAAAAAATAAGGGGTTCCGGCGGCGGTGAGGTGAATGTTCTTGTTTTGAAAACATGCGTGCTACATGTGAGCAGCCTAAATGTGACCAAGGTAGACAAGCGACCCATACGCTCGCGATCGTCCACAAACACCTCTCAGCTCTAGGTTTCAATCGCTTTGGGAGACTGGAAAAACGAACATTTGATTATTCTCTTAGTCTTTCTCGAGAACTTGGGAAAGGTGTATTAAACATCCTAAATAACTACCAAACAATTATAAATCCTATGAAAATGCAAAAAAAACTGACTTGTGCTCGCTGCACAGTTTCCTTCCTTCATGTAATCGTCCTCGGCAAGCGCAATGGAATAGATCTCCGTAATTAGAAACTTCTTCCCCCCCCCCCTATTTCACATTGTACGGGTGGGGGGTGTTCAATCACTGTGCAGCACCTTGGATGGAAGAATTTATTGCTTCCTTCTGTATCAAGGCATGATGAGGCGGATAGCGTCAACGACAACACGTCAAGTCACATACGTTGTGCAAACGCTGTGGAAGGTCTAGCGTCCATGTCCAGAAGAAGAGATGCGCATCTTGTGGCTATCCGGACGATAAGAAACGCACGTACAATTGGAGAGCAAAACCGATCCGCAGGAGAACCACTGGAACCGGTCGTATGCGCCATCTTCGCAACGTCCACAGACGCTTCAGAATTGGATTCCGTGAGGGTACCACACCGAAGCACAAGGCCGCTGCCAGCTAAATTAGTTTCTTGTTGAGTGTTGTTATAAATATGTTATGAATCACTGACCTTTGTTGTCTAACAATAAGAAGTTTCGAACGACGAAAAGAAAATCGCTGTGCGTATGAACCAATCTACGTTTTTAACAAATGAGAATCAGGAAATATGTACAATAACAAATGAGAAGTGGGAAATCAGCAATAAGAAGCAGTATTGAGCACCATACCAATAAAAACGGGAGAAGAGCGTGGAATGAACAGGCGTGCTAGCAATCAAAGTGTGTTATGTACAAACAAGTACATACTGGTTTAACGCTCCCGGGCGAGTCCTGGGTGAAAACGGGCGAAACATTGTATGATAAAAGAAGTCAGCGCGAGGGAGGTAGCCGACGAAAAGATAATTTGATTTCGTAAGCTCTATTAGAGCCCGGTAAGAGATTGGGGACAGGGGCGGGAACGAGAAAATGAGGAATGTAGCCAAAGCGACATGCAAACAGGCCGATTCGAATGGCAGTCATGGGATGAGCGAGTGATTATGATCTGATATGAGCTTCTGACGTTCGTCACTAGTTGCTATTTCCGTTTTTGGCGTTCATCTTCCATTGTTTTTTTTTTAATTTGAAAAGGCAAACTGAAAACGATGCAAAAATCAACGTAAGCTGAACTGTGCGTCATTTAGATTTTATTCGTTTTTTTTTAGCAGGACATAGTCTTAGCAAGGAATAGCCTCTGATTCAGATTCTCGCATGAATGAATAAATTCGAATGATCCGATTAAGAAATTTACGGAGGAATCAGTATATTCGAATAGGGCCTTCAAAAATTTTGGAATGAATGAGTAAATTCGAATGAGCCAAGTTTGAAAGTTCGAAGCAATGATTACATTCGAAAAGTCGGTCAACTATCGTTTTTATATGCAACAAACGATGGATGTTCAAGGAATTGAGCAATATTTTCCCTTGAATCAGTTTTTAAAACGAAGTCGACAGCAACGCGAGGGGGCCACTTGTACTTCATGTACAAATGGCCCCCTCGCTGCGATGGAACCTAAAAAGAGAATAACACTAATACAAAAACCACACAACAAGAAAAAAACAAAAAAAAAACAACAAAAACCAAGGAAAAACTAAAATTTTGGATGAAACTTTCATCATGAGTCATCAGCTGGCAAACGGCCAGCCTGCGAGGTTTCCATACGAGACCCGCATTTATTTTCGAGAAACATCGTTGACGGGCATTCGCAGCTTCCGACCGGTCCTTTACACATTGACATCACTGGAACGCCACAATATGTAGTTTACAATGCTCAAACACTGGGAGAACAGCACTTGATCGTTTCTAACATTACATGGTATGGAGATGAAGGATCTAGGAGCGTACATAAGCAAAAAGAATTTCAATGTGTGTGATTTTCAGTCTTTTGTACAATTTACTCAAAAAAATTGGGGGTTTTTAAACTATGGTGATGCTGCTTGCTAATTCATCTCAAAAAGAGACTCACCCCTTTGAAAGAGCTTGCCAGCCCTAAACAAACTACCGTTGTTTAGGGCTGGTCCACCGTTACCGCAGTCCACCGTTATCCTTCAAAAATCGAAGAGCGGACCTCAGCTTCAAATAACCCCCAAGAGAACAATTTGAGCCGCAGCTATTGTACAAAACCCGGAAGTCTCGAAAGTCGCGTTTTGCACTCAAAACTTCCCGCCGCTGCGAAGCTTTGAGCGAATAAGGTGGAAAACTTTGGAAAATCGACAAATAAACCCCAGCTTTGTGATCAGCGCCCCAAAGAACCCTCCTGGTAGAATTTAAAGTCGATCTGGGACATTTTTAAACGCTCTCAGAGCCCTCCAATCGGGGTAAATAGACGCTCAACCCAAAACTCGTAGAAGTCCAGAACGCTATCAGTCTGCGCAAAGTTTGCAAAATGTGCCATCTCACAATTTTGCTCAGAGAATAGTTTTGGGCGCTGAACACAATTATGAGGTCCGTTTCCGGATTTTCCAAAGACTAATTCGCGTTCTGGGAGGTGCAATAGGTACGGGATTCTGCTGGAAAAACCATATAACTTTTTTCAAAGTGTTTTTAGTCAGCTGCAAAGACCATAATCGGATTCTACGCCAAAAACGGTTCTAGGAAAGCACATTCCATCCGGAATGGCCAGGCTCACTAAAAGTGATCCGCTCGTGAGTTCCATTGGAAGATGTGAAATCAATGGTCTAATAAAAAACATCTATGATCTGTTTCTAATTTTAGTCCTTGTACTTTTTAAAATGTATAAAATATTGGCTTTCGCAATGCCGACCTTCCACGGTGAGAAACAAAGGCAAAGCGGCGCCCTGCGTGAGCGTGCATGCAGCGAGAGGGTTCGGCAACGAAGACCCTGCGCCGCAATGCCCGTATACGAAGGACGATTTCTGTAGTTCGAGGATTGTTATCGTGTTTTCGAGAACCAGCAGAAAAGTTGTATTCTATGTTCATAGGATTCTCGAATGAATGAATTAATTTGAATAAGCCGTTTCAGAAATCAACGAATGAATGAGTGTATTCGAAAAGGGCCTAAATTCGAATGAGCCAGTTTTGAAAATTCGAATAAACGAATACATTCGAAAAGTCGGTCAACTATTCGACTCTAACAATTATTCATATATTCGAATAATATTTGGAATTTCGAAATTGAGGTTAGGATCACGCTGTGATGAACATACCGAGAGGGTCGCGGTGTCTGCTAAAAGAAGGATTGGACCGTAAGTCCCCAGCGAAATGCGAGCAATTTCCAATATGTTTTTATATGCAACAAACGAAGTATGTTGAAGGAATTGCGCAATTTTTTTCTCTTGATTCAGCTTTGAAAACTAAGTCGACTGCTACTATGAGGTACGGTCTCCGGAGCATTGACAACTCCACTCGCGGGGTGTCCGAGTCAGTATGATGAGCGCAGAGGACGAAAAGAAAGGCGCTGCCAGCCGGCCCGGCACTCTCTCGGCACGGCTAAAGTGCAAGCTGTTTATCTCTGCGTCTCCGCGGGATGGACCCATTTACAGCTTTGGCTACAGGGATGAGTGCAAACCTAGTTCGAGGGGGAGCACTCAAAATCCCAGTGAAGAACGAAAGCTAGCGCTTTCAGAAATCAGAGGATTTCCATGGAGTCTCACGGAAAACACTCGCGGATAACGATATCATATAAAGGTGTCACTAAAGTTATCGATGTTTTTCTTCGATCCAATCGGTGAAAAACGTTGTAGGATGTACTTTCTTTGATGAGGTGGTACAGAGGAACTGGCCAACAAATAGGCTGCTAGACTCTGTTTCAGTTTTCAGCTTTTTTTTCAAGTCAACTCCTGTTTTCCATTATCACAGCGCGGAGCGGTGGCTTTCTCGTCGGAATCTCCTTATCACTAGTTATTTCTCACCGAGGCTCGTGATAATCATAATCTACAGGTCACTACGGATTAACCAGAGCTTAACTGTAATAAAATCAATCGGTACAAATCGGAAAATGTTGGAGATTTCTCGTGGGTCACCACGTATTTTCAAATAAGTGAGTAATTCTATCAAAAAGGAGCTGTTTCAGCCAGAGGTGGTTTTGAGCAGACAGAAACGTTCCAAAAAAGGAGCAACAGTAAAACGGGATCAGCGAGTCATCAAAAAATTTACACTAAGTCACTTGGCAAAAACTTTCAATTCCCAACAACAAACCGTTGCTCTAATTTGCATGGAAGAGCTTGATGCCTCTCCATGAAAGACTCACTTGTTTGGAAAGGTTCACATGCTTCTGTACTTTCACCAGTTTACTTTTCTGATCAGCGAAAGGAAACCGTCTATGTGGGTCAGACTTTAAGCCCACTTTTCGATAATGGGTACATAATATTTCCACCGATACTAGAATAACGGGAGCAAGCTCCTTTTCAAAATTACAAAGCTCTTCTCTGGAGAATAACACGAGTCGATTGAGTGAATTCAACACTTCAGCTACGGGAATCGGTTCTCAAGAAGCATTGTTAATTTTTTGTTGACTCGCCCACTCCACTTTCCTATTGCTTTTGTAGGAACGTTTCTGTCAGCATCAAGCCTGTTTTTGCTCGAAAGTGCTCATTTTTTGTAGAGTTTGCTTTGCTTTTTATTCTTTATCAAATGTTAAATCAGCAGGTTAGTATTGCATGCAGTAATTTTTCTCAAGCGAACCGAAGTGTTAGTGAGCGTTCAAACTGTTCCCGATTTTTGTGGAATAGAAATATTGGCTAAACTCAAAGAATTTCTACTGCAGGAAATGCATTCTCAGTTTGTGATTTCAATCTCAGCATCCCTAAAGACGAAGCGGTCAAAACCTCACTCATCTGACAGATGCCAGCCGACGACACAACAGTAGCGTATTTTTCTTTGTGTCTTCGTCGCTAGAGTCAGGTTGGAGGGCGCAGCAAGCGCGAGGGAAAGTGGGCGAGGCATGCTTGGTTGTCAATGGTACCGCAACCCTGAGGTACAAGTGGCCCCCTCGCTGCGATGGAACCTAAAAAGAGAACAACACTAATAAAATAGCAACACAACAAGAGAAAAAAAAACAACAACAAAAAACAAAAAAAAGCAAAAATTTTTGAAAAAAATTTCCACAATGAGTCATCAGCTAGCAAACGGCCAGCCAGCGGGGTTTCCTGGCAAGACCCGCATTCATTTTCGGGAACCAGCAGCAAAGTTGTATTATACGTATATATGATTCCTGAATGGATGAATTAATTCAAATAAGCCGTTTTAGAAATTAAGGAATGAATGAGTATATTCGAATACGGCCTTCAAAAATTTTGGAATTAGTGGATAAATTCGAATGAGCCATGACTGAATATTCCAATAAATGAATACATTCGAAAAGTCGGTAAACTTTTCGTCTCTAATAATTATTCAAATATTCGAATAATATTTGAAATTTCGGAATCGAGGTTAGGATGACGCTCTGATGAACACACTGAGAGGGTCGCGGTGTCTGCTAAAAGGAGGAGTGGACCGCAAGTCCCCAGCGAAATGCGAGCAATTTCCTATATGTTTATACGCAATAAACGAAGGGTGTTGGAGGGATTGAGCAATTTTTTTCCTAAATCAGTTTTGAAAACGAAGTCGACAGCTACTATGAAGTACAGGTGGCCCCCTCTCTGCGATGGAACCTGAAAAGAGAAAAACACCAATAAAAAACAACACAACAGGAGAAAAAAAGACAACATCAAAAAACAAAGAACAAAAATTTTGAAAGAATCTTCCATAATGAGTCATCAGCTGGCTAACGGCCAGGCTGCCGGGTTTCCATGCGAGACCCGCATTCATTTTCGGGAGCCAGCAGAAAATTTCTATTCTAAAATGTGTACGAATGAGAATGGCGGCCCACGCGGCCCACGCGGCCGGCGTGTCTGGCAGGCGGCCGTCGCTTTCACCGCTTTCGGACGAGCATGCGGAACGTCCCCACAGTCATCGACTGCTAACGAGGCCGGCACCGGCTGGCAGCAAACACTGCTCAGATCAATCAACTCTGCAGAAGGGTTAGGGGGAATGGCCGCCGTTGGAATCCAACACTCGTCCGAGAGTGGCACATGCGACGGCCGCCTGCCAAGCACGCCGGCCGTGTGGGCCGCCATTCTCATGCAGGCACACTTTATGTATATAGGATTTCACATCAACTGTATTCAGTTGGTGATGCGACGCTGCCAATATGGAAGGATCACTTCAGTTCACTCTCAGGAAGTCGGAGCTCGCCACCCGCGCGCATTTCGGGCCTGGTTCGCCACCCGCTCACCTCTCATTTCGGACACCTCGCCACCCGCTACCCCCTCGTCTTCGCTCGCCACCCGCTACGGGTATAGCGGGTCGCGATCACAAGGAGAGGTGGTATAGCGGCTCGCGAGCTGTTCGCTAGCGAGTCGCCCGCTGAAGTGTTATCGTCCTTTAGAATATTACGCAACATTTCCTTTGATTTTTTTCCCACATCATATCATTTCTCATCCTTTTTCTGTTTCTGCTTGAATTTTTTTCGCAATACTATGAAGCTCAAACTCGATATAGTCCTGGGGCCGGATTCATCAATGTACTAACCCACGGTTAGCGCCCCTAACCTACCAACCCAGCACCGTTTCAGCGATTCATCAACTTACCAACCCACGCGCTGCTGGGTTGGTTACTAGGGCAGCGCTACCAGCCGAAGAAGGCTGGTAGGCCGCTAACCAACCCACTAGATGTCGTGCGCCATTGCTAATCGGCGCTCCTTAACGCGTGCGGCAGCGCGCAGCGGCTCTTGGAGCATTGCCAAAATTGGTATCGATTTGCGAGGACTGTTATTTTGAAGAAATTACTACACTGCTGCTTATTTTCCGGCTATTATTCGACTTCTGACACTATTCTTCTATTACTGCTACTCCCATTATTCAACATTTGACATTATTGCTGCGCTATTACTACTCAATTAGGAATTCCGGAAAAAAATAATTAGAATTATAATCCTTTTTCTTGCGAGTGATTAGTTCACGGTTTTCGAATTGCATATTCACAATTTTCCTTCCTTACAGTCCTTTTTTATGAATATTGTGGTTGTTGCCAAGATCTCACCTAAAACCTTTTAATTATTTCTTTGGACGAAACTAATTAACAAATTCTTTTCGTCAGTAAAGGGAATAAGCAGCACCAGAAATTCGATATAATAAATGAAAAAATTGAAACATTAGTAAATTCCATAATCACATATTAGGAAATATGAATATGAATTGAAATTGACTTGAATTATAATCACTATTTCATTATTCTGTTACTACTAAATTCAATGTGAACCAGCTAAACAGTTTTCTTCAGTCTTTGTTTGAGTTGGATATCTTCCCATCTCCCTTACGATTTGTATCTGCTACCCGTGTTTGTTCTCACACTAGATTTGATGTTGTGAGCCACTTACGGTTTGCTGATTACAACTCCTTCTTGCACTCCATCCTCCCCTTCCCACCTCAAATCATTGTCCTTAACCATGAGTACTGAGGTGTGCAGTTCATAAAAATATTCTTGCTTTTTTGGAATACTTTTCGTCCGCTTTTTTATCATTTTGTAGAGTAACGCGAGCATTTTTTTATTTTAAACTCATCACGGTTTTCAAGCAACGCAAGAAAAATAAAAAGTGAGAAAAAGAGAAGCCGTCCGTCGTTTCATGTGAAAAATTATGTTCTGCTATTTTATGAAACGTTAGGAACGTGTTTTATAAACTCTATGTACGTATGATATTTAGCAGTTGTGAAGAAATATGCCTCTTGTGATCCAACGAAAGAATAATAGAATCAACTGTTCGCAATTTTCGACTGTATAGGAAGAATAGCATTGTTTTGTGATGAATAAACCTCAGAAACTATACGAAATCACTTGAAACATGGGAAAACGCATCCTTTGTGCTGAAAAACTGCCGTTGTGTCACTCTTATTCAACAAAATCTATTCATAGTGTAGTTTTCTATCATTTTTTTGAGAGTTGACGGTAGTTATTCTGTGCCGTGTGCACTAAAATTGCCGCCGACGCCTAAAAGTCTCGGTCAGCGTAACCCACACTGATTTGCGCTTAGTGAATCAAAATCGGAGGTGTTGGGTTGGTTAAGCGCTCGGTCAGACTTACCGTCGGTCAACCCAAACCCAGCATTCGATTGATGAATCCGGCCCCTGTTTTCAACTTCATGCTAACCATCACGGCGGCTGCGGGGTCGTAACCCATAGTTTCTTCTCTCGCATATACATAAATCCATCTACATGCACAAATGTGCATCATTTAGTTTGTGTTCTTTAGACGTGCTGATCTTTTGACGGGCAACTCGTCCATAGAGCTCATTTGATAGCTTATCTAGGCGACGTGATTTGGGTTTCGCTTTTCTGTTGCAACAGTGGAGTCTTCGTTAGACGCATACAAGCTTAGTGCCCCACGAAGTTTCAACCCATCCCCGAAAACAACGGTCAGCCCACGCCTTAGACGAGTTACACTCCGCAGCCGCCCCTAGGGTTACCTGCGGGTATATATTCATGGCCGATGACCCAGCCTCCCCACCCACCTCATAGTGTGCCACTGACACTCCGGAGAAGAACGGATTGTGGATAAAACTCACACTACTCATATCACTATAAGTAGATCGCCATGAACTAAAAAACGAGAGGAGAGAGTAGGGTGCGGGCCAAGCCCACGCTGTGATGAAAGAGAGGGGGTGCACCCTCTATAAAACGTCCTAATTCACATCATTCGAGGCGCGAGCGGCGCGCGCGACGCCTCGGTCTCCGTCTGCCCCCGCTCTCTCACTGTCTCCAACCTCCGCTCCGCACCAGCACGCGTAGGAACCATGTGAATTTCGCCGTTTTATAGTCTGTAGAAAGTTGCGATGAAGAAGTATGCGTCTATTTGTTATGATTCAATCATAATGAACACTTGGAGTTTTAAGAATTTGTTAATTCATTTGGAACTCAATGTAATAAATTGTTCTTGACAGTCCTGTACCTTCCGAGTTTTTTAAAAATATGGACTGTTACTGTAAAAGAATAAACGGTCGCAGAGGCCCATCGCAGCAGAGGTGCAATATGATATCGCACATGGCCACGCCCCTTTTTCATGCCGCAGCGACTCTACTGGTTTTGAAATGGGAGGAAAACCCTGAGTTGGTGCATAAATCGCGCGGCTGCGCGGAAAAAACGGGCGTGACCACGTGCTATACCATAGCCTCTCCACTGCAGGCGAAAACACCGGAAAATAGAAACGAAAGTTCAAGTATGGCATAAATTCAAGCGAAAGCAGCATTCAAGAGCTCGCCACCCGCTATCTTTCCTTCGGCGACCAGCTCTAGACGAGCGCGCCGCCGTAATGTGGTGAGCGGGTGGCGAGCTCCAGCATGCCAGTGCTCGCCACGCGCTACCACTCCGTTCACGGGCCGCGCGAGGTGCTGCGCGCTACCGGATTTTGGTTAGCGGGTGGCGAGCTCCAACTTTCTGAGCTACTGAATCGTCCAGTGCCATCAGTACCTGAGCTTCCGCATGTTCAGAGAGCACATCACGATGTCAGTGGGAAACCGCCGACCGAGGCTGAAGTTTCGAATTGTATCCGGAAAATGACTTGACTTAATCGGTTGGCTTTCGCCTGATGCGGTCATTCCGCATCTTCACCGAGGTGTGCCGTCCTAGTAGTCAGCCGTGTCCATTTTTCACGGTCTTCAGCCACAATTTGAACACATTCCATCCAGCTGTCACTATTCCATTTCCTGCGAAACGAAACATCGCGCCTGAACTGTCTTTCGATGCCGAGTGACTTCAAATCCTCTTTAACCACATCCGTCCAGAACTTTAGCCTACGCCCAGGTGGCCGTTTCCAGACAGGATTTGAAAGCATTCTTAAAGCGTGTTGTACAAGACGATCCGGCGTTCTTCTTAGTATATGCCCGAGCAGTCGAAGTCGACTTTCCATTGCTGCTTGAGATGGCGTTAGGAGATGCTGGCACCTCCCTCGTGTCAAGCGTTTATGTACTGCGTTGATTTCCTTGTAAAGGTCTTCGTTATGGCATACACGCGGCCAGAAATATTCAAGCAAACGCCTAAAAAGCTTCCTCTCCGTGCAATCCAACCTTTCCATCTGCGTCTTCGGTGCTGCCCACGTCTCCGATCCGTATATCATGATAGGGCGAATAGCGGATAGGTAGACGCGCAACGTGACTTCCTTCGCGATGGTGGTAGACCACAAACACTTGGTTAGAGAATTAAATGCAGACGTAGCTTTCGCACATCGTTGTCGAATATCCGCTGCATAACTACCATCGTTCTTCAGCAAGCAGCCCAAACATTAGAAATCGTCCACCAGTTCGATACGTTGTCCGTCCACACAAACTCCCGTTGGAGACCTCTGAGAGACCCACATCTGCTTGCACTTGTCGGGACGAAGACAAAGTTCTGAGGCTGCGGCATACTTCGAAAAGAGGCTCACAATCCTTTGCAGTTTTGCGTTGTTTTCAGCGAATAACACGATGTCGTCGGCGTACTCCAGGTCGACAAGGGAGCGTCCTGATGGTGTTAGGATCACATCCGCAGGAAACTGTTCTGCAACTCTACGCATGATGTCATCAACGGCGAAGTTGAAAAGAAAAGGTCCTGCAACGGCTCCTTGCCTTACTCCTGTTTTCACATCGAAAGCTGACGTAAATCCGACAGGTGTACGAACTTCTGCTGTTGTTCCTTTGTTCATGTCCTCGATTAACCGAACATACTTTTCCGGGACTCCATCTGCTCGCAGAGCATTGAGCAATCGATCACGATGAGGAGAGTCGAACGCGGCTTCAAAGTCCAAAAAAGCAAGCTGTAATGGCTTCGAATACCCGGAAACTAAAGAATGGAAAGGTAGGTGGAGATGAAAACATCACTGCTAAAATGCTAAAAGCTCTCCCTCCGTCTGGGGTTCGTGGAATACTTAATTTTATCCGTGCCACATAGATGAGCGAAAGGATAACCGATTCGTGGAGACATGCGATCATCGTATGTCTTCACAAGAAGTTAGCCGTCACGGAGCCCAAGAACTATGGGGGATCTCTCTACTGCTTGTCATGTACAAGGTTTTGGAACGTATCATTCTCGAGCGACTCATCAAACATCGTGAGGAAACGACCAGAAAGCAGCAAGCCGGTTTTCGACCTGTAGGATCGCCATCGACCAAGTGTTCGTTGTTAGAAGAGTAATCGAATCGTGGCAGCGGTACTCGAAGCCATTACAGCTAGCTTTTTTGGACTTTGAAGCCGCATTCGACTCTCCTCATCGTGATCGATTGCTCAACGCTCTGCGAGCCGATGGAGACCCGGAGAAGTATGTTCGACTAAGCGAGGGCATGAGCAAAGGAACAACAGCAGCAGTCCGTACGCCTGTCGGATTTAAGTCAGCTTTCGAGGTGAGAACAGGAGTAAGGCAAGGAGCTGAACAGGACTTTTTCTTTTCAACTTCGCCGTTGATGACATCATGCGTAGAGTTGCGGAACAATTTCCTGCGGACGTAATCCTAACACCATCAGGACGCGCCCTTGTCGACCTGAAGTGCGCCGACGATATTGTGTTATTCGCTGAAAACAACGCAAAACTGCCAAGGATTGTGAGCCTCTTTTCGAAGTATGCCGCGGCCTATGGACTTCGTCTTCGTCCCGACAAATGCAAGCAGATGTAGGTCTCTCAGAGACCTTCATCGGGAGTTTGTGAGGTCGGACAACGTATCGAAGTGGTGGATGATTTCTGCTATTTGAGCTGTATGCTGCAGAACGATGGTTGTTATGCAGCGGATATTCAAGAACGATGGGCGAAAGCTACGTCTGCATTCAATTCTCTAACCAAGTGTTTGTGGTCTACCCCATCGCGAAGGAAGTTGAGTTGCGCGTCTACTTATCCGCTATTCGCCCTATCATGATGTACGGATCGGAGACGTGGGCAGCACCGAAGACGCAGATGGAAAGGTTGGATTGCACTGAGAGGCAGCTGTTTAGACGTTTGCTCGGATATTTCTGGCCGCGTATGTGCCACATCGAAAATCTCTACAACGAAAGCGAAGCCTTACATCAAAGTTTGTCACGAGGGAGGTCCTAAAATTTCCCAATGCCATCTCAAGCGGCAACGGAAGGTCGTCTTCGTCTATTGGGGCATATTTCAAGAAGACCGCCAAATCATCTTGTTCAACACGCTCTAAGGATGCTTCCATGTCCTGTCTGGAAACGGCCGCCTGGACATAGGCGAAAGTTTCGGACAGATTTGGTGAAAGAGGATTTGAAATCACTCGGCATTGAAAGGCAATTCAGGCGCGATGTTTTACTTCGCAGTAAGTGGAATAGCGTCCAATGGGTGGTGTTCAAATTGTGGCTGAGGACCGTGACTAATGGACACGGCTGACTACTACGACTGCACACCGAGGTAAAGATGCGGAATAACAAAATTGGAGAAAATTGTATAAAAAAGCCATATCGAGTCCGCTTTGACGCTGGAAACTCGAATGACTCGAGCGCGCCGCAAAGCGTATCGAAACGCAATTGCGGACCGAAATTCGGCCCAGAGAACCACAGTACAAGTCTTCGTCCAGAACCAAAACAGTTGGTTTTTTAATGGAAAAATTGAGTAAAGTTTGAGTTCATGTAAATGCATTTCATTGTGAAAAAGTGATTTTTTGATATTTCCGACTTACACCTTCCAGATTTAAAAAAAGGCAAAATGTTGCAAATCTGGAAGAACACGTTGAATAAATCTTTCAGAAGAGTCGAATACCTCTCGAATCTCCGGCCACTTTCACAAAACCACCATCCGATGGGAATGACGACTCGTCCCTTTTTCCAGAATAATTCATCAGTTTTTAGCCAAGCTGAACCGCTCAAATTGCTCGCAAGGAACTACTTTTCTCGAGGGTGCCATTTTAATTTGACATTTTCTTCAGAGTGAAACTGCGTTCGATGTATAATCAGTAAAACACAAAATTTTTTTTGAAGACTCGATGCAACGAAAATATGAATCTTGCATAAAAGTACCACGTTTGAAGAGGTCGCGCGCTGATAAAAGTGAGTTTTCCGAGCATTGGGTTGGCCCCCACCGCACGTTTAGCCAGCGAGAAAGTCATAGAAGGGCGACCAGTTGGAGATGAACTGGATGTGTTGAAAAATGGCTTCGAGCAGTTGCCAGTTAGTAGCGTCAGGTCGCGGCGATTTGGCGATTGGATGGCAGCGTGTCTTGGTCGACGGCGACCGGGCGGCGCCTGGTGTGTAACACGAAGACAAACTGGCATCAAATTAAAAAACTTTAGCTGCAGATTCGCGAGTAAAAATCGTTTGACTTACACTTCCTCTATTGTTTTTTTGCGAGCAACAGATATTGGTACAGTTGACCTGATAACAGGACTGCCGAAATAGTGTACAGGGGGGAAGGTGTGCAGGGACCATCCAAAAAGACCTGTGCGGCCCTACACCTGAGTGTTACTCTCACGCCACGCCCACTCCTTTCAACCGGTACTTATCCGTAAACTACTGAAAACCCAGCCTTAGGGGTAACAACATACATTCAGGAGACTACAATCCACCTCGCTCAACAAAACTTACCCCATTTGATAATCGGTTGCCTTCTTGTAGTCGGGTTTTCAGTAAGACACGTTTATTGGTAGTCGTTGAGGCAGTGGGCGTGGCGTGAGCGGGCATTTAAGTTTGAGGCCTTATAGCGCTATTTTGTGATCGTTATTAGCCGTTTTTTCCGCATTATTGATGCAGAGAGCCCCGTTTCTTTCGATTTACGTTGATTATCCAAATTGATTGGACTGTGGACACTGCCTTCAAGGTATTCCGTGTGATATGGCTGACGATCGATTGGTTGTGTTAACTTTATACAGCTTCTCAGGGAGTGGGCATGTTCATGTTCTTGTAAGGAAAGAACTTTTCATGTTGATTACGGTCGTAGTTATTTCAGGGACCGTTTTGAGCAGGGTTACCACACTGTGCTGGCCGCAACACAGAGCAGAAGCTGAGGCTAATGGAGAACGAGGGCAGCACGTGGTCCTCAAGCAGCAGCTCGTTCCCTTGTACTGCTCTCGCTACTCTAGTAGAAGTGAGAGTTAGTTGAGCTCCATGACAATCCACGATCGTCTGAGATGAAGACCGTTTGATTGCTTTAATCATATACACCTTGTTTGGGGAAAAAAGAAAAAAGGTGAATTGACATATAGCTAACCAGATGTTTGTGCATGTGCAAGTATGTGCGAGTTATAACAAAGAGCTCTCCATGTTAATTGTAAATATGCTCGTAGCTTTCTAGATGGATCACTTTGAGCAATGTTACCACGCTACGACTGCCAACAAATGGAGGACGAGGGCAGCACGTGCTGCCAAGAGCGGCAAAAAAGGAGCACGTGCTGCTTAGCCAGCAGCTCTCCCCCTCGTACTGCCCTCGCTATCCCCGTCGAGGTGGAAGTCTATTGTGCTTCATTACGACCCCGCGATCCTCTGAGTAATGAAATATTACCATAAGGCCTTTTTCGTATGGCAACAACAGAGGCTCGTATTTGGGGAGGTGTGAATACTGCGGATAGTGTGGGGTGTTAAAAGCAGTGTTCACGATGAGTATAGCACTTGAGTTCCACCTAAAAATGGGATTGCTTGGTTGTAAGGTAAATAATAGTGAAAAACCAGGGAAGAAAAACGTCCAGGGAAAGCTAAAAAACGGTTTGTGACGTTCAGGGCGTGGACGAGAATCATGGACCCCGCTAATTTCCGCAAGCGCGCGCTAATCGCGAAATCTGATCGAATTGATCAGGCTGGACGCAGCAGAGTTGCTTGGCAATTTGCCATCGGAAACGTGCGCGCGCTGGTCCGAATGGGGGGAGGGCGGACCGGGATAACTTTCCAAGCCGTTTTTGTCGAATGCTGGCCCGTTTTCGCTGCTTTTTCGACCATATCCTATCCCGCATCTGTCAACTTTAAGTTTCACACTAAAACCTCGAGAGGGAGATCTATCCAGGACACTGCCTCGAACTAAACATTAAGAGGGTACGCCATGGGCACTATTTCACGTAGCATTGGTATGACTTAGTGCCCCTCCCCCTACCTTCGGGTACAACAGCTAGCTACGATTTGTACCTGTTCGCTATGTGTTTTGAGGCAACGTCGGTGCAGTTGGTCGGCTTTTAGTAGTAGAAACCCTATAATCAGCTTGTAATGTACGTTCCACTAAGAATATTAGCTTGACATCGGCTTGAAATAGCATTGAGCATTTTATTCTCAATATAAATATTTCAGTACCGGTGATTAGGATCAAAGAATATAGCACCCAATACAAAAACCACAATTACTGACAAGAAAAGACACCATTATGAGCAAGTTAGGAAATTGTTTTGAATAAGTGTTCTATGCCTTTTGGGTCTGCAGAACATATCCTTGCACTGGATAGAGGAAAATAGTTGAAAAAGAGGTGAAAGCCGAACCTAGGTACGCCGTTCCTGAAAGGGAGTAATAATTAAGTCTGCCACGGATAAAACAGGTGAAATCGGTTCGAATTCCCAATTGAAGACGTTTTATATATTGGTTGTGGTGTTATTGCCGACGCAATAGCTAATATTGAATACTCTACATATGTAGTATAAAATTTAAACTGGTAGAACTGCATGAAAAAAAATCAAATCTTCACATTTCGAATTCTCCGTAAAAAATTATATGAGGAACTTTTTTTTCTTCAAATTAAAAAAACCTAAATTTTTACTTGCAGAGCAGCGTGGGAATGATGACGGAGGACAAAACGATGAAACCTCGTTCATACTATATTGAAGTTGTTTGAACTGGACAATTTCATTAACAACAGAAAGTTTTTATTTTTCCTCAGTGACGCGGAAGCAGAAAGATGAAAATCTCAATCTACACACGTTAGTACCTCAATGCAGATTACTCGTATCGTATAGACTGTAAAACAGTAAAATTCTCGTGGTTCCCGCGCGCGCGGGTGTGGAGGTTAGGGGTCGTTTATACTCCCGCCGCCGAGCGCCGCGGCTCAGTGTATTTCTGTAATAGTGATCACGCGGCGCGGCACAATCGATATTGCAGGATTGCACTTCGCCGCGCCTCTCGGCGGTGGAAGTATAAACGACCCCTTAAACGCAGTGGTCACGATGAAAAAGGTTTTTTAGAAAGCCATAAAAATGAGATTGATTCGCTAAAGGTTTGAAGACCGGGAAGGTCACTGGGAAAAAAGGCTATAATTCGAGTTATTAAGCTCCTGAGTTGATGAATCGTGCACACGTGCACAGCTCCACACAAAAAGATCGGGGTCTTACATGTGGATAGTCAAAATTCATTGACATTAACATGCAAAAATAAATGCAAATACAATTAATAAAAGCAGGTGCGCAATAAAAACAAGCACACCATTCAAAGTTTAGACTTGGTGAAGACAGAAATATTTGGGCAGGCCAGTCTGAAGGAAATTGTTCGTTGATTAATTTCCGATTTCAGGCCAGCTGATGTTCTTGTATCAAGAACATCAGCTGGCTTGAAATGATTGGCTGGGATTTACTGATGATTGGTACTCTACGAATTCGAAAAATTCAACTCTGGCATCAGTCCTGAGATTTTTTCGCCTGAAACCGTTTTCTGGAAGCCATCGACAACTCAAACCAGTTTGATATGGAAGGGGAAAACTGATGGATCGCAATATTCGATTGTGCCCGAGGACAAAGCGTACCTCAAACATGCAGATTCCGAACTGATGAGGCAGAGGAGTTCACGAAACATAAAAACGAGACTACTAAAAAAAACCAAAAAGGAATGTTAACCCCTTTTCCCCTGATTTGAGCTAACGTCTTCAACATTTCAACATGAAGTTTTTTTGCAGAATTTAGATTAGTGATTGAATGGGGCTGAGGCGTAGATCGTCGCTCGCGATCGAAACCTCGCTTGCCAGTGGTGTTGCAAATGCCGCGTGGCCTACCGCGGCCAGTGTGCCTCGTCCATTCGCAAGAACAAATGTGACTAAAGGTCTTCAAAGCAGCTCGCATTTGGCTGCAGCATTTAGTAAGTGACCGACTCCAGCATTATTTTATTGAAGGATAAAATGGGAGCGAAGGAAGTCGTGATTCATCATTCAATTAATTGAATTAAACGTTGAAGATTTTGGCATCCCCACTACTTGGTGTTCGTCTCCAAAAACATCATTTAATATTATAACTAGACAGAAGCCGACAATCCTTTTGAGATAGGACTATTTCTCAGACGAATGAGGCATAAAACTCTTCTGTTTCTTCTAACAGCTAATTTCACCTTCAAGGGCTTTGCTGGCGTTGTAAACGATGGAGGTGCGAGCGCAGATAATAAGGTTTGAGCGAAGGTGCGAACCACGCTAATGACGGACTCCTTAATTAGACTCGTATAGATGTATACGAATCCCCTGGGGCGGCATGCACGTACGCGGCGGGTTAAGTTGGGGTTAGGCAGGGTTTGGAGCGTCGGCGCCTTTGATGATAGCAGCACGAGGGCTAAAAGGGGGTTAGGCTAGCACTGAAAAAATCTTTTCCTCGCAAACCCTACCTAGTAGGGTGGGGCAGCCGAAACCCCGTTGACACCCCAACTATTGATTATCTCCAGAGGCGGCATGCACGTACGCGGCGGGTTAGGTTGGGGTTAGGCAGGGTTTGGTGAAGTCTTCGTCCGACCTGCATACGTGTACAGTCAAAACTGAATAATCGTTTCGCCGATGAGTTTGTGAACTACTATTCAAGCAGGATCAATGAAGCAGTGGTGTTAGTCATGGGATCGTAACGAACAAAAAAAAGGATTGGACCGCGAAGTGATTCGGGGAGACTTAGTTTAGGAAGAGCGTCTCGTGTCGTGCGAAAGAGCTCAACCGAGATGGCTCACGTATAACCCGGAGAATCTCACGTACAACGTGGAGGACGAGTGGGGGCGAAGAAGTTGGAGAGGCCGTAGTGCTGCACGGACGGCTTTCAGATCTTTTGAAAAAGCCAAATGCCATCTGCCCGATGAAAAAAACGACACGGTCAAATACCGGAACGAACCGTTGTCCCAGCTCAGTTAGGCGCAGCTGCGCGAATTGCGAAGATCTTCATGTGAGTCGTAAAGAGCGAACCACTGAAACTCCGTTCGAGCGTTTGATTTCAATAAGCTGCGCATATTGGCTGGAAAATCCATGTCCTTACGCTAGTTTTCCCAAATTGATTATTAAATCAAAACAGCCGTTGAAAGGAAGAGTACGCAAGCTCTGGGGTACGTCTAGAAAGAGTAAGAACGGAAGTACGTCAACGAACGGCCAGGCAGTGAATGCAAATCTCGTCAACGAACCGTATCACCCTGCTCACATCATATAACAAATGTCCTGCTTTCGTTTCACCAGAGGAACACTTGCCGGATTTTGACTATTTTTATCGCGTAAGATTCTAACATCGAAGCACGTGCGTTGGCCCACCTTATTTTTAAGAGTTTTTTGTGCAAGAAGCAAGAAACAGAATCGCGTACCTAAGACTTTCGAAGCGTAGAACCATTTCCGACGTAGGTTTGACGCTTTGTTCGCAGTCCCCGGACAAACGTAATTGAATATTGCAGAGGTTCCTCAAAACAGTTTTTCTCCGGTATTTGAGGACTCTTCCCTAACAATCTCTTCTTCATGGTCCTACCTACACGAAAACATCGGCAACTATAATATGGTTTTTCATCGTTAACACTGTCATCGAATTCCTGATGCGACATCCATGGAGGCATTGCAGGGAAGTAATTTCTGCTGCACTTTTTTTTTCGGCTGCCAAAGATCAAACGAATTGGGCATTCTTTTTTCAAATTTCCCTTATAGCCTTGTTCGCCTGAGAACATTTTGAATACATCTGCGGTAAAGGCTATGACAATGTTCAACTCATATATGTATATATTCCTTCACAATGGAGTGATGTCTTCTGATGGCGAACGGATGGTAAGGGGTTCAGAGTCGTAATGGCCATGCTCTGAAGAATTAGGCGATACTCGAGTTGGAATCTCGAGTTTGTAAATGTAATCGGTATTAAAGAAAACTCCATTCGAAATCAAACATTCGATGTCACTGATGCAATGTTGGTGATCCCTTATAGCATGTTCGAGTTCCATCAAATTTCGTTTAGCCCAGGCCGTCGGCGAACTACAAGATGACACTTTACCATAAGAGAAGCAAAGTAGAAGATCTGCGCTTGAATTAAGGAAAACGAAGTGAAGTTTAGTCTCAATGAAGAAAGGGCTGATTCAGCTCCACAGGTAAAGCTAGGAAAACTGGACAGAGGGAGAGAGAGAGAGAGAGAGAGAGAGGGAGGGAGTGAGAGAGAGAGATAGAGAGGCAAGATGATTTTCGCTATTATTTGAAAACTTTTCTTTTTGCCTAGTGAATGCGAGGCTAGAGGGATAAACTTCCGAAAAAAAAGAAATCGAAGAGTTGAGCGGCCACGCCTCTTCAATTGTCTTTCCCGAGCGCACCGACATAAAAAGCTGTTCAAGTTGGGTTGCCGCATTCGACGGGTTTTGTGGTTTGAATAGGTACTAAGACAATCACATCACCGGACTTAGATCATCTGCACCTATCTGAATATTTTTACTAGTGGTGTGTTAAGCAATTGCTTTGTTCTCTAACTATTTCGTCCATTTTGGGAGAATATATTGCGCTTTATATCTTGTGAAGTTATTAGTAATTCCTACTAGCTGAAAGAATCAGTTTTATATCTGAAAAATATCTATATTAACATTAGAGCAAAAGTCCAGAAATATGCTTACCTCACTACGCAAGATGCAGAGAGAAATGATTTGGGCTAGTTCTCATTTTCTGTGTGGTA
The DNA here is from genome assembly GCA_029168955.1 of Aplectana chamaeleonis. Taxonomy (NCBI): domain Eukaryota; kingdom Metazoa; phylum Nematoda; class Chromadorea; order Rhabditida; family Cosmocercidae; genus Aplectana; species Aplectana chamaeleonis. The sequence continues at coordinate 3,464,192 of JAPDOI010000004.1, read as the reverse complement.
GTCAAAACTGCGACTGCGAAATCACTTCACCTTATCGTTATAAATATGTATGCAAACAAGTTATGGATATTGAAACCGACCTCTATTGACCTCTTCAGTAACAAATTCGCTGAGAAACATTCACCAGAGACTTAAAAGCAGACCTGTGAGCAACTTTTCGGTCTTTTTCCCTATAAAATCATTCCGTTTTCGTTCTTCTATGAACACAGTTCACCCACTAGCTTTCCCGACAAATATCCCGTTTCTGAATTCAATTGTTAGTTGAGCTACATCATCACAGCACTATGAAAGGGGCAACCATGGACGACCACCCTGGAGAAAATATGCTGCGTAAAAGACCACCCGCGACGCGACCACACACGAAGGGACCGCTGCGATTGTGTCGCGTTTGCATACAGACGGTTTTCTGCTGATACAAATCGGAATTTTTCTAGAAACCCCGGTAAGAGGCAGGTGTGGTGGACCAGTCTATTTGAAGAGCTGTTGCATCCTTCTGCTCAAGTTTATACTAAATCTGTTCAATGTTAAGGACGGAATAAGTTTTTTGGAATTATTGATAATTGTGTTTAGCTCCTGATTTAGGAGTAAATAATCAAGTCTGTGATTCTGACTCTCAGGAGTATACATAGCACAGTCGCATCCAGCGAGAATTCACAAGTCTGCATTTCTTTCTCTTTCAATTGAGGCGACCAGGTTGCTCTGCAAATAGAAATTTAATGAGATTAGGATGTGAGTTCTAGAATAATATATATTGATTATATTTATTTATTGCGTTCAGCGATCGCTCATCAAAAGCAGCATTGAAACGAAAAAGGGAACGATGCATCGTTGTAGAGAAAAAAATCCATCTCAGAGCAAATCAAATACACAAAAGACAGCTCATTGCACCGCAGGCAGCCATAAGGTTAGTGCAGCTGGCCTAGCAGGAAAAAAAGTAGCCGATAGCAGAATCTGCCGGGGGGGGGGCGTGTTCACTTATATCAAGGCTGACAATGGGACTCAACTGTACAGATATACAGGTGGCCGCATCCGTCGGCTAAAATGCCCTCGGTCTTTTACAACGTCATTGGGGCCTGAGGGAACTTCGGAACACAAGTATTCCGACTGCCCGAGTACGAGACACTGCAGAAAAGAAACAGCGCAGAGCGTAGTTTATGATATCTGATGAGTTAACGATCGAATAAGTCCAATTTTCGCGAGAGCGGAATTCTGTCCATTCATAGAATTATTTCAATTAGACTCGAATGATTCGGATGTTCCAAATACATTCGAGGTTCTCGGGGATTCGATTCATCTGAAAATTCAAACAACGTAGACACAGTTTCAAGTATCTGGTACTTTCATTCTAAAAATTAAAGTGGTCCGTCCATCAAATACTCGACTCATTTGAAAAATTTAATTGATCGATCTTCTGAACATCGTTCAATTTAAGCTCGTCTCGACTTATTCGAATATTCTATAGAGAAAATGCTAAAATATCAGGCCGTCGAGATAGTTCTGCACCAAATACGTTCATTCTTGTCAGCGAATTTTTCCCTGTCCATCTAAGACGTTTCGATTAAGTAGGGTATTTACACCGCTGGGAAGCGCTATTCTTATTCTATCTAACCGCCTTAATCGCTACACGGAAATGCGGACAGCTTTCTACATCAAAAATCTAAGGAAGTTTCCTTGCACCAAAAATCTCGAAATGCCTGAACTTCTCATCCAGCAATAAACGCTTCTCGGCAGAGCCTTATTGGTTACGTTATCGCGCCTGTGCGAAGCTGATCGGTCATCTCAACCGTGACAATCAATTGTGAGATTCTCCACGCATTCCGCCTGGTTGGGGCCATCTCACAACACAAAAAGTAAAGTTATTTCCGTCAGATCATTGTATGCACGTAGTTATTCCCTTGGGCTGTCCAGACTGGAATGATTTGAATATTATTTTCCATCTCCTCCAACCAGAATCTGAAAGGTACCTGCGCTACAAGCAAGGTTATGGAGCGTATGATATGTAGTAAGATTACAGAATACCTGCAGGACAATAATCTCCTTAGCGCCTCCCAGCACGGGTTCCTTGGCCGCAAATCTACCATGTCAGCGCTGCTCTCTACGGTCCCTCTCTGGCATAAAGAAGTGGATCGCGGTAACTATGTGTCTGTTTGCTACGTTGATTACCGCAAAGCCTTCGACTCAATCTCAATACCGTTGCTGTTATTGAAACTCCAAGGATACGGTATTAGTGGATGTTCGCATCGGTTCCTCGCGTTTTCTAACAAATCGTTTTCAATCTGTAATAATAAATAGTGCACAATCACGATACTACCCCACCCTAAGTGAAGTCCCTCAGGGAACCTGCATTGGTCCCCTAATGTTTCTCATCTTTATAAACGAACTTTTAAAAGCTTTGCCCTCAGGAACTCACTGCTCCATGTATGCAGATGATGCTAAAATATATACTATCAATGACAGCAACGGTTTGCAGAGCGCGATTGACGAGCTGGCGTGTTGGTCAAGCACGTGGGAGCTGGAGATATCGCTCGAGAAGACAGTTATTATGACTTTCGGTAGAAGCCACCCTGAAGTGGTATTCTCCCTGGGAGCGACGGCTTTGAGTCGAGCCGAGAGTGTCCGTGACTTAGGCATAAGTTACACCAACGCGTTTAGTTATGATGGTTACATAGCCGACATAGCGAGTAAAGCCAAGGCCAGGTCTAACTTTATTTTGAAGGCCTTCAGAACCCGGAGCCCTATCATTCTTTTCAAGCTTTTTGTGGCTTACTTTAGGCCGTTGCTTGAATACTGCTCACCTATATGGTCGCCGTACAAAGCCGCCCTGATCAAGGAAATTGAGAACGTTCAGAGATCCTTCACCTATAGATGTTTTGCAAGAAAAGGAATATTTCGACTTGAATATGAGCAAAGACTGAGTAGGCTAGGGGCTCTGTCGCTTCTCGATCGTAGAAAAATAACAGACCTAGCTTTAATGTACAAACTCACAACACCTGAACTTGATGTGACACTCTGGGACCTATTTGAAGCCTCGCCTTCAGCCTCTCGTACCCGAGGTCACCCCTTCAGGGTGCGCCTACCTGCTCCCAAAGCTACTGCTTGTGGCAATTCTTTTCTTTTCAGGATTTAAACCCCATGGAACAATTTAGGCACAGAAGCGTTCGGATATCGATGGGCAAGTGGTTTCCAGGATTACCTTATCAGGATGGTCAATCAAGATGCGAGCTAAAACTACAATGCGGTGTTTTTGAGATCGTCAAATTTGATGCCTTTGATCTGATTTTGATTCAAATTTTTTTTTGTGTGTGATCGTATGATTTAGATTCCTGTTTGAATGAGTTTTTTTTGCGTATACATGATCAAAAGCCGTTTTTTTATCAACAGCAAAGATTATGGATGTTCCGTGTTCTTGGGTTTTTGTCTTTTTTTCGACTTAATTCCCACATATTTTTCTTTACATGGTTTTGTATGTCATCAAAAACTGTCTGGTTCGAGACTAGCTGTTCGCAGATTCTTTTTCGTTTTCCTCAGAGCGGATCGGCCTAAACAATCGCCTGGGGTTCGTATTAAGATCAAAGAGGCTTAGGTAGGCCCGACCCGGTATAGCTCGGCCAGTTGCGTGATTGGTGCGAGAATATTCACTCTGCGGCTCAACTCGTACGCTCCAGTAGATATCGGCGCAAGCAATCGCCCGGGGTTCGTGTTTAGATCAAAGAGGTCCCTATGGGCCCGCTCCGGTATGGCCACCGCCAGTTGCGTGCTTGAGCGAGAATATATCTCAGACTGTGTACGGTTGTTTCCATCTAAAACCGAACAGTTTGCATCCCGGAACTAAACGGAAAATCCACTCTGAGTATCTTAACCCGAATTCTTAGATCTATTCAGTCAACTGCAAGTACATGGAACGTCCTCAGCTCACATGTGAGCACTTTGTCCGTCTAAGAGTAGAAGGTTACACAAGTAGATTTTTCCACCTCTTGTATTTCAGTCAGGTTTCCTCCCAATCAGTTCCTAATTTTTAAAAGATTTTTTTTACTGAATAAATTTTGAATGAATTTCGAATAAATTCGTTCATTTTATATTTCGAACGAACGAATTTCGAATAAATTCGTTCACTCTTTATTTCGAACGAACGAATTTCGAATAAATTCGTTCATTTTTTATTTCAAACGAACGAGTTGCGAATAAATTCGTTCATTTTTTATTTCGAACGAACGAATTACGAATAGGTCCACTTTCGGTGCTTCGAAAGATCACGGTAAGTATAGGGTAATTATGTTTTTAAAGTCTCCGATGCGACTGAAATTTTACCTAGAGAACCTACCCCTAAACCTTCTTGGATAAAAAGGAGCTCGACGCTCACTCCGATCTTCCCACTTTCCCGGAGACACGATAAAGGCGAGTGCTTGCCCTCCTGACACGAGAGCGTGCCCATCACGGGCAAAGCGTGCCCCCACAAAGATGCTCGACGCTCGAGACGCTAGTTTCCAAGAGAGGCATACAACGCGGTTCTGAGACAGGACTCGGATGAAAGCAATGCCTTCTGTTCAATTGCCCAATTTCGCGGTACTTGGCTCCGCCTGGACGCTGAAGGCCCTGCTCAATCGCTGGTGGCCCCAGTTGGTGCTTGATGCACTGGCCGGGTCGCGTGTTGGCGTGCTGCACCGGTGCGTGAGTATATTTTTGAAAACAAAAAGCTCAGAGGGGCTTATCACCAGGGCAGGAAGCAGCTACTCGCCCACGACGGTCGCTACCTCCCGCTCGATAGCTACTACCATGGGCGCCAAAACTTCGGATTTTGCGCCCCGCGGCCACTATCCCTGCGGCGGCATTCAGCGGGGCGTGGAGTGCGTTTTTGTCTGAGCCATTAATCCTTCAAAAATTGCGAAAAGGATAAGAGATTCTTAATCCACAGCTCAGAAAAGCTTCTTGGCGAAGTTTTAGCCAAATCGGTGCTATCACCAAAAAGGGGGGGGAGTACCAATTGCCATCCCACTAGGGCTGGCCCATTTTTCCGTGCCGCCGCGCAATTATAACGCCAATCTGGGGTTTCCTCCCCTGCCAGAAGCGTTGCGGCGCGGAGAAATCGGTGTAGCCATATGCAGTGGACAAGTGGCTCCGACTGGCGAGACATCACGGCCAAATCTAAAACGTCGATAAACCACGGCACTGTGCCGCAACCTTCCGTAATACCGGAAACGGATGTCAAATCTGTGCTTAGCACCCCCAAAGGTTGATATCGCGGCCACTGGCCACCCCTTTTTCTCCGCGCCGCAACGATTTTGGAAGGGTAGGAAAACCCCGGGTTGGTGTCATACTTAGGTTCGTTGGGGTGGAGACAACGGTCCGAGAGGTGAAGGTTGTTTAGGATACCTGAGTGGGGAATGGTGAAGGTTCCCTATAGATTTGCAACTTCAAAATTTGACGTTCTCTTAATCCTCTTTTTGTCTTGCATTCAATGTATTTTTATTTTTAATCATTTATTTTTGAAACAACATTTTTTCCGTTAGATGACCTCCTTTAGAAATTCACTATTCTTAATGAAATGATCTGCGTAAGTCATGATAAACTTCCTCTAAGCTGTCTTGGAGTCAAAATTTGTCGGGAAATTTCGTCAAGCGATTTTTGAAAAAGTACCTGTTCTTCGCTCTTACCATTTTTAATGTTTTAGATGGATCTTTGAACAGAGCTGTTTCCGAAGTCTTTATGAAATTTTGCGTCAAATTATGTTTTCAATTTAAGAAAATACGTTCCCAATCTCTCAGCCGATTTCAATTTATGAATTAACGTTTCTTTCACTAAAAGCAAAAATTTTTCGTCCATAACTTTTTTACCCTAATAGACAGCCCTTCGTGAAGGTTGTTTTTGGAATCTTCATAAAATTCTGCATCGAATGGTCTTTCCAGTTTGGAAAAATATTTTCTCGATCCTTCAGCCTAACTCATTTTACGAAACACCGGTTTTTCGCCTATAAGATATATCGGGTTCCTAACTTTGCTTGCCCCGTAAATCAGTCAGGTCGCTTAAGCTGATTTTCATAGTAATCTCCATAGGGTGCTCTCAATTCTACGGTTTAAATCAGAGACGCAGAGTTCTGCCGGAGCGAACAACGGGGCTTGGCTCCACCGACGTGGCTGGCTTATAAAGCAAGCAAAGTTAAGAACCCGATATGTCATTCGACGCAGAATTTTACGTAGATTTCAAAAACGACGTTCACGAAAACTCTGTCTCCAAAGGTTAAAGAGTTATAGGCGGAAAACCGGTGCTTCGTAAAATGGATTAGGCTGAAGGATCGAGAGAATACTTTCCCAAACTGGAAGCACAAGTTGACGCAGAATTCCATCGAGATTCTGAAAACAAGCTTCACCAAAGGTCTCTTCAAGCACCAAAAAATTATGAACGAAAAACAAATATTTTCAGGCTAAAAAAATGCACTTTATAAACTGAATTCGGCTGGATAAGGAGAACCTATTTTTCAAAACTGAAAGCGTCTTTCAATGCAGAATTGTATGTGAATACCGAGAACAATCTTCACCAGAGGGCTATCTTCTAGGATGAAAAAGCTATGAGCGAAAAACCGGCAGTGACACCTACCCAATCTTGAAAATGACTTGCATGAGTGTTGGGTCACTTTCATTCTTTTTCGGGGCGTTTCACTGGTTGTCACCGGTTCTCCCAATGGTGAAGGTTCCCCACTTCACCTGCCCAGGGGTGAAGGTTGGTGGAGTACATGGCTCCACCTAACGAAGCTATGGTTTGGTGTTATCATGAAAATATGGGAGTGGCCAAGTGCGATTGTCATGTGGCTCCCCCTGTTAGAATCGCCCTAGTAGCCTCATCAGACGGTGTGGGGAAAAAATTAGCTCTTGCGTTCGGAAAAATGGAACAATGGAGTAGTGAAGAAAATGAATTCAGTCTTGAAAGGTATGTCGATTCCTTCATACATCAGAGCTGATTTTCATATTTTTTGTTAAATAAGCCCGGGTATTCAAATTCGAATAACGTTTGAATATTCACCTCTGCGAATAGTCGAATTCGAATAATATTCGAATATTCACACTTTTCGAATATTCGAATGTTCGAATAAAAATTCGTTCGAAAAATTCGAATATTTATTCGAACTCGAATATTCGATCCTCACTCTAGTAAGTACGACTAACGACTAGCGTATTTAACGACTAACGAGTTTTTTGGGTGTTACGTCTAACGAATAACGACGAACGAAATGAAAAAACTTTGCGTAAGCAATACCGAAATTCGTTAGAAAATTAACAGGCATTCCCGTGGCGCCCTAATCCAAGGATTACTGTGCTTATCTGGGTCAAATTCCGGTCCGCAATCGCGTCTGGACACGCTTTGCGGCCGCGCGCTTCCGAGTTGGAAGAGTTTCCAGCGCGGCAGCCGCCGATCTGTTGACTCTAGGTGGGTTTTAGAAACTGGAAACTAAACAAAATTGGAGAAAACTGAATAAAAAAAGCCATATCGAGTCGGCTTCGAATCTGGAAACTCGATTGAACCGAGCGCGTGCGGCAGCGAAGCGTGTCGAGACGCAATTGCGGACCGGAATTTGTCCCAGATAAGCACAGTACATCAGGTATGATACATAGTTATCTGTTGGTTGTTCGGCTCGGATGGTACAAAATAACCATTGGTGCTGGGACCTCTCAGTGATTGAAATTTTCATTCGGACGCTAGTTTCTTCCGACCTTTCCCCATTGTGGAAACAGGTTCGAAACGACGCGGGCGCTCAACTATCCACGGTGGGAAAAGAACAATTAGTGCAAAGACTGGAAGAAATAAGATCTGGAACGCAGAAGTGTACTTTCTATCAATAGTTCTCAACCTTCAACTACTTCCTTTTCACCCTCTCTCTATCTCTCTGAACTCTAGCGCTTCGGTCTAAATGTCCCACACCCTATGAAATTCCGAACGAAGTTTTCTCGCACCAAAAATTTCGAGATGCCTGTGCTTCTCACCCAGCAATAAACGCACCTCGGCAGAGACTTATTGGTCACATTATCACCCCTGCGTGAAGCTGATCGGTCATCTCAACCGTGACAACCGATTATGGGGTTCTCCGGGCATACCGACTGATTGAGAACATCTCACAACATTTGAAGTAAGGTTATTGAACTCAGTTCATTGTATGCAGGTAGTTGTTTGCTTGGGCCGTCCGGACCGAATTGAATATAATTTTTCCATATCCTCCTACCAGAATCTGAATGGCCACTAACCTTATCGTAGGCTTTCGCCTGACGCGGTCATTCCGCATCTTCACCGAGGTGTGCCGTCCTAGTAGTCAGCCGTGTCCATTTGTCACGGTCCTCAGCCACAATTTGAACACAATCCATCCATTGATCACTATTCCACTTCCTGCGAACTGAACGCTTTTATCACTGCGGTGCTATGAACTCGATCGATAGCCAATTCAAAATTTTAAGCTTATCTGTCTGCTAAATAACACTGGTCAGACGATTGATTTTGCTGTTTTGCCCCTGTTGCTTTGCGGCCTCAGGACCCTGATAGAAATAAAAGGACGGGAAGATGTTGGGAATGCTAACCTGCAATTTTTTCAATTCGATCTTGCAACCTGAAAACTACCGAAGATCAGGCCGAGCAAGAAAATCATTATATTCTACCTTTGTACTATCGTTCTCGAACCAAATTCCGGTCCGCATAGCCGGACTGTTGCATCATGCGACACGTGATAATCGCGCTGGGAGAAAGGTGAAGCGTGCCGGGATCAAGTGGTCCCAGTACGATTATCACTTGTCGCATGATGAAACAGCCGAAGGCCACAAATTCTTGGGTCGCTGCTGGAAGCTATTAGTGCTACTGATCCCTTCTCTATGTTGGGCTTCTGGGAGGACCAGGCGAGGTCTGATTGTGTTTTAAGGCTGCACCGTATTAGCAAAGTGGGTTGTCGAGCCGAGGTGAACCTTGTTCTGGTAGGATCTGTCTTCTTGTCATGGGATGTCGTCAAAAAAGACTTCATAAATGTTGTGGACGGAACCTGGATACTGAAGGATAACATCTACAGGCCATCTGAGTCTAGTGCTCTCTCCGCAGCTGTCATGGTGACGCAGCAGGCTGGCGTCACCATTCCGCACCCTAATAGTGCGACATTTCTGGAAACGCTGAGGTTTTACGAATGAACCAGATTAGCTCGGTATTTATTTGGATTTTTGGCTACAAATTTCTTATGCAGGCTCATGCTAGGGAAGATATTTTGAGAAAAAAAAAGAAAGAGAAAAAAAATTGGGTTATTAGGAGAAGATTTATGCTGATGTTATGAATATATACTACTAATCTCATATTTGGCTTCAATATTGACTGATGACTTTGATATCACTTTTCTTCTCCCATTCCAGCTCTCGCAAAGTTCACAATTGACCGATTCGAACTGCCATGATGCTGTATTATACGTCTTTTTTTTGTGTTTTTTTTTGTAACTCGGACAGAATTTTAAGAGTGTTTCGGTGTTTTATTCATGTTGTGTTTAAAAAAATGCGGTCCAGCATTTGGCCTCGAAAACGACAGTACCTCTTTGTTGTACAACAATGACAGTAACTGACGAGATCTTGAAAATCGACTTTTCGGTGTAGCTATAAGAGTGCAACTGGTGTAGAGCAGCATTACCACGCAAGCCCCTCCCCCTTGGATATGCATGGATAAGTCTAATAAAAAAAAGTGCTTTCAGTATTCTACCAAAGTTTGATCTGAGTATGGTCCTGTGAAACCTTTTTTTCCTCTGAACCAAGATAAAGCCAACCTCGCTAGGATGAGTCCGGGCGCAGGAAGCAGCAGAGCGGTTGGTTATGGCGAAATATAACAGTGATAAGGAGATTCTGATTAATGATACCGATAAGCCTTCTTCCGACAGGCTCGAAATGGAGCTGGCCTATTCATGTATGAAAAGACTACTGTTATGTGAGTGTGGACCTAACTCCTTAGCTCATTAAGCACTAAACAAGTTTCGTGTTTGTGATCAGCACCAGAAAATCACCAGAAAATGGATGAAGTCTGAGATTAAACAAACTTTTTTCAAGAGATGGAAAACTTAAGAATTTCTGAACAATTCGCCTGAGACGTTAACGCAAGTTGCATGATGGCTTCACGCAGCTTACTTCAAGTTCACGAGTAACTTGAAGCGATGTTACCCGTTGATGTATGGTACTTGACGTGCTTTCCAAATAAAGTCACATTCAATTCGCGCTGCTATTACAAGTAACTTACACAATATTGGGAGAAATTCAAGATGCTGTGTAAAGGCAGTGTTCACGATAATTTTTGAACTTGAGATTAATGGCTAAATCGATTGAGTGGCTCTCGGGTAGAACTAATATGACGAAGAAACCAAGAGAAACGCACCAGAACGGCACGAAATTCGTTATTCTCACCACGCCTCTTTACTCTCACTGGAACTGTTCGTTGTGATAACGAAATCTTCTGTGAACCCGTCTTTTGCGATTCTCTATTCTCTGTGGCTCCGTTCTTTCCTTCGGATCCTAAATAATACGGATTCGCCTGAAATATACTTCAATTTCCGATTTGTACCATTTTTTACAGGTGACAATCACCGTGAACATGTTCATCCAATCGAACAACTAGTCCAAGCCAGAGAATAATGTCTATGAAATAAGACGTCTTAGGGCGTTTCTCGCTGTTTCTTCGTAATTTTGGTAACACTTGGTTGCCAACGCTTTGTTTTGAGTGGAAAACTCGGGAACAAAAATCATCGTTAACAGTGCCTCTAATTGTAAATTGGCACCGACACGCGACGCGGCCGGCTCGCCGAGAGCCATCTGGGGCCGCCAACGTATGGGCGGGTTCTCCAGCCATTGGGCGAGTTCAAGTACCTCAAACTTGGATAATTTCTCACTCTAGTGTGCGCCATATACTTCTCTTCAGAATGGTCTGCCACGTCACATTAGAAATTTAAACAAGTATGTTTCTAGCAGTATCTCATGCAACGTACCCGTCACCATTCTAGAGGCGATCAACTTTCCACGGCGTTTAAAAGTTACATGAGCGATAAAACAACACAATTAAGTGTAATGGGAATACTTTACGTCACATGTATGTCAACTCACACCGTGAAACATATTTACTCTGTTGAAGGTCACATGTAACTTAAGGTTGTAAAGATAAGTTAGCTTTTTCGGATTCTTTCTCAGAAATTCCTGTCTCAGTAGTACTGCTCGAGTGCTGTTGTTGACTGGACCGCTTTCGCGTCTGCGTCTCCTTTCGAGAGGGTAATCGTTGCTACACCAACGCGGATACGATACGTGATCCAGTGGTGTTTTAATGAGAAGTTAGCTCATTATTCAGGGAAAGGCGGCTAAGTGGCTGTAGACTTAACTAGTGCTGAATTTCTCTTAGGTGAAGGCTCAAAGGCTCTCAGCCGGAGTCCTTCTCCTCACTTCTGGGTGGACCAACTTAATTAATGGGTCCAACAGGGGTGAAAACTTGCCTCCCTGCCAATTTTTTGAATAGACTCGCAAGAGTCTGCAAGAACAGCTTTATTACGTATGGTGGTATCCTCGTCAGGGATCCCCAGGCACGCTGGACTAAAACAGAGTCAATAAACATAGCATTTTTCGAGAACACCACAGAACTCGACGATTTTCTGCGTGCATTGAAAAATCGCCACTTTTAAAAAAGTTCACGGATTGCTTTTTTGATTCGAAATTGATCTATAAATTATGCATTGGATTTTGTCGACTGCTTGAACATTTTTTTCCATCCTTATTGCTGCGTAAAGACAGATTTCAAAGTAATCAGTCGCTGTAGTGTGGGGTATGTACATACTTTGAGGCATGTAAAGTATGTGGTTACTTTACGCAAGCCACCAAAAAATACTACATCTGAAATAGTATTTATATTTGAATCACGGAAAACTTCATTCGATCAAATACTCGTCAAATACTCAAATATGTATGCGAAATTAGCAGACGTCGAAAAAGATTTTTAAAAAAATTGGGATCGATTTCGTGTCTCAAGCGCAATCGTGTAAAGCTTTCTACGGTAAACGTGAGGTTGCAGTGCTGCACTCCAGAACGATCCCATCGGACAAAAATGCATTCAATTAGCCTGGATTTGATCGTACGGAAATTCACCTCGCCTACACGATATCGTTCATAGCTTCGTTCACAGAAAAACATTTGAAGGCAGCAGACACACTCGAAATTTTTATTGGTTTTAGGACATAAATCGAAGGTTTGGAGTTTGAATCGAAGGTTACTATGGGGAACCACCGAAAAAACCAACGAAAACTGTAAGCAAGCACAGGAGTAACGGTTGCTTCTGTTAACGGTTGCAAAATGGACGAGTTTCACTGCGCGCAGCTGAAGCAGCGAATATTGGCAACAAAACTGTTGAGTTGGCGAAGCCTATAGACTCCTACAGCCTGTACTAAAACGCTCACCTCATTGAGAGCATCAAAACCAGCCAGAGTGACCGTATTCAATCTGGACGAGTTTGTATTTGGTGGTGGGGTTGTCGGAGCTCGCGGGCGGGATTGACGAATTTTTTCGTCTTGCTCAATTTTTGTAGTTTTGACTAGTTTTTGACGCTTTCAATGGCGCGAGCGTTCTACTAGGGACCGTACGACCCCGATAGCGTAGTCATCTCAACAGCTTGTTCGAGCGTGTCTGGTGCCTTTAACAAACGTCCTAAAGGCAATTTTCACTATGATTTTCGTTCCCGAGTTTTTTCACATAAAACATTGCGTTGGCTCGCATGTGTTACCAAAATTACGAAGAAAGATCGTGAAATGCGATAAAGGCAGTGTCCACGATAAAAACCATGTCTGATTTTTTGGTGGAGATCGGCAGCTGCGGGGTCTAGCGGAACCCTAACGTTGAAAAAACAAAAAACTGAGAAAAATGAGCTCGGAACGGTCCCCTACGGCCCCAAAGTTGGACACCCATCAGCTCGTCACTCCCCAATGCACTTTCCACGCCCTTCGACGTGAACAAATGAATGCTCGAAATTGTGATATGAGCGATGGTTTCCGATCAATAGCCCCGTTCTTCCCTTCACTCTCAACCACTCTCTCTACTTAGGTCAGCTCGCATACATCGGCTGCAAAAGACGCAAGTTACAAGCCTCGGACAACTCGTCCACCATGTTTCCTTAGCTCAATATTTGAGGGACCATAACTCCGTTTCCTGAAGAGCTTGTGCGATTTCAGAGATATCATTGGAATCAGCATGGGGCCGCTTTCAAGATAGGCGAAAAAACAGAAAAACGATTTCAATCGTGAACACTGCCTTTAAAACGTCGTATTTCAGTGACATTAATCTATAACATGGACTAGTTGTCCGGTTGGATGAACATGTTCATGGTGGTTGTCACCGGTGGAAAATTGAGTCAATCAAAAATAAAAGAATGTTTTATGCAAAGCAGGATTAGTTAGGGTCCTAAGGAAAGAACGGAGCAATAGAGAGCAGAGAATCGCGAAGGACCGGTCCACAAAAGATTTCATTGTCACAACAAACACTTCCTGTGATACTTAGAAGGCGAGGTAATACCTGTGATACTTAGGAGGTGAGGTGATACTTGAGGATTTCGTGTACTTCTGGTGCGTTTTTCTTAATTTCTACGTCATTTTAGCTCTACCCGGGGCCACTTAATCAATATAGCGAATAATCTCAATTTTGAAGATTATCGTGAACACTGCCTTTAAGTCTAGTTTTGACTGCAGGTGGTCGCTGCGTGCCATGCGAGGGACAACTGTTCCTTTTTCATCGCGCGTAATGGAAAGCCGCTCCAATCGTGATCGCTTCGTGGCAAACGTCCTACATCGCTGGGTTGCGGCGACGAAATCCTATGTTTTACTGCATCGCTGCTTGGAGAGCGATTTTCAATGATCCTAATGACACGTTTCGTCTAAAGAACGTTGACCCTTTCACATGACAATATCAGTGTTTACGAGTATAAACGTATTACTGATGACAACCAGCCATTAAATTCACTGATTGATTGAATTTCGTCGATCATCCGTGAGGCTATGCACTATGAAGAGAATCGCTGCCGCTGCCAAATCGCTGAAGCAGCGGGTGCGAAATTGCTGCGACGAAAAACAGCAGCGATGCAGTCAAAACATGGCTTCAGTTCTGCGCGAGTGTTAACATTCTGATTGAGAATTAGAGGAGGCGAATAGCCATAGGCCAGTCATTTCCGCGACGCGAACGCGTGCGCTAAGTCAGGACGTCCGATAGCCGCCTCTTTTTCAATCATTCACATCAAACCAGGGGAGCTCTGTAAGCTTGAGCTTGAGCTCTTTAATTAGGAAGAGAGCCCTTTGGAGAGCAACCCTAGCCAAAGTTTGAGGGAAATATGGAAAGCAAAATTGACTCTTTGGTCTTCGATTCACCGTTATCTCTTTAGCGGGTTCGTAATGGATCGGTTGTGTTTCTGCCTAAACAAAACAGATGCGTCAGAAGTAGGTTGAGGCATGCCAGATTCTGCATGATCGCGAGCGAGCGAAAAATAGGGCAGACTTGATTGTAGTGGTGAATGAAAAGTGAATCTCTCCAGAAAATCTTGATTAAACTTGTCTATGCATCAGATGCCTGAACCAATAGTCAAAAAAAAGTGCGCACTCAAGAAGTGACTAATTTTCTTCATGTTCTGCTCCTACTGCTCCAGAGTTCGCGTATTAATTTTAGTCTGATGAATGGACGGAGCTGCGAAGGTAGATCACCCCGCGAGATTCGAAACCCCATTCTCCAGCGAGGCCGCTAAGGGGTCGCTTATACTTCCGCAAAAGTAACATTTATAATATTTTGTATCATAACACCGCACTCGAAAACAGATAGTCTTTTGAGAATTTTTCTCTAAAGAAACATTATATTAAGAGCAAAAAAAAAAAGAACTCACAACCCAGCCTACTCTAAACAACTTCCAGGACCTCAGAAGAAACATTAGCGATCAATCAAAGGAACCAAATTGAGAATGTATATGAAATATCAGCAAAAAAGCATTTGATGTTAAAGAGGATCGCACGCGGCCGCCTCCTCCACCCGGGCGGCGCGGCAGCACCCAGGCGGCGGCCGCGTGCGGCGCCGTTGGAAGGTTTTGAGCAGAAAAACTCTAAACGCCTCGCGGCGCCGCGAGGCGGCGCCGCTTGATCGATGCGGCTGTATTGCATCTCG
This sequence comes from Aplectana chamaeleonis, assembly GCA_029168955.1. Taxonomy (NCBI): domain Eukaryota; kingdom Metazoa; phylum Nematoda; class Chromadorea; order Rhabditida; family Cosmocercidae; genus Aplectana; species Aplectana chamaeleonis. The sequence continues at coordinate 3,449,034 of JAPDOI010000004.1, read as the reverse complement.
CCGCGCCGCGGCGGAAGTGTAAACGACCCCTAACACCGCAGGGGCAGCCGCCTGGCCCATGCGTCACACTAAATTAAAAACAGGAACCCAACCTTATATAAGATGGCTCCTCAACTTTCTCACAGTGGCACCTTACCAGAGATGAGCGGAAACTTTTGTCTAAAATTCGAAAATCGAAACGACCTTTTCAATTTTGGAAATCGGAAATCGGAGCGCCAAGAACCATCGGAAATAGGAAGATCTTTCAGTGTAATTCTTTACCATCACTTGATAATCGTGCCTACCAAAAAACTTGGGCTTATCCTTCTTTGTGATTAATTTTCATTTAAACACAATCAACCCTGGCTTTCTAAATAGTTAAAGGCACAGTGCCGCGTGCGGCGCCGTTGGAAGGTTTCGAGCAGAAAAACTCTAAACGCCTCGCGGCGCCGCGAGGCGGCGCCGCTTGATCGATGCGGCTGTATTGCATCTCGCCGCGCCGCGGCGGAAGTGTAAACGACCCCTAACACCGCACGGGCAGCCGCCTGGCCCATGCGTCACACTAAATGGAAAACGGGAACCCAACCTTATATAAGATGGCTCCTCAACTTTCTCACAGTGGCACTTTACCAGGGATGAGCGGAAACTTTTGTCTAAAATTCGAAAATCGAAACGACCTTTTCAATTTCGGAAATCGGAAATCGGAGCGCCAAGAACCATCGGAAATAGGAAGATCTTTCAGTGTAATTCTTTACCATCACTTGATAATCGTGCCTACCAAAAAACTTGGGCTTATCCTTCTTTGTGATTAATTTTCATTTAAACACAATCAACCCTGGCTTTCTAAATAGTTAAAGGCACAGTCCAACCTCTGAATCGGTTTTCAGTTTTCCTCTCTATCTTAAAAACGGTCTCACGCTGATTCCAATGATTCCATTGATGTCTATGGAATCGTTCAAGACCCCCTGGGAACGGAGTTATGGCCCCTCAAAAATTGAGTTGCGGAAGCATGGTGGACGAGTTGTCCGAGGCTTGTAACTCCCGTCGTTTGCAACCGCTGTATGTGAGCTGACCTGAATGAAGACATAGGCTTAGAATAAAGGGAAGAACGGGGCTACTGATTGGAAAGCATCGCTCATCTCGCCACTGTTGAGCTCGAAAGATCGTAAAAGGGGCGTGCCAAAGTGGCCTCCCGAGGTGGGCGCCCCAGGGTGGCTTCCTTCTATATCTCGCTCATTCAAAGGAATTGAGAGCTAGCTTTTTGCAAGACGGGGTGGGTATACTTCACAATTATGTGGAAATCTCAGATTTCGTCACTGAGCTTGGACTGTGCCTTTAAAGGCAGTGTTCACGATGAGTATCGTTTTTCTGCTTTCCTGCCTATCTTGAAGACGGTCCGATGCTGATTCTAATGATGTTTTTGGATTCGTACAAGACCTTCTAGGAACGGAGTTATGGTCCCTCAAAAATTGAGCTCTGGAAACATGGTGGACGAGTTTTCCGAGGCTTCTAACTTGCGTCTTTTGCAGCCGATGTATGCGATCTGACCTGAGTAAAGAGAAAAGTTGAGAATGAAGGGAAGAACGGGGCTAATGGTTGGAAATCATCGCTCATCTCACGATCTCGAGCATTCATTTGTTCATGTCGGTGGGCGTGGAAAGTGCATCCGGGGTGTGACGAGCTGACGGGTGTCCAATATAGTTGTACACGAACGAAATTTTCGAAAAATTTTCGAAAGATTTTTCGAAATTTTTTTCGTTCGTTTTCGTTCGTTCGAAATTTCGTCGAACGAAATTTTTTCAAATTTCGTTCGTTCGAAATTATTTCGAACGAAAAAATTTCGATTTTCGTTCGTTCGAAATTGTTTCGAACGAAATTTTTTCAATTTTCGTTCGTTCGGAATCCGATTTTTCGTTCGGAATTTTTTCGAACAAATTTCGAAAAAATTTCGAAATTTTCGACGAGTTTCGAAAAAAATACGAAATTTCGAAAAAAAATCGAAATTTCGATTTGTTTCGAATTTCGTTCGTTCGACTTCCATAATTTCGAAAGTTTTTCAAAATTCGTTCGTTCGAAATTTTTTCGAACGAAATTTTTTCAATTTTCGTTCGTTCGAAATTTTTTCGAACGAAATTTTTTCGTTTTTCGTTCGTTCGAAATTTTTTTCGAAATTGTACAACTATAGTGTCCAACTTCGGGGCCGTAGGGTACCGTTCCGAGCTCAGTTTCTTAGTTTTTTCAACGTTAGGGTTGCGCTAGGCCACACACCGGCCGATCTCCACCAGAAAAAAAAACAGAAATGGTTTTTATCGTGGACACTGCCTTTAAAACGGACCTCGAATTCAAATTTAAACCCCTTGAAGTTCGAAAAGGAAAATATTTAAAATTTTGGTCTCGCAGATACTTCTGATTTTTACCTCATTTTCAGGTTTTTTTTCGAAATTCGTAAGGCCAAAAACCATCGAAAATCGGAGTTTCGCTCGTCCCTGCACTGTACACATCGCGGACGCTTAACATGTCTCAGCTAGCTGCTACTGTTCGTGGCCAGTTCTATGCTATTTCGGGTAAGGCTGGCACTTCGCGCCCATATTCATGCTATTTTTATGCAAATTCCCTCCTAGTAGTGCCTTCTCCAGTCATTTGAGGCATGTGTCGTGTAGCACATCGGCGCTCGTTTTACCTATTAACCATCTTTACCACATTAGCGACGAGGCTTAAAACGCAGATTCGCGAATATATTCGAAACCTATGTAGCAAGCACATAGTTCGGTACAGTGATTTAGTTATAAGACTTATGAGCAAAATGCGTCAAATCCTGAAAGCGACCAAACATATGCTGAAATTTTTATATGTATATACATTTGCACGTTTTTATTCAATATTAAGCAATGCTAATTATTTGAAGAACTCCTCGAGCTGTCCGTTCCTTGCATCATTTCCCAGCATTGTGGTGAGCATACGGCCTTGTCTTCCATGTATTGTGTAAATTGGTTACGCTAAAACATACTTTGAATTCGTTGAAGTACAATCACAGGCAGACCACAAACAGCGATAATCTTCCTTTCTACTACCCGCCTCAATACATGAAACGGAAGAACCACTCTATACCCCTCGGGCAACGCATTCTTTCCGCTCGCAACTTATTCGTTTCCCGTTCATTAAAGTAAAGGGGTATCGCCCTTCGATTGGGAAAGCAAAAACCACACTACAGAATGGTTCTGTATAGTATGGCTCCGGAGACTACACTTCAATGCGGCAGACCACCCAAAATGGCCGCGTACGGCGCGTGGGTTTGGAACCTGCGTTTGTCACAGCTATGCTCTTGTAGAAGGGATTTCCTAGTATTCTATCGCCAATTTCGCGCTTGACAAGATAGCGCGGAAATTCCTTCTCTCAAGGAAACGTCCCAATTGTGCATAGGAAAATTAGTTTATAAAAATCATAAGTGCAAACACTAAACCAGAGGATTTCACTTCTAATCTCTGTGGCAACCGTAGTGGGCTGGGAAAGACCGCGTCGCCGGTCGCGAGCGGTTGCGCCGCGCGTTAAATTGTGCAAGGTGGGCTGCGGCGGGTGCACTAGATTCTGGAACTATTCCATCGAATATCTATTTTTCCATTATATTCTCTATTACTTTGAAGTCAGGAGGTTGAGTTCTTCCTGAAGTCCTCTTCAAAAATCAGTTAATTTTGAGTTCTTGAATGTTCTGTTGATTTTCGTACTTATGCACAACGGATTTTTTCGATGGTTCTGGGATCACCAATTTTTCCATTTTCTTTATTTCTTCACAAATTTAGGGCTTTTCTGAGTTTTATTTTTTAAACTGTTGCTCGTATCAAATATACATAGGACTAAACTATTTGGTTCGTTGTTTTGACCTGAAAATAAAAAAGAATCGTGGCCTTCGATTCAACAAAAAACCACTCTGCATAAGGACGAGGATAAACAGTACATTCAAGAGATCAAAACTCACTAATTTTTTGAGAGGAATTAAAGGGGGAAAAAATCTTGAAAATAGAACATTCAGTGGAATACCTCCACAATCCGCTGTACCCGCCGAAGCCCGTCTAGCACTTGTCAGCACGTGGCGGGACCGCACACTACTGATGGCGCGCGTCCCTCCCACCTTAGGTGGGAGGGACAGAAGATGGACCTCGAATTCGAATTTCAACCCTTGGAAATTTGAAAAGAAAATGTGTTGAAAATTTTAATCTCGCGGATAAGTCCGATTTTCACCGCATTTTCCGTTTTTTTTTTTGGAAAATCGTAAGGCCAAAAAACATCGGAAATCGAAATTTCGCTCATCCCTGCACTGTACACGTCGCGGACGCTTAACGTGTCTCAGCTAGCTGCTACTGTTCGTGGCCAGTTCTATGCTATTTCGGGTAAGGTTGTAGCTGCTCCAGAAGAAAAAACCAACAGATGGTGAGATAAGTGTGAAGTTTTTTTTTCAAATAAAGGAGATTCTAGAGATTACCTGTTGTTCGATCATTCCACACCAAGCGCATAATTGCATTCCCGTTCGCATCTTCTTCTCCACAAAACGGGCTCCAAATATGACTTCTGATCCACGCGGCCGCCATTGTGAGAGGATATATCGGTCGAAGTCAAGCAGAACCCATGTTCGATTACCTATATTTTACCAATACGTTCGGCCTACCTAGGTGGGAAGGTTATATGTATATAGTGACATAGCAATGGAAAGGGAGAGAGAGAGAGTGCGAGGAACCTTTGTAAAACTCCTGAAATAGGACCACTCGCTCATCTGGCTGCCATTCTGGATCAGTTTCAAATCGAATCGACTTTCTGGCTTTACTGTCAGCCATCCATCGTTCTTGGAGGATGCACAAGACTCGCATGAAGACTATGAAGGCGTATTTTTGGCCTGAAAGTAACGTTTTTTCGATATAAAAACCCAAAATTAAAGAAAAACCCGAAAAATCTGCTTTCAATTCATTGGGAATGAATATATCAAAAAACCATCTAATTTTCCAAGTGAGCTTTCGAAAGTGTTGAAGTTCCCTCATAATTTACAAATGCTATTGAAATTTTTTCGGTAGTCGAATGCTCAAATGTTGTCTTGAATGATGGGCTCTCTTCCTACGGATTCCAATAGTGAAAAAAAACATGCATGAGACGACTTGTCCACTAAACTCGCCACTCAAACCTTCAATTATGGTTAACAAAAATGGAAGAAAAAATTTCGTACATAGGTGAGAAAACGGGTTGACCGAAAGCAGAAATTTCGAGGACATTAACGAAATCATAGCGAAATTTGAAATCAGAAAAAAAATAATCTCAAGTCATAGCGATAGCCCTTTCTCCAGGTTTAGTCGACTGAATGAATCGGCGCATCGTCACCCGCGATCGAAACCCAACTAATCTGTGGTGCCGCGAATGCCGCGCTGTCTCCTCAAATGATCGCATCTGACCAGTACGTACGACTAGATTTGGCAAAAGGACTATACACAGTCAAGTGTGAATCTATAATACCTGCGCTAAGTTTTGTAAAAACGGGGAGCATTTACCAAAGTTGGCAAAAAAGCGTCCGATACATGTAACTTTTTTGAATGAAGACTTTTTGAATTCTGAAAACGTTATAATATTCACATCTCAAAATTCGATCTAACTATGTGAGTTGTGTGCCAAATTTCCCTAAAACCGCTGTGTTTTTGAAGTAAATAATCTTTGCAATAGTTTATCAAAAACTTGGCGCGCGACGAAGTGCGGCGAAACTTTGAGCAGTATTTGTACTAGTAATTGAAGAGCAATGTGTATGCTTTCTTCACAAATTACCAGGTTGTTCAATAAATTTTGTCGTTCGATAAGAAAAACACAATTCTATGGTTCAAGAAGCACTTTATATTCCAGTATAATCTCCCTGAACCATAACACACTAAATAAAAAAACAAAAAAATTTAATTAAAAAAATTAAAGTCAAGTCTAATCCATTGTGATGAATCGACGCACAAATTCCACTTTATCCTTATTAAAACGCCCCAAATGTTGCTGAGAAAGTCGCCACCCATTGTGCACACAGTTTTCTAAAACCCACATTTTCACTCAAAATATGGCTCGCACTGCCTAATGAGATGTGTAGAGCCTCTACTAAATCTCTCTCAGTCAATCGGCGATCTTCCAAAACCACAACCCGTATTTTGGCTATGACCTCTGGTGTTGATGCGCTTTTTGGACGTCCTTCACGTGAATCGTCTTCACGGCTTGTACGACCACCTTTAAATTCAGCAACCCATCTTTCTACTGTTCTAGCTGTAGGCAAACAATCATTATGCACCTTTAACATACGTTCGTGAATTTCTTTTGGTGCTACACCTTCCGAAAATAAGAATTTTATCACTGCACGATATTCAATTTTTTCCATTGCTGTGACACGGCGGCACGAAATGGCTTGTAAACAAAGAATGATTTGACAGATTGGAATGAAACTTCACATACGTTCATATGAAAAGTGTACCAACAAAACAAAAAAATTCGAGCTAGTAGCAACGTCCTCTCTTATCGAACGACAAAACTTATCGAACAACCTAGTAGGTGCAGGTGAGAGAATCTCGAGGCTAATGTTGGTTAAATTTTCGAAATCCTCCATTAAACAGCTGAATGAAGAATTTCGAAAATTCAACCAACATTAACCTTGAGATTCTCTCACCTGCAACTAATTTATGAAGGAAGCATGCAGATTGCGCTATCATTACTTGTAGAAATGCTGTTTAAAGTTTCGCCGCACATCGTCGCGCGCGACGTTTTTGATAAACGATTGCAAAAGCTACTTCCTTCAAAAACAAAGCGACTTAAGGGAATTCCGGCACGCAACTCACATAATTAGGTAATAATTTGATCTGTGAATATGATAGCGTTTTCAGAATTAAAAAAAAGTCTTCATTCAAAAAAAGTTACATGCATCGGACGTTTTTTTGCCAAGTTTGGCGCGTTTTTACAAAACTTAGCGCGGGTATTCTAGTTTTGAACAGGACGAGTGATCTTTCCGCTGCACGAAGGGCTTAAATCTCCAGAGAAGGACTATGCAACACAGGCAAGTTCTCTCCCCTCTTTTAAAACTTTCTCGAATGCCGCAATGCGACCGCTCGCGCAGTGCACGGCTATGCCATAGCTCTCGGACTCCACAGTGTTCCTGAAATATCTTCCCACCATTAGCCACCCGGTAAGTGGCGTCGTTCGGCTTTCCGAATACTCGCGTGAATGATGGCTCCACTTGTTTGTCGAAGAAAGGATTTTGAATCTGTTTCGATGAGCTGAGTGCCAGTAGTGTCTCACTAATCAGCGGATATGTGACTATTGTGTCGACGTCCGAGATAAACTGCAATGTCATTTTTGGTAAGGAAGACAGAAAACAGTTCACAGTTACTGCGTATTCGCTATGCATACCTGTTGTGCAAGTGTTTTGTCGCTCATTTCCTCGGCGAGAAATCGGTGAATGGATACGAAGGCGTCGTCAGTGTGAAAAAGAATTTCGTCGTCATTTTGTACATAATTGACCACATAGCCACGGACTGAAATCACCAATCGAGACCACCACAAACGATCCAGTGAGGACTGCATCTGAAAAAAGGTGCTATCAAAGTGATGAAGGTGATCGACTAGCTGCTGACAGCGTGAGCGACACGTATAGGCCGGGATCTTAAGGGCTCTGCAGAGTTGCACCGCAGCGACTTTCGCTGCGGCAAGAAAATGTTAGAGGATGGGGGACGCCAAGCAGCGCGCGAGGACGGCGACATGTCGCGCGAGAGCGGCGACGAGGTGACCTCGCAAAGTGCTTCCGCCTCCACGACAGCAGCGACTCTCGGAGCGATGCCGCCAGCGAGCGACGGCAGGAAATGGTCTGGACCATCCTCTGCCGCAGCGAGGAACGGCGACATCAGTCGATTCATGCTCCCTTTTCGACTCCTTCGTTGAATCGATATTTGGAGGTGTACTTTTTCGAGATTGTAGCTGAAAAATGTTTGAGAGCGTATAATGTTCTAAACTGATCAAGGTTTTGGTTCTTTGATTTCTAGAGTCATTTTTTCTTTGTTTACGATGCAATGTAGTGGTGATATATGCAACTACACGTGAACGCTACTATTTTTGTTGTCTTAAAATCTCTGTGTGGAGCCATAATCACTTCAGCAAACGTAAATGTCAGTTTCACCTTACTGCTTTTTATTCATGTCATTTTTCAGAGATTGTTTATAGGAACTTTCTAAACTCACAAAACATAGAAAAACAAAAGCTTTTGAGAAAAGGACGTCGAATAAATTGGTGCGTACGCAATTTTTAGGATAGCGGCGCCGACGGTTAATTCGTTGCTACTCTGCGGGGTCTTGGTGCCCGACGCTGCGTCATGTTTCGACCCTGCCCCAAACCTCTCGCTCGGTGGCGTGCCTCCGGTCGCTGCAACTCTGCAGATCCCTTTACTTCCAGGTACGAGCGTGCGCCGCATTGATAACCATGAATATCGATCGAAAATCGATATGCGTGTTACGCACTGTCGCCGTCGCTGGTAGTGGCAAGTATGGTCCCGGCGGTAGCTCGACTAGGATAGTCAGTAGATCACTCGACATTACTCCGTTTTGCGCTTATTGCTTCGAGGACGAAGAACATAAACTCGCACAATTAACTTTGTTTCTGAGCTACTTTGAAGAAAACGCAAAGAAAACAGTCTTGTCGGAAATTCTACATGGTTTTACTGGCTTGTCGAGCGAATGCAAAGAAATGGAGGAGCCTCACCCTACTTCGTCTGACTAAATGCGACGCGCGCGGTGCATTTACCGGGCCGAAGCGATGAGAGGCTCATCCATTTCTATGCATTCGATCAACAACTCGCGCTACTCGCCAAGGGCTACGGCCGACCAGTGGTGCACGCGCAAACGCACCGCGCTCGACCGCAGCAGCTGAATACGAGTCGCCAACTAAGGGCCAATAGCGCAGCCGAAGCTGCCGATTCCGGGTTGTACAACCAGTACACGAAAAACAAAAAGCCTCGGACGAGCTTGCTTTGCGGAAGCGATGCTTGATGCGAAAGTAGACTGGCTTCACCGTATTGATATCGTAAGGAGTCTATGGAAAGCGCGCTCTAACAACGACGTAAACACAGCAGAAACTCCTCCTTTTTGTGCACAGTGCACAAAAAGTGCAAAAGTGCACAACTGTGGCCGCGCTGCGTTTTCACGTAGGTCCCACGCCGTCCAGGGTCGTGGGCGAGTAGGGCTTCACATTCCTACCCAAGTACGCGTGTTTTTCTGATTTATACTCTTGATGCAGAGGTTTGCCAAATATCTCTAATATGTATACGTATATAGGTTCAGACCTGAGTGAAACTTTGGGAGTCAACAGGCACTGGGTGAGGTTTCGTGTTCAACATTGCATCCTTCGGGAACAGCTCCATGTCCTCCATGGACACAGTAAGTGTCATCTTTGTAATGCACTTAGTGTTCTCTGAATATAAGTCACTGCATATACATTCAATTCCAAAGGCAAATTTACTTGGCTCCATTGCGTGCGTGTGCGTGCATACGCTGCTCTTTCCTTTTCCATCCACCTTTTCGCTATCTCTTCCCCTTGCTCCGCACACGCACGCAAAAGAATCAAATAATTTTTGCTCCGAAGTAGTTTGTATGTACATATACGAGTATCTCATTATACGGAATGATTTCCCGAAAATTTCTCATTAGGAAAATGCTAGAACTTATCTAAAGCGAAGGTGTTACGATCAGTCAAGGAAGTGTTTATAGCCTATCTTGAATTATAAATTTGCACATCATATCTCATTGATAATGAATCACCTGTGTGTTTGAATAAGAAACGTCGTTCTTAAAATGAGACATCCTAAAGGTTTGATAAGATAATAGCTGTGAGTGTACTCTGTTTATAGCGGCGTGACCATCAACTACGGTAATCGATGCGGCCGACCCCGGTACGCATTGGGGACCCCGTAACCGATCGATACGTCGCTGCCGCCACTGAAAACTCACCAGCTAGACGGCAGAGTGGCGCGCTGCGTGGGTCAGTGACGGCAGTGATGTATCGGTCGCTTAAGCGGTCGTTTATAGGGGTCTGCAGAGTTTCAGCGACCGATGAGTGGTCGCCTAGCGTCAGCCTTGACGCGACGACAAAAATATGTTTTTGAACATTATGATAGCGGCGTCGGTTGCCGCTCGTTGGCAGTGACGCAGGCCTATCGCGGCGTCAAAACACTCTGCGGTGACCCCACGTCGCTCATCACGCGGCGTGGGTCACCCCCGTTGCCGAATGTAATCGATACTGTATCACCCAGCGCTGTTCGTCGCTGCGAGCAATACCACGTTTTGAGCTCTGCCAGCCCCTTGTATCCCCACCGGCGAGCGGCGCGGTCGATTAACGCAGCGCAGCACAATCTATAATATAAAAACGCACTTCGCCACGGCGCTTGACTGCGGAACTCAGAACCGCTTCTAAGGCCGTAGTTATACACCGGCGGAACGCTGCGGAAGTAGCAAGACAACTACCACTTATGTGCGTCCTAACTGTGCTGAGGCATGCCAAAAGGAAGAGTTGTCCCAGAAAAACGCGCCGGAAGCCCGCACCGAGCAGCTAAACACGCCGCAGCCCTGTATGCTGCATCCTTGCGGGACCCACCCTGCTGTACTTTTGCCAATTTCCATCAGCTGATTATTTTTCAAATCTGAACTTGTTAAAACATCACCAAAACGATATAACGAGCGCTGCTATGACAATAGCAATAGATTTTTCGTGACTTTCGGCAATAAACAAGTGATAGAGGCGTGAAATATTGATGAAAAACCATTGAAACGCCCGGGATTTCTTAGTCTGCAAGACTGCGTCAAAGACGTCAAAGATGCAGCATCGCAGACAAGTCCCTGATTCACACAGCAAGCGGCGGCAATGTCATGGCGGAACGTTTTCATTCCGCTGGTGTATAAACAGGCCCTAGGGGTTACCAGAGTTGCAGCGATCGGCTTAAACTTTGGCGCGGCAATAGATTTTTTTTACATTGTCGTCGTGGCGTCGGTTGCTCTTCGCTGGCAGTGAAGCAGGGCCGGCGCGGCGCCAAAACGCACTGCATCAAGCAGTCTGCAGATTTGAAGTCGCGGCGTTGCTCGCAGCGACGAATAGAGCTGGGTGATGCAGTGTCGATTACTTTCGGTGACGAGGGCGACCGACGCGGCGTGATGGGCGACGAGGGGCACTGCAAAGTGTTTTAACGCCGCGACGGCCTTGCGTCACTGCCAATGAGCGGCAACCGACGCGGCGACCATAAGGTTTGGAAACATGTTTGTCGCCGCGTCTAGGCTGACGCTCGGCGACCAGTCGCAACTTTGCGAACCCCTATTGCCGGGATCATACTTTTCACAACCAGAGACATCAACAGTGCACAACAGCCATATCGATTTTCGGTCGATATGGATGGTAAACATTGCGTCGCGTAGCTCGTCGCTGAAAGTATGATCCAGGACTCTACCCCTTCGCCGCGCTTCGCGCCGCGTTGGTCGCCCCCGTCGCTGAGTGTAATCGATATTGCGTCCCCCATCGCTGTATGTAGCTGCGAGCAACGATGCGACTTCAACTCTGCAGACCCCTCTGACCAATTCACGACCACGTGCCCCACCGGTGGGACACGTGTTGATTACCACTTTGGACCGCGTGTCCCACCGGTGGGACACACTTTCCAAAAATCGATTTCTCCGACACAAGGGACTACTTTGCAACCTACATATGATGAATGTATTGACCTAACTAAGACCTAAATAGAAACCTCGTGGTCCATCAGTAGGTCAAATGCAACAACACATGTAAAATTTTCTGAAATCAGGTGAGCTGAAGTAGAGGAAAAAACAAATTCCAAGCAGCTTAAGAAGCACCTTATGATTTCTTTTTTCTTCGATTGCTAGCTTTTAGGTTGCTTAGTAGAAATGTATCGTTTGAAATTCGTTTACTTTTCTTAAGCGTTGCTGCTCAGTTGACCCCGCTCTGGTTTGAGTTATTGTTTCTCGATACCGAAAGCGTCTCAAAAGCTCAAACTCTGATACTGTCCGACCGTCGTTGCTAGCTACAATATAGACACAATGAAACGAAAGCAATTACCCGTGAGACGCTATTAAAGCCAGCGTGTCCCACCGGTGGGACACGTTATACGGTGACGCAATATTGCACGCGGTTAGAACGTGCAGCCATCCAAAATTAGGCGTGGCCGAGAATGAGTTAAAGACACAGTACACCTCCAGACACGAATTTTGTGATTTTTTCTTGATTGTGTAGTAGACCCCTTCTGTATAACACGTGCCAAGTGCGAGATTTGAAATCCTCCAAATAAGCGAGATATAAGCGACCACCACAGTCCCGACGTCCTTGGCTCACCACCACCACGGGCCACACCCCCTACCAGATTTCGGAACTCGCTAGATCCTAGATGGATTGATGAACCCTCAACAAGTCGTCATTCTTCAATCGATTGCCGGGCTGTCTCCTTATCTTGGCTCGCTTCCGCGCAGCGATTGCGATTGAAGAGAAATACAGGCCTGACACAACCCGTCCACCAAATTTTCGCCCTCAAAATGCAGGCATTTCCAAGGAGCTACATACATGTCTCCGTTCGTGGGGGGGGGGTGTTGAACGATTCTAGAGATACTCCTCTCAGATAGAGACATCACACTTCCCGCGGTACCACTAGCCGACGTCCCGTTACCCCTCCCGCGGAAGGCCAATAGAACGGTCGCGAGCAGTCGGCAGCGCCGTTTCGTTGACTGCCCGTACACAGCGAACAAGCACTCTGCGGCCCTTCTGCCACCGCCTTACGGCTAATCCGATGCCTGACAGAAAGCAGCTCTAAAACAGTTCGCGGCACATTTAAAAAACACCCTTTAAATAGAGGTCTGTTAAAACAAAAATTTCAAAAATCCGCTTCTGGGGACTTCATCTTGATCTGCACTTGACAAGTAAGGAGTAGCTTACACGGGGGTGCTTGCTACACTCACTGGCTCTTGCAGCCTTTCCATTCCTTGATGACATCAACGGACAGTAGCTCACCTGCCCAAGTCCAGCGTCGCACACAACGCGGGTTTTGGAAAGAGTCTCAACACAACGTTCTCTGCTCAGCAATCGTTCATTGGCTCCACTCCAGTATGTGGTGCAATGATGATTCCAATGTGGGAATCGATGAGTGAGTGTTCGATGCCCCCAGGAATAGCCGACTGCCGGCCGACACTCCGCGGGAAGACGGTAAAGTCTCTCTCTTCTCGGGAAGTGGGGTGTTATGCCACGCCCACAAAATTGGGGCCGCGCGAAGTCGACTAGCCCGACTTGGCCGGCGGGAAGTGGGCTGTTTTTATCTGAGCTGTGATCAGCTTGTGACTCTCTCCAAGATCAGCATAAAAACTGGAAAATAATTTCCTGGGTGTCCTGTGCCTTTAAAGACAGTGTTCACGATGAAGTACCGTATTTTAGTTTTCGATGTTTTGAGTAGCTAAGTCTGTTGTGTTAGGGTTAATAGGGAAAACTCCTCACAGAACACTCAAATACCGGAAAAAACCCGCCTAAAGGCAGTGGTCACGATGAAAAGCGTTATTGAAAAAAACTACAAAAATCAGCTTAGATCATAATGAGCTGAAAAACTATGAAGGTAGCACGGCGGAAAAAGGGCTAGAATTAGAGTTTCTAGGGCCCAAAGAAGCCAGTTCGTGCATAAGTACACAGCGCCGATCAAAGAGATCGCAGTCTCATGCCGAGCAGTCAAAAAAAAATCGACATCCAGAGGAAGAAATAAATGCAAATTTACCAAATAAAAACAGTTGAGCAATGAAATGAAGCACTTCAGTCAATGTTTTTGACTAGATTTGAACATTAATCCGAAGCTTCATTGATTGAAATTCAGTTTCAAGCCAGCTGATGTTCTTGATATAAGAGGTGATGGATGCCGATGATGTGGAGTGGGCTCGTCCACCATCAAAAGACAAGTTCAGGCTTCCAATTTGGCCCAAAACAGTATTTTTTTCGCGATTTTTTCCTATAGGTCCTACTACTCGAGACCCAGAAAAGGGTTTAGAGAGAAAAAAGACGACAAGCATATTTGATCGCGACCACTGCCTTTGAGGAAATCCCTGAAAAACTTGCCTGTGCCTGTTTGCGAGTTTAGGAAAATGCAGACAACAAACCTGACGTCAGTGAAATGGTTTCGCGCTTCAAAATCCTTAGGTAAGTGGATTTGCTTTCTGTTCCCTGGTCTGAACAGTCTTTCAGAATAAAAGGGGTTATTGTACATGCTGGGATGTTAGAATCCTTCGCGATAAAAAATATTCGAAAATTCGGGGCCTGTTCCTACGGTAAAACGGACGCCGACAATTGCTATAGGACGTGGGCGGGGTGGACCAATGGGTTGGCTGGACCACCAGATTTCCACTCACTTCCCGGCCGTTTTTCACCGCACTTTCGTTGCCACTTGTCTTAGAGGGACCCAAAGCCTACGTTGTCGCAAAGAAACGGACAACTTTTTCATCGTGAACACTGATTTTAAAGGCACAGTCTGGGCTCAGGGAGGAAATCTGAAATTCCCACATAATTGTGAAGTAGTCCCACCCCATCTAACACGTGTTAAAGGCGAGGTCCGGTCAAATTTTGACACCACCTAAATTCGGGTTACATAGATTGGGGGGGGGGGCTAGCTGGACACCGTCTGGAATTTTCACAAACTCTAAGTCCGCACTTCTGGAGAGAACAGCCTCAAAGTCAGGGATTACGGTATTGACAGCGTGATAATCATAGCTGGAATGACCGATAATTACACTGGAGTTTTGGAGAATGCGTGGACGACCGCTAAAATATGGACGATGGCCACACTTTTCTGACACAGCGGTTGACGAAAGCGGCTGGAATAACTTGAAGAAGACCGGTTTTTACGCAGTTTTCGCATGTCCCTTGAGACTACCTGTAGCATGCGCGCCGATTCAGCGGGAAATTTCCTAAATCGGAATTCTGCCCGGACCCTGCCTTCAAGTGCGAGCGTATCAATTCCTGTGAATAAGCGAGATATAGGAGCAAGTCACTCTGGGGCGCCCACATCAAGAAGCCACTTTGGCACGGCATTTTCACGATCTTTCAAGCTCAAAAGTAGCAAGATGATCAATGGTTCCTGATCAATAATCCTGTTCTTCCCTTCGTTCTCAGCCTCTCTCTTTATTCAGGTCGGCTCGCATATATCGGTTGCAGATGACGGAAGTTATAAGCCTCGGGCAACTCGTCCACCATGCTTCCACTGCTCAATTTTTGAGGGGCCATAACTTCGTTCCCAGGGGGTCTTGTACAATCTTGGAGACATCGTTGGAATCAGCGTGGGATCTTTTCCAAGAAATGTTCAATGACAGAAAAGCGGTTCTGAGGTTTGACTGTGCCTTTAAAGGCAGTGGTCGCGTTAAATTTAAGCTTGTCTTTTTTTCCTCTGTAAAACCTTTTCTGGGTTTTGTGTAGTAGGACCTACAACGAAAATCGCGAAAAAAACCGCTATTCCGGGCCAAATTTGAAACCTGAGCTTTCGTATATTTCGATGGTGGACGAGCCCACTCCACATCATCGGCATCGATGATCTCTACTATCAAGAACATCAGCTGTCTTGGAATTGGAGTTTAATCAATAAACATTACTCATCTACTCAAAAACATTCACAGAAGTGCTTGCTTTCATTGTTCAATTGTTTTGCATTTATTTCCTCCTCTGAATGTCGATAATTCTTGACTGCTCGGCATGAGACTGCGATCTTTTTGGGCGGCGCTGTGCACGTGTGCACGAACTGGCTTTTTTGGGCCCTAAAAACTCTAATTCTAGCCCGTTCTTCACCGCGCTGTCTTCATTGTTTTTCAGCTGTTTTCGATCTGAGCTGATTTTTGTACTTTTTTCGATAAAGTTTTTAATCGTGACCACTGCCTTTAAAGGCATCGTACACGATGAAAACCATGCTTGGGTTTTTGACGTTTTCGTGTTGGTATGTCCGTATAGTAACTAAATGTTGCAGGAAGCCCCCTCCAAAACGTGGAATTTTCAAGAAAACCCCATTTCAAAAAAGCTCAAGACAAATTTGAAATTCCCGCCGACATCAACTTGGGATAGTTGCGCGGAGAACGCAAGGAACAGTTTTACGATTCGTTCCTTGGCGCTGCGTCGGAAGTAATTCACCAAGGACTCCATTCAGACGAGCGATCATTTTTTTCTTGAACGAAGTTGAAAAGAGTTACTAACATGCTGCTCCCAATGCTGTCAGCTGCTTTCGATCGATGTCGAACATGAAATCGAGTGGTGTGTGCTTTGCGCCCTACGACGCGTCAACGCACGATCGCCCGGCAGCGAACACGGAGTTTTGTTCCTTGTAACAACGGATCGACCCCAAGCCCGGCCTCCCAAACCCGGGAAGCCCTTTTTAGGCGAGCAAATCTTCATTCGGAGGTGATTTTGAAACTTCAAACGTTTTGAGTGACATTGTTATAGCCCACTAGTCCGACTGAACGCAAAAGCTGAAGTTTGGTTTTCATCGTGTACGATGCCTTTGAAAGGGGTCGGCCAAGAACGCGTGTACCACTGTGGTAGAGGGCTAGAAAAGAAACATTGGCGGACCATGAATTTGTGCAGTCTGGTATAAGGAGAGTTTGATTATAAAAATCTTCTCTAGTAGACTGCTTGGAATTCAGGATGGAAGGGAATGGCCGATAATCAATGTCAAGTTATGTTTTGTGTATCGAGTGACACACTCCAAACAAACAATTTAAAGAAACGGAAAAGATGCTGCGGATCTATACTTCTGATTCAGAATACAAGGCCGCACTGACACTTTTGGACATATTGATTCTTCAACTGCAACCTTGACTGCAATGTCATGGAAGGTTAGAGCTCCAAAGTGGTTGTGCAGGAGGTGAAGAGATAAGACGTTTCACGAGAGCGCACACATCGCCACAGAAGGTGAGCAGGACTTAGCTAAAGCGTGAATACGACTCGAATGGACGTCGTTCATATGTAGAGCTAGACAGGGACTCATCCGGCATAAAGCGATGGGATTGAGTGGTGAACGCGTCGTGCACTAATAATGACCCTTGTATAGTCCTCTCGCCAAGTCTAGTCTAGTGAATGGAAACATCATTTGCAGCGATTCGTGCGGCGTTCGCGACACAACAAATTTCTCAGTCTACCTGAGCAGCCTCGTCCATTCACTAGACTTAATTCAAGATAAGACTGTAAGTGCCGAAAAGCCACTGTCAGCTAGCCGTATATCACAGTGAATCGTAGATGAGGTGAAAAGGCACTCATCGGATGAAGACTGACAGAGAGTTTAGAGTAGACGGGGTCCCAGAGACATGTGAAAGGCTTAAACTCCTTCCTGGTTTCGCAGTCAAAGGAAGAAAACGACGGTGTGGAAAAACAAGTATTTTTATTCATTTATGTAATACGCCCAGGAGACGCGCCAAACAAATCAAAATTTGAGAAAAAGAATACTGCATCAACAACACAGAGAAAGACAGCTTATAACGAAGAAAACACAAGAGCTCAGCACAGAGAAAGTCAAAGACTCGCGGAACAACAACACGTCTCCAGAGGTGATTCATACAGAACAGAGATATTCCTCAATCTGAGGCCGCCAGAAATCTTCAGATACCCCAACCGAGCAGAAAAGCTTGATGGAAAATCATCTGTTTACATGGCCTGCGAAGCAACTCGATCTTGATGTAGAATGGATAACCAAGGAAAACCTATCTATGTATATACTTCACGAAACAGGGTTTCTGAGATACGCGGTGCAGCAGATTTCGCAATATATAATGAACGTTGGTAATAGGCGAAATATTCATATCCAAGTGTTTGATTTCCAACGATATTCGTGTTTTTGTGCATATTTCTTAAAAGAAAAACTTTTCAAATATGAAGAACTAAAGCGGAAATATCGCGAAATTTGACAGCGACAGGATTCAATAGTGACTGCATCGCCCATTAAACTCTAGTATAGCTCTAGTAAGCCAGCCTAGAATAGCTTTTTCGCTAATTCTTGTCTTGTAAATCGACAAGATGTCAAAAGGTCTCTGAGTTGATCGCAAAGCTTAGGGGTGAAACAGGGCTCAAACTTGCATTGCATCGCTTTCTGGGCTAGAGAGTTACCATTACACCACCGTCACCCGCTCTACATTCGTCAGCTGGTTGACACAAATTGCGTTCTTGTGCGGCGACTCTTGCGGTGTTCGCGACACCAGCGGTCAGCGGGTTTCGGTCGCAAACGACGATTCAACCGCCCCCCCCCCCTTTCTCTGGACCAAATACTCGGAGGTCATCGTAAGCGCCAATGTTGCTGAGAAACTTCTGATTAAGATAAAATCCCCTCCCAAAATCATGCAAATTTCAGTCGTTTAAAAGCATTTACGAAGGATAAAAGTTCTTACAAATTTCAGCTGTGGAAGGCTTAGGTTTTTCGTCTCACGTGCTTTGAATTTAAACAGGTAGCTTCGAAAGTTCCAAAAGTAAACAGAGTATGAAGAACAAACAGCGGTCCTAAAAGCAACGTACGAGAAGACACTTAGGGGAAGACGCTCCTCTTTTCGACGTGACGGTTCTCCATGAACATCTGATATGGTCGCTGGAGAGAAAAATAATGGAGGCGAGGGAAATCTAACGAATACAACCGGAGATTAACGCAAAGAAAGAACCCAATGATCTGTTGAGACTGATACTGTGACAACGCGCACCCGCTCGCGGCTCTTTCCATCTCGGGGGTAGTTCTAAGCAGACTTGCACACATCAGGGGTGGGTTTTTAGCGTCTGCTCCTCATCCCTATTTCTAACGCTATTGCACCTGTGTTTAGTTCACTCAAGCTACCCCTCGACCTCTCAAAGTCTGTAGCCGGCATATATTTAGCTTTGATGTTTTGCACACTTAGGTCAAACATATTGTTATGTTTTCAAGGTCTGATGATGCCATTATTGGCGAAAGATCACAAATAAAGAGTGATTTGAGGAGCCTCAAACATTTTTTCTTCAATAGAATATAGAGGGCTCATTAATCGAACATGTTATCAATTTTTGCAAAAAAATAATTTAATAAATCTTTTCCGCTCTCTATCTCCTGTTTACTTGTGGTATATCCGTGAAATGACTTACATACGTTTTACAGAGAAACTTTCTTTTCTACTATTTCCGTTCTCCGTAACTGAAGGCTGAAGCGTTCCATCGTAGGTAGTATATAATAGAAAGGCACAATCAAGAAAATTTCCAAGGAGTTCAGGTCCCGTAGTAAACCAAAGTCAGCCGAGCGAAGACGGTTGGCGGCACGCGGCGGGCTGTAGCAAGCAATAACAATCGAGGGCTGTGCCTAGTCGTATTGATGCCGTATGCATGCGTCGAATTCAGGGTTGGAGTGTTCCGCCAGGGGCTTGATTTTCCCTGAGAACTCATCATATTGACCTTTGAGTATAACCTCTATCAGGTCCGAAATGTACCCGAACTTCACAAATAAGTTTCCCGGTAATCTCTGGCAGACGTTCAATTATCTTTATTTCATCGGAATCAACTTGAGATTTTTTCGTAATTTTTGGTTTTAGGTTACTCTGTTGATTGATCAGACACATACTACAGGATTCTCCCTAAACTAGTTACTTCTCAAAATCTATCAAAAAGTGTCACCGAAAACGCATGTACGCACGCTTCTATGTTTCTTCCAGCAATCGCGCGTGGACCTATTCGCGCTTAGGTCCATTACCAGCTTCGTGCGACTGGCGACGCTATGGAGTGTTTTTCATACACATCTGCAGAAATCAATATGAATGAACACATTCTTATCGGAGCACACTCACCCGCATGCGCGGACCCCACGCACGCTCACGCGTATTTGCAAAAATTCATGCACGCGCCTGCGCGTGTACACGCGCACGTACACGTGTGCCGGTGTTTATATGCACACACCTGCCTCGTATACACAAGCGCTCAGAACCCACGGAGATCTACGAGCATTCATGGATACTCATGCGCGAGCATATACAGTGGTACATGCGCGTACACAAAACGAGCACATCCTTGCTCCCTCCAAATGCACACACACACGCATTCATATGTATGCGACCACAATCGCCTAATTCCGTTCACGAGAACGCGCGCGCATGCTTGAACGATTGCGCAAACTGTCTATGCAGTGATACGCACGCATAATCACATTCATATTCGCAAACACGCGAGCATACTCACGCGCACTACGTACGTAGAGTCAGCAGAAATAGCACTGTTACCTTCTGTTCTTTATTGTGCGTTGGCGCATTTTCCGTTCTTTACTGTGCGTCTGCGCACATATTACAAAATTGCGCCAATGCACAATAAGGACGCCAAGTATTAATGCAATCCTTGCGACTTTCATACACATGCACGCGCATATGCACATGCACGCGCATGTGCGCATACACATGCGTATGCTCATGCGCATACAATTATCCGCTTTCAAATAAACGCACCCATGCGAAAACACACGGTTCTAAGAACTCTACACGACGTTCTGACGACATTATCTGAAGCCCTATCTGTTTTCCACGACGTCCTGATAACGTCATCTGAAGCCCTGCTGATTTCCACGACGTCCTGCTGACGTCATATGAAGTCCTATAAACTTTCCACGACGTCCTGACGACAGCAACTGAAGCCCTATCTGTTTTCCACAACGTCCTGATAACGTCATCTGAAGCCCTGCTGATTTCCACGACGTTCTGCTGACGTCATCTGGAGCCCTGCTGATTTCCACGACGTCCTGACCACATCATCTGAAGCCCTACCTACTCAGAAAACGGCCGCATCCAATGCGTGTCGAATATGCATCCAACTCGAGTGACCACACCCATCGAACGGCTTTTTCACAGGCGCACGTGCTCCAGACAGCAGCACGTGCTGCTAAACTTTACCGCGGGAGCATGTGCTGCAAAAGTTTATAGCAGGGGAACGTGCTGCAGGATGGCCCAGCGCTATCGTAGCAGCACACCGTGACGCGACGCGGCCGGAACAACCCACATGCGACTCGGCCAGCTCGCTGAGCACCCTCTGGGGTTGCCAGAGGTTGGACGAGGTCTCCAGCGGCTGGGTGTGCAAAGAACCCCAAACTTGGGTAATTAAACCGGTGACGCTATCGGCATCGCAGTCCTTCCTCAAGAGTGCGTCGTATGCTTTCCTCTTTTGGAAAATCGTTTTGTCATCGAGTTGAATGTGTATCACGCACGCATTTAACGTCTTATTCGATGGGGCACATGCTGTAATTTGACACACGATAGGAGTATGTGCTCTCCTAGCAGCACGTCCCCTGACGGTGCTCGAAACCGCTTTGTCCTCGAGTTGAATGCATATTAGACTCGCATTGGATGCGGCGATTGTGTGAGTACTTTCTTCGACGTCCTGTTGAAGTCATCCGAAGTCATACAGATCTCCTCGACGTCCTGTTGACGTCGTCGAAAGTTTGAATCCCGTGTGTCGAAGCTTTGCTTCTCTTCCCCAATTTCAGCTCGAGTCGTAAGTTGCTATTTTGTGACTTACGAATTGGGCTAAAAATACTCTCCAATAGCAGTGCTATTTCGTAGCACGCTAGAATCCAGATCATTGTACGAGCCCATCTAATTTTAGGTCCTGGCCAGGTTTTGCGCCGGTGCCCTCGCCTGTTATCCTACAACGTGCGTGTCCGCATGCTGACAGCCGGCTGTCAGGTCAACAGTTCAGATGATTTAAAGGCAGTGGTCACGATGAAAAACGTTATCGAAAAAACTACAAAAATCAGCTTAGATCAAAAACAGCTGAAAAACTATGAAGGTAGCGCGGTGAAAAACGGTCTACAAATAGAGTTTCTAGGGCCCAAAGAAGCTAGTTCGTGCACACGTGCACAGCGATGACGAAACAGATCGCAGTCTCATGCCGAGCAGTCAAAAATCACCGACATTCAGAGGACGAAATAAATGCAAATTTAACGAATAAAAACAGTTGAATAATGAAAGCATCACTTCAGTCAATGTTTTTGACTAGATGTGTACATATATTCGAAGGTTCATTGATTGACATTCAATTTTAAGCTAGCTGATGTTCTTGATATAAGAGGTCATCAATGCCGATGATGTGGAGAGGGCTCGTCCACCATCAAAAGACAAGAAAGTTCAGGTTTCAAATTTGGTCCAGAACAGTGGTTTTTTTCGCGATTTTTTCTTATAGGTCCTACTACTCGAGACCCAGGAAAGGATTTGGAGAGAAAAAGACGACAAGCATATTTGATCGCGACCACTGCCTTTAAGGATTTCGTGTACTTCTGGCGCGTTTTTCTCAATTTCTACGTCATTTTAGTTCTATCCGGGGGCCACCTAATCGAAAGAGCGAATAATCTCAAAATTGAAGATTATCGTGAACACTGCCTTTAATCAGCCAGACTGGGGGTTTACTACGGGCCCAGGGTAACCCCTGGGGACGATTCATCAACAATAAACTCACCGGTAAGAGGTATGTTTCACCCGAATTCCGAACACCTTTCAGTGCTGAGCACCTGCATTCCGGACCAGATTCACTAATGATAAACCAATAGTGTCAGGATAGTCAGGGTTTCGAGAATGACGTGGTAAGAAAAGCGTAGTGCAGAGCATCCGAGCAAAACTGACTCGTACCCATGGGTTTATCGTTGATTAATTCGGTCCCTGAGGACATTAATAATAAAACCAAGCAACAACATCCAACGAATTTCTAGGAATGGAGGGAATAAATGATCAGAAATTCGATTCAAGATGGGCAATCATCTATTCATGACAAAGTTGTTTGAATTATTGCATCGCACTGGCAACGACGGCTGAATATTTGCCGGGCGGCTGATGATGAAACATGGCCACAAAAAGATTATATGCAGAGAGCCGAAGAGATGAACGAAGAATCAGAGAACATTCACATTTATAAGACTCGAGAAGTGCTTTGTAGTATCGCCCCAGCCAGTTCAGAGTTCAATTTAAACAGTTCATGCTAATTTTGTTCCCATAATTTGTTAATTTCGCTAATTAATTTTGTTCCGACGGCTATATATAAACCTATCTTAAGATTGTCTTGAACATCGCACAGAAATAAAAAAAATAATTAAATAAATATGCAAATAAATAAAAAAATAAATAAATAGATAAATAAATAAATAAATAAATAAATAAATAAATAAATAAATAAATAAATAAATAAATAAATAAATAAATAAATAAATAAACGTGCAACAGCAGCGGTTTTTTCCTACAAACAAGTGAAAACAACGAGACACCTGTCACTTTTTCTCAACGGATGTCACGCCGCAATTCTTCAATGCTGTCGGGCGCATTTCCAGCGTTTTCTGTTTTGATAAAAAAGATGATTGCAACCTTCTATGGTTGTTCGCTCACTGATCACGCTCAAGATGGACGCGACGTAAAGTACATCAGTCGGAAGGCAGAAAAAAAAACCGTGAGTTTTTGCAAGGTCTCTGGCGAATCGGGGCGCATCAACCGTCGAGCTGGGCGGAATGGCATGCAGTGGCAGAGGGAGGTGAGGCGCGACCTCAGAAGTCTAAATGAATGGACTATGCAAATTCAGAAACGGTTGTGGCGGGCGTGATCAATAGAAAGGAAGTCGTGATTGAACAAGATGCAGGCCAGAAACAGGTTTGTCAGCCGTCCCATCGGTCGGGTCGGCAGTTAGTCAGTCAGACCCGGCATATCGTAGCAGCGGATGAAACCGCTAAGTCGTGCGCACGAGACGGCGTTCGTCGTGCCTCAGAATCCGTTCCGTGTTCTAGAAGTGAACTTCAGATTACTGATGACGGCACAGTTTGTGGACGTGGTTTCTCCGCATTTGGAAGAACATAGCCCGATACCTGATAGATGACCTCGACTCTAGTCTGTGCGGGTGGGAGTCCCATCGGGCAAAAATTGTATATCAGGGATGGTAGTAATCCTGTCTTTTAACACGAGTCAACCACGCGCCCTTGACCGTCGATTGACCACAAATCAGCCACACCTTAGCCGTGAATTAACCACCTCTGTAACAAGGATCAGCTTTATATTTCAATGTAACTGATCTGTCACCTAGGGTAGCTTAGTTACTACACTTTAATTCATGCCAAAAGCGATGAAAGCAGCCGCGGCTTTTTTTTAATCTTGAATTCATAACGATTCGCTGAGGTTTTTCTTGATAACTGGAAACGATTTGATCCCCCGGATTATTATAATGGCAGGGCAACATATGGAGAGTTGGAAATCGGAGAAGACATAGAATTTTCTCAATTTAGAGGCAATCAAACGAAAAAAAGGACATCAAATTGTACATTTTCTGAATAGGACATGATTAATAGACACCAAATGAGGCTAAACTACATCTTTTCATTCATTATTAAGTTATAAACAACAAATTGGTAATGCATTAATCATGCTTACCTTGGTATCCTTTGCTTCTAAGTAGTGCGAGAAGAAGAATTTTTAAAAGTATGCGTTTTTTGAGAAAACAAAGATATCAAACGAGTTATGTTAACCGCTCCCAAAAAGTCCTCCATAGGACTTTTTGTGCGACCGTTCTTCGTTTCTCCACTGCAGGCATCTTTTTCACCATCTGAAAAAAGTCTTCAACCCCTGGTCTCAAATGTTGCCGCAGAGCGGTACAGAATTCAAAAACTGCTCACTGACTACTCAATGTTTCATTTCAAAAGAGGAAGAGCGATTACTAAGCTAAGTTTTTCGTACTAACACACTGCTAATCTGAAGAATAAGCCACTTTTGTTAGTAATGGTGAAGAATAGATCTCTCTCACACCTTGTTTGCTGCCAAACGAGCTGGCGATACTCTATCCACTGACCGCGTGATAACTATCGGCTTAGCGGCGGTTAACTCGCTGCCACCATGCAGATTACTACTACCCTAGATTTCGAAAGATAGGTGAGCTCTACAAGAAAATCCTGGTCTTAGGCAGGATTCGAAGTTCATTAACCCGTTTCTCAGTGCAGGATGTAACCCCAAACACCACCCAAACTCCTCAGTTGCCACAATTTCCGAAGGAATATGACTCTACGTAATTTCAACCCTATTTCTAAGGTTATTTCCCACGTAAGAGTGTTTCAAAAACTGCGTTAATCACTTTTAAATGTAAAAATTATTTTTTCAACTTTTCGTTGTCGTATCTGTTTGACAGCACAAATATAATCCTTGTTCAAAGCTTCCTAAATGCCCCGGAGGATTTAGTCAAAGGGCGTTCTAGATTTAAGGGTGTCAGGGAACTTATAGGGTGTTTAGAGAAGTTTTTTTGGATTAGGCTGAAATCTTGCATACCTATATGGATTATTTAGGAAGTAGAAAAACGAATCTGAAGTTCGTTTGTCGGAATGCTGTTTTTTGCTGTAAATGCTGTTTACTGAATGTTACGGTGGGCGCCTTACCATTCAGGAGCAAAATCTACCTTGCTATTCTGAAAATCGATAAATAGACATCAAATTCGTGTTCACCACCCCAAATGACCCCGGCAGAGAAACTTTGAGCCGAATCCGAGGCTTTGACCAAACCACCTTGTACCCACCGTAATCTACCGAAAGCTTTTGATAATCAGTAAGCGAACCTCAGGTTAGTATTGAGCCCTTCAAATAACCACTACAGAAAAATTTTGAGCCACATATGTCTCATTGTCGCGTCTGCCGTGGTAGTAGGAGGTTGTCTCTGGGCGATCAAGTGTTCGAAGATTTCAAGTACGATGTCTGGAGGAATGGGAATGTCTGGTGCTCCGCGCTACTCCGTTTATGTTGGCAACATCCCGTACCAGGCGACGGAAGATTCTATCGGTAACTACTTCAGCCAAGCTGGTCACGTGACTAATGTTAGAATTGTGTATGATCGTGAAACTGGTCGCCCGAAGGGCTTTGGGTTCTGCGAATTCGCCGATGAGGCCAGCGCTGAGAATGCGGTGAATACCCTGAATGGAGCCGACTTCAACGGCAGGTCGCTCCGTGTTAATCGTGCGAGCAAGAATTGATCTCTTTTTACACGCTTTTGTTGGTGTATAAATATGACCACGGTTAAATTAAGCGTGTATTTTTTGTTATCCCCGTGCTATGATATATGATATATATGATATATATATATATATATATATATATATATATATATATATATATATATATATATATATATATATATATATATATATATATATATATATATATATATATATATATATATATATATATATATATATATATATATATATATATATATATATATATATATATATATATATATATATATATATATATATATATATATTGTAGCTTTCAGAAATGGTAAAAATTCGCGTTTTACCATCAAAATTTAGCAGCCCCTTCCATGACAAAAAGCTGATTGCGACATTCTGACTGCAGTCGAGGAACGTTTTGCACGTTTAGTTCGCGGAAAACCCTGCTCGGCTTGCGAAAATTGTACCACTTTTACGTTTATCCACTGCTAGTCAGCTATAGTGCCATTGTGAAATCAGCCAGTGTGCACTCGCTCAACTGAAAGCGCAGAAGTGATTGTTGATGCGCAAGAAGCTCTAAGCGTTGCTTTACTGTCCCAATAAGTTCGCAAATTCCTTGAACGGAATTTCCACGATGAGGACCATCCTCGCGTTTCCACCGGGGATCCTCACGTCTTCACCTTGATGGATGGCTGTTGTGTAAACTGGGCTTTGTGCAGTCAACTTTAGTGCTGTATAGGGCCGATTGGGGCTTGCTGAGAGCCGTTCTTTCAACGTGGTTGTTGCACTGGGCCGCAGTCCTTTCATTTCCCAGTGAAAACTCGAAGGTAGACTTCATAGTGAACACTGCCTTTAATTTCAAACGTCCAAAAATGCGTCAACGCAGTTTTGCAACTTATGAGGAATTCGAGAAAAAGAAGATTCGCTGCCCGCTGCAAAGCCAGAATGGGCCGGGATTGTATCATTAGGCTGGCATAGAAAAAAGGCAGACAACGATAAATCAGGACCGGATTGGATGATTTCGCTACAGAATTGTAGCAGTTAGGCCCCGGTCATAGTTGGATGAGCCGACGTGTCCAGCCCGGTCGATACACACAGAATGCATTGGAAATGGGATGCAAAAATTACTCGGTGTATCCCCCCCGCACCCCCGTACCCATCAACACCCCCCAACACCCACCCGGTCGATACGTATGAACAACATGGTGAGGTGAAGCTGAGAAAATCACTCGGTGTATCCCCCGCACCCCCAACACCCTCCGCACCCCGGTCGATACGTATGTTTAAAATGATGAAGTGAGGTTGAGAAAATCACTCGATGTATCCGACGCGGTCGATATCCATGCAATATGTACGTGGATGAGAAAATCACCGGGTGGGCGGGTCGATGATAAAACATTGCGTATCACTGGAAAGCTAACCTTACTGCTACCTCCGTTACTTCACCACACTCTCCTTCACTATTTCTCTGAACAGGTGCAATCCTGTTGGCCACGTAATCATAGTCATATCTAGTTGGATACATCGAGTGATTTTCTCAACCTCACTCGATCATTTTAAACATACGTATCGACCGGGTGGGTGTTGAGGGGTGCGGGGGGGATACAGATGCAAATAGCACCAACTCTGACCGGGGCCTTATTGGTTTGCATAACCAGTTTCTGAGAGCAGTAGGAATGTCTTTTAGCAGAGAATGCAAATGTGATTGGAAGTGAATCATGAGGCGGAGGGGATGTCCGCAGTCCATCCAATGCTACGCGGAAATCGTCGCGAGGATTTCGGCATTTGTGCCGCAGATGTTGTTTCGGTTTGTTTCCATATCTGTGTTGAATGATAATGTAAACAACCCTCTTATGGCCAGCCATCTGTGCATGACCTTGCTCACATTTTCATGCCTGATTCATATTTTATCTTAGTTACCTTAGCGGTGAGCCCAAAATAGCGACACTTTCGGAAATGCCACATCAACATAAGCTCGGTCCGAAAAGGATTGTCCGTCCATACGGTCGGCGTGCGCGTCGAGCGGCCAACGCAGAGGCATTTTCTGGACCTGCTCAGACGTTCGCCGTTGTCTACAGGACATCGATCGGCTCAGAACGAGTCACCGCTGTAGAACAAGCAGCTCTACGCGGGGCCGTCCCGGTGTGCTGTTGAGCAGGGCGCGCCGGGCTGTTAAACAGCTCATCGACCAGCAACCCCGCCGACTGCTAAAAATCGGCGCTGACCGAGTTGTTGTCCACAGGACGACAATTTGGGATGTCTGTGGCGGTGCAGGTCGATGGGCTGTTCTACAGAACATTCGCGGGAGGGGCGGTGGCAGCGTCCTTCAATCGACGTATCACAAAGATTGTGCCGTCCGAGTTCTCCTTTTTGGTTATAAGAGATTTTGAATTCGTTCTCTTTTTTTTATGATGCTGTAGACTTCTATAGTAATTCTTCTCTTTTTTAATTATGTGAAATCTGCGATTCTTTTTTTATAACGTCTTTCCGTGGAAGGGGTATTGGTGACATGCCGAGAGGTGCACCTCGCGGAGTTCCCCGTGATAGACCCGAAGGTTTCCGTGGTTTACGGAGCTTTTAGCAACTGCCTTCGTGAGCAGATTTCGGTTTTTTTATCCGTTCATGTGTGTAATTTGCGTCGTTTTTAGTTGTTTGTAAGAATCTCTGATCATTCGTGGTGTTTATTTACCCTGATTCCCATCCACGTTGTCACTACTCGAGGAAAGGTAAATGTAGCGAGATGAGAAAAGATAAAAAAATAAGCGTAGTTAGCCGATATCACCTTTTGTGGTTTACAAGGGAAGCCATTTTAGCGTAGTTCGGGATCAGCGAAATGGAGCACCTTTCGAGCTCAAGAATTTGCCGCAATCAATGCGTGTCAAATATATATGTATCCAACTCGAGTGACCACGCCCATAGAAAGGGTGTGTTGCAGGGACACGTGCTCCAAACAGCAGCACGTGCTGCGAAATTTCAACCTAGGAGCACGTGTTGCAAAATTTAATCGCAGGAGCACGTGCTGCAAGCTAGTCCAGCGTTATCGTAGCAGCACATCGGCACACCGTCATGCAACTCACCCAGCTCGCAGAGCACCATCTTGGGCCGCGACTGGTTGGATGAGGTCTCCAGCGGCTGGGCAAGCAAAGCACCGCAAACTCGTGTAATTGAACCAGCGAGGCTGCCGGCATCTGTGTCCCGCCTCAAGAGTGTGTCGTATTCTTTCCTCTTTGGAAAACCTTTTTTCATCCAGTTGAATGTGTATCATGCACGCGTTGAAAGTTTTATTTGTTGGGGCACGTGCTGTAAATTGAAACAAAATAAGAGCACGTGCTCCCCTTGCAGCACGTTCCCTGACTGTGCTCCTAACCGCCTTGTCTTCGAGTTGAATGCATATTCGGCGCGCATTGAATGCGGCGATAATCTGGGAGGATGTTCTTGCTACTAGTAGCGAAAAATGTGAGTTACTCCGGCATAATCGTAGCCTGCTCAGACTCACTCTGAAAGAGGTTATGAGCGTTTTTAAAGCTTCGCGGCAAGGTAAGAGTACCCATTATGAAATTTTTAAGGTGTTTTTTTTATTTTTCTCCGGATATTGCTTAGAACATGTACTGCTGAACACGAATCTGGTACTCGCTTGTCGGAATTTCAAGGTTCACCGTACGTTACGGTAGGTAAAACATGGTATTTAGGAGGCAAAACTTAATAGTTCGTAAATAGACAAATGGACGTCGAATTCGTATTCAGCACCCCAAATATCCCCTACATAGAAACTTTGAGACAAATCTGTGACATTGACCGAACTACCGTGTACCCACCGTAATCTACCGTAAGCTGTCAAAAATCGATAAGCGGAACTCAGATTCGTGTTGAGCGCTTTAGATAAACCCCCGAAAAACGATTTGAGCCACATCTGTTGTCACATTTCAGAAATCGTCGAAAGTCGATTTTCCCGTCAAATTATTCTGCCGGTGGCAAGCTTTCAACAAATTTAGTCGAAAACTTAGGAAACACCACGAATAAACCTCAGATTCGTGATCAGCACCTCAAATCACCCCCCAGGGTGAATTTTAAGTCTAATCTGGAAAATGTTACTTTAACGCTTTCTGTACCCCGTAATTGATATAACTGAATGCTGAACCGAATCCGTACATGTCCGAAACGCTATCAGTCTGCACATAGCTCGGAGAATGCGCTGTCACCCAAACTTTGTCTAGGGGGCTGTTTCGGGTCCTGAACATGATTATGAGATCCGTTTCCGGATTTTCATAAAATTAATGCGCTTTTTCGAGGGTGCAATAGCTACAAAAATCAGAGAAAAAATCTGCTTTAACGTTTTCCAGAGAGACTCTAGGCAGCTGCAAAGGGCATATTTGGACTCTACGTTCAAAATTGGTTCTAGAAAAGTAATTTGGAATGGTTGGTATGACTCATAGTAAATCACTTGTAAGCATAAGGACGTCATTATTAAAATAATGTAACGTCGGCATGGATCTTAATGAGACTTTGCGTTCACTATTGAAGGTTGGCGCAAACTCGACGCCGTATGCTATTACGTAGGTGAACCGAGTTTGCGCCAACCTCTAAAGAGTAACGAAAAGTCTCATTAGAATTCACGCTAATGTTAATTTTTCTCTAGAAAATTTGGTTGAGAGGGTCCAATTTCTCTGTTCCAGTTAGATAAGAACCGAAATGAAGAAAATCGAGCCTCCTTATCAAGTTTCGAAAGGAGGCATACCGCGGTTTAAGGGGTGACGTCATAAGGCGGCTGATGCTTCACTGGGATGGTAATATCAGGTCTACGGGATGTTCATAGGATGTGAACGCGGAATCGGGGACGGAGACCCTCCTCCGACGGGATGTCTACAGCAAAAGCGTTTCCGCGGATAGGTTGTCTACGGCACCAAGGAGGGGGGCGACGGGCAGTTCTCGAGAGGCAATCCCTGCCCTTTTTGGATGTCTACAGGGAGCATTGCGTGAGGTGATATCTCATTCGTGTCCTATGGACAACGGCGAATGTCTGAGTGTGTATCGATCAGCAGAAATCTCAGACGGCAGGGTAGTATCCCAGCCAGTTGTTTGCAGCCGTAGGAAGGCATATCCGAGAAAATTTTCTCCGAGGGGCGGGAAGTCGCATTCGGACACACTTTAGATGGTCTTCGCGTGCTGCGTTTGCTACTGCCATTGAGTATGTTTGCGTAGTTTGAAAACATTGCTCCGAACTTCGTAAGGCCATCGGGCTCAGGTGCAGAATCCCATTTGTCTCAATGTTCTCGTCGAGAAGATTGAAACCTTGAACCAGTGCTGACAATTGCTACACTTCGTTGCATCTGGAGTGACAGATTTGCCTTCTGTCAAGAATGGTGTCGGGACCAGCATTGAAGCGCTTTGAGGGGCTCAGTTGCGGGATGATTGTTGGGAAACTTTAGAAGCCAGCAGCGTATCACATAGGCTGGTTTCGTTAGCGCCAAGGCAACTCCTGGTTGCCAGTAGACCGTCTCTGCGATGTCCTAAACAATCCCCAACCAGCACCCCTAGGTGTAGGACCCAGGCGTGACCCAGCGCAAATCGAACCAGGCGATGATGAGCTGCTAGCTCGTAAAGTTTTTCCGACGAACCCCTCAATGTCACACCCCTCCTCACAAATCGCAGGCCTCAAAATAACAAAAAACCTTCGCTGGCGAGTAGTTAAGAGGGTTGAATCAGATTTTTCGAAGATGGGTAAAGGATGAGGTTCTTGACGTCAATCATCCACTATGTTTTCGGAAAACCGATTTCTATTAACAAATTATAGAGAGTTTTGAATGTGAAAGGATAGTAGGCTTGGTTGGCCTTGGACGAAAATCGATCAATCGACCCTGCGCTGGTACAGCAGCGCCTCTTGCCACTGCGCTACACTCAAAACGGCCTGCGACGCTAGGATTAAAAAACAATAATGAGGTTGCGTAGCCACCTCTCACCACTTTTTGTGGCGACGCGACTTGCCTTGCCAGTCTATGTGTACGATTTTCCTCGGCCTGTCGATCGAGTGCACAGAATGGGAGGCGCCTAGTAGCAGTTAGACTGGCTAAATCCGCCGCGCGCGGCCATCTAGCGACTACGTCAATGTTGGGGCCTAACGTTGCGCGCGTTGCATATACCATCCAGATTGCCCCTAGAGACCTCCCATTATGTACATTCGATCAACAGACAATTTCCACAGATAGTGTAAACAATCCCTTGGCAGTAAGTGGTTGCATTTGAACTTGTCCACGAGGTTGCTAACTGTCGTTTATTGGTTGACGCGTTTCGGCGTAGTCGCCTTACTCAGAGCCTGTAGGAATAAAACAAATGTGCTTACTCATTGAGAATCTCGTTTTCCGAAGTCAAAAAACAGGCAAAACCAGGAAGGTATGTACCGTACTTAACTAGAAAACACTGGAGAATCAAACACCATGGAACGGTAGTTAATAAAAATAAAAATAAAAATAATAATAATGATAGTAATAATAATAATAATAATAATAATAATAATAATAATAATAATAATAATAATAATAATAATAATAATAATAATAATAATAATAATAATAATAATAATAATAATAATAATAATAATAGGTTTATCGGTAACATGAAGTTAAAACAATACAGGAATTCAAGTTGAGTGAGAGGCACCGATATAATGTAGGAATGTACTAATCATGACATTACAGTTAATGGAAAGAATAGAGAGATTAAGACGAACGGTTTCAAAATAAGCGAAATTATTTTATTGAACAGGTTAGTAATGATGAAACACGGTGGGTGGAGTGAGAGCGTTTGGTGGCGAAGGGCAGTGGGAGGCCAACACTGCAAACCGAGTTAGGTAGTAAACGGTTCCGGGTACCAACTTCGTGGACCCACCAACACCACCAAGGCCCACGTGAATGCATCTTGGGTGTTAGGAAACGAAGCGAGAAGTGGAGAAGTATCACGTAGAAATATTAGTATAATTACAGGTACAACCATCAGCAAGCGATAAAACAGAAGGCGAGATAGATTAAGGACGCGAAAAAATAATACAACACAACATTTTCCTGTGAGGTGATTAGTCGAAGTTAAGACCAGAAACGTTTAAGCAAACTGGTATAGTAGAGACAACTTCAGTAGCTAGGTGAAGTTGTAGTAAGTGATAGTAAAAGGATGACATTTGCAGTTGATAGTAACGGTAAAATGACAAACAGCAGGATTCGAATCTGAAAAGGAGTAAAGTAAAAGAGAGAGGAAGCGCAAAACTCAAAATTAAAAGAAACCCTTCCTGTTGAGATAAACTTCGAGTCCATTACTGAAACTTTCCGGCGTTGATGAAAGAACTAGTTCAGGTGGGAGATCGTTCCAAACTTCCGCCGAACGCACCAAAAAGGACTCAAGGAACTGCTGTTGAGCTGTAGTACTTTAGTTGAACCTTGAAAACGATATGATCTCGAATTTGTCGTTGTCTACTCAGACAGTCGGGGCTTAGTACTTCGGCACAATACCGTTAGTACGCCAGGGCGAACCTGGCGTACTAACGCTCGTTGGTGCAGGAGCTGCTGGTTGCGGCAGCATATCCTGCCAACGTATGCTGGCGTGCTAACGCTCATTATCGACAGAATTTGGACTGCCACCCTCCTTACCGGTGTTGGGTATAATTCTTGTCGCGGCCAACAGCAAGGAGACCAATCCACGCGCGGTCCGCAACAAGGGCATCATCTTGGCCACGGCCCACGACGAGGAGGCTTCCCTCGCAATGGGCCATGGGGATGATCCGCTCAGCGTTCAAAATTAACGTCCGAAAAAGGACATAAAGTCACCTCCTCGGACTGGCCTCAAACGGCCAACTGCCTCCTCAGCGAGACTTGCCGACTTATATACCTGCCGCCGTCGTACAAGAGGATGCTGCAGTGTTCCTTCGTATCAGACAAATCAATGGAGGAAAGTGGCAGCAGAAAATAGGAGAGAGGGGCTGGCAATTAGAGTGAGGACCGAATATTCGAGTTCGAATAAATATTCGAATTTTTCGAACGAATTTTTATTCGAACATTCGAATATTCGAAAAGTGTGAATATTCGAACATTATTCAAATTCGACTATTCGCAAAAGGTGAGAATTCGAACATTATTCGAATTCGACTATTCGCAAAAGGTGAAAATTCGAACATTATTCGAATTCGACTATTCGCAAAAGGTGAAAATTCGAACATTATTCGAATTCGACTATTCGGGAAAGGTGAATATTCGAATATTATTCGAATTCGACTATTCGGGAAAGGTGAATATTCGAATATTATTCGAATTCGACTATTCGGGAAAGGTGAATATTCGAATATTATTCGAATTCGACTATTCGGGAAAGGTGAATATTCGAATATTATTCGAATTCGATTATTCGGAGAGGTGAATATTCGAACGTTATTCCAATTTGAATATCCGAGCTGGTTTAACAAAAAATATGAAAATCAGCTCCAATGCATGAAGGAATCGACATACCTTTCAAGACTGATGTCAGTCTCTTCATTACTCCATTGTTCCATTTTCCCGAACGCAAGAACTAAATTTTTTCCCCACACCGTCTGATGAGGCTACTAGGGCGGTTCTAACAGGGGGAGCCATATGGCAATCGCACTTGGCCACTCCCATTTGTCCATGCCGCTGGGCAATGATAACACCAACCATAGCTTCGTTGGGTGGAGCCATGCACTCCACCAACCCTCACCTCTGGGCAGGTGAAGGGGGAACCTCCATCATTGGGAAAACCGGTGACAACCGGTGAAACGCCCCGAGGCACAGGAGGAGACGGGAATACGTGGGGGTGGGGTTTATCCCTCCGTTGACCAATCACCCACGTCTTAAGTGGTGGAGAGACGTCTGTCGATTGGCCGACGGAGCAATAAACTCCACCCCGTACTCCGATCTCCCCCCAGTACGCACCCCGAAAAAGAATGAAAGTCACCCAACACTCATGCAAGTCATTTTCAAGATTGTGTGGGTGTCACTGCCGGTTTCTCGTCCATAACTTTTTTGTGCTTGGAGATAGAATTCTGAGTCAACTTGTGCTTCCAGTTTGAAATTCTGTTCTCGATCCTTCAGCCTATTTCATTTTACGAAACACCGGTTTTTCGCCTATAACTCTTTAACCTGGTGAGAGTTGTTTTTGAAATCTGCGTAAAATTCTGCGTCGAATGATATTTCGGATTCCTAACTTTGCTCGCTCCATACTTTGAGAGGATCCCCCGCGATCGTTCACGGATAGAATCTCCGGTTTCTGGTAGGGGCCGAGAGGATTCTAGCATGGGGCTATCGCACAACGATCGCGAAATTCTGCCAGTCTCAAACCGAGAGTGTACCGCGTTCGTTCATCGATGCTCCCACGATGCTCTAAAGCAAAACCGCGAGGAGTCGAGCCTGGGCCTATCACGGAACAATTGCGAGATCCTACCAGTTTCAGCCTGAGGGCGAATCGCGTCTATACATTGACGTATTCGGGGCGTTACATCGCGGATCCGCGACGAACCGAGCTTGGAATTACCGCGGGACGATCGCGAGATTCTTCTCGCCTTCTGATGGTACCGCATCCAGGCCCTCTCTATGTTTCACCCAAGCGAGTGTTGCCTATCAGATCAACACGAAACTATAAGGTATTGCCCTCGCCGCATATCCCGCTGCTTTGCAAATCTGCACAACATGAGAACGCGGGAGCGGGGGGAGACGATCACGGTACCATCGCGGATCGCGAGTGCACCACGGTATTAGCGCCGTAAACCTCCCAACTATCGCGGTACCATCACGGTACGAGAACGAGAATGCCAACGGAGTCGATTGGGTAACTATCGCGGAACGAACGCGGATCGCGGGACTAGGGGGAGACGAACACGGTGCTATCGCGTATCACGGGAGCATCACGGGACTAGCGCAAAAGATTCTCTCAGAGTAAGCCAGCCAGGTCGGTGGAGCCGAACCCCGTTGTTGGCTCCAGCAGAACTCTGCGCCCCTCATTCAAAGGCAGTGTTCACGATGATTTTCATCTGCGAGTTTTTCACATAAAACAATGCGCTGGCCTCCAAGTGTTACCAAAATTACGAAGAAATGGCGAGGAACGCATTAAAACGTCGTATTTCAGTGACATTATTCTTTAACATGGGCCAGTTGTCCGGTCGGATAAACATGTTAATGATGGTTGTCACCGTTGGAAAACTGTGTCAATCGAAAAAAGAAGAATATTTAATGCAAAGCAGAATTAGTTAGGGCTCTAAGGAAGGAACGGAGCAATAGAGAGTAAAGAATTGCTAAGGACGCGTCCACAAAAGATTTCAATGTCACAACAAACAATTCCTGTGATACTTCAAGGCAGGGTTTGCGATTAAAACAGCTTTTGAGCTCTCTTCATAAGAATGTAGATTTGGCCATCACAAAAGTAAAAATAAGTGAAAAATCCCTGGAATTCGCGGGGAAAACGCTTAAAAACAAGGAATAACGGCTAATTACCGGTGTCGGCCGGCCCCCTAATTAACGCGGTTTTCATTAATGCTTGGCTATACAATATTTATTTTGCTGTGAAAGTAATCAGTAGCCTCCAGAAATGTTCAGAAATTACTTTCGAAGCAAAATAAAAGTTGACACAGCAGGCTTTTACCCAAATCTCGATAATTGAGGGCGGGAGGACACCAAGCCATAACTTGCTCCTGAGCGCTTTTTCTCCAATTTTTTACTTATTTTCACTTTTATGATGGCTAGATCTACCATTCCTTGGGTATAGCACAACAACCGATTTTATCGAGAATCCTGCCTTTCAGAGGCGGAGTGATATTTAAAGGCAGCATACACGCTCGCAAGCATAGTCGAGATAACAGCATAGATAGGTCCGCACGGCCCGTACTATGTCGTCAACGACGTTTAAAGCGCTGAAAACTGTCCAGGATGACAATATTTGACAATGTTTGAGCAATCTTGCCTTCCACGCCCGTATTTTGACACCCCTTCGAGTAACAGAATGAGAATCGATACTTGAGAAAACATGTGATAACTTAGAATGATAGCACTATAAAAAGGGAGTGCAGTAGAGAAAAAACTCGATTTGACTCAATATAACATGTTTGTGCACTGATAAAATCCTCCATTCCAAGAGGTCAGCCAAAGTAGAGCGGCATTCTCGAAAGTGGACGAGAGTCAATAGGTATGCAGACATGTTATACTCAAGTAAACCAAGCTATTTCTCTCGTGCACTCCCATTTGATAGTGCTATCACTCTCAATTATCACACGTTTTCACAAGTATCGATTCTCATCCTGTCACTCGAAGGGGTGTGAAAATACGGGCGTGGAAGGCAAG
This sequence comes from Aplectana chamaeleonis, assembly GCA_029168955.1. Classification (NCBI taxonomy): domain Eukaryota; kingdom Metazoa; phylum Nematoda; class Chromadorea; order Rhabditida; family Cosmocercidae; genus Aplectana; species Aplectana chamaeleonis. Next base: position 3,411,754 of record JAPDOI010000004.1, on the reverse strand, counting down.
ATTGCTCAAACATTGTCAAATATTGTCATCCTGGACAGTTTTCATCGCTTCAAACGCCGTTGACGACATAGTACTGGCCGTGCGGACCTATCTATGCTGTTATCTCGACTATGCTTGCGAGCGTGTATGCTGCCTTTGAGGATTTCGCGTACTTCTGTTGCGTTTTTCTCAATTTCTACGTCATTTTAGATCCACCCAGGGGCCAGTTAATCGATATAGCGAATAATCTCAAAATTAAAGATTATCGTGAACACTGCCTTTAAACCATAGAGGCGAAAGCACTGTCTGGAGATAACTATGGAGCTCGGCTCCACCAATCTCGCTGGCTTATGGGGCACGCAAAGTTAGTAAGGTCCTCGAATAAGCTCCTTAGGCTAAGCTACAGAGGAAAAGTTGATTTTGTAGCATTCTTTGCGTTGTAGCCCGTACAGGTCTAGAGATGAGTCGTGTCTTATTAATTCCAATTGTAAGTGGAAATAAAGCTCTAGAAGAAGAATTCAACTTGTTAGTGCCGCTCACTTCGCAGTTACGCGATAATGTTATGGATGCTTAAATTATTCGTCATTCGAATATTCGAATTTCGAATATTCGTTCGTTCGAAATAAAAAATGAACGAATTTATTCGAAATTCGTTCGTTCGGAATAACAAATGAACGAATTTACTCGAAATTCGTTCGTTCGAATAAAAAAAATGAACGAATTTATTCGAAATTCGTTCGTTCGAAATAAAAAATGAACGAATTTATTCGAAATTCGTTCGTTCGAAATAAAAGTGAACGAATTTATTCGAAATTCGTTTGTTCGAATAAAAATGAACGAATTTGTTCGAAATTCGTACGTTCTGAATAAAAAATGAACGAATTTATTCGAAATTCGTTCATTCGGAATAAAAAATGAACGAATTTATTCGAAATTCGTTCGTTCGAAATAAAAAGTGAACGAATTTTTTCGAAATTCTTTCGTTCGGAATAAAAAATGAACGAATTTATTCGAAATTCGTTCGTTCGGAATAAAAAATGAACGAATTTATTCGAAATTCGTTCGTTCGGTCTCTTTCTAAAAAGTCCTCACTCTACTGGCAATAGCACTTTTAATACCCAAATAGTCAAGTTTTTCCGATGTTAAAGAAAATGGACTGATGTTATCATTTGTTTTGTTTTTGTCGACGGATTGGAAGAATGACGCAAAGGCTTCAGCCTTCTCCACCTCATTATGTAAGGTACCGATTGAATTCATACGGCTGATTCTATTGTTGACAAAGTTATAAAAAGCTTTAGGATTAGTGGAGTTAGCTATTTTTTGAAAACATTTTGATTTGATCCTGCCAGGCCGTGACTAAAGCCTAGTTTTGACTGCAGGTGGTCGCTGCGGCCATGCGAGGGACAACTGTTCCTTTTTCATCGCGCGCAATGGAAAGCCGCTCCAATTGTGATCGCTTCGTGGCAAACATCCTACATCGCTGGGTCGCGGCGACGAAATCCCATGTCTTACTGCATCGCTGCTTGAAGAGCGATTCTCAATGGTCGCTGACCGTCGCTCCATCGCGGCCATTATAGCAGCAATGGAGCGATTGCCAGCGAATGACACGTTTCGTCTAGTGAACATTGACTCTTTCACATGACAAGATAAGTGTTTACGGGTCGAAACGCGTTATCGATGAATACCAGCCATTAATTTCACTGATTGATTGAATTTCTTCTATCATCCGTGGGCCTATGCACTATGAACAGAATCGCTGCCGCTGCTACATCGCTGCAGCAGCGGGTGTGAAATCGCTTCGATGAAAAACAGCAGCGATGCAGTCAAAACTAGGCTTAAGGCGACGATGCCGAAACGCGTCAGCCGATCAAAGTCATCTAACAACCTCATGGACCAACGAGTTCAAATACAACAACTTGCTAGTAATACTTCATGCCGAGTTCAATCGAGAGTCGTGCATGGAGACTCATGCGAAACGTCCCAGCTGAATTCCATCGACTTGTCAAGGAACATTTGTCTTTGGGACAGAAATTTGTTTCAGCTAGACAATCCGTCTAGCTCCTCAGTCGCTGTCTGCAGTACCGTGTCGTGCCCAACTTAATCACACGAAAATGCCTACGAAAGGCTTTTTCTGACCAAATTTAACGAGCGGCATTGTACAACCTGTCCGCAAAACATTGAAAATCTACTTCTTCGAAATTCTCAGAAGTATTACAGGTTTTTTGAGCACTGATTATATATGTCCTGTCGCACATCTACAACTATCAAAACACGATTTTTCAAAACCCAGCGGTTAGGTGATTCTCGAGGGTGGTTGCCAGAATGTGTCCAAACCGCGAAGCGGGCAGGGGAGGAGCAATGGGCCGTGATTGGAGAACACATCGGCTACTACCAATCTCAACCTTTTGCTCCATCCCGCCGTTTTCGCTGTTTAGACATATTACGACCACCACCCGATTCTCAAGGTCGCTAGCAATTACACATAGAGGTATGGTATACGTTTGCGGCACACAGTCGCGTTGCTCTGCACAGCGACAGTGACCGCCCGTAGCGGAGCTCCCGACCTTTGAACCTGCCTCTATCGCAGTGCGCTGAACAGCGACAGGCTTCGGTGCATTTATATTAGCAGTATGTCAGCCCTCCGCGACACGTCGTTGCGACACACGCACGACAATTGTTCCTACGACGACCAGTGCCGTTGCTACTATGCGGGTCTCGCCGCGATTTGTGATAGATTGCATGCCTGTCGCTCTTGGCAGCGTCAACGCTTACCATACCCCTTAGTCGAGCGTCCAAGATGAGCAGAATGTTTTCGACCAAGAAAGAGGCGGCCTCCAGTGCTGCAATTTGGGCATTGCGAAGCTAGAGAAGTGTGGTCTTATCACAAAGTAGATAATCAGAAGTGCGCCCTAGTGCATACTTCTCGCGACGGGCCACGCGACAGTGTCTGTCATTCGAATCGACCAAAAACCGCACTGCCGCTATAGCGCGTCGCGGGATGTATGAACTCGGTCTATGTGACCAAAATCGAAGGGGTTCTATGATTTTGCAACGGCCTGAAATTCTAAGTTGTGTTGGCGAATCCGCCGATGTTGTTATGACTATCAGATGAACTTGTGAGTATAGGTTTTCAGGAGCTGCGATTCAGATCCTGAACATAGCAAAAACAAAAAAGGACATTGCTGCTTTGGAAAGTGTGCAATATATTTTCACGAGAAAACTAGCTTTATGTTGCAGTGGTGTAGATTATCGTTTTATACCCAATGTTTGGTAAGACGCCAAGTTTTCGGATTACGAAGTCTCGAAAATAGGAGAAAACGCAACAATCTTGTCATGTCACACAAAATATACTCTGTTTATCTTGAATTGCATAAAACACGGTCCGCCAATAGTCCTCTAATTGGCCCGCTAGTACCGTAGTGAACGCCCTCGACGCGTTCTCGGCAGACCCGGGTGTGCACCCGGTGTGCAGAGCAATCGATTCGTCAATGCCGTCACTCGGCCACCCACCCTGCCACCCGGGTCGGCCGAGAACGCGTCGTGAACGTACACTACGAGACTAGCGGGCCAATTAGAGGACTATTGGCGGACCGTGTTTTGTGCAATTCAGGATAAACAGAGTATAATTACTCACAAGGTCTCACTCCGATCATCCGATTTTTTTTTGTGATTTCACGCACAAGAGGAAACACACAAAAGCTGAGACCAAAAAAATCTCGGACACATGTCCGGTCAAAAGTTTTCTGTAATAGAGTAGATCCAACTTTGAATTTGTTGATTAATAGAGTTGCATTGAGTTTGAATCTCAATTCTTTTAAGAAAGTAGTTCGCCAGGTAATCTGCTCTGACTCGCCATAGAGATCCCAGTGTTTTATAGTCTGACTTTCTTTTACACCCGGTTTTTCAGTTTTATCCTCTGTTTTCTCCTTAATCGTTATGTTTTATTTTGAATTTCTCCATTTAGCAATCGAGAACGCTCCGGCGTGTGTATCTGATGGTAAATATTGATGTTTTGATTACTTCATACACGTGCACTATGTGTGCGTTCATAAATAAATAAATAAATATATATATAAATAGCGAAAATTTGCCAGCGTTTCTGAGTTTATATATTACACATTTTGGGGAGGGTTCTATCAATATGCAGCACAGGCGTGAGTCTGTCCCAAAGAAACTGTCCGTCTGAGTGGAATTTTTCGAACTTGGGAATCGATTAGCAGGATTTTTCCACGAACAATGAATAATATCCCAATCAGCATTTTGTATCCATGAGAAGACTCATCCGAAATGCCCTTGCAACGGCCCACCCACACGCACGCTTACCGCGTGAGCCGACAATTCCATTCGGACAGACTATAGGTATGGATGGAACTTTTTATATCTGACCAATATCAACTCTGAACTAAATATGTTCAAGAGGAAGTGCGCGTGCTTACAGTTTTGGAAGCGACTGTAATGAATTATTTATTGGACCTACACATATCCTACACACAACGCTCTAGCAAAAATCTCAATGTAAACCAGTGTTTATAACCCAAATAAATGATATACGGAACAGAATGATAGAAACGGATGACGCAACGAAGTGTAACAACTGGGATGATTAAAAACGAGCAAATATGATTATGATGCATAGAGTAGAGTATGTAGTTGGAAAGCAACCGTTCACATCATTACTATAACCATCATTATGGTTATCATAATTATTGTAACCATCTTCATCTTCATCATCGGTGCTTGTAAGGATGTTAGGGGGAATTGGGGGAAATAGTGACTATGAGAGCGAATGGGCGAACACATACATTTGGAGTAAGAGATGAAATCAATTTTTCTTCTTTCTATTCAATCCAGAGCAGGTTATTGTCACCGCCGAACCCGTTGGGTACCTTCGCATACGATGACGACGTCAGCCAATGGCCATCGACCAAAAATCGGAACTCGTGTCTGAAAAATGTTCAAAATTGAAACAGAAAGTACTTTCAATAGACCTGTCGAAAAGTCAGTTCTCGTCGTACTGTGACGTTGGTGCTGTTCGGCTCTCTATCGGACACAGGCCCACTCGGCATAACGATTATTCGAGCACTTTTTAAAATTTTTTGGAAAAAAATCGAAAATAAATTGAAAACCTCAGAAAATAAAAAGCTAGCCAATCCAGCTAACGAAAATCATCACTAGAGAGCGCTACCAAAAGCAGTTGAAGCAATTCAGCCAAGAATTGAATTTCAAACGTGCCCAATATGCAAAAACGCATGAAGAGGTGTTACTTAAGCGCGACAACGCTCGGCACTTTTTGTGGAAATTGTCAAGGAAACTTTGCAGACGTTTCAGTGTTCACCCCACCTGCTGTATTCACTAGACATTGTTCCCTTACGATGCTCTATGTGCTAGGAAATCGTTCATGACCTGACATAGCCGCACTTTACTCTCCACGAAAAAGCCATTAACTCTCTGCCCACGCGGAACCCGTATAGGGGTCTGCAGAGTTGCAGCGAGCGGCGAGTAGAAGCAGAGCGTAAGCCTTGATGCAGTGACGAAATTTCATTCGAAAAAAGTCTGCGGAATTCAAGTCGTGGCGTTACTCGCAGCGACGAACGGCGCTGGGTGATGCAATATCGATCACATTTCGCGGCGGTGGCGATGGACGCGGCGCGAGAAAACCGATGGAATGGCACCAGTGTTTAAAAGCAGCGATGGCACTTCGTCACTGCAAGCAAGCGGCAACCGACGCCGCCACGATAACGCTCGAAAACATCGCTAACGCCGCGCCAAGGCTGACGCATGGTGACCACTCGCCGGTCGCTCTAACACTGCAGTCCCCTAAACATTATGGTCGCAGTCGTGGCGTCGGCTGCCGCTAGCTAGCAGTAGCTAAGGGACTCTGAAAAAAAAGCCTGGCTTGTTAAAGGCATCGTACGCGCTGAAAACCACTCACCGTTTTTTGAGTTTGAATCATTGGCTGGGCCCGCCTGAGTACGTGGGTAGAGTTTGTCGGATCACCGACGCATCATTGGGAAGATATGGGAGATCGAATGCCCTGAATTCCACCAAAAGAGGCCGGCCTTCCGACAGCAATGTGGCCTCAAATGAGAAAAGAAGGTAGCTTATCAACAAATGATACATCAATTTCCACTCATTTACGCGATATAGCTTGTTTAGAACCTTCTTTCTTTTTCATTTTATGCCACATGGCTGTCAGAAGGCCGGCCTCTTTTGGTGGAATTCGAGGCATTCGATCACCCATATCTTGCCAATAATGCGTCGGTGACCCGACAAACTCTACCCACGTTCTAAAGGGGGCCCAACAAATGATTCAAACTCAAAAAACGGTGAGTGGTTTTCAGCGCGTACGATGCCTTTAAGTAGCTACTCTCAATGGCTATGGACCACACGCGCGCAGGTTGCGGAACGCCCACCAAAGCCAGCGAAGTCATAACACACCACAAAGCGACAAAGTTCCTTCCATAATGCCTTTAATATCCGCTGATGTGAGCCGCGCTGTCAGAAAATGCCTTCGAGGAACGAGGTTGGCAAATACTGTATCTCTGGTGACCATCCCGCCTAATATTTAGAACGGCAATTAGTGCAAAATCGTCAATATGACAGCGCATGCACCTCTCCAAAGTGCGTCATTTGCCCAGCTGGCAAAGATGGTGACTGTACTGCTTCTGGGGTTATTTACCTCATCACATGTCAGAGTTGTGGCCAGGAGTATATCCTGTGCAGATCAGAGAGCATTTGAATTGGATGGAAAGGTAGCGAGTTAACACTGTGCTGGGTTGCAACACGGTTAATGGCCATGACGGGGAAGATTTTGAGAGGAGACTGGAAATATGCGCGCGGGAGGCCGAAATAAGTGCGCGAAAAGCACTCGAGGCATTCTGGATCAATGTGAGGGAACCCAACGTCAACCAGAAGGACGAGCGTCTAACATCGGCATACATCCTGAAGAGACTCTGCGTTCCCCATTGGAGGTTGGCGCATACTCGGTGCACCTATGTTATATGACACCGAGTTTGCGCCAACCTTCAACAGTGAACGCAAAGTCTCTTCCGAATCCACGACGACGTTAATATAACGGGACCACAGCCCTACATTAGAATAAACTTCTGATTTGGAGTACTTTCTTCTGATATCTAGGTATCCCGCCGTTACCTATCGAAGACCTGACGTTCCCCGGACTTTGAGAAGGTATGCCACTCAGTTTCATGTGTCCCAGCCATTTGTCTGGAAAATTTCGCCTTGGATTTATGTAGGACAAAAACTACGTTTGACAGAGTAAACTGACACATAGATTCGACCTTTTTCAGACTCTGAAGAGGGGGAGACCACCGAAACGTTAGTCTGCCAATAAAGTTATATGTACTACCTCGTGCCTGCAACAGTCAAAGTATCAACCATCATTTTGATGCCGAGGTTCATCGAGAGTCGAACGTGGAGATATTGCATCCGCCAGCATTGCTTGTCGCTGCGAGCAGCGCCGCGACTTCAACTCCGCAGAATCCTTTAGCTGCTCAAAATATCGGAAGAAGTCGTCGCTAACGATGGACAGCAGTTTGAATGAAGTTTATTCTACTTTGTTCACTGATCAAACTTCGAAATTACAGAAAAAAAAAGACCTCAGAACTTGCTCGTAACCCCATATATCTTATGAGAGTCGACAAACATTTGTTCTTTGTAGACAACAGAAAACCTGGCAAAGCAAAATAGCGGTTAGCCAGCGGGATGGGTGCCGACTTTGGCCCTCAGGCCATTCGAGAGTCCCTACTGATAGTTTGAAGGTGAACGCGTTTCGACTCTTCAAAAGCACAATTTTGAATCTCATCACGTGGTTGGTTTCTTTCTAATTCGATCCATGTTTTCTTCCATCATCTTCTTCAAGAAACAAAAGAAAGGACTCTCCACACTATTCCATCACCAACCTTCCTCGTGGCAAATCCAGAACAATTCCTCGTTTCCCTTGACCAAGCGGATCACACTTTAGCGCGCATTGCCAGTTGAGGAATGAGCCCTGCAATAAAATTATATTAAATGTAGCATACAAGCTCTGAAATGACATCAATTTTATGGCATGGGTCGGTCGATGGATGAACTTACCATTTATCTGATGTACAAGAATTTGAGTAACACTTTTTCCTCTTATCTCAGAACGTCCACACTTGTCAGCCAAACTTAATTATACAATACATCTTGATTTCATTTAAACCTCCGCGAAATTGACGAGTCGCGGCATATAAGGCACATACTCGCTAGCTTCAAGGCTCCGAGCCGTGGCAGGTCTACGGCTCCACAAATGTGCCGCGTACTTCGCTCTCGGCGCCGTGAGCGTACCACTGTACGATCAATAACACGACAAAAGAAACCGGATTCATCTCTGGGCTAACCCTGGGTTTGTCGATCTGATTTGGGTTCAGCACGAGCGAAATCTCGTTGATTCTCAACTCAATATTATCAAAATGATGAATACGGCCTCAGTAGGTTCAACGTGCTGAGCATCCACTGAGTATTAATTCATATAGTTTTTTATACTTGATTTTTAACTGTAGTCAAATTTGTCCTATGACATTATCTGTTCTTCCGGATTCTGTCGCTAGGTAAGGGGTCGTTCACACTTCCACCGCGGAGCAGCGCGGCGAAATGTAATTCTCTAATATTGATCAGCCTCCTTGATTAATATCATAGAGTTGAAGTTCGCCGCGCTGCTCGGTGGCAGGAGTATAAACGATAAACCACTCCTGATGGAGCGGAGGGTGAAAACAAGCGCAAGGTCTGAGCACCGTACAAAACGCGGGTTCTCCGAGGGGTTCAGCACGTCCGGCAGATTTGGGGCAGTATCCAGGTAGCAGGACCCATAACTCAGCATTAATTAAGTGTATATTAATTTATAAAGTCTCACCATGACAAACACATCTTGTTGGGTGTCAATATCGATTTCTAGTTTCACTCTTTTGGTCTCGTACGAAACTGCAGTATTGTAGAAAGATGATGGGACATGTTGTGTGTTGTAGAGAGGCGTTGGTGCAGAGATTGCTGGCGCGAAACTGAAACGAAAATCTCAATCTTTAGTTGGATCTGCTGATGTTTACAGGTGACATCGATAGGACAGCGGAGATTAGGAGCAAAACTCTCACCAAGAGTTGGCCAATTGCCACTGGCCAGGAAGCGTTTGACTGACACTGAACGTTGGTGGCATCACATAGGTCGTGGAGGTCTGTGGTGCCCTGAAATTGAATCATAAAGATTGACATTATTCTATAGATTGGAACAATAACGTGTTTCTCACCACAAAATAACTTTTACAAAGTAACATAGAACCCGAAAGACCTAAAAACCCAGGAAAAGTCAGAAAACAGATGTCCCGAATGTAGGAAGAGTTCTACAGATCTCCGTACGCATCTTGAAAATGGATGTTACCTCAAATAAGCTAACCAGTTCAGAGTAAAACAACATTACAAATTGCAGCAATCAAGACCATATACGTCTTTAAAAGGTTAGGTAAGTTTTGCGACACCTAATCTGACAATCTTAGCCACCAACTACGACTCCTTCATGAGAAAAATTTGAAAAAAACGAAGAAATTCTTCGAAATATTACTTACAACAACACCGCAACTCTACCCACTCACACACAAAGAAAACTGGTATTAAAATTTGTGATGAACATTCGCTCAATTTGGTTACTCCACTCCAAACATAAATCGCGTAATTCTCACCTTAATGCTGTGACGAGTCTAAAATTATTTCAGAGCTATTTTCCCGACAACACAGAAATATATTGGTTGATGAGAAACCACTCACTGTTCATTCAAACTCTGAATTTTTCCGTTAGCTGTATCAAGTAGATGTCGTTGGTGAGCGACTCCGGCTTCAAGTTCACCGATCCTGAAAAAAGCTTTCTCAAAACTAAAGACACTTCACTTCAAAGTAATTTTGATTCTCCCCTCACTACTGGCAAAAAGTGTGTGAACTCCCCCTAACACTGTAAGGGCCTAGTTATACATATCGTCGATCACTGGATGGGGGGGGGGAACGCGACGCTGCTTGGCGGGAAAAAATGCAGGCGGGAAGACGAAGGGAGGATGACTATGGATCTAATATTAGTTTCGCGCTTGTTTGCTGAGCACGGCTTCCTACTTGAGAGAGACTGGCGATACTGTGGCTCTCGGAGGCAAAGTCTGGTCTGCAATTGCGGACTAAGGCTGTTGCATCACGCGACATGACGACAATCGTGCTGGGAGAAAGGTGAACCGTGAAGGGACCACAAGGTCCTAGCACGATTGTCATCCGATTGCATGATGCAACGGCCGTTGTCCGCAAATGCGGAACGGTATTTGGCTCCGGGAACGAGAGGCGTTCATAGTCCACTCAAGATTTGTTAATGAAAAAGATAATATTTTTTGATATAAGATATCTCTTAGCGTTATCAGTCCCCGTGTACTTACTCTAAAGCCTCTTCCATAAAGTGCCGTCCGACGCCGGATGACTCCTTATCAAATGCGATAAGCTAAGATAGATAAGATGGATAGGGTAGGGTAGATAGATGTTCCACATTCGATAACGAGTCGTCCGACATCGGTCGGGCAACTATGAAAGAGGCTTAAACGGTCATCACCTCCCTTAGCTTTAAGAAATCGTGCGCGCTGAAAACCACTTACCAGTTTTCAGGCTCAGATTCATTAATGAGCCCTGGAGACCACACCAGTAAAGTTTTGCGCGTCAAAACGTATGGTTCTCAAGTTAGAGAGGTTAAAGGCAGTGGTCGCGATGAAAAACGGTATCGAAAAACTACAAAAATCAGCTTAGATCGAAAACAGCTGAAAAACTATTGAGGTAGCACGGTTGAAAACGGGCTAGAATTAGAGTTTCTAGGGCCCAAAGATGCCAATTCGTGCACACGTGCACAGCGCCGCCCAAAAAGATCGCGGTCTCATGCTCAGCTGTCAAAACCCTTCGAGATCGAGAGGAAGAATAAATGCAAGTGTACCTATTAAAAACCGTTGGACAAAGAAAGCAAGCACTTCAGTCAATGTTTTTAACCGTATGAGCACATAAATATCGGGGCAGGGCAGTCCGACGGTTAATGTTCATACCATCAAAAGACAAGAAAGTTCAGACTTCAAATTTGGCCAGAAGCAGCGGTTTTTTCGCGATTTTTTTCTTTCAGGTTCTACTACTCTAAACCCAGGAGAAGGGTTAAGAGAGGGAAAGAAGACAAGCATAATTGATTGGGACCAGGAATAAGCGTAAAAGAAATTTTGTAATTCGTTAGTCATTAGTCGTTCAACCGGCCAAAACCCTCGTTAGTCGTTAATCGTTAGTCGTTGGTCATTAAAAAGTCTAGGCTTTGTAAATAAGCACAGATGAGGCAGAGAAAAGCCCGAATCAATAGAGAAAGAAGGAAGGCCTGGAGAGATGTATGTTTTCCATAACATTCTGGGCCATCTGGGCCATAAAACACACAAAACATTCATCGTTAGAGAACATAGACTTAATTGCAAACCTACATATATCAGGTTGTCCAATAAGTTTTGTCGTTCGATAGGAAAAACACAGTTTTATGGTTCAAAATATACTTTATCATTCAGTATATTCTCCCTGAACATTGATACAATTGCTCCAACGATCCTCCAATCTAGGGATCCCATCCCTGAAGTGAGAACTCGGAAGGTCTGCAAAATACGCTTCAACAACCGTTATCACCTCTTCATTTGATGAAAAACGCTTGCCACGCATAAATTTTTTTAGTTCTGGGAACAAATGGAAGTCGCTGGGGGTCAATCTGGTGATTACGGTGGATGCTCCAACAATTCCAACTTTAATTCATGGATTTTAGCCATTGTCAAAATGCTCTTGTGACAAGGTGCAATGTCCTGATGAAAAAGGTTTTTTTTCTCCTGCAAACCGGGTATTTTTTGACGAATTTTTTCCTTCAACTGTTAAGGTTGCAATAATATGCAGAATTAATTGTTTTACCAGTTTGCAAGTAATCCACAAACAAAATTTCTTTCGCATTCCAAAAAACTGATGCCATAACCTTCTTAGCCGATTTCCGGACACGAACTCGTTTCGAAGCCGAACAACCAGGTTCACACCACTCTTTAGCCTTTTGTTTTGATTCAGGATCATGGTGATAGACCCAATTTTCATCCATATTGATAAATGGACGCACAACATCCACTTTATCCTTATTAAAACGCCCCAAGTGTTGCTGAGAAAGTCGCATTCGAATGTGTTTTTGTTCCATTGTTAACGAATGCGGCACCCATTGTGCACACAGCTTTCCAAAACCTGAAATTTCACTTAAAATATGGCTCACACTACCTAATGAGAAGTGTAGAGCCTCTACTAAATCTCTCTCAGTCAATCGACGATCTTCCAAAACCATATCCTGTATTTTGGCTATGATTTCTGGTGTTGATGCGCTTTTTCGACGTCGTTCACGTGGATCGTCTTCAAGGCTTGTACGACCACGTTTAAATTCAGCAACCCATCTTTCTACTGTTCTAATTGTAGGTGAACAATCATCATACACTTTTAACATTCGTTCGTGAAATTCTTTTGGCGCTACACCTTCCGAAAATAAGAATTGTATCACTGCACGATATTCAATTTTTTCCACTGCTGTGACACGGCGCACTAAATGGCTAGTCAACAAGGAATGAATCGACAGATTGAAATGAAACCTCACATGCGTTCATATGAAGAGTGTACCAACAAATCAAAAAAATTTGGGCTAGTAGCAACGCCCACTCTTATCGAATGACAGAACTTTTTGAACAACCTGGTAATTGTTATTTTCCCAGTGTTCGCGAGTTGAGCTCGCGCGTCGTTTTGAGTTTCTTCCCATAACAGAGGAATGTTAGAAGAAAGTAGCACCCTAGCCAAAGTTTCACACACTGACAATGAGAAGTCCCAGCACAGTTTATAGCAATCCCATATCTCAATTTTATGACTGAAAATTGGAGGACGGCGACCTGTACAATCAATCATCGGATACAGTTCCCGTCGGTGAGCAGTTGTGGCCTTCAGGCACCGCTCCACATAATCGTTTCTGATAGTGCCCTCTAAAAAATCTCCGCTGGAGCCGGTCAGTGTCGGAATCGATTTAAGGCATCTTTCATAGTCCTCACCGTAAGCGCGGCACGCGCGTGACGCGCGGGACGAGCGGTGGACTATGAAACTTTTCACCGCGCGGGACGAGCGGAAAGCCACTATGAAATCTCCAGCGGCACCGCCATGGCGGTGCGGGTAAAAGTAGGGCCTCAACTGGGACTTGCACAGAAATTCCTGGCTTGCATTTGCGTATGCGGTGGCGCAGGATAGTCCCAGAATTATTTAGGTTGGAGTGGACTCAAATCGAGAAGCAAATATTGATTGAAACGGTAAAACCGCCACGGCGGTTTGGGCGGCGCCGCTATGGCGGTGCTGATGGACTATGAAAGTTCTTACCGCGCATCCCGCGCGTGCCGCGCGGCAAGAACTTTCATAGTCCACCGCCCCTCCCGCGCGTCACGCGCGTGCCGCGCTTGCGGTGAGGACTATGAAAGATGCCTAATGAGCCTACCATGAAGTCGCGCAACCGACGCGAAGCCGCATAAATGCTGCGCTTAACCTTGGGCAACGTTCGGTGAGGTCGTAACGTGTGGGGGGGGATTCCAGGACTGCGAAGCACTGTCACTAGAAATAATAATGATGAAGGCTATGGTCATTTTGTACCATCCATCTCGAACAGTCTACAGGGAACTATGCATCATTCCTGATGTAATCCTTGGATTGGAGTGCGATGCGAATGACTATTGATGCTCTAACGAATTTTCGGATTGCTTACGAAAATATTTTTCATTTCGCTAGTCGTTAGTCGTTAGACGTAACATCCAAAAAGCCCGTTAGTCGTTAAATTCGTTAGTCGTTAGTCGTAATTACGCACATCCCTAATCGGGACCCTGCCTTTAAAAATGAGGATCCGTCAACAGTTCTCACCCGTCATCTACCACGAGGAACAGAGGGGTCTTGTCAGGCGTCAACGATCCAGTCAGTATTGTTAACTCTTCTCACGGAAAATCCTGACATCCAAACTTACACAGTTGAACTTCTTGTTTTTCAGTATTTTTGGGTCGGAAACAGAAAAACCTGTGACGCATTGCAGCGAACACACCGAAAACGACAGAAGAGCCAAAAGGATATGGTTTAGAAGGGCTTCAAACAATTTTTTGTTGTAGAGACTGACGGTTCTGTAGGACTTCTTTGCTATGGTCATCTACCCCAAGAGCTTATCTGCTCAAGAAAATTGAAAAAAATCACGTTTTCTTGCGCGTACGATGCCTTAAAGGCACAGGACACCCAAAAAATTAATTTACAGATTTCATACATATCTTGGAGAGAGTCACACGCTGATCACAGTGGTATCTTTAAAAACGTCCAAGACCCCATTTGAACAGAGTTATGGCTCTTCAAAGATGCCTGGATCTCGAGGGTGTAAAATGGTGGACGAGTTGTCTCGGGCCTGTATTTCTGTTCATTCGCAATCATCGCGTGAGAGAAAGCTAGGATAAGGAGACAGTCCGGTTATGGACTGAAGAACGACGACTTGTTCGAATCCATCCATCCATCGAACTGCTATCGAGTTCGGAAATCTGTTAGGGGTCGGGCCTGTGGTGGTGAGCGAAGGGGGCCGGGCCTGTGGTGGTCGCTTATATCTTGCTTATTTTGAGTAAATGAGATCTGGCATTTGGCACCTGCTATACAGGAGTGGTCTTCTACACAATTACATGAAAATCTCAAAATTCATATCTGAGGGTGTACTGTGCCTTTAAAGTCTGGTGATCTCACCCGCGTGACAGATTGACAGCAAACAGAACTAGGTAGCCGATTTCTTCGCTAATACCCTGAGCGCGGCCGCGGGACTCAGACCCCTCGTCCAACGATGCTACTAGGCCGTAGCCTTGGGAGAGAATCCGGCATGACGAGAATCCCCAGTGGTGATACGCAGCGGTAAAGCGCCTGATGATAAAGATGCAGATCACAAATAATGCTTTCGCGTTCTGACATTATCAATCCAACATAATTCATCATCACTAATAAGAGCTTAGAAACGCTCACTTCCACTTCGCATCGCTCCACCATTGGCTTAGCTCACCGATTCTCCACTGAAGTCGGCTACGTTCATCGGCAAGATCACGAAGACGGGCTTCTTTCTCCTCAAGTATCTGCATGCTTGCTGATTGTCGAAGCTTCTCACTAAACACCAGTTTTGAAATCTGAACCACAGTCTCTGCGCCTCAAAATATACGAACAACTCACGATAACTCGTCATTAATTCCCCTCAGACGCCCGTTTTCACCTTCGAGCTGCATGACACGTTTCATGGTGTCTCTGAAGAGAGAAAGAAGTGGTGGCCTGGCTTGGCAGAATGATACAAAATGACAAACCTGTTAATTTGCTCGCACTTCTGTCGCTCAGCTTCGCTGTTTCTGAACGACTGATTCGAAAGCTGTAGTTTTGTTTCCAGTGCTCTTATCTGAGAAAACTTTCACTGAAGACCTATTCATGTGACGAAATCTGTCACAACCATATGATCCCCTGAATCATGGACAAGTAGTCTACGTATTCGGATTCCGAAGCAGAAACAGTTAAGAAATTGTAGAACAATATTCGGTCATAAATATGTTGTCGGGTCTCAAGGAAGAATCGGCCATGAATGACGATGTGGTGCGCTCGGAAACGTGAGCTTCAGTTCGCGTGTGATGATGATTATCGCGGATCAATGCACACGGCTGGCTCCCACGCACCCGAGCTCCACCATTGGAGTGTGGTGCAGGTCTTTCTTCAAAGCCGACACCACAGTTCTGGCAGGAGTCTGAATTCCTAGACTCGTTTTGCCGACACTACATTTCGAGGCAAAGAAATTTCATTGGCCTACTTCACTGCTCGACTCAAAACAGTCATACAGTCGACACGAATCGCACTGGCACCATGCCGGCGTAGTTCGCGTTGGCGCAAACTCAGCGCACGTATGGTGTAACATAGGTATATGTACCGAGTTGGCGACAACCCAGGCTAAGCCAGTCAAAGGGAACACAGCACCGCCGGGAGATGACAGTAGGAAAGAGGGTGGCTCGGCAGCAGTTGGCGGGCGAAGCGCGGGCACTGATAATCACCAATAGGAGAAGTAGGTGGTTTTCTCAGAAACACAAATGGAAAATGGATAGGCTAAAAAGGATGGAAGGTGGAAGGAGTGACGATAAAAAAACTGAATAAAAATACTAAATTCTCTATAACTATTCTGGTATCAAACTCAGTCGGCGCAGAATCGTCCGCCGACAACGAATTGAACTAAACTGATGGAGAAGTCTGCGTCAAGTGTGTGCAGTCTGTCCTCATCAGACTGTCCGCCCACGCGGCCGGCGTGCGTGTTGAGCGGCTCTGGCGTAGGCACGTTCCGAACCAGTAATTCGATAAGGGAATATTAGACGAATATATTATTTTAATCAGTTGTTTGCAGTCGCGCAAAAGCTGGACCGAAAAGTGCCTCCACGATGACTGCGAGACACCACACCGACCGCATGGGCGGAAAATCTCATTTGGAGTGACTTTAAGTATAACCGCTTCCACCAATAGTAACTGCACTGGTGGCATTTTGAGGATAACATTGTTAAGTGTGAGCACGACGCAATGCGCTCCAACTATGAGCAAGGGCGAACGAGTAGCTATCGGCCTGCGATAGCCGCAGCGCAATCGCTCGTTCCGAATCATGATGTCTGCAGCCCGCCTCAAGCTATGAAGAGGATCGTCGCTACACCCTCGTATATAACGACCCATTCAAAGGATAGAACATGAACATAGAAAGAGTCCTCGAGAGCAGACATACTACACGTCACATCTACTCGTCTTGGGTAAAATGATCGAAAATGACTGTACTAACCTGCGCCTTAGCCGACTCATCCATGCTTTCAAATCCAGTTCGCAATTTCGGTGAGCCTGAATGTCACATAGAGTAGAAAATTCTGAGACCAATTATGGAAATGTCCTATGCGAGAACTTTGAAACTCACTTGGGGGTGGGAGCGTGAGACGATCGTGATCTCCGCTCAGGAGGCTCAGTTGGTTCTCCAAATATGCGACTCTGAAAGACTGAAACTTTTCCCTCCCTCCTCTAGGGAAATTAGAAAAGAGTTCCAACTTGTCCTTGGAGTTGCTCAGCCACTCTCTGTGCTCTCCGAGATGCCATTCGCATTCGTCTTTCTCCTTTTTCGCTGAGGCAAGATTCGCCCGGAGTTCGGCGATAACGTTGTGGAGGTTGCTAAACGGGTGGTGGTCGTAATGGGTCGGAACCGCGAAGAAGACGGGGTGGGGCGAAGGGCCGTGATTAGCCAAGTCGGTGTATTCTCCAATCACGGCTCTTTGCTTCTCCTCGGCTCTCTTCGCAGTTTCGACACATTAAGACAACCATCTCAGCTAAACAACAACAGATGTTTATGACACAAATGAAATTTCATTCAAAACATACTTGATCTCCTCTTCCTTCTCTCCTAGTTCTTGGATTCTGAAATACATACATATATGGAGAGTAATATAAAAAAAAGTGTAACTTTCGTTTCAAATTTACCGATTTCTGGCATCCCGAAGATCGTTCTTAGCTGTTTCAAGTTCTCCAATAATTTGCGCTACATGCTGATCTTTCTCTGTGATGACGGCTAATTGCTCAGCTTGAATAGCTTCAATCAGTTGTGTCTTCTCGGCCTCCATTTCACTAAGCTTCTTCTCCAGCTCAGCAACTCTGCAGAAAATTGTAACTTCGATTAAATTTTTTTCCAAGCATTTATCGGTGCTAAAAATGAAGGAACAATAAAATGTGTTGCTTCATGGCTGCGTATTAGCTTCGCCAGAAAAGCTATCGAGTGAATTTACGGATATTGATCAAAGGCAGTGTTCACAATTAAAGCAGCCATCGAGTTTTCACAGGAAAGCGAAAAGTCCGGAGCTCATCGCAACAACAACAATGGAGACATGGCCGAAAACACGCGATAATTAGCCCTACAAAGCCCAAGAACTTGCACGAGGTATGCCCGCACCGCCCAATTTCTCCCTGGCTGCTGAGGAAAGGGGCGGGGCGGGCACCCCACATTCAACTTTTGGGGCTACTTTTTGAAAAATACGGGAAGAACATCGAGTTCTAATGACTGTAGCAGAGCTTAAATGGGAAGTCTCCAGGATATAGACCAGATCCCAGGGGGGATCTTCAGCGCAACCATCAGAGCCGGATTGGAGGCCGGCTAGAGATGAAGGCTATGAACCGATTCTGTTTTTGAAGCCGTTAAAGAGAGTCGGGAAGAAATCAGGCCGCAGTTTTGCGGTGTCATGAGGTCAAATTAAAATCAGCCATTAATTTCCTGGAAACCCCTAAGTGCACAGCTCGCTCGACTTGGCCGAGTTGTTTCTGCGACGAAAAATAACACAACGGCATAAGAGCTGATATTTACCTAGGTCCAAATTCATTTTTTTCTCTCAACCTGATTACGTGAGATTTCGCACGAGCCGCACGTGTAGATTTCAGCAGGAGATTTTGCCCGCGAGAGAGAAGAAAATGCCCGCCTGGAGGGGAGAATTTGTCCGCGAGGGGGAGAGAAAATACCCGCATGGAGGGGAGAATTCACTCGCGAGCAAAGGAGAAAATCCCCGCAAGAAAGGCAGAAAATTTCCGTCGCGAGGGCGAGATTTCGGTTGCGCTAGAAAACATCGTGCGAACAATGAGTGTTGCTCCGTGCACTTCTCTGCTGCCGTTTCTCCATTTTTTGCTCCTTTTTGCTGTTTCTCCATTTTTTTGCTGCCTAAGCCTAAACCTAAGCCTACTGCCATCGATATTGGATGGATCTGCACCAGACCGCTACATAAGACCGGCAGAGCTGGAACGACAGCGCAAGATTCAAGAAGAAATCCAACAGTTCTCTGCGATCCCTGACCCTAAGATCACGCCGAGAACGTCCAAAAGATGATTGGACTCTCTAGCAAGGCTTATTGGTCTGTCTTAATATCACCCAGTTACTTTTGAAAAAATTTCTTACCTCAGGGACCCCAGGGTAACACCATTTTTCTAACTTCAGAGAAGTTGAATAGACGGTTAGTTAAGCTAGGTGTTAGAATAAGGGATGCGCGGCAATTGCCGTTTGCCGATTTTCGTTTGCCGGCCGTTTTTGGGATTTTTTTGCCGTTTTTCGTTCGCCGAAATTTTTTGTTGTTTTTCCATCAAAACTCGGCAAAACATTGGAAGGGAACGCCACCTATGCTCGCGACTATGTGGGCACTAGGGGTACTCCGATTATCCGTTGTTCGCTCAACCGTTAGCCGGGGCTTTCAGTTATCTAGGGTGATAGCAAATCTGTTTGAAAACGCGAGTTAACTCGTGGTAAGTTCGCGGTAAACTGCACCTAATCGCGAGCATTTTATTTGAAGATTTCCAGGAAAGGGACCGGACATCGCTGAAACTACGCACTCGCATGCCACGTTGTGAGACACTAGATACGCATAGTGTAAAAAATTCAAAAAAAAAATGATCGATTCTGTCTTTTCTGGAGAAAATATCGATTTAGAAAAAATTTCAGAAGATTTTAAAAACTTTTTTTAGCTTGCAGCAGGTTCGCGCAAAATTCCAACTTAACGCGAGCTGACAGAGAAATTGGAACTAGTGTGTGAATGAGGAGAAGGATGGATAGTTTTCGGAAAAGTCTTCCGGAGAACCTATTCTAAGGCTATCCATCTTTTTCTTCACTTATAATCCACTTCCATTCTCTCTGTCAGCTCGCGTTACGCTGCAGTTTTGCGCGAACTTAACGCGAGACTACCACCCAGTTGTATAATCACTCATTTCATTTGAGTTACTCGCAGTCGGTTCTAGTTTTGTCAGAGCGCGGCTACCGATCGCGTAGCCGCAGAGGCACTACCGCGGAGCCGCAGCGGCACTACCGCGGAGCCGCAGCGGAACTATCGCGGGCCACCATGACATTGCCGATGTGACTCCGCGATAGTGCCGCTTCGGTACTTGTAGGAGTCCAAGCCGCAGCTGCAATTTCTTTGATTTCCACGAGGTCCCTCTATATCTTGTTTTTGTTCATCTGATGCCATGAAATGGAACTACTCCCTTGAATTAGAATTATTAGACTGATGACATAAGTGTTAGAAAAATAAAGGGAAAAAAAGTAGAGCGGCACATGTCAATAACTTTTGGGCCAATAAATCTAAGGGATGAGGTTTTTGCCGTTTGCCGATTGCCGCTTGCCGGCCGTTTTTGGGATTTTCTTGCCGATTGCCGTTTGCCGAAATCTCGAAACCGTTTACCGCACATCCCTGGTTAGAATGCATTCTACTATTTACCACATTTTAGTTCTCCGAATGAATTTAAGGCACCTACACTAATTCATAGTTTTGTTCTTTTTTCAGTTTTTCGCACAATGAAATTATCTATGAAACTGTGCAGTTTGTATGGGGTTTCGATACACTTATACCGTGGGTGCGCGTGTGCAAGCGTTGAATATTCTATTCTAAGAGGTTGTGGTAGGCAGTTAGTCATAAGGCAGGGTCATAGAAGAACTGTATTTTTGATGCTGGCATTTCCTCCCCTCGTGGGCGGGCATTTTCTCCCCTCGCGGGCATATTGCCCCCCCCCCTTGCGGGCATATTCTCCACGCGCTACACATCGGGCAAACTCTCTGGGCATTCGGGCAAATTCTCCGTAATTCTCCGTAAGCCGTTCTAAACCTCGATTTCAGTAGCGTTTCTTTTTCATAGCTGAGTGTAGCGGGATTTTTTCTCAATGTTTTTCTCAATTAATTTCGAATTTTCTGAAAACAGGGATGTGTATGTGAGTGACAAGGAGATCTGACCAGAGAAAAAAACGTTGAGGAAAAATACCGTTTCACGCAGCTATGAAAATGAATCGCTCATTAAAATCGCAGTTAATTACATAGTTTGGTAGGGAAACAAGCGAGAGCGGGACATAACGGTGAGCATTAGATGCCATTTCAATGGCATCTCAAGTTTTTGGCACAGTTTCGTAGAGTTGCTAATTAGGGTCCAAAACGCTCAAAAATTCAAAAATCTAACGAGGGGTCAAGATAAACACGACCTCCTGAGAGGATTTCGCAGCCCCTTCCGGGTGGTCCTCTCCTACCCATGATGGGAACGAAAGCGTCATCTCGTTCTTTAAGCTAGAGGACGAGGAAATAGTGTGCAGGAGAAGAGGGAGAGAAGTCGGGGTCGCCATCTCCGAAAATCTATGTACTCCCGAGTAGATTTTGGTCACCCTCAGAGCCAACATCTGGTGGATGAAGCCTAGTTTTGACTGCAGGTGGTCGCTGCGGCCATGAAAACGACAACTGTTACTTTTCCATCTCGCGTAATGGAAAGCCGCTCCAACTGTGATCGCTTCGTGGCAAGCGTCCTATATCGCTGGGTCGCGGGTCGAAATCCTATGTTTTACTGCATCGCTGTTTGAAGAGCGATTCTCAATGGTCGCTGACCGTCGGTCCATCGCGGCCAAAATGGCAGCGATGGAGCGATTGCCAGCGAATGACAAGTTTCGTCTAGTGAACGTTGACCCTTTCACATGACAAGCTCAGTGTTTACGGGTCGAAACGTGTTATTGATAACTACCAGCCATTAATTTCACTGATTGATTGAGTTTCTTCGATAATCCTTGAGGCTATGCACTAGTGTTGGAACGAATATTTTTTTTGAATATTCGAATAAACGAATAATTCGAATGTTTCACTTCTTCGAATATTCGATTATTCGAATAAACGATTATTTCACTTCTTTGAATATTCGATTATTCGAATAACCCGAATAATCCACTTCTTTGAATAATCGAATATTCGAATTATTCGAATACTCGAATATTATTCGAATAAACGAATATTTGGGGAACACTATTGCGTACTATCCCATCCAATCCACTCGGGCAAACTGGGGCATCGACAACAGGTTGAGTAGTTGTTATCTCATAAACTGCACCCTCTTGACAAGTCAAATCGCTCGCATTGTAAGCCTGACAACTGCCCGTTGCCCAGCGACGTCCGCCTGTTGTCGGTCTGTTGACATTTTGACCTGTCACGTTTAGCGGCCTATTTAGCAGCGGTTCACATCCAGCAAGACTTTTATGTGGCTTAGGAACTACTTTGCACCGACCCGCGTCGCGCCCGGCGCATCGATACACATCGCGGTCAGCACACCTACACGCATCGCGGTCGGCACACCGACACGCGTCGCGGTCGGCAAACCGACACGCGTCGCGGTTGACACACCGACACGCAGCGTAGTCGGTAGACCCACGCGTCGCGGCTGGGTCGCCCAACCTCCACTGAGGCCGCCACCGGATGGGCAGGGCTTCCAGATGCTGGGCGGGGCCAGTGTACTGCATACTTGGGTAATTGAACCGGCTGCACTCTTATCACTTAAAGGCAGTGTTCACGATAAGAAATGTGTTTCAGTTTCTACTAGGAATGGGTAGTGGAGGGGCACACTGTAACGTTGACGTCGAAAGAACGCATGGAATCGAGCCAAGAAGAGCCCCAAAAGAGCCCGAAGTTGCAACTCCGAGCGCATTGAAAACCCCAAAAGCGCATCACACGCCCACCGACGTGGACAAATGAATGCTCGAGATCGAGAGATGAGCGATGGTTTCCGATCATTAGCCCCGTTCTTCCCTTCATTCTCAACTTCTCTCTTTATTCAGGTTTTCGCATACATCGGCTGCAAAAGGCGGAAGTTACAAGCCTCGGACAACTCATCCACCATGTTTCCTTAGCTCAATCTTTGTGGGACCATAACTCCGTTCCCAGAAGGTCTTGTACGATTTCAAAGTTATCATTGGAATCAGCATGGGGCCGTTTTCAAGATAGGCGGGAAAACAGAAAAACGATTTTTATCGTGAACACTGCCTTTAAGTTGAGCATACACGCTCGTAAACGTGGTTGAGATACTAACTACGGAAGTTGAATGGCATGGCTCAGAATAAACGCCTACGCATTCTGAAGCGTCGAAAACGACCACAAGTGACGCTACACGACTGAGGAGTCGGCCCCGCACCTGTATTTGCGTCCTCCCCAAGACAGGAGTGCTGGGTCATTCCCACCATTGTCGATGTGTATGGCTCACTTATTGTACTCATTGTACCACCCACAAGCGTCGCCGATGGTGGGAATGGCCCAGCACCCCTGTTTTGGAGGAGAACGCAAATACAAGGGGCGGGTAGATACAGGGGCGGGGCCAACTTCTCAGTCGTGTAGCGTCATTGTAGGTCGTTTTTGACGCTTCAGAATGCGTAGGCGTTGTGTTCTGTGCCATACCATTATATTTCCGTGGTTATCTCAACCACGTTTACGAGCGTGTACTCTGAGTTTTGGCCGAGAAATAGCCGCGAAACAGACGCAAAATGCCTTTTTCCCGAGTAATAGTCGCGAAATATCCGCCAAATAATGCTGGCTGCAAAATAGTCGCCAAATAATGCTCGCTGTGAAATAGCCGCAAAATACCCGCTAAATTGCCGCCAAATTTGTGGTCTGCTCCGGTCTAGTTTGGTTTAGCTTAGTTGAGTTCAGTTGAGTTATGCGCGGTTTATGCGATGGCGAACTTCCTAGTGCTGCTTAGCCGTGCCCTACTCCGGAATCTCAGCGACAATTCGAAAAAACTCAGCGACAATTCTTAGTTAGTCGTTGAGACCGACACCATGTCACTGGGAACTCGCCGTGTAATATTTTGCTTCCCAGCTCCATGAGACGTCTGGGCGACAACAGACGTTGCGTGGCTCAGGATGTGGCGCGAACTTGAGACTACATCCAGCTAGTCGTCCTAGGTGGCTGGAAACCATCGAAATCCACGTCCAGCATTATGGAAGGAGAGAACTTGAGCTTTTGCGTCAGAACTCAGGTGAAGTTCACCGGGAAAGTGAACAAATAGCATCACCTCGAACCAATTTCATGAAAATACACATGAAAATGGCTCATTCTGGCCATCATCGTAAGAAATTTCCATGTTGCTCAAGTGTTGCTATACTTATGAGCCGCTCGAGATTTAGACTTTTCTCTATAACTTAAGGTGAAATGGGCATTTCTAGAGTTTTGACAAAATCCTACGAGCGATTTAATATATTGGAAATACCTGCTATACTGTGCTTATCTGGGTCAAACTCCGGTCCGCAATTGCGTCTCGACACGCTTTGCGGCCGCGCGCTTTCGAGTCGGAAGAGTTTCCAGCGCCGCAGCTGCGGATCTGTTGATTCTAGGTGGGTTTTAGAAACTGGAAACTAAACAAAATTGAAGAAAACTGCATAAAAAAGGCATATTGTGTCGGCTTTAGAGCTGGAAGCTCGATTGACTCGAGCGCGTGCGGCTGCAAAGCGTGTCGAGACGCAATTTCGGAATGGAATTCAACCCAGATAAGCACATTAACTTTATATTTATGAGGTACCGAAGAATTGTGAGAAATTAGTAGTCACTACGCTAAGATGTTTGAAATGTAAAATCAGGGCAAAATCAAATGCGATCTTGTCGAATGTTCAAATTATTCGTGCTGAATATTCGAATAAACCGAATATTTCACTTCTTTGAATATTCGAATATTCGAATAAACGAATATTCCACTTCTTTGAATATTCGATTATTCGAATAACCCGAATAATCCACTTCTTTGAATATTCGAATATTCGAATTATTCAAATATTCGAATATTCGAATATTATTCGAATAAACTAATATTCGGGCAACACTCTACTATGCACTATGAACAGAATCACTGCCGCTGCTACATCGCTGCAGCAGCGGGTGTGAAATCGCTGCGATGAAAAACAGCAGCGATGCAGTCAAAACTAGGCTTGACGCAAATGATGTTTGCGACTTGCGTCAGCCGTGGTCAGCCATCTCCGTTCGATTTTCTTATGTCGCTCTCCTCATAATCATTCCTCACCTTCGTGATTGAGGAAATCGCCGTACGTTAATGATAAACCCTGAGAAATTCTGTTATAATTTAGATTTTAAAGATTTAAAGCAAGAGAAGTAAACGAGTTGGTTCAATGACTGTAACAAACCAGAGGTTACAGATTTGTGGCTCACCGAATGCACTTGCGAATAGAGAAAATATGTATTTCTCAGTCTGAAGCAGGGGGTTATTCTGAAGCAGAAGGTGTCTGCTTGAACACGTATGTATCATAGCTGTAGTCCCTCTGTCAAAAGAACATGAGGGCAAGTTGCTGAATAACATGCGTGGCCTCTGTCAATTTCAGTGCACCCTTATTTTCGTAATTTTTTCGCGTGTAGTTCTCTTTGATTTTCAAGAAAATCGATAATCGATAGATTTTTGAGAGAAGTTGGTAATATGTGTACAGACCGATAGAAAACCTTAAGGGGTACTTATCTTCCACGTTTGACGCCTGTACGTCGCAAGGTAAACGGAAAAAGTGGCACGCATTCGGCTATTCTAACACTGACCTGGCCCAAAGATGAATTTCGGCCATTTGCTCTCGCGTTCTTTCAGTAGAGGGCCTAAGGACTTAAGCTATGACAAGTTCCCGAGCAGACACCCTCTGCTTAAGAATCACCTCAGATGGAGCAGTTCTTTACGGTCACATGGGGAAACGAGAAAGAATTTTTGAAGCCGACTCATTGACGAGTTCTACCGTGAAAAATCAGGGACCCTTCAGGCGTTCGCTCACCATTTGTACAAAAGGCATTTTGCGCTCCGAAACTTCGTGCAATTGTAGAGAGAGGATTGATGCAAAGAACGGACTACACAGGGTGATTAGCGGCGCACATATGTATGTAGGCGTGGCAAGGTTAGAAAATTTATCACCTTATTTAAAAAGCACCCAGCATAAAGCTCGAAAAACTGCACGGAATATGCCCATCCTAATCACTTCCTCGGCGGCCGCTGAGGAAAGGGGGCGGAGCGGGCACACCACATTCAAGTTTTGTGGCTGTATGCATCTATTTATTGCTCGTTTCGAGCTGTTTTTTGGATACTGTTACTGCAGGCCTCGGACTTTTGGAGTTGAGGTAAAATACGAAGGTTGTTTGCTATTGTTCGAAAAATGCGGGAACAACATCGGGATTGATTGACTGTCCTGACTGTAGAAGAGCTAAAATAGGAAGTCTCCAGGGCATGGACCAGATTCCGGGATGTTCGCCAGCGCAACTACCGGTGCCGAATCAGAGACCGGCTAGGGGCGACCCGAATGCAGTGAACCAATTCTGCTTGTCGGGAAGAAATTCGGCCTCATGACACCGGAAAGTTTTCCGGTGTCATGAGGTCGAATAAAAATTAGTCATTAGCTTCATAAAAACCTCTCAGGTGCGACAACAGCATGCTCGGCTTGGCCGAATTACAAAGCTATGAGAGCTGATGTGGGCCTAAACACAAATTCATTTTTTCCTTAGCTATTCTACGCCTGTACATATCGCTGAGGAATGATACCTTCGTTGATGGTTTACCGAGCAGCCGAGTTAGAACGGCGCTAGGGCTTTTATGGTTGAGTGCAATTAGGAGCTCTATGAAAAGAATAGCGCTGGTTCAATCACGGCAGAAGCCAAGCGTTTTGGGCCATTCTCAGATCACATGTATAATGAGAAACGAAATAAATAAGCCACTAGCCAGGTTGTGAATGAATGGATTTTCGAATGGAGCTGAAAGGTCACTTTTGACGACAGAATAATTTACAAGACACATTTTCGATTGATTCAGCGTTTTTATCTCATTTAGTTTCAAAGATTCTGGAAATAGGGATGGATAGGGGACGTGACAGGGAAATGTGGAAAGAATGAAAACAAATTGAAAAAATCCCGTTTGGCGCGGCAATGAAAAGGAACCGTCCAGTGAGGTGGATATTCTTGATGTCATCCCTCGTAAGCGGCGTCAGCAACTCGACTAACCACTAAACTTGTTATCCGAAGTTCAATCTTCGGACAATGGATTGATTCGGGTAGCCCTTACAATTTCGCGGATAATCTTTCGATTCGGATAACGCTCTTTGAAGAGGTTTCGAATAATTAACCGACTAGCTTGATGCCAAAATTCAAATAATCGTATACGGATAACCAGAAGGATAGTCTGGGATAACTTTTGAAAGAAAACAGGGGTAGAACTTCGAAAAGTTAACAAGCTATTCAAGGCAAGCCCTAGGAAACGTTGGTTGAACGTCAAAAAAGTGTAACTCCAATTCTTCATTGCATTTCTAGCGTGTTGAAAAATAAATTCAGTGTTTCTGTGCTCAGCAATAACACGTTCCCAAATTCGCGGCTGCTATCTTTATTCTGAGATAGCTTGTTGCTGGCTCAAAAACCTGGCCATTTTAAAAATTTTACTCCGAAATTTTCAGCACTGAAATGGTAGCTGCCGTCCTCACATGTTTGAGGGGGGGGGGGGTAGAAAGATTTCCGAGGACAATACACCCATTTTCGTTGCTATCACTTGATCAGCGGGAGAAAAGTGAATTTTTTTCCGGAAGGGAATTTCCCGTCTTCGGCACATTTGCAGTATATCAGCCCTCGGCGACAGGGCGCTGCGACAGACACGCGAAAACTATTCCTACGACGGCCGATGCCGTTGCTGCGATGCGGGCCCCGCAGCGACTTGTGTTGGATTGCATGGCAGTCGCTCATTACAGCGACGAAGTGTACCATATCCCTTGCGGTTCGGTGAAGAGCTCTGCCCCGGATTATGAGCAAGATAAAGAGCTTCTCTCTAATCTACTGCCTGAGGTCATGATTCTTGGCTCCAGACAGACTTTTTAAGGACTGTTGACTATCCAGAGCAGCGAGGTAAGGCACCTCAATTTTCGGACACTCAATTAACAGTGGGTGTTGGGTTGCTACAACATGGGGAAGACCTGCTGTAGGGAAAAAAAGAAACATCTGCTGCAAGGAATTCCCTAATTGTTCTGCTGCGGAGAAATCGCCTTTGCCTCCCCCCCAGCCTGGTTTGAGGGGATTTTTCCAACGTGTTCCAGGAGATTTTCCGTGCTCGTTCTTAAAAACTTCCTCATAGACAAGAGAGTCGTTTAGTTTTTCCTCCACCGTTAACTAATTTTTCAGCGACTATCATTGAATGCAGCACAGCTACCTCAATGGAATACAACAATATAAGACGAGATAGACACTTCCCCCAGAAAGAACAAGCCAGTGTTTTCCAGATAAACAAGTCGTGAAAATGTCCCGTGATCAGAATGATAACAGCACACAAAAACTTCAAGTTAATAATAGTGTTTTGGTCGGCGCTGTATTTTTTGTCCAAAAAAAAATTCCGTTTTCTCCGTATCAGTGGCTCTTCGTATAATGGTTTCACTCGGATAAACAAGATTTTCGAGGGACCGGATGATGGTTTGATTCGGATAATAACCTTTTTCAATTTTACGGATTTCGGATAATCCGAACCTTATGTAGCCCGTCGGATATCCGAAAATGATTTATTCAGATAACAAGGATAGTAGCCACTCCCATCGAAAGGCTTTATCGCAAGGGAACGTGTTCCAAACAACAACACGTGCTTCAAAGTTTTATCGCAGAAGCACGTGCTGTAAGGTAGTCTAGCGCCATGATAGCAGCACATCGACACGCGACGCGGCCAGCTCGCCGAGCACCACATGACGCCACCAGCGGTTGGACGGGCTCCTCCGCGACAGGGAGCATCCCACACTTGATAATTGTGCCGGCGACGCTGTTGACATCTGAGCCTTGCCTCGGAAGTGCTTCGTATGCCTCCCTTGGGAATGACTTCCTTGAAAAAATACGGCTGATTTCCGTTGACATGCGATGCACTGAGGGGCAAATACCGTGATTGACTGACGTATTCCTTTTGAACATAGTGAAAATTGGCCCCGATTTAGAAAACCGTTCTGTCATAGAGTTGAGTGTGTTATCACTCAACTCGATGATAGAACGGTTGGATAAATGCAATGGAAGTCTGATTCGTTGAGGCACGTGCTATGATTCGAAATACAACAGAAGCGCGTGTTCCACTAGCAGCACATTCTCTGACTATGCACAAAAACGCCTTGTCTTTTAGTTGACTGCATATTCAACGCGTATTGAACGCGACAGCTGGCTGAGAAAACAAGAGAAAAAATGAGCGCAACATGAAGACAACTCAGACAATCGCCGCATTCAATGCATGTCGAATGCGCATTCCACTCGAAGACAAAGCGGTTTCAAGCACAGTCAGGAAACGTGCTGCTTGGGAGCACGTGCTCCTATTGTGTTTCAAATTACAGCACATGTCCCGACAAATGAGACATGGTAATGATACACGTTCTACTCTATGACCAAACAGTTTTCCAAAAAAAAGAAAGCATACGACGCACTCTTGTTGGGGCGACTCAGATGTTAATAGCGTCGCAGTTTCCAATTCCAAAGTTTGCGGTGCTTTACCCTTGACCCACACAGCCGCTGGAGGCCTCGTCCAACCGCTGACGGCCCCAGCTGGTGATTGGCGAGCTGCGAGAGTCGCATGTCGGTGTGACGAAAAAGTCGTGTGTCGTTGTGATGCTACAACAGCGCTGGACTACCTTGCGGCACGCGTTCCTGCGATAGAGCCCTTCGATGGGTGTGGCCACTCGAGTTGAATGCATATTCTACAAGCATTGAATGCGGCGATTTTCTGAGAACCAGATCTTCGTCACCATATTCAAGGACTAGTGGGCTGTTAAAGGCAGTGTCCACGATAAAAACCATGTCTGATTTTTTGGTGGAGATCGGCAGCTGCGGGGCCTAGCGGAAACCTAACGTTGAAAAAACTGAGAAAGATGAGCTCGGAACGGTCCCCTGCGGCCCCAAAATTGGACACCCATCAGCTCGTCACCCCCAGATGC
Source organism: Aplectana chamaeleonis (assembly GCA_029168955.1). Taxonomy (NCBI): domain Eukaryota; kingdom Metazoa; phylum Nematoda; class Chromadorea; order Rhabditida; family Cosmocercidae; genus Aplectana; species Aplectana chamaeleonis. The sequence continues at coordinate 3,381,935 of JAPDOI010000004.1, read as the reverse complement.
ACTTTCCACGCCCACCGACGTAAGGAAATGAATGCTCGAGATTGTGAGATGAGCGATCGTTTCCGATCAATAGCCCCGTTCTCCCCTTCATTCTCAACTTCTCTCTTTACTCAGGTCAGCTCGCACACATCGGCTGCAAAAGACGGAAGTTACAAGTCTCGGACAACTCGTCCGCCATGTTTCCTTAGCTTAATTTTTGAGGGGCCATAACTCCGTTCCCAGAAGGTCTTGTACGATTTCAGAGATATCATTGGAATCAGCATGGGGCCGTTTTCAAGATAGGCGGAAAAGCAGAAAAACGATTTCGATCGTGAACACTGCCTTTAGGCGAGTATATCCTGCGGTCAACTAGAGTGCAAGGCGATCTGAAAAACAACAGAGCCACGAACTCTTTCGGAGATTAGAGCATGTTGATCTGCAAACTTCCAATTGAAAGCACGTATTGCATCATCCGGAGTGCTCAAATCTGGCTCAAGACGAGTCAATTTGAGCACGTGACGTCTTGGAAGACAATGGGGCCACGTGCTCCTGCATAGAGCGTCATTCTGGACTTCCAACGTTCCACTCATTGGGGTGCGCGCTCCAACAACAAGGACACGTGCTGGTGAGGTGATACGTGAGCGCGGCAAATGCTTAGCGAGCTAGCAGCACACGCGGCTGTTATATCAAAGACGATGTGCTGTAACGATAATTATGGCACAAAGAAAGTGGCACAAAGTTCGAAAATCTGCGGGCCACACGCCTCTAATAGTAAGCGCAGCAAGCGCTCCTAGGGTGAAGCCATCTAACTCGACTACATACTCGACTTGAGAATGTAGCGTCAAATCCGATGATGTAATCCCAAAACGGGAAGTGGAAATCGCACTTCTCACTGAGCTCCGTTTGTGGAACATCCTGAGGTATGACAACAGCTTGCTCGGCCTGGCTGATCCGTTCCTGCAGTTGGGCAATCTCCTCATCCTTCTTCCTGAGCTCCTCATCCTTCTCAGCAAGCCTGAAATTGAACATAAAATTTGTGAAGTTAATGTATCAAACACATTTCAAAAAGTAAAGCACACATCAATTTTGTCTTCTCGAGATTGTCCGACTGCTCCTGAGAGTCAACAGGTTCTTCTCCTGGTCCAGTAGATGACTGTACTGGTTGCTCACTGCAATATGTACATATGCACATACGTATGCACGCAATCATAAAATATGAGAAATTTCAAAGATTGAGCTACATGAAACAAAATATTACGTTTCTTTTTCCTCGTATTTTTCTAGCTTCTGCTGGAGCTCAATGTTCCGCCGCATTTCGTCCTTCAGCTCGGACCTTAGTTCTTTGACCCTGAAATGAGAAAGGTTTCGGAAGAGAATAGTGGCTCCAAAATTTGGAGCATTAACTACGCTTTTTTGACTTCTGCTATTTATATTTGAACGTACATATTTATTGAGTTGGGAATAGGAATTTGCGCACCAACATTGAAAATTTTGGCGACGTGTTCAAGATCGTCCGGAAGGGAATTATTTGCTCTACAAGACAGTGTGAGAGGACAGTGTAACTACTATACTTGGGTACAGCGAATATTCGAATATATCGAATAAATTTGGATTTTCGCATTAGTATCAGAAAGTATTCGAACGAACCGCTTCCGTTTCCAAGAATTACTTCAGGGGGCAAGGCTCCCACAGTTCATGAAAGTGTAGAAGTATAGCTTTCATGAAACTTAAACTCTTTGTAATGTCGGAAATTATTTGTGTTAATTGCAATTTAATGAATGACAAGAAATCTGCTCTGTCATTAGTTGTGGAAGCGTTAACCCTAGACCAACTTAAAAGCAGTGTTCACGATGAAAATCGTTCTTCTGGGGCGGAATTCATGAACGCGCGAGGTTTGGATAAGGATAAAGGCGTCGGCACTTTTAATGATTACCCTGTGCAAGCGGAAGATCGCTAACCAGTCGCGCCCACATTAAACCCAACTAAGAGGCTGGGGCAAATGAAACACTGCTCGGCTACGAGACCGTTTCCACTTGCGGGTATTCATCAAAGGTGCGGACGCTTTTGCCCCTACCCCAACCCCTCGCCTTTATGAATTCAGCCCCTGTTCTTCCGCCTGTCTGGAAAACTGTCCCGTGCTGATTCCACTGATGCCTCTAGAGTTGTACAAGACCTCACGGAGTCATGGTCCCTCAAAAAATTTAGCTAGGTAAGCATGGTGGATGAGTGGTCCGAGGCTTGTAACTTCCGTCTTTTGCAGCCTATGTATGCGAGCTGGCCTGAGCAAAGGGAGAACTTGAGAACGAAGGGAAGAACGTGGCCATTGAGCGGAAATTGTCGCTCATCTCATGACCTCGAGTTTTCATTTGTTCACGTTGGAGGTCGGGCTTCGCGCTTTTGGGGTTTGCCTTGCGCTCAAAGTGGCAACCTCGAGCTCTTTTGGAGCTCTTCCTGGCTCGTTTCATGTGTTCTTTCGACGTCAACGTTACAGTGTGCCCGTCCACTACCCACTTCTCGTAGAAACTGAAACACATTTTTTATCGAGATCACTGCCTTTAAAGGCAGTGTTCACGATGATCTTCAATTTTGAGATTATACGCTATATTGATTAAGTGGCTTCCGGGTATTTTAACTAAAATGACGTTTAAATTGAGAAAAACGTACAAGAAGTACATGAAATCCTTAAGTATGTATCACGCCGTCTCTTAAGTATCACAGGAAGTGTTTGTTGTGGCAATGAAATCTTTTGTGGACCCGTCCTATGCAATTCTCTACTCTCTCTTGCTCCGCTCCTTCCCTATAAAGCCCTAGGGCCCTAAACTAAACCTGCTTTGCATAATATATTCTTCTATTTTCGATTGACCCAGTTTTCCACCGGTGACAACCACCCTGAACATGTTCAATCAACCGGACAACTAGTCCATGTTATAGAATATTGTCACTGAAATACGACGTTTTAATGCGTTTCTCGCCGATTCTTCGCAATTTTGGTAACACTTGGAGGCACACGCATTGTTTTAAGTGAGAAACTCGGGAACGAAAATCATCGTTAACACTGCCTTTGAGAAAACAGGGAAAGTTAGAAAAAAATTGTGGGATCGCTACGAAAAGTCAATTATCTGATTATTCGAATTTTGGAACTGCCCAAGTATAGTAACTACAATACCTAATACAGAAGAGAAACGAATAATAAATAAAAACAATCGATTAAATAATTACCATCGCCCTTGAATAGAATTGTGATTATGTATGAACTTGGAGGGAGCGGAAGTTTTAAATTCGCTGTTTGTAAACTACATAATAGTATTGGATACATCAAACTGCGTTAACTGAAGCTTTTGCTTTCCAAAGCTTCGAAAAATTCATTAATCAAGATAATTATTTTTTCACAGCTATTTTACACTGAAGAACAAGTTCAAGGCCAACGATTGTCTAAATGCTTTATAGAAGATTGATTTTTTTCCATAATCTTTAATTACAGAGACACCAAAATTAAATGTTATAAGTACTCAAATTAAAAAAATGGACATATTAAAATACGTAGGCAGTCTAGAGAAATAACACGAGTATTTCCTTGTTAAACAATTACAGTCTCCACCGTGCAGTATGGAGGTCGACTTCGGAAAATATTTATATGGTAAATTTGTTCCATATTGTTAAACTCAGGCATTGTGGGGTTTGTAACGCTCAGCAAACGCGGGCCATAATCTGAACCGCTCCCGTTAGAAACGAAAAAATGAGCAAAGCGGGTGCCCCATATCCGCCGTTTGCCCTTTGCAGGTTTCGATCATGTTCGGTTCCGTCCGCGATATCCGACAACTCACTGCCGTTTGCAGGTTTCGACCATGCTAGATTAGATTTACAACGGCAAAGGAGGTCGTCGTCCTATTATGGAAGCACGTGGCGCTAGGGGCGGCGTCCCATCGTTTCAATAGGAGCGGGTCTCCCCCAACATGGACACGATCCGTGTCGCGGCCCGCATGAGGGAGTCACCCTCACCGCGGTCCGCGACAGGGACATCATTCACGCCACGATCGACCGCGAGAGAGCTTCCCTCGCTGAGGACCGTTCGGAAGACCCCTCCGCGGTCAAAAATCGCCCAGAGAGTGACTCGTCGCCACTTTCCAGGAGCGGCCCCGAAAGGCCGACTGCGCTCTCTCTGGGATGAGGCCCCTTATATACGTGCTCTGCTGCTGATATGAGCCTGATCAATTGTGAAGTCATCGATAACGTGATTTGGCAGATTAAACGAGTTCATGCCCTGTCAAATCGTGTACGAACGCAACACCGAGCCTCTCTGCAGCAGTGACGTCATCGCCAGCCAAACGGCGGAATCCGAGGTTTGGCAGGCGCTGAACGCAGACCGGAATGGCCATGCGGGAACTCTGCCGTTTGCCCCGCACAGGTCGAAATGGGACGGTTCAGTGCGCGTTAGAAATGCCAGAATGTCTGAGTAGCCCAAGTTAAATTGAACAATTGGCGATGGAACAAATGTAACGGCACATGCATGCATGTAAGGGTCCGCATTGTGAGTTTGATAGTAGACGAAATCAATTCCAAGATGAAACTGAAAAACCACTTTCAAATGCTGAGTAGTCGCGAAGACACGATTTGGGCGGACGAAATGCTATTTTTCTCGTTTTAGTTGTAAAGTTTCTGCGACGAGGAAAGGATCAGTGCTTCTGCGGGATCGAACAAAAACTTTGGAAAAATCCCCGTTCCACACTGCAATGAAAAGGATTCCGTTGAGCGAATGTCTTGGTAAGAGTACTTGAATTTCGCAGACACCAAATGATCACAGCCAGGGCTGGGCACGCGTCCCGGTCAACCTTAAGCCTAGTTTTGACTGCAAGTGGTCGCTGCGGCCATGCGAGGGACAACTGTTCCTTTCTCATCGCGCGTAATGGAAATCCGCTCCAATTGTGATCGCTTCGTGGCAAGCGTCGTACATCGCTGGGTCGCGGCGACGAAATCCTATGTTTTACTGCATCGCTGCTGGAGGAGCGATTCTCGGTGGTCGCTGCTCATCGCTCCATCGCTGCCATTATAGCAGCGATGAAGCGATTGCCAGCGAATGACACGTTTCGTCTAGTGAATATTGACCCTATCACATGACAAGATCAGTGTTTACGGGTCGAAACGTGTTATTGATAACTATCAGCCATTATTTTCACTGATTGATTGAATTTCTTCGATCATGCATGAGGCTATGCACTATGAACAGAATCGCTGGCGCTGCTACATCGCTGCAGCAGCGGGTGTGAAATCGCTGCGATGAAAAACAGCAGCGGTGCAGTCAAAACTAGGCTTTAGGGGGGGGGGGCATATTGGACATTGCAGAGAGGGCAAAGGGAGGTGCCGAAATCAAATCCCACCCCCCCCCCCAAATAAGAAGAAACGGAATGCCTGTTTTTACAATTTTTAGCAAAAAAGCTTAATAGACATGTATTTCTTTTGATTTGTCGTGTCTTCCTCTTTACTTTTTAAGGCGCATACCCACAGAATACAGAATTTAGATGGATGTGATAGATGTGTGAGTTGTTTTTGCAATAATTAATAGGTTCTGTCGAATATTTTAACAGAACCCGAACTGTCCCCGTCCGTACCGTCAAGATCCGCCGACTCGTCGTGCGATATGAGACTTGTCCGCAGGTACACAGCGCACACTGGAATGCACGCGCGCACACTATTAATTTAAAAATATGATTTATTATAGAACGGGGAGGAGAAAAGGAATGAAATTTGAGGAAATGGAAGTAGGCAAAACTAGGATACTTTCAATGTACACATTGTAGAGATTTAATGTAAATTTAAAAAAAAATAGAGCGCGGGTAATTTTTGGATTTAATAAGGTTCATTAAAATGAACCTACTTGATAAAAAACATGAATACCTGAACATGAGAAGTAAGAGCATTGAAAGAAAGAGAAGAATCTGGCGAACATCATAATATCAAAAGGTTTGGTATCTAGTGTGATTCAAGGACATTGAATCTCGTCCCGATTTTATCCCGATTTCGTCCCGGTTTACGGGGTAAAACCGGGACGAGATTTATGGTCCATAAGTTTAATTTAATATCGAACCTAATGATGCTGAAAAGTTTGCCAGATTCTCCTCTTTCTTCTGAAGCTTTTAGTTCTCACGTTTAATGCGACTTTTGATCAACTAACATCGGCATGGATCCTGAAGAGACTTTTCGTTCCCCGTTGGAGGTTTGCGCAAACTCGGTGCACCTATGCTATAGAATATGGCACCAAGTTTGCGCCGACTTTCAACAGTGAACGCGAAGTCTCTTACGGATCCATACCGACGTTAGGTTCGTTTGAATGAATCTTGTCACGGCGAAATACTCACCCCCCGCCCGCGCCAAGTTTGTTTATTTGCACTAAATTTTTGCAACGCCATATCGAAATACCATATCGAAGGTATACCATATCGAAGGTGTCCTATGTACCTCTGCCTTCTCCCATTTCCTTAGGTTTCTTTCCTTTTCTCCTCCACGTTCTGTCCCGGTTTTCGGGGTAAAACCGGGACGAGAATTTAAATTACACGTTTTACAATTGTTGTGAGCGAGTCCAATCCAGTGAGTTGGGTAGATACGGAAAAGCACATTAGGGCGAGTTAATTTCTGTGAATGATGGCATTCCAGATGGGTTAAACTCGGGTTTTTTCAGTCCCTACGCATCGCGTGAATCCTATCTTGTTTTGGAAAATATTTATATTGCAAATTTTTTCCATACTGTTATAGCTCAAATTAAATTACACAATTAGCGATGGAACGAATGTAACGGCACATGCATGCATGTGCGGGTCCGCATTGCGAGTTTGATAATAGAGGAAATCAATTTCCAAATGAAGCTGGAAAACCACTTTCAAATGCTAAGTAGTCGCGAAGACACGATTTGGGCGGACGAAATGCTATTTTTCTCGTTTTAGTTTTAAAGTTTCTGCGACGAGGAAAGGATCAGTGCTTCTGCGGGATCGAACAAAAACTTAGAAAAAATCCCCGTTTCACACTGCAATGAAAAGGATTCCGTTGAGCGAATCCACTGGTAAGAGGGTAACAGACAAAAACAAGGTAATAATTCGTAGACGCCCAATGATCACAGCGTCATATGATTTCGGATACAATGTTTCAAAGTTTAATGTGTTCATTTACCGTAGCTTATACTCCTCATTGATGTCCAGTAACTTCTCAACCTCCCTGTTCTGTAATTGGTTTCCTACGTCATTTGTCTTTGTTTAATTTTGTATCGACAAAGTTGAATGTCACAAAGAGGCAACCAATGTCCAGAACACTATCCGAAAACTCAATCACACAATATTGTAGGCCAAAAAACTCTCTTACGAACGAGCTACATAAAACAAGAAATCTTCATTTCTTCTTCATCTTTCAGTCGAGGAATCAGTGCTGTTATTTTTTTTAAATCAACGTTTATTTGTAGAAACAACATCTATCCCAACAGTTAAATCAAATGAGCCTTGAGCTTTCGGTCTCAAGTTGTAGGTCATTCGAAAGTCAACCTCTCGCTCTACAGGATAGTTTTATAGATTCTTCAAGCGGAATATTATTTATTGATTTTTGAGTAGATAAAGAGTAGCTTCCTTTTGACCCTCCACCTTTTATCCATCAAAAAATCCATAATAAATGAGTAGGTACGAAAATCAATTACACTTCATTCTACAGCGAATTCCCCTTCGAACGATCTAGAATATGTTAGCAGAAATTTCACAATTCGATGCTCATTTTGCAATTGATCAAAAAACGCGGAAGTTTATTCCTCAATACATATATTCTAGATTAGGAAACAAATATCACCTTTATAAGTAATTTTCTCTACCTGCTTTTTGTTTCAAACGCAATAAGCGCTATTGCTCCATATTTTTCACTGAGATGAGCCCGTTTGTCAAAAGAATGTCCTGCTCTGTCAGCAATAAATCAACTTTTTTCTCATATCTCAGCACGTGTGTGATACGTTTTCGTGCATTACACAGGTGAACGACATTTGAGAGATGGTCGCCAGCAGGCATTTTTTTCTGTATAGTGCACAAATGATTGCAGGGTTCCTAGCAGGAATGAAACAAAGCGCGTTCTTTCAATATCATTTTAGTGAAGAGGTGTTAGAAATCCACAGAAAAATCGAAAATTGAAAATCTGCACTCTAGTAGAAATAGAATTAGGCGGTGCCAACAAAAAAAGTTCATTGAAATGTTTGGTAGACGTGTATCCAAATTAGATGTTCTGTTCATCTCTGAAGTACTCCAGAAACTGGAAATCGAAATAGTGCGCTAGAGAGAGTGAAAATGGGATTTAATTCGCTACCTGCCTGCCTCTTAAAATTTGAATTCCATATGAATCTTAACCTCTGTCAAGGCTTTGCGCCAGATTTAGTCCAGCGAATAGAAGAGGAGCCACCATTCCGCTGGGCTTTGCGGCGCCCGCAGCAAAATCGGTCAACGTATCCTCTATTTTGGGGAGAAATTTATTGCTGTTGATCGCGTGAGTGTGTGCACGTAAATTTAGGGAAAAAGGAGTTAAGCTGCGTCTCCTTTCCCCTAAATTTTCTCGCTATCTCTCTCCCTGCTTCGCACAAGCACGTAAAGGAACAATGTAAATTTGCCTCCGGAACAGGATAATCTCTCGCCAGAGTTATCTCGAGAATATACATATTAGCAACACTGGGAAGAAATCAGCAGATTCAGCCTTCCCTTTTTCACTGAATTTGAGCAGAACTTCGTCCATGGCACCTTCATGGCGAGAATTTTCGGAATTTAGCAAGCGTCGCTAAATCCGCATTTTCTCACCTCGCGGAATGAGAGAGCGAAGTAGGCCGCTCACTCCTAGGCATCTATGTAGCCACCATCGGCAGAGAACAGGCAATCGCCCTGACTGGAATTAAGGTACCCATAGGAATCTATAGAAGGAAAAACTCCGGTTCTAGAAATAGCCATATAAAATACTCGGAAGGGCAACCTTTGCTTGAAAAGCCTATCCTTACCTCATTCGCTGTTGGATATTTGAAGGCACAGACCATCCTTAGAATCGTTTTGGAGAGAATTTCACGCTGATCACACTGATGTCTTCAAAATCGCCCATGACCCACTACTAGCGGAGCTATGGCCACCAAAATTGTGAATTTGAACGGTGAGAAGTTAATGGACGAGTTGCCTCGGCCTGTTTTTCACGGCATTCACAGCCATCGCGCTTAACCAGGCTACACGATAAAGCTAGACCAGCAACAAATGGAACATCATAGATTTCGAATGGAATCCATTGAAACCTATTGAGGTCGGCAACTTGTTGGTGGGCGTTACCCATTTTCTCTCTCTGGGGGCGTGGTCGACCTTTTCCTGGCTTTTCCTCGCTTAATCAAACCGATTGAGATTTCGCGCTCGGCAGGGTTGCTACTGACGTCGGCTTAAATATAATATCAAAAATTACCCCTGAGGTTGGACTGCGCCTTTAAAAAAGCCAACTCGTTCTTAGAAAATATTGAGATTCCGATTTCGTTTTTTTTACCATAAAAAAGATAGAGATAGGGAGAAAATTCGAAAACATAAATAGTCTAGTCCAAAAACTATGAAATCGGTTCCATTTTCTTCTGAACATTCGAATAATCATATATACATGCATAAATACACTGAACAATTGTTAATAACTTGCAGCAAGCTGTGAATAGAAAAATAAGTAAATAAGTAGGTAAAAAAATGAATGGAGGGATAAACTTCTGGGCTTTGATCAATCCCTATGAGGATGCGCCACATATTCTACTTCCATTCAGAATCGTAGAGTAGAGGCTTTTGAATGTGTATCGGGCCTATGCTTTGGCGCGCGGGGGCCGGTCGATTTTCAATGCAGTGGTCTTATCCTCCCTGACGAGCCTGGTACCAATTCACCGACCCCGGAGGGATATAAATGAATATCTAAATGAAAAAATACTTGATACACGGGAGAAACGAATTATAAATTATGTAAAAAAGGGTCCCCCAAGCAAATAATGTTTGGTTCGCGTTACAAACATTTCAACAAAAAGGAAACAATAGAGAAGTGGAATGAGGAGAGTCTAGAAAAATAAACTATATCCTCTAAGAACTATTTTCTTCGTCGACACTTCTTAACAGCGGAAACAAACCGTTTTGCTATCTTACGAGGGAGAGTTCAATGATTTCCAGAAACCATTTGGCATAATCCTCTCTTTTGATGAGATCTATTAGGCACACATCCATATATATTTTATCAACACTCGTATAATCAGAGTCCTTTATGGGACCAAAAGTGCCTCCTCGTAAAACACCAAAACGGTTTGTTTCCGCTGTTAAAGGCAGTGGTCACGATGAAAAACGTTATCGAAAAAACTACAAAAATCAGCTTAGATCAAAAACAGCTGAAAAACTATGAAGGTAGCGCGGTGAAAAACGGTCTACAAATAGAGTTTCTAGGGCCCAAAGAAGCTAGTTCGTGCACACGTGCACAGCGATGACGAAACAGATCGCAGTCTCATGCCGAGCAGTCAAAAATCATCGACATTCAGAGGAAGAAATAAATGCAAATTTAACGAATAAAAACAGTTGAATAATGAAAGCATCACTTCAGTCAATGTTTTTGACTAGATGTGTACATAAATTCGAAGGTTCATTGATTGACATTCAATTTCAAGCTAGCTGATGTTCTTGATATAAGAGGTCATCGATGCCGATGATGTGGAGAGGGCTCGTCCAACATCAAAAGACAAGAAAGTTCAGGTTTCAAATTCGGCCCAAAACAGTGGTTTTTTCGCGATTTTTTCTTATGGGTCCTACTACTCGAGATCCAGGAAAGGATTTGGAGAGAAGAAGACGACAAGCATATTTGATCGCGACCACTGCCTTTAAGATGTATCGACGAAGAAAATAGCTTCTAGAGGATATTGTTCATTTTTTGTAGACTCTCCTCATTCCACTTCCATAATGTTCCCTTTTTGTTGAAACGTTTGTAACGCGAACCAAACCACTTTTGCTTGGGGAACCCTTTTCTACAGAATTGTTCACTTTTTGTTGATATTGTGCAGTAATACCCCATGTAAGCTCTGAAAGATAGACCTCCTCTTTTTTCGACTCTACTAGTCCTCTTTCTGATGTAACGAGATTCATTGACCTAAGTTTCCAAATTATTTCTGCCACCCATACATGTGTGAGAATAACACAAAGGTTCATCATTCCTTCGTGAGTTGGTTTGTTTTGGTCGCTTCGGGTCAAAGATAGTGATTATCACATATTATTCGTTTTCACAAAAATAACTAAAGAAGTGAGAGGCAGAACTGTGAATGCGATGGCGCATAGCGGTTTGTGGGTGTAGAGAAGGGGAGGGGGGTTAGCGCTCCAAGGAAAAATTGTACGAGAAAGAGTAGAGAAAGTAAGCTCGCGTAGGTTGGAAATGTCGATAATTTTTGATCTGGTGGTATGACTGTGGCTTCATCAGGCGCAGTTTTGAATCCATCGCTTAAATACGTAACTGACGGCTTCAATCAAGAGACAGAAAGTTGTTTTGGCAGCGGAAATCTGGAAAAATCAAAGCGACCCCATTTCAGAGCTGTGTTATAAACAAGTTGTTTTCAAATTAGACAGTGATAAGCACGTACTATTTCTGTGAGAAAAGATCCGTAGGCCGGTGAAAAAGCATTAGGAGCGCTGAAGATGAGCGATCGGGAAACGAGAAAGGGGTTCGGACTCTTCTTCCCTCTTCGGGGCGTCCTTCGCAGTTTCCCGGTTGAAGCAACGGGTCCTGGTCTCCTGCTTTATCTCCGGGGTGTCCTGTACAATTTCCCGGTCTCCCGCTCACTCTCCAGAGTGTCCTGCACGATTTTCTAGCTGATCAGCAACGGATACCGGAATCCTACTCTTTTTCCGGGGTGTCCTGCACAGTTTTTAGTAAGACCAGCAACTGGTGCCGGACTCTTGTTACTCTATGGGATGTCCTGATGACGTCATCTTAAGCCCTATACACTTTTCACGACGTCCCGATGACGTCATCAGGAGCTCTATGCACTTTTCACGACGCACTCACAGTTGGGCACGCACTTTTTTGCCATTTGGCGCACCCGCACTTGGATCCCTCACACCTTCACCGGCGCTTGGCGCATTCACAGTTGGGTACCTCTCACTTTACCCAGCGCTTGGCGCACACCCAGTCGGGTCATACAGACTTTTCACGGCGCTTGGCGCACTCACAGTTGGGTCTCGCACATATATCTTGGCGCTTGGTGCACCCCCAGTTGGGTCCCACATACTTCACGCACTTTACCTAGAGCTTGGCGCACCACCAGTTTGGTCTCACACACTTTCCACGGCGCTTGGCGCACTTCCGGTGCGGTCCCACATACTTTCCCCGGCGCCTGGCGCACTCATAATTGGGACCCTCACATTTATTTTGGCGCTTACCTCATATCCACTCACCTGCCCTCCCAAATGATCGCTAGCGATCAATTGGAAGGGCAGGTGAGTTGATATGAGGTAAGCGCCAAAATAAATGTGAGGGTCCCAATTAGGCAAATTGCTACTCCTAAGTTCTTTTTAGGCAAATTGCTACCAGGCAATTGCTACTCCTAAGTTCCATTAGGAGTGAATGGAAAGCGTGACAGCCCACGGCCTACGGCGCACACCATGGAATTTTCCTAAGCTTTCGGGCTCAAAACTTTGTTATTTGTGAACCGATTCGGCCAATTTTTGATGTGCTCTGGACCCCCCTTACTTATATCCAGAAGGAAATCTCCAGGAAATTCGTTTCGTTGGATTTGCAAACTACTTCATAAAATTGTAAGTTATCGGAGAGCCTAGGCAAAACCAAATCTCCCCAGCCGCTCCGCGGTTGCAGCGATAAAAACAATCGTTTAAATAATTATCATCGCTCTTGAACAGATTTGTAAGTACGAATGAATTTGGAGGATGCGGGAATTCTAAATTCGCTGTTGGAAAACTAATAGTATTGGACACATCGAACTGCGTTAACTAAAGCTTTTGCTTTCCAAAGCCTCGAAAAATTCATTAATCGAGATAATAATTTTTCACAGCAATTTTATACTGAAGTACATGTTCAAGGTCAGCGATCGCCTGAATGCTTTATAGAGGATTGATTTTTTTCCAAAATCTTAAATGACAGAGAAACAAATTCCAAATGTAGTAAGTGCTCAAATTAAAAAAAAACGTACATATTAAAATATGTAGGCAGTCCAGAGAAATAACACGAGTATTTCCTTGCAAAACAATTACAGTCTCCTCCGTGCAGTATGGAGGTCGACTTCGGAAAATATTTATATGGTAAATTTGTTCCATATTGTTAAACTCAGGCATTGTGGGGTTTGTAACGCGCAGCAAACGCGGGCCATAATCTGAACCGCTCCCGTTAGAAACGAAAAAATGAGCAAAGCGGGTGCCCCATATCCGCCGTTTGCCCTTTGCAGGTTTCGATCATGTTCGGTTCCGCCCGCGATATCCGACAATTCACTTTCGTTCGCAGGTTTCGACCATGCTAGATTAGATTTACAACGGCAAAGGAGGTCGTCGTCCTATTATGGAAGCACGTGGCGCTAGGGGCGGCGTCCCATCATTTCAATAGGAGCGGGTCTCCCCCAACATGGACACGATCCGTGTCGCGGCCCGCATGAGGGAGTCACCTCACCGCGGTCCGCGACAGGGACATCATTCACGCCACGATCGACCGCGAGAGAGCTTCCCTTGCTGAGGACCGTTCGGAAGACCCCTCCGCGGTCAAAAATCGCCCAGAGAGTGACTCGTAGCCACTTTCCAGGAGCGGCCCCGAAAGGCCGACTGCGCCCTCTCTGGGATGAGGCCCCTTATATACGTGCTCTGCTGCTGATATGAGCCTGGTCAATTGTGAAGTCATCGATAACGTGATTTGGCAGATTAAACGAGTTCATGCCCTGTCAAATCGTGTACGAACGCAACACCGAGCCTCTCTGCAGCAGTGACGTCATCGCCAGCCAAACGGCGGAATCCGAGGTTTGGCAGGCGCTGAACGCAGACCGGAATGGCCATGCGGGAACTCTGCCGTTTGCCCCGCACAGGTCGAAATGGGACGGTTCAGTGCGCGTTAGAAATGCCAGAATGTCTGAGTAGCCCAAGTTAAATTGAACAATTGGCGATGGAACAAATGTAACGGCACATGCATGCATGTAAGGGTCCACATTGTGAGTTTGATAGTAGACGAAATCAATTCCAAGATGAAACTGAAAAACCACTTTCAAATGCTGAGTAGTCGCGAAGACACGATTTGGGCGGACGAAATGCTATTTTTCTCGTTTTAGTTGTAAAGTTTCTGCGACGAGGAAAGGATCAGTGCTTCTGCGGGATCGAACAAAAACTTTGGAAAAATCCCCGTTCCACACTGCAATGAAAAGGATTCCGTTGAGCGAATTATTTGGTACGAGCGTAACACAGAAAAACAAGGTAATAATTCGTAGACACCCATAGCCGAATGTTGGGTTTTGAAAATTAAGCAAAACTATCACTCGAAAAATGTATAAAAAAGTTCAGAACTGTGAAAAATCTCGTATAGCGTACGCTTTACAACCTTTATTGACTTTTGAAATTTTTCTGTTTTCTGCCCGTTTTCGAGGTATTTTTTCTGTTTTCTGTCAAACTGGATTTTCTGTTTTATGTTTCCAAAAATATTTTCCGCACATGCCTGGTCGGCAACTTGTTGGTGTGCGTTACCCATTTTCTCTCTCTGGGGGCGTGGTCGACCTTTTCCTGGCAATTTCTCGCTTAATCGAACCGATTGAGATTTCACGCGTGGCTGGGTTGCTACTGACGGCGGCCGAAATCTAATATCAAAAATTTCCATTGTGGTTGGTCTGCGCCTTTAAAAAACCCAGTTCGTTTTTGGAGAATATTGAGATCCCGATTTCGTTTTTTTCACACTAAAAAATAGATACAGGGAGAAAATTCGAAAACAGAAATAGTCTAGTTCAAAAAGTATAAAATCGGTTGCATTTGCTTCTGAACATTCGAAAAATCTTATACACATGCGTGAATACGCTGAACAGTTGTTTATAATTAGCAGCAAGCAGTGCAGCAAGGTGTGAATAGAAGAATAAGTAAAAAAATCAGTAAAAAAATAAAGGGATAAAGTTCTGGGCTTTGATCAGTCCCTATGAGCATGCGCCACATATTCTACTTCCATTCAAATTCGTAGAGGGTTTTGAATGTGCATTGGGCCTTCACTTTGGCCGGCCGATGTTCAAGTCATTGGTCCTATCCTCCCTGATAAGTCTGGTACCAATTTACCGACCCCGGAGGGATCTAAATGATAATCTAAGTGAATAAAATACCTGATACACAAGAGAAACTAATAATAAATAAAAAACAATGGTGTAAATAATTACTATTGCGCTTGAACAGATTTGTCAGTATGTACGAATTTGGAGGAAGCGGGAATTTCGAATTCGCTGTTGCAAAACTTATAGTATTGGAAGCATCGAACTGCGTTGTCTTAAAGGCAGTGGTCGCGCTCAAATATGCTTGTCGTCTTTTTCTCTCTAAACCCTTTTCTGGGTCTCGAGTAATAAGACCTCTAAGAAAAAATCGCGAAAAAACCTGTTTTGCGCCAAATTTGAAACCTGAATTTCTTGTCTTTTGATGGTGGACGAGCCCACTCCACATCATCGGCATCCATCACCTCTTATATCAAGAACATCAGCTGGCTTGAAATTGAATTTCAATCAATGAAGCTTTGGATTTATGTACACATCTAGTCGAAAACATTGACTGAAAAAAGATGCTTTCATTGTTCAACTGTTTTTATTCGTTAAATTTGCATTTAGTTCGTCCTCTGAATGTCGATGATTTTTGACTGCTCGGCATGAGACGGCGACCTTTTTCGTCATCGCTGTGCACGTGTGCACGAAACAGCTTCTTTAGGCCCTAGAAACTCTAATTCTAGCCAGTTTTTCACCGCTCTACCTTCAGAGTTTTTCAGCTGTTTTTGATCTAAGCTGATTTTTGTAGTTTTTCTATAACGTTTTTCATCGTGACCACAGCCTTTAAGTTTTTGCTTGCCAGAGCTTCAAAATTCATTAATCAAGATAATTTTTTTCGCTGCTATTTTACACTAAAGTATGTACAAGTTCAAGGTCAGCGACTGCCTAAATGCTTTATAGAAGATTGCATTTTTTTTCCAAAATCTTTAATTACACAGAAACAAAATTCAAATGTTGAGTGCTCAATTTAATAATTGCTCAATTTAAAAAAAATGGACATATTAAAATACGAAGGCAGTCAAAAGATATAACACGAGTGTTTCCCTGTAAAACAATTACAGCCTTCACCGTGCAGCATGGAGGCCGACTTTGGAAAATATTTATATTGCAAATTTTTTCCATACTGTTATAGCTCAAGTTAAATTACACAATTGGCGATGGAACAAATGTAACGGCACATGCATGCATGTAAGGGTCCGCATTGTGAGTTTGATAGTAGACGAAATCAATTCCAAGATGAAACTGAAAAACCACTTTCAAATGCTGAGTAGTCGCGAAGACACGATTTGGGCGGACGAAATGCTATTTTTCTCGTTTTAGTTGTAAAGTTTCTGCGACGAGGAAAGGACCAGTGCTTCTGCGGGATCGAACAAAAACTTTGGAAAAATCCCCGTTTCACACTGTAATGAAAAGGATTCCGTTGAGCGAATGTCTTGATAAGAGTACTTGAATTTCGCAGACACCAAATGATCACAGCCAGGGCTGGGCACGCGTCCCGGTCAACCTTAGGGGGGGGGGCATATTGGACATTGCAGAGAGGGCAAAGGGAGGTGCCGAAATCAAATCCCACCCCCCCCCCCAAATAAAAAGAAACGAAATGCCTGTTTTTACAATTTTTAGCAAAAAAGCTTGATAGACATGTATTTCTTTTGATTTGTCGTGTCTTTCTCTTTACTTTTTGAGGCGCATACCCACAGAATACAGAATTTAGATGGATGTGATAGATGTGTGAGTTGTTTTTGCAATAATTAATAGGTTCTGTCGAATCTTTCAGCAGAACCGGACCTCTCCCCGTCCGTACCGTCAAGGTCCGCCGACTCGTCGTGCGAAATGAGACTTTTCCGCGGCTACACAGCGCACACTGGAATGCACGCGCTCACAATAGTAATAAAAAATTGTGATTAATTATAAAACGAGGAGGAGAAAAGAAAAGAAACTGGAGGAAATGGAAGAGGGCAAACCTAGGATACTTTCAATGTACACGTTGTTGAAATTTAATGTAAATTCAAAAAAAAAACTTAAAGTGCGGGTAAATTTTTGGATTTGATAAGGCTCATTCAAATGAACCTAGTTGATGAAAAACATGAATAAACATAAGAACCAAGAGCATTGGAAGAAAGAGGAGAATCTGGCGAACATCCTAATACTAAAAGGTTTGATATCTAGTGTGATTCAAGGACATTGAATCTCGTCCCGATTTTATCCCGATTTTGTCCCGGTTTACGGGGTAAAACCGGGACGAGATTTATGGTCCATAAGTTTAATTAAATATCGAACCTAATGATGCTGAAATATTTGCCAGATTCTCCTCTTTCTTCTCAAGCTTTTAGTTCTCACGTTTAATGGACTTTTGATCAACTAACATCGGCATGGATCCTGAAGAGACTTTTTGTTCCCCGTTGGAGGTTCGCGCAAACTCGCTGCACCTATGCTATAGAATATGGCACCAAGTTTGCGCCGACTTTCAACAGTGAACGCGAAGTCTCTTACGGATCCATACCGACGTTAGGTTCGTTTGAATGAATCTTGTCACGGCGAAATACTCACCCCCCCGCGCCAAGTTTGTTTATTTGCACTAAATTTTTGCAACGGGTATATCGGAGGTATCCTATGTACCTCTGCCTTCTTCCATTTCCTTAAGTTTCTTTCGTTTTCTCCTCCCCGTTCTGTCCCGGTTTTCGGGGTAAAAGCGGGACGAGAATTCAAATTACACGTTTTACAATTGTTGTGAGCGCGTCCAATCCAGTGACTTGGGTAGATGCGGAAAAGCACATTAGGGCGAGTCAATTTCTGTGGATGATGGCATTCCAGATGGGTTAAACTCGGGTTTTTCCAGTCCCTACGCATCGCGTGTATCCTATCTTGTTCCCACAGCACAAAAGAAAATTTAATTTTCTATCAGAACAATAAAACACGGGTTAACTAAACCTGCATAGGTTCACGAAAACATGCAACAGAAAACACTATTCACTGCAATAGTAGTAATTATTTTGTTAATTGCAACTGTTGAATTGAATTGAGCTGAAAATGTTTTATCTACTCTCATAACTTACTGTCTTACTTACAATTTTTCTTGATGGGATTCCACTGAACTTTTGAAATTACACTACCCTTTTTGTTGAAAATTCCAGAATTCTCTCTACTCAATGCTTATTTGAAACTTGTTTATCAAAATCAGGAAGTCAAAATCATTTCTGCTGCTTCCAAATTCTGGGGAAACAGCCGATTTACTGTGCTTATCTGGGCCAAATTCCGGTCCGCATTTGCGTCTCGACACGCTTCGTGGCCGCACGCGCTCGAGTCAGTCGGGTATCCAGCGCCAAAGCCGACTCGATGTGGCTTTTTTATACAATTTTCTTCAATTTTCCTTAGTTTCCAGCTTCCAGAACCCACCTAGAGTCAGCAGATCGGCGGCTGCGGCGCTGGAAGCTCTTCTGACTCGGGCGCGCGCCGCCGCAAAGCGTGTCGAGACGCAATTGCGGACCGGAATTTGGCCCAGATAAGCACAGTAGATTTTCTAAAGGGGGTGTCTAAAAGGTGCCACCGAGCTGTAGGGGGTGCATACTCAATATCACCTTTTCGTGACGTGTGCCCAGCCCTGATCGCAGACAGCTTCATATGCTTTCGGATACCATGTTTCAAAGATTAATGTGTCCATTTACCGTAGCTTATACTCCTCGTTGATGTCCAGTAACTTCTCAATTTCCCTGTTCTTCTGCTCAACCAGTTGATTAACGGTGTTGTTGTCGCTCTGGAAAGTAAATATTGAAGTATCACCTGACTTATCATGAGCAGAAAGCCAACATTGTTTGAGAACATCATCATCTAAACTGGTCGAGAGTGGTTTATTTACTTGGGAGCAGAAGTGGTCCAACAAGTGCTTTTACGTCATATCCTCAAAACCACTTTCTAAGGTTCGAAGATTTCAAAATGTTTCTAACAATTAGCAGCGGTGGACGACCTGAAAGTGGAAGGGATTTTGAGGACACTTGCCCAGTGACCCTGCGAACTCAAAACTGCAGTACCAGAATATTTTCTCCGGATCAGGCCCTAACCTGAAGAGAAATTCGTGCTGGTCACGACGTCTGAAATCTGGCGAAATCCTCTGGGAATGGTGCTATGTACTGCCAAAATAATCAACATTTTTAAAGCACTACTCTAACATTTCTTTCGAATGAAAATAACGTAATTCTCGTTTATGTGTAATCTAATCCTGAGGTCATAAGAGGCCTAACAACTCCTGAAGTATTATCTGAACTTCTTCGTAAGGTGAAACCTGGCGTCGGTCATAACAAAATATATCACTGATAAGTAAATTTTGACATGATAAGACCGATAAGCCGTACTTCGACCGGCTCAAAATGACGGAGCAAGGCTATAAATGTTTGTGCATTTTCCAGTAATCTTCATGAAAAGTGACGGGACTGCAGACGCTGTTTTTTGTCGACCAGTTGCACTTTGGCCATTTGCAGTAGGAGGTCAGCTGTGCGCGGCCAAATATGCGGTAGCGGGACGCAACTGCTCGCGTGAAACGTGGCGTCCACATTCTGCCACTGCCCGCGAAGAGGACTGTACAAATCGTTGCCAAGCATACTACAACTACGTAAAGGGAAAAGATATAACGCACTCAAACTTACGTGCAGAGTGTGAAAAATACTCACATGATCACCTACCTCATCGCTGATGTGAACATTTTCTGGTTGGGCTTCAAAGCCACTTTTCACTCCCCTGGTTCGTGAGCTGGTGCGGGTTGTCTTCTCGGCTCTTGGAGCCTTGAATCCGTATGTGAGGCCAGCAGCCGCTGGAAATATTTTCAATTTATGTGTGAAAATACATGGGTTTCGGAAAACCATGAGTGCTAGATTGTAGTACGAGCAAAAGGACATTGGATTTTTTTAGGTACATTTTCAGTGAATTTTTCTAATTCTGCTCTTCCCTCATGTTTAAAAGAAAGTTCTTTCAGAATATCGCCCCTTTTTTCCACTAGAATGAGTGAATTGGAATTTAAAAATGTTACGATTGAATGAATAATTCTGTGTAGCATCACCTCTTATGGCGATTTCGATTTGAGCTTTATCAGGGTGAATTTTGGCCCACCTTGTTCATAGGTTACCAGGGCCATATTAGCGCAGTTCATTCTTTTGACTAAAATGAATGAAGCGAGTATAAATGATGTCGAGCTTTAAGAATTCTCTTATTTTCAAATGTCCAAATGCTCATCTCGCAATCCGCAAATATGTATCAAATCTCTTCACCTACCGTTTTCTCCCCACATATCAGAACTACCCAGCTCATAATACCCGAAGCGTTTGCTATAGTTGACGTACATGTTACACCAATCAATACGGTTGTTTTGCATTTTTCGCAAAATGCAACGTTTCAAACTAGAGACCTGAGTAGAAACGGGCTTCAGAGAGCTCTGTTCTTTGCAGGAGGGACAGAGAACGAACAGTTGTTGAATGGAACGACAGAGTTGAGATTACCACGTATTTGTATGAGACAACCTGGATGATTTTTTGACATCTCACAGTTACCGCAAACGAAGTTCATGGAAATAACCAGCAGACTTTGCATAACGACAAATACCGGCGCCAGCCCCCTCCCTCAATCTCAAGTGTTCCTCAGTGATTGGACCAGTTAGCTTGGAATTAATCAAAGCAAGTCAAACACATTGATACATTTGCACTTACCAATCAGCTTTTGAACAGCGGAGACGTTCTTCTCGAATTGTTGTGAGGCTTTAGTGTAGTCCGCATAGTGAGACCCGTGTTTACTACCATGAGCTGTAAACCAGTATCAATTAGAAGTTTTACATGCAAAAAAAAACAATTAGACTCATAGTGAACCGAATACAGATGGTTTCAAAAAATTACGTTTTCCACTGACCCGCAATTATTTTAAAAGGTAAACACAGCACGGATCGCACTGATAGTTTGCGTTCCTTGTTGTGCGTTGGCGCGAACTCGGTGCGCATACTATGCCATAACACACGTGCACCGAGTTTGCGCCAACGCACAATAAGGAACGCGAGGTATCAGTGCGATCCGTGCCGACTGTACAACGGAAGGACGCTTGGGATAATCAACCCAAAGACAAGGCATAAATGCAGGGCGTTAGCATGAACGGAGTCTAGGGCGCCTTGAGAGCATAGCGAGACGGTTAGTCCTCTACAATTTGTCAATTTTTAGAATGTCTCAGAGAATCGCTCTAAATTTTTCTAAAACCTTTCCTGCGGAAGTATTTGGAATGCTGAATACGGACAAGGAGTCGGCCATTTATATTCTGAGGGGAACTTTAGGTTATGCTTCGTAAAGTATCATTTAGCTATCGTGCCCTATGCACTTCAGTATGTACTACGAAAATGAACAGAAGGGCCCAATGGCACACGATTTGGGGGAGGGGTCTGATCCAGCCACGATGCGCTTGCTAATTTAATACCACGTCAAATTGGATGGCTCTTTGCAGGCCAAATCTCAGGATGACAATTGATGTTATGGCCGGGCTACCGCGTATAGCAACTCTGCCAAGCGCAAAATCTCTATTCGCTCAAATAGAAGAGAAAAAGCGACAAAAAACTTGACACCGCCTTCAGAAGAGAAAAAAATGAGTCACGCCCACCGACAAATTTTTGACCTCAATAGGAACGAAATGCGTCATGGATATCGATCAGAATCTATGTTCCTACAGTCGTTATCGGTCCAGCTTCAAATTGTATCCGCTTCAGAGCGATGGCTGCGAACGGCGAGGAAAAACAGAAACGAGACAACCCGTCCAAGAAATTCTCACAGTTCAAACTAACCAATGTTCGAGGATCGTATCTCGTTCGTAGTGAGTCTCGAGCGACTCTGGACACACCATTGTGATCGGCGAGAAATTTTTTACAAAGCAAGCAGAAGAGCAAGAAAACGATTCTAACGTTAGACACTGCATTTAATGGCAGCACGTACTGTTCTATGGTCAAGTGGCGGATTGAAAGCAACCAATGGCTCATATGCAGAACCTTTGCGTCACCCCGCCGTCATCGCAACAGCACGTGCTCCTATCGTACAGAATTGAGTGTTGTTTATTGAGTACCTAGAATAAGAGGCGCCTAGGAACAGCTTGGCCGGATGAATGCATGGCGTAAGAAAAGCCGCACAGGACGCATTTAGTCAGTTGAAGTGCTCCTAGGCGCCTCTTACGCAGCGTCCATACGTCGCGAAAGCGGGCGCTCCCGCTGTTGTGCGCCTCTCGACGCTCCTCAACGCTGCCCGCAAATTAACACAGGCAAACACCCCCTACCTCGTGTTGATTCGATTCAAAACGTTTGATCGGGTGATCAATCGCTCAAGTCGGCGCAACGACTGATGATTTCCCATGGCTTTCGACTTTCGTGGAGGGATTATGAAAAACAAGGGCAGTAGTTCTGCTACAGGTTCAATGCCAGCTACTTTAGTGAGGAAGCAGTAAGCTTGAAACTTGCTGCTTGCTTCGTAGTGCTGGCGTAAGCGTGCGGGAGCGAGCAAGCGAGCGAGGGCGCGCGAGAAGGAGCGCCTGTGAGCGGCTACCGAATCGTGTGCCCACGATGACCATCGATTTTGCGTAATCGCACGCTCTCGCCACATATGGACGGAGCCTTATTTTGACTATGTGCTCTACCAACAAACCATTTTTCAAGATCGCAAGCCCTAAAACCCTATGAGTGCAAACTTTCTTCAAAATGGCCTTTCTGCCAAAGCATACCGCCCTTGTTAGGTAAATCTCACAAAGTTGATGAGTCAGAGAGGAATCTAAAAAAACGGATTTTGGTCTGAACCTTGCCTATGAGAAACTGGAATCTCAATTTGAGTCCTACATATATCAAGCCATGATGTTGAATGGGTTTCTCAGCCTCATGATCACTGATAGATTTCAATCCCCTTTTGAAACCTTGTCGATTCTCCGCATGACTAGCTTTTTTCAACTCTGCACCCTTAAATTAGCTTGATGCGATTGTGATGGGTCAAGGTAAAAGTGTTTGCTGAGAAGAGCGATTTTGTACGTCCTTGTAGACGTATCAGTTAGTACACTGAGATGGTCATGTACACTATTCGTCTTCTTCCTTTTTCAGCAATTTGTTTTTCTTTGGCCAGCGGTTAAGTGATTCGTCGCGGCGGCATCACGCGGTTTCGACGTTTTCAGACACAGTGCAAAGGGAAATTTATGGTATTGGCAGAAGCGAAGGAAAAAACTGAAATCGACGCTATGCACCGGGTGGCATAATCTCTTCCCTTTCTTTTCACAGAACCGCATCTACACGGTCTCCTTTTCGATCTGAACCCTGCAGTTGTAGATTTGGCTTACCACTAATTGAATTCAAGGGTGAGGGGTGTGGTCATGCCTTTCGATGCCAAAGTGTCAAGCGTACGGCTCAGATAAGTGAATTTGCGCCTAAATAACAACACGATCTTTCTTATCAGCCAGCGAATCAACTGACAACTGAGTAGCGACGTATTCTTCTTTGACAGGCAAACTCATCGGTCAGCACAAGACTTCCACCTAAACAGATTATGAGGGTCAGACTCAAGCGAGCTTAGTGTAGGCACAGTTTTCAGAATCGAAACTGGCAGGTTCTTACGGATTGTGCTCGTTAATCAAAAGAAAATGTTGGCCTAGGCGTACAGAAAAAAAATCTAGTAACCCAAGAAAATTCCATCTTCGATCAGAATGGATTCATACTTGACGCTATGAGCAACGAAACCCAGCGATCATCCAGATCTATCGGAAATCAATACGCCTGGTATGCACTGTCGCGGTCGCAGAATGTATGAACCCGGCCTGAATCCAGCATGGTCTCGAGAGTGTTAGTGAGAAAAGGCGAAAATTATTGGAAATATCGCATTGAACTGGTCCAGGCTGACTCGAATATTCGCGATCGGCTTTTGAATAAGTTCGATTTCTGAAGTCGATTGTTCGAAAAGTGAAGTGAAAACATTCGAATTTTGAAAAATATAAATTTCGAATGTATTCGACCATCGGGAAAAGGGAAAATTAGAACTTTGAGAATCGTATTTTGATCTTCGAGTCGAATATTGAACTGAGCCGAAGCATAATCCAAGCCACGCACAAGTCTTCGATTCGAATATCCGTGATCGACTATTCCAGTATGTTCGATACTTGCCTTGGACAATTCTCGGTCCCGAGGCGCACAGGACAGGAATCGGAGCCGCCTGACAGTTTGGTCATTCTCCCGATCTCCGGGCCACTATTGCTGGTGTCTGGGCGAACAGCAGTGGCCAGGACAGCAACAGCAGAGATTTTGTACAATGGGAGGACGAACAGAAATGTAAGGCGGTACAGGGGCAGTCGGATGTCAGAAGAGTGGAAATTAGAACCTAGTCGAACTGAGAAGAAGTAAAATTTGGAACAAATTCAATAACCGAGATGAAAAATGGAATTTCGTACTTGTTCGAAAGTGGAATGGAAGGAAAAGGAATACGTCCAAGCGGAAATGTGCAACAGGAATGGGCGGAACATCATCTTCAAATTTTCGGAAATTGAAAAGCGGATTAACCGTACATATCAATTTCGTAGATCGGTAATTGGAAATCGGAATACTAAAAACTTAGGAAGTCGAGAGGGCGGAATATGAAAAAATATGTAAACTTGTAGGTTTCTAGCAAATCGGAAGACCAAAAAGCATTGATAATTGACAGATCGGAATTCCTTCGCTCAATTCTGACATTCACGCTCTCATTCAATCATACCAGTAAGATAGTTATGTAGTCCGGCCATAAGAATCTCACCAAGATGAATGTAGATGTTCTGACCATTCCAACCATTGGGTGGTGCTTGTATTTTACCCGTGTCTGCGTCATAGCTGTAATAAATAATAACTTAATCGGCATTTGAAAAAGGATGATCAACTTTTTTTCGCAGCTTCATCTGCCACTTACTCGAGTGGTCGTCGTTGTCCGGCTTCGCGATAATAAAGACCGTGAGCTCCGGGAACAACGGACTGCACCGATGTGAAGACAAGACCTCCACTGTCGGTCAAGACCTCAACTGGTTCAATTTGTAGTCGTACCCATGCTGTAACAATAATATTAGGAAGCATGTTGTGACGATAACGCTGATCCTGCAGTGGCCGCTCAGTCTTGACGAGCAAAGCTGGGAAATTCGATTATATGTTATACGGTGAGCATGGATCGCATTGTATAAAGTTGGTCAGAATAAGACTGTACGCCCAAGCGGTCTGCGCACGAGTCAAACGGCAGTCGCGAAGGCATCTTTTGAACTTGTGAACCCATTAGCAGGGATGTTGAACAAAGAGAAAATGATATCCCAGTCAGGGGTAGCATTTTACCGTGAATAATGTGAATTATTCACACACGTTAGTTCAATCTTGGTCCTCGAATAAATTAATATGTTGGATAAAGTTGGCGTGTGGTGTAGCGGCAGGAGACGCTGCTCCCAGTGCACGGAGTCCAGTTCGATCCCAATCCAATAAACCATACCTTTTTGCATTTTCTGGTACTAACTGAGTACTGAATTCATCTGGAAATATAGAAGCACTGAGTTGAAAGTTGGCTGGTCCCCGCAATTCACTATATGGGCTTCAACCGCATTCAAACCTCTACGATTACGAGGTCGATAGCGGGAAACATCCCGCTATGGACGCCGATTCTTCGCCTTACCCATGAAGTTGTTTTTCAAAAAATCGGATTTGCCGAAATCGGTGGTTTTTTCTCTCTCTAAAGTCATGTAATAGTTAACGTTTCTAATAAACCTTGGAGAAAGTTCGAATGTATGAACTTCCCAAACATGACATTCTCATAAAACCTAGATAACTGGATTATTTAAATGAGGCTATTCGAAGACTTCAAACGAATGATTATGCTAGAAACTGCACTCCATTTGACCCTTACGAATATTGGGAAATTTATTGGAATAGACGAAAAATGTAATTTTTTCCAAGATGAATTTCACTAAAAAGGGAAAAGTTTTAGGCGGCCAAAGATAGAGTCCCTTGTAAAAGTCAGTTTGGTGAGTGGACGGGTTTGCGGAAGTAGATCGTCGCGTGCGATCGAAACCCCGTTGTCTGGTGGTGCCGCACGGCCCGCCGTATTGGCCGTCCTGCGTCAATTCACTAGACTATTTCCGATGAGGCCATAGTTCTACACCAGCAGAATGAAAATGTCCGCGATGACATTGACGCAGCTTGCTGCGTGGTTTAGGAACTCACACAATCTTGCGTATACAACGCAACAATGCAGATCAAGGATTCTTAGATACTTCAGTTGCAACTCGCCAACGTTTTGCTCTTCTAATGCAAATTTATTGCAAAAATTTCAAATTACTCTATTCTTCCCCTAATTGCAAAGCTGTTTGTACCATTTTCGTTGTGTTTCAAAAAGATGAACTTCGAAAAAATAATCAGCTCTTGGGACTCGGCAGATGCCCAACCGAAAAGGTCCTACAACGACAAAGTAAGAAGTGACGCGTCATCTGTAAGTGCTAGGCACAAGTGTCCGACGCGGTTTTCCGTGAGAACTGTTCCTTTTGGAGCGCTCCACCACAGCGATAGTGTTCTTCAGTGACAGTTGTCTTGTCACTTCCGCAGCATCCCGTCGTTGTATAACTAAGACCTAAGGAGACAATAAAAATGTTGGGACCAGAGATTGGCCGAATATTCCATTAGCTTCGATTTCTCGAATAAACCGCAGACTTGTAGAATCGACTAATCTGAATATCCTAATTAATCGAATACTAAAAAAAACTGAGTGGTTTAAAATTTTGAATGAATACAATATTCAAAAAAGTAATGATTCGATTCTCAAAGAAAATTGCTTGCGAAAACCAAACATTGGCATTCTCAAATATTTAGATCAAACATTCAAATGCTACGATGCATATTACCCCACACTACTACATTGTCCGATTCGGTCCCAATTCTTAAAACGGAATTGTTGTTGCAAGGTTAACACATTACTTATGATATTATCTTGAGAACAATCCTGTGATACGAGTACTGTCAAAAGTACAACTAATCAACAGAATTGGCAACCCATATCAGTCACCCAGTAATTACAATCTGAACAAAATGAGAAAGGTTATGGATGTGGATATATTTTTAGAATTACCCACTAAAACAAAGCAAACAAAATAGAAAAACACAAATTTTGACGTCCCACCGCTATGCTGAGAAAATGTTCATTGATCAAATACATCTTCGCCGGACAAAGTCAGCTTTTTTTCTGCATCGTTTTCTGTCGCCGAGCTAACAGCTGCTGTTCTTGCAGCATTGAGAAATCTCATGCTTTTCAAGAGGAACAAAAATCGATAATCTACGTATTTATATCCAATGTTCAACTCACTTCTAGATAGCGGATTTATCACGTCGCTGGCCATCGCGTATCCTGAAAATGGCCAGATTAGGAGAGATGAGGATCTAGAAAGAGAAACCGCACGAAAACTCTCGCAGAAATACGACATATCATAAACGTCAGAAATGGATTTCCAATAGTTGAGAGATGGCAAATTCGGCATTATTCCCTTGACGACGCCCGGTTCTCGTCGATGGTTTAGACAAATGACCTTGTTGCAGTGCAGTGTATGGGAAAAACAACAGAAAAAGAACACTTGGGCTATTCCTAAACCAGGTCAACTCGCCGTTTGAAAACGTGGACGGGAAGAGACTGGAACTGATTTTCCAGAACTTTCATGGGCACTGTTCAACTACGGGAATGAAAAAAATGGCATATTTACGTGCACACTGTCCTCCAAGAGATTATAAATTTGGGATTGAATCCAACAAGTATTGAGTAGCTGTTTTACTTTTCATTTTTTGAACATTTTAATGGAAATTCGCAGACTTTCAAATGTTGGATTCACTACAGATCGGAGCTTTCGCCTTTTTCAAAAATTCGATCGATTTTAGGAATTATAATATTCGTTCGCATACTAGACTAAGGATTATCTCAATTTTCAAGTATACGGTTCATTCGCATAGTAGACTTCTTCGAAGAATCTTTGTAAAATTTTCGAACACTGTGCTCAATAGAAATACCGATTTTTCTTTGAAAGCCCAAACATTCGATTTTTCGAAAAGTCGGCAAATTTCACGTCACTATATTCACAGTCAGTCACCGGCAAAAGCTTCAATCAAAGTCGTGTATGCACTAAGGCGATTCTCGGCCCGAGCCTCACCGGACAGGAATCGGAGCCGCTTGACAGTTCGGCTCGTTCTCCCAATCTTCGGGCCACTGCTGTTGCAGTTTGGGCGAACTGTATGTGCCCGGGCAGCAACAGAAGCAGACCCACAAATTGCGAAAACGACCCAAACTATCAGGCGGCTCAAGGCCGAGAATCGCCTGAGTACTACACAAAAATAATTCAAAACCCCGGTTTAAATACTTGT
The DNA here is from genome assembly GCA_029168955.1 of Aplectana chamaeleonis. Lineage (NCBI taxonomy): Eukaryota > Metazoa > Nematoda > Chromadorea > Rhabditida > Cosmocercidae > Aplectana > Aplectana chamaeleonis. The sequence continues at coordinate 3,353,325 of JAPDOI010000004.1, read as the reverse complement.
AATTTTTGAATAAACTTGAGAATAACAAGAGAAATGATTTTTTTCTTAATTAAATAAATGATCAAGTCGGAAACCCAAATAAGCTGAAGTTTTGCGAATTCTATCTATTTGAGAACGCAAAACATTTGTTTTATTGGGACGGTCCTATCCGATCGCCGATTTCTCGACCGATCTCAAGCCATTATATCCAGGCTTGAACTCAACCACCGAAAGAAGCCGCTCGATTGTAGTCGTCTATAATTAAGAGAAAAATTTTTTGAAAATTCGCTTCATATGTACTTAGATTTTCAACAAACTTTTGATTAATTCGGAGTTTTGAAATTTTAGTTTTTCGAATATCTGTTTCATTCGAAAATCAAAATTATTCAGCTTCTCAAATTTTCTATTTATTCAAAAACTCAAAGAAATCGGTTTTTCTTACATTTATTTGATTGGTTAGGGAATCTGAATCAGTCGCCCTGTCGGATATGCGATATGTACATTCAAGATTTAAAATATAAGAATTCATTTGAAAGCAGAAACATTCAATTCTTTAGAATATTCGGCCAATAGCAGAACACTGTATTCAATTATAAAGGCAGCCATAAAGAAGAAAGTAGCATCGGCATGGATCGGGAAGAGACTTCGCGTGCATTGCTGAAGGTTGGCGCCAACTCGGTGCACCTATGTTATAGCACATGGCACCGAGTTTGCGCCAACTTTCAACAGTGAACGCGAAGTCTCTTCGCGATCCATGCCGACGTTAGTTCGAATGCTGTCGTGTATTACTCGACTGTAAAGTGAAAATTTGCCCAATTGATCCATCAATCAGATTGTTCGATTATTTCAGCGTTTGGATTTTGTTTTCTCGAACACTCGATTTTTTCGGTAATTGAAACTATCTGGGGCCGTATTGATTTACCCGCGAGGTAAGTGTAAAGTCTTTCGAATTTGGCACTTACCCGGTATTCACACGCTTACTTACTCGCGATTTTCGAGTAAAAATCTAGGTAAAATTTACCCGACGTGTGGAGCCGGGTAAATTTTTCTCCCAGCCGGGTACAGCTGCACTCACCGCGGAAACAGCAATGGAGCGCATTATTTCCATCGATAATTAAAACTACTCGTTTCATTATATAGTGGAGTCCACCAAGAGTGTCTCATTTACTTATCAATGAGAAGCGGTCGATTGGAGATCAATGAACATGAATCTCGTTGCAGCACAACCGCTCTCGCTCAGTCGGTATCGAGCGTGCTGGTATGGGATTCATGCACATTGATCTCCAGCCGACCGCTTCTTATTGATAAGTAAATGAGACACTCTTGGTGGACTCCACTATATGTTATTTTGCCTTTTTTATGATTAATTCAATGTTTCTTTCCACAAACAGAAAGTTATAAATGTTTTTTCATGCGTGTTCTCATTGGTTTTTGTTGTTGTCGTGAAAAAGCGGTAGACTTTCCTTGCTTCTGTCCACTAGATTTCTTTACCAAATTTCGAATGCATCAGAAAATGCTACTAAAGATTTTCTTATCGGCTTTATACTCTTCGTGCCATTGTTCACCGAACTCTTACTGAGTTAGGTTATATTGTGCTGAATCGAAAGTAATAATTTGAGAAAACAATATCCTTGGCCCGATTGAATTTCTCAGGTCATATGTTAATAGTGTAGCTGCCGAGAACGCTGTCGTTCCTTTATCTAATACTTTTGACGCTCCTTCTAGAAAATGATAATCTGTGATCCTAACGCTCGAATTCAATTTATGGCTTAAGTAGTACTCGACATTTTCGCATTTCGAACTTTTTTCTGTGCAGTGAGTCTGGACCTCAAATCTCACAGTACATTTGTGCAGGTATTATTCTCATCCACCATAGATAATTTGCGAATAGTCAACTTTCTGCCACCAATTTCTGCTTTTTCTTCGAATTTTGAAAAAAAATACTTGACAATTCGCAATGAAGTGATTTTAAGAAGAAAACTTCCAGCAGTATACGACAGAGGGAGAGCCGCCTTTCTAATGCCAAAATTTATTGTTCCGAATAAATAATGGGATGGAGTTTTTTCTCTACAATATAATAAGCACGACGCAATATAGAAGAATTCTTTGGCTTTTTTTCGTCGATTTGCATTGCGCACGAAAGGGCATATTTATCGTTGGCCGATCGGTGAACATTTGCAAATAAAATTTACCAAATTTACCCCTGAAACACGTGGCCCACCAATAGTAGTTGAGAGCTCAAAAAAATCTTAGATAGGAACAAATTGGCGCTTTTGAACGGTGTATCAAATTTGGTTGAAAAACTGGACCGAAAAAAGACAAAAATGAGTAGTGGGTAGCTTTATCTACAACCTAATATTCCTAGAGGAAAAATTCCATCATAGAGTAATCCTCCACTAGAGTAGGACAGCGATTAGAAAAAAAATTGACGAGTGCCTTTGGAAGAATCTCGCTAGAAGAAATTGAATAGTCAGTAATGTTAAATGATGCTATTTTCTATATAGGAGGGGCCCCCTATGATGTACTTCAAAGTTTTCATTAATCATCAAACCAATGCACTTCTCTTTAGCCCCTTTGAACAAAAAAAGTATGAATCGGCGAAAGAATTTCAAATTAACGACGCCTATTCGGTGTTTCGGTAAGTGCACAATAAACACATGTTCCGCGGGATCTTACCCGGGTAAGTAAGTGTGTGATGAATGCCGTTTCGCAGTGAGTAAGTTATCGGCTCCGGGTAAGGTAAATGTAAAGTAAGATTTACCCGGCATTTCAATGATGAATACGGCCCCTGGTTTTCGAATATTCCATCCCATAGGGAAATCAAGATATTGGATGAATTCGTAAATTCGCGAAATTCAAATATTCAGCCACCGCGAAAATGGTTCGAAGCAGCCATGTTCATAATATCCAACAACGATTCATTCAACATTTCCGAAATGCCTCTCTCCAATTACGTCATCCAATCGAAAAATTTGAAAGAACCATATCCGTGAAATGCAATCAATCGGGCATTTCGAAAACAGTTCAAGATAACAACTGAGCAATAAATGGAAAATCAATGATTTCGATGAAAATCGGCTGTGGGTCCAGCCCATATTAGGTGTAAAAGCTCGTTCAAAGTGGTGTGATCTTGTGGTTTTGTGGAGGTTCGACCATTGGTTCCCTTCTAAATATTGGTGATTTGGGAAATGGGACCTCGCCCCTGGTCGGTGATATACGTAAAAGTTCCACTTTGCAAGTAGAGTAAATCTGATTCATATCTGACAGGTGAGAGTGTGTGTATAGCCCTTTTCACAATTCTAGTATAGTTAATTTTGGAGACGCAATCATTTGCGGCTACGCGTGCGGCGTTCGCGTCAGCACTGGTCAGCGGGGGCGAACGACCACCTGCCGCCGCGGCCTCGTTCATACACTAAACTAAATTTTACGAGGCGAACGAGATGGGGATAGTACCTCTAAGCATGGCCGGAGAGACACAATGGTTGGCCCCGAAATCAGGAAACATACTATTTAGTAATTTTGCCTAAAAAACACATTCAATTCAAAGTTCATTTTCCATGAGATCTGCAAATATTAATAAAAACAGTGGACAAACATTGTATTTACACATGTCGGAGTGGTTTTTGTAGAATAATTATTTTGATTAAGAAGCATCTCCTTGCAAGTCACAGCAAAGTTCAGAGAAGCATTCATACGAGAAACGAATTTCACTTGATTCGATAAACCGATTAGATTTTGAACACTGTTCCACTCTCCTGCTTAAAACAGTGGGATATTTCGGCCTAAACATTGCCAAGAGCATTTTTCAAGGGGTAGGGTACTATATACGAACAAAATCTCCGTTATCGGTTTTTGGAAGGAATGAGATAGGTTACGGTGAGTAAGCCGTAATAGGCCGCTCTTCAAAAGCCGGGTCCCTATCATAGTCGGCCGGCCTAGCCCGGCCACAAGGAAGGATTCACACCCCAGTTAGCAATGCGTTGGATAGGTATCGACAGGGACGGCCACTGTTAGATCGGGACGGACCAGGCGGGTTCAGTCCGGCAACATCGAGGAATATTTTGACTTCAGTGGGCAATGCATTACATGCGTATCGAACTGGACAATCACGGACGGCACAGGCGTGCTCGGTCCGGCCACAACGCAAGAATTTTTAGATTTGAGTGATGTAGATGCTTGTAGACATGGCTGGCTACAGACCATATGAAGGCAGACTATGAAGGGGGCGGGCGCAGGATTCGTGATCAGAGGAGCTTATCTGGACAAGGTTCCAATGAATCCGGGCACCCTGACCAAACTACCGTAAACTACTGTGGTTTTTTGAACTCAACAAATGCACCTAGTAAAAGTTCGTGTTGAGCACCTTGAAGGCAGCGGACACGCTCAAAAATAGTATCAATTCTATGAAATAAATCGGAGGTTTGGAGCAGGCAGTATGGGGAACTAACGAAAAAACCAACAAAACTGTAAGCAAGTAGAGGAATAATGGTTATATCCGTTATCGGGTAAAAATGGACGAGTCACACTGCGCGCGGTTGAAGCAATGAATAGTAGCGACAAAACGGTTGAGATGGCGAACCGATAGACTTTTACAGCCTGTACTATAAGGCTCACCTCATTGGAAGCATCAAAAACCAGCCAGAGTGACAGTTTTCGAAAAATCAATTTGGACTAGTTTGTATTTGGGGGCGGGGTTGGCGAATTTTTTCGACTTACATTGCTCAAATTTAGTAGTTTTCACTAGTTTTTGACGCCTCCAACGACGCAAGCGTCCTACTAGGGGCCATACGACCCCAGTAGCGTAATTATCTCAACAACTTTTTCGAGTGTGTCTGCTGCCTTTGAATAACGACTATAAGCAGATGAAGATCGGATGTATGTTTCAAAACCTCTGAAGGTACGAAAAAAGTCAGAATCCAGGATGAAAATTCTCAGGAACAAGGGAACAATGGGTTATTCTGATCGTTGTATTCCATTTTACTACAAAAAAACTTTGGCACGAATAAAAATGTCTAGAAAAGGGATGAGATAGAAGTTTTTAACAACCTCGTTAAAAGTGTAACAAGATAAACGCTCAACATAATGACTACTGCGATAATCAATGGCTTGCTGTTTAGAATGTAACAAAACGAAATGTCTGAAATAAAAAGCAATAGAATAGTCATCAATTTGGATAAAAGCTGAAGCAATTGTTCACAGTGAATCAATTGAGATTCAACCAGAATACGTGATCGCATGAGAATCGATTGAACAATTGTTTGTAAGCCAGTTTGAATGCGAGAAAAACGGAATAATGGATGAGAATGGGGGTAGACCGGCACGGACGCTTGTGTTGAGGTACATCCCACAGTTATGTATATGTATACCCTAGAGTCCAAAAGTTCGTGGACACCCTTACTGCAGTGCCTACTGTCTGGGTAAACGGCTAATTACAGGAGTCCGCACGCTCCCTAATTAACGAGACATTAATGAATGCTTGTTTATCCATCTTTTATTGTGCTTTTTTAGTAGTCAGTACTCTATAGAGGTGCTCAGAAAATACTTTAAAAGCACAAGAAAAGATGACAAAATAGAAATTTATCAGAACTCTCAACAACTCGGGGCGCGAGGACCCAAGCAATAAACTGTTCCCAAGATTTTTCTGCAAATTTCACTTATTTTCGCTTTTGTAATGACCAGATTTACCTTCACAACAACCTTTTCCATCGTTGACCCTGCCTTTAACTTCAGAACTTGGACTCGATCCTATATAGTAAAGAGTCAGCTAGTACGAGTCTGAAACATGTTCGAGGCCTAGCTTTGCTGTAGGAAATTCTGAAAAAAAAAAGATTTTCTACATAGAAATTCGGAGTTTGTTACCAGAGAGAGCCTTATGTCACAACAACAGTCCACTCAGAATTCCTATCTCTATAGCGTATGCAGAAAATCACCCACATTCGTTAGTCCTTATCCGAGATAGGCCGAAAAATCTGATACAGCAAGGAGGGGTGTCCACAAACTTGGACGCTAGTGTACGTATGATTCATATCAAAATAGTAAAAGGACGGAGGTAGTGTCTGAATAAGCTGTGGTGATGCAGTAGAGCAGAAAAACAGCTGACTATGGGGAATACAGAAACATGATTCATATAGAAACTTTGTCAGAGCGTGGAGTATGTGATCCATAGATGGCGGGGTTGGAGATTCACCCACACACTTGTAGGTGTGTTGCACTAGAAGATTGGGCCATGTTTCGGGACACACGGCCGACGTTTCGGGAAAACAAATACAGTTTTCAAACGAGAGCAACCTCACGACAGACAATAACAAGTGTGTGAGCAGCATATTCTCTGGAAAGAAATGCCTGGATTCTACCAACGAAGTGTCGGGAACCTGAAGCAACGGTGCCGGACTGGAACCCGGCAGGTTCGCTGTAGAGACACTTTATTGCCTAGATTTCGCCGAGGTTCCAGTGCCACGACCAAGCAAAAACACGGCAACGCTGGGATTCTGCCGCGATTTTCGCCACTTCATACCATGAATCAGTCCATCAAGCCTTACCAATTCATTGCTTTGTATTCTGACGCGTTTTCGACAGAGCCAACTCCGCTGGTGCACTAGGGCGGTCTCATTGCAGTTACGGTTAATAAATTTGCGGCATTTCTCGGTATTTTCACGGTGAATTCGCGGCGTCCACTTCTCAGAGGTTTCAAAACTTCGCCTTCTCAAGGAAAACATCAGAAAAAAGCGCGCAAACTGTTTTGAGGTCAGCAGAAGTTGTGCTGTCCAACAGTAAAAAAATCGAGATTCAAAAAAAATTGCAACGCACGGTGACCTCCTAGTAGGCAAACATGACGATTATTTGTGAAAACATAAATGTTATAAACATCAAGAACGATTAAACAACGTGTGAGGATACGTCGGTAGCAAGGTATTCATCAATCGCGAAAACAACCTTGGTTCGAAATTCGCTTGCTGGAGGGTTGAGATATGTTTCTCTTTATAAAAAGATCGGCACCGTTCTTTCCATTTAGGGTACGCTGTCCAAGGACCAGAATGGAGATAGCGTACGTCAAGGGTGTACCATGGATGTCACGAAAGGAGGCGCTGGTTCAGAGAGCCTGCTGCGACTTCACAGGACGCCGCATGGTCCACGCAGCGTCTCGGTTTTATTCTGGCGATCAATGACTGAATGTTAATCCATATTCAATAATTAAAGATCAAAACAGAGGGGCGCCGTTTCACTTCAGATACACGATTTTTTGAGAAGTTCACTTATGGTCGAAACTCAAAACTGTCAATGATTGAGCCGCTGCGATAACGCCCCACCGAAAATGACAGGGCCTCTTAAGTTTGTCCGAATGAGAGTGCCCGCCCACTCGGTCGGCGTGCGTGTCGAGCAAACGTAACGAACGCGTCTTTTTCGACGAAAACTTCGGTGGCTCCAAACAGCTGACTGGGATACCATGCGGTAATCGTCTATTCTTAATTTTTGTCGATTCACAATTCCAAAAATTGTCTTTGCGACGGCCGCCCAACACGCACACTAACTGCGTAAGCGGACAATCTCATTCGGACCGACCTTATCTGTTCTGTCAGAGCACCATGCTTTTCCCAAATTGAAAGAAATGAGTCCTCCAAAAGAGTTTGGGTACAGGAATATATATTGAGTATTTGATTTATTACTCGAACTTTGTAAATTTGAAGCGTATTCAGAATCAAGGTCGGCACAGATCGCACCGATACTTTGCGTTCCTTACTGAGCGTTTGCGTGAACGCGGCACGCATATGGCCGGGATCATACCACACGCAACCGGCGAAAGAGACAGTGCACACAAGGCATATCAGTTTTCGGTCTATATGGATGGTAAACATTGCGACGCGTCGCTCGTCGCTGGAAGTATGATCCCGGCCTATGCTATAAAATATGCGCACCGAATTCGCGTCAACGCACACTAAGGAACGCATAGTATCTGTTTAGATAGTAACACCGGTCGGACCGAAGACGCTGAAAGGCCTCTCCGGGCTGATGGCGAATCATAGCGAGTTGTGGTGAGCAAAAGCTGCCGGGCTGATCGCGGAAGACTGCTGGGACCGGTCGGACCGATGACAGGCACTGGATATTCGGTCGGATCCCGGGTCCATGCGGAGCTGGTCGGTCGGACCGCGGGCATCACTGGAGCGATTCGTGTCGACTGTAATTCGACATTGGGAGAAAAACTTCCTTGATCAATCGATTCGAATGTAGGTTAATTAACAGTATGAAAGATTTTTTTCGATTTCTGTCATTTGAAATACTTCTAAAGAATCTGTGCTCTGAATATACCCTCTTAGAATCCCAAATGAGTGACTCGAAAACCTGTGCTCTCCAAGCCGAGTCCGTTAATATTCAGATAACCCGAATAGCTCAAGTATTCTGAGTATTGAAAAAATTGGTTGAATAGGGTTCTTGAGATATTAGTATTTTTTTTCAAATATTCGATCCATTCGGGAATTTGATTTTCTAATCTGCTTGGATAACTAACTCACTCTGTTTTTGGAATAATTAGTTTTTTTCTAATATTTGATTCATTGTGGACTTCAGAATTTCCCATTTTTCGAAGATGAGTCTATTTATTTAAGAAGGAATAACTGGGATTCGCGGCGAGATTTGATAGACGAAATTCATGTATTCGACAGCGAATAAATTGTTCGATTGCCTTCCATTAATGATCCAATTATCAACAAAAGATCAGATTTTTTTTCCGAAAAATGAAGTAAACATTCTGATAAATACCCGATTACTCATGCAAGAAGGACATGAAGAAGATTTTTTCAAATACATTAAATTGATTGAATGAATATCATTCGAAATTCGGAAAAAAGGTTCATTCGGAAATTCCAAATAGGCCATATATATATATATATATATATATATGACTTACTTGACTTAATCGGTTGGCTTTCGCCTGACGCGGTCATTCCGCATCTTCACCGAGGTGTGCCGTCCTAGTAGTCAGCCGTGTCCATTTTTCACGGTCTTCAGCCACAATTTGAACACATTCCATCCAGCTGTCACTATTCCATTTCCTGCGAAACGAAACATCGCGCCTGAACTGTCTTTCGATGCCGAGTGACTTTAAATCCTCTTTAACCACATCCGTCCAGAACTTTCGCCTACGCCCAGGTGGCCGTTTCCAGACAGGATTTGGAAGCATTTTTAAAGCGTGTTGTACGAGACGATCCGGCGTTCTTCTTAGTATATGCCCGAGCAGTCGAAGTCGACTTTCCATTGCTGCTTGAGATGGCGTTAGGAGATGCTGGCACCTCCCTCGTGTCAAGCGTTGATGTACTGCGTCGATTTCCTTGTAAAGGTCTTCGTTATGGCGTACACGCGGCCAGAAATATCCAAGCAAACGCCTAAAAGCTTCCTCTCCGTGCAATCCAACCTTTCCATCTGCGTTTTCGGTGCTGCCCACGTCTCCGATCCGTACATCATGATAGGGCGAATAGCGGATAGGTAGACGCGCAACTTGACTTCCTTCGCGATGGTGGTAGACCACAAACACTTGGTTAGAGAATTGAATGCAGACGTAGCTTTCGCACATCGTTGTCGAATATCCGCTGCATAACTACCATCGTTCTTCAGCAAACAGCCCAAATAACAGAAATCGTCCACCAGTTCGATACGTTGTCCGTCCACACAAACTCCAGTTGAAGGCCTCTGAGAGACCCACATCTGCTTGCATTTGTCGGGACGAAGACGAAGTCCATAGGCTGCGGCATACTTCGAAACGAGGTTCACAATCCTTTGCAGTTTTGCGTTGTTTTCAGCGAATAACACAATGTCGTCGGCGTACTCCAGGTCGACAAGGGAGCGTCCTGATGGTGTTAGGATCACATCCGCAGGAAACTGTTCTGCAACTCTACGCATGATGTCATCAACGGCGAAGTTGAAAAGAAAAGGTCCTGCAACGGCTCCTTGCCTTACTCCTGTTTTCACCTCGAAAGCTGACGTAAATCCGACAGGTGTACGAACTGCTGCTGTTGTTCCTTTGTTCATGTCCTCGATTAACCGAACATACTTTTCCGGGACTCCATCTGCTCGCAGAGCATTGAGCAATCGATCACGATGAGGAGAGTCGAACGCGGCTTCAAAGTCCAAAAAAGCAAGCTGTAATGGCTTCGAAAACCGCTGCCACGATTCAATTACTCTTCTCACGACGAACACTTGGTCGATGGTCGATCTTCCAGGTCGAAAACCGGCTTGCTCATCTCTGGTCGTTCCTTCACGATGTTTGATAAGTCGCTCGAGAATGATACGTTCTAAAACCTTGTACATGACACGAAGTAGAGAGATTCCTCTGTAGTTCTTAGGATCCGTGACGGATAGCTTCTTGTGAAGAGGTACGATGATCGCATGTCTCCACGAATCGGGTATCCTTTCGCTCATCCATATGGCACGGATGGTGTTGGTCATTTCACGAATCCCAGACGGAGGAAGAGCTTTCAGCATTTCAGCAGTGATGTTGTCATCTCCACCTGCCTTTCCATTCTTCATTTTCCGGACACAATCCAAAACTTCAGACTCAGTCGGCGGTTCCTCACTGACATCGTAATGTGCTCTCTGAACATGCGGGAGCTCAGGTACTGATGGCGCTGGACGATTCAGTAGTGAACTGAAGTAATCCTTCCATATTGGCAGCGTCGCATCACCAACTGCAACTCCATTGGTAGTGTTCAAGACAGGAGAACATCTCTTCATCTTCCCGCTATACTGTCGCAGCAACGTGTAGGCTTTCCTCGGATTCTTCTCCTCCCAAGCCTTCTCGAACTCCTTAGCTCTGCACGTCCACTCTCGTTCGCGGTCACTTTGAAGCTGCCGACGCAACTTCCTCCTCAGACGCTTCTCCTCCACGAAGTTTCCTGCAGTTCGGAGAGCACATACTCTGTTGTAGGTAGATGTTGTTTCTTCTGAGACGTAGGCGAACTTCTTCTTAGGCTGTACAACCGGGAGTGCCTCTTTCGAAGCGTCCTGGATGCATTTGACAAAAGAATCCGCGTCGCAAAGTTTCTTCTTAGTCCGTACTCCGATGTGAATAGAAACGCGTTGTCGGAAATTCCTTCTGCACTCTTCATCTCTGAGACTTGTCATGTCAATCCTCTGGAGAGGCTGAGCCCCTCGCTTCCTCTTATGAATCCTCGCAGTGAAGTTCAACAGAACAGGACGGTGATCCGAATCGAATGCGACATCCCACACAGCTCTAGATCTTCGAATGTCCGATACTGGAATATTCCTCGTCAGGACATAGTCAAGCTGTAGTTTCAAAGTTGTCATCTTCCGCTTCCGCTGCTCTTCTGGAGATAGCCGGGTTGGTCCCTGCCACGTAAGCTGATGGCGGCGATGACTCCTCTTGAATGTCGATGCAATAATCAGACCACTGCGTTCACAAAAGTCGACAAGGCGGTAGCCATTGTCCGATGTTTGCTCCACTGGGTAGAACCATTTACCGAGTACTTCGGATTCCTGATCAAGTCCCATCTTCGCATTTGCGTCAATCCCCACGACAACAGCATGTTGACAAGGTATCCTGGCCAGCAACGTATTGAGTTCCTCATAGAACGCATCCTTCGAATTGTCTTCGGCGGTTTCAGTGGGCGCATGAGCACTCACTATCCACAGATTGAATCCTCTGTGATCCCGCAGTCGTACGAATGCATTCCGACACGACGTTGAGCCGAACTCCTTGACCATACCATTGAAATCCTTCCTTACAGCTATTGCACAGCCTCCCACTCTCCTATCGTCAGCGTTACCGCAGTAGATGGTGTACTCTCCGACGCTGATGACGGGTCTATCCTTGAGGCGGGTTTCCTGCAAAGCAGCAAACGGTGCATGGACATAGCTCAGAAGTCTGGATAGCGCAGTTTTTTGGATATCACTCGACAGCGATCGACAGTTCAGGGTGGCGAAATTGTGGCTTGTGGCCAAAGACTCCATGACTCCCTAGGTACGGATCCTAAGGTGTTATGGACCAGAGGCCTTAGTGTGCCGGACGGCGACACCTTTATGCAATGTGTGGGATACTTTCGCGATATAGTTGTGCACGCTATATCGCTCGAACGTTCCCTGTGTACCCTAAAACGTCTGCTGGGTTCAGTAGAAGCAGAGGCACCAACGAGCAGGTACCAACAGACTTGTATACACACCCCTATATATATATATATATATATATGTATATATATATATATATATATATATATATATATATATATATATATATATATATATATATATATATATATATATATATATATATATATATATATATATATATATATATATATATATATATATATATATATATATATATATATATATATATATATATATATATATATATATATATATATATATATATATATATATATATATATATATATATATATATATATATATATATATATATATATATATTTTGGATTCCCGGAAAGGGTCGAATTTAAGTAAAAGTCCATTTAATCAAAAATCCTCACGCTCGTTATCAGAATTACTCATTAATCTGATGAATTATGGAATGCGACATATGAATTAATTATCATTTCGAAGATTACGAGAAAAATCTTTGAGCAACATTATTGCTAGCAAATTTCGGTCGGGCGCATAAATATTAAATGCAGCAAAAAATGGCAAAAGAGTGTAATTTCATCCCAAAATAGATGCTAAACAATAAAAGTCTCTCCTCAGATGTTTTGACCCCATGAAACTTACATACCATCAAGGATGAGAGCGTTCCAGCAGAGAAATCAGCTGACAGAAACCTAATACAGGAGAAAACGTGCCGACATGAAGTGAAAAGAGTAGCAGTTGGCGAACACACTGAGCTGGACGTAATCGGATCATCAGTGCTCATCAAAATATCACCAGAAATGCACGCAGCAAGGGGAAAATGAGGATCAGTATTTAACGATAGACAAACTTTTATGTAAATGTGAAGGAGCCCGATAAGTCTTCTTTGAAAAGATGTCCTGTATGTGTCAATCCAGCAAGCACCAACAGTTTCACGACAACACTTTAAGCGAAAATGCGTCAGGGATTGGGCGGAGACAACCGCCACACTGCCATCGCACACGCATACACACACACACGCACATACACTCACGTATCAAAGATGCATACTCAGGTGTATGCATCAGATAGATATGCACTAAACATTGTATCCGAAACATCCACTTTCGAATATCCATTCAAAGGATTCGAAATTCTGACGATTCCAAACCCGAGTCATTGAAGACATGTCAAAAACCGGAACCCGGAACCCGACACCCAAAAACACCAAAAGCTGATTGGGGCAAACCCGAAGGAAGCAGGGATGCGAATGAGTATTGCGGTATTGCGGTCTCCACTGCCAAAACTACGTAAGAATCGGTTAATGCAAGGAAGTTTTTGGTAAATATTCTGTTTGGATTGGGATTCGGCACTGAATGCAGGACGGTTTCGGCATGTGCACCTTAAAGGCAGCATACACGCTCGAAAATGATATCAATTTTATCGAATGAATCGAAGGTCTGAAGCTGTTAATAATCAGAGATAACGAAAAAACTGGAAAAAATCAATTGAAATGAAGATATAACGGTTCGTTCTATATTGGCCCAGAAGTGGACGAGTTTTACCGCATTGGCTGAAATAGCGGAGCTAGCGAAAAATTCGTTGGGGAAACGACGCTAATGTACTCGTAAGGCCCTTTCTGGAACTCTTACAACCTTAAAAGCGTAAAAAATGAGAGAAAATGACCGTAATCGAGCATTGAACATCTGTATTGAGGGGCGGAGCCCGTATCGGTGGGTGGGGAAAGGATGATTTTTTGACTCAATACGGCTCAAATACGGGCACTTTACCTCATTTTCAATTCATCCAACTTCGTGAGGGCTCTTCTAGGGCCCATACGACCCCACTAATGCAGTTATCTCAACAACTTTTGCGAGCGTGTATGCTGCCTTTAAAGGCACAGTCCAGCCTCCGGAACGCTTCTCTGTTTTCTGCCTATTCTGAAAACGGTGTCACAATGTTGTCTTTGGAATCGTACAAGACCCCCTAAGAGCAAAGTTATGGCCCCTCGAAAATTGTGCTACTGAAGCATACATGGTGGACGAGTTGTCCGAGGCTCGTAACTTCAGTCATTTGCAACCGATGTATGCGAACCGACCTGAATAAAGAAAGAGGCTGGGAATGAAGGGAAGAACGGGGCTACTGGTCGGAGACCATCGCTCATCTCGCCGCTGTTGAGCTCGAAACATCGTAAAAGGGGCGTGCCAATGTTCCTGGTATGGGCGCCCCAGGGTGGCTTCCCCTTATATCTCGCTTATTCGGAAGAATTTTTTAATCGCATTTGGCAGGAGCTATATAGAGTGGGTGAACTTCGCAATTATGTGGAATTCTCAGATTTCGTCCCTGAGCTTGGACTGCGCCTTTAAACGCGCAATTTTTCGTGGTGCACCGGCGCCTATTTTGACATCCTCTGTTGTTTAATACATAGCTTGCCAGATTGTTAAAATTTGTCTTTCCATTAAAGGCATGCCTGTACAGAAAGCCTCATTAATCTTTTCTTGTTCAATTTTCTATGTTTAGACAAAGTCAAGGCATTTCGCAGTTTGAGACCCCAGTGTAGCGTGTCCATATAAATCATACCCCTGCAAATTAGCTCCGTGATCCGAGAAGCAGAGTTCTCAGGTTGTTTATCTAGCACAAGGAACAGAAGAGCCATGACAGGAGCTGGATACTCCTTTTCTCAAGCAAGCAAGCAGCGCTACGACTAGCGCATATGATTCTCAGCCCCAAGCCGACAGTTTGGCTCGTTCTCCCAATCTGCGACTTCTGTTGCTATTCGAGCCACTGCTGTTGCTGTCGGGGCTCGTCCACTTCGCTCGGACAGCAACAACAGTGGTCTGAACATTGGGAGAACGAGCTGAACTGTCAGGCAGCTCCGATTCCTGTTTGGTGCTGGTCGAGAATTGCCTGAAAGCTTCTCAGAGTCGTCTTCCCCATCTCCAGCTGAGACACTAGTGTGACCCTTCAACTCTAAAGTGACTGTGCATCCCGGAAGGCTAGGAAAATTGTAAGCAGAAGAATAAAGATGGTTTTTGACGATTCTTTCTCAACATCGACATCAATATGCTACTACTCAATTATATTTTTGTAATAGTTTGCGATTTTCTTGCACGGCGAAGAGTGCGAAAATAGTTTGTGGGTAGCGAAATGTCCGTGGCTCCACAAGGATTGCAGTCCTCCCACCAGGGTCAGGCGTGGCGATGGGATCGGTCGGTGGAGACTGCGACCTCGCCCTCCGCGAACAAGCGAACAAGAACTCGATTTTTTCCATTCATTCTTTACTTTGGTTTTTCGTTTTTTTCATATATGCATATAAGAAATTTACCATTACTTTCCTTGCTTGGTGGCTCGTTCTCGGCTCACTGAAGAGCTGGGGGTCTCCAATTCGGGCTGTGAGGTGTACTAGTGGAAAGCTTAAAGGCAGTGTTCACGATGAAAATCGTTTTTCTGTTTTTCCGCTTATCTTGAAAACCGCCCCATGCTAATTCCAATGGTGTCTCTGAAATCATACAAGACCTTCTGTGAACGCAGGTATGGTCCCTCAAAGATTGAGCTATGGAAACATGGTGGACGAGTTGTCCGAGGCTTGTAACTTCCGTCTTTTGCAGCCGATCTATGCGAGCTGACCTGAGTAAAGAGAGAAGCTGAGAATGAAGGGAAGAACGGGGCTAATGATTGAAAATTATCGCTCATCTCACGATCTCGAGCATTCATTTGTTCACGTCGGTGGGCGTGTGATGCGCTTTTGGGGTTTTCAATGCGCTCGAATTTGCAACTTCGGGCTCTTTTGGGGCTCTTCCTGGCTCGTTTTCATGCGTTCTTTCGACGTTAACGTTACAGAGTGTCCCTCCACTACCCAATCCTAGTGGAATTTCGAAAACTTTTTTCATCGTGAACACTGCCTTTAAGAACAAACTCTATATGGGCAGGATCCATGAAAAAAATTCCTCCCATACCTGACAGTCCGCCTTTTCTCGGCTGATGTCAGGTGGGTTCTCCACAAAAAGTTGTCTCAGAAAATGTCGCGCAGTCTCTTCCAAGAGGGTTTACCAAAAATTTCCCTCAATGGGATAGTAGCGGTTTTAGTGGTCCAAATCCCATTGAACGAATTCAGACATCCCAGGCCCTCGTTCTCGGTTCAATGAAGAGCCAAGGGTCTCAAACTCGGGCTGTGAATAGTACTAGTCGGAGGCTTCAGCATAAACTCCACATGGAAATTTTTTCCTTTACTTTTATTCTTACAAGTCCGAAGAAAAAAACCAGAGACACAATTTTTTTGGTCCCAAAAAAAGTAGGTCCTAGAATGTTGCAAATGTTCCGAAAATCATTGTTGTGTAGGTGGGAAAACGTTTTTTTTTCTGCCTTCACCCCTGAGCTCTGATTCCTTGAGAAATTTTTTTTGGTACCAAAGAAGTAGGTCCCAAAATGCTGCAAAAGTTTCAAAAATCATTTCTGTGTAGGTTAGAAAACGACTTCTTTTCGACCTTGACGACTTCCGGTACATTTTTGGATCTCACCTCAGGAGAGTGAAGCATCTCCACACCACACTTTGAGAATGAGAATTCGCGAGCAGCCAGACAGTGGGATAGAAAACGGTTTCATCTTAACCGCACATGTCACACCTCTATGTCAAACTCCCTTTTTTTTTTCTACCAGTGAGGTGAAATACGTAAACTTTCACGAAGAGTCACCATATCAGATTATTTCATTAACAAATTTCTAAGCTTTTCTAGAGGTGAGCTCATTGCCCACTTTATGAATAGCCAGTTCACAAGCGGTATTGGCTTCCTGATTCCCAAAACGATAGATCATTCGATTTTTTTTGATTTTTCAAAAAATTCGTTCGTTAAGTGTACTCACAGTAGAAACAAAATGACTATGTATAGAAACATTGGAAAGTTCTTGTCTGAGGATTCATGATTTCTTCTATTTGCACTCTTTGTTGCAGTTTATCCATATTGCATCACTTTAGTGTATGAAAATCACATGAAAAGTGCATGGCCATTCACACTTAACTAAATTTTTTAATGATAATTTTTAATTGTAGGTTCACATTGCGGGGTCAAAAATTAAAAAAATAGAAAATTGAAATGAAGCCGAATCAAAGCCTGAAGTTCTAAAAAGAAATACGGTAAACAGAACATTCTTCTGAGCGGAGCAGATTATGATTTTTACTCGCACAAGACCCAATTCTGCGGCCCCCCTGCGCGGTCTGCCAAACTGCGGCACCCCTCTTCCCACACTGAAATCGTCCCAGTGAACGCTTGACCCTGCCTCCCACACCCACACCACTAGCCTAAAAATTTTGAAGCGCGAAACCATTCTCCGACGCTGCAAATTCCGTTAGACCAAACACAAAATCGTCGTGAGAAGGAGTCTCAGTGCTTCCAGAAGACCTTTTTGAGATTCGTCTGGAAGGTGAGAGTTTAAGGGGAGTTTGTGCAGCCTACCTGAGCAAACGCAACACCAATTACAACACGGCTTTTGGGCGTACGTCGCCCTTAAAGGCGTCGTACGCGTGGAAAAAAATCTTTAGTTCTTTAAGTGATTGCAGCTCTCTAGTAAATGAGAATGGCAAAAGGGCCCGCTGAAAGTCGCAATTTATGAAGAAAACCAAGATTCAAAGTAGTCGGCAGTGGTGTTTGAATTGGCGCCGATTGATTTTTTGGACAGTTGCGCTGGATAGCAAGGAATTCATACCAGTGGTCGTATTCATAAAACGATGAGCTTCCCGGGAGGGTTCGAAGTTCGCTCGCCGCATACATCGGTAGGTTTCGGAAAACCTTTCTGGGGGCGGCATGCACGTACGCGGCGGGTTAGGTTGGGGTTAGGTTGGGGTTAGGCAGGGTTTGGAGCGTCGGCGCGTTTGATGATAGCGGCGCGAGGGCTGACCGGGGGTTAGGCTAGCACTGAAAAGTCTTTCCTTCGCACACCCTACATAGTAGGGTGGGGCAGCCGAAAGCCCTTTGAGAGATCAACTATTGATTATCTAGAGCACTTGCAGAGCAATCATGAAACGCGCCAACGCCTCAAACCCTGCCTAACCCCAACTTAACCCGGCGGGTACGTGCATGCCGCCCCGGGAGGCTCCCGCAGCTTCACGATTACGGCCACAGCATAGGATGGCGATGGAAAATTTGTGACACCGAAAAATGCTCCCAAACTCCATCAACGTGGACAACCTTTGGAACCTGGAGTGAAAAATCTGGCATAGGACCAATCTGTCAGACTGAATTCACACTTCCATGAGATGGAGCGATGAGATGGCATGCTTTAGGGGTCGTATATACTTCCGCTCCCGAGTGGCGCGACGAAGTACGATCCTCTAATATTGATATCGATCCACGTGGCATGATCCATATTATAGGAATGCACATCGGTGCGCCACTCGGCGACGGGGGGAACATAAATGCGCTTTCAATACGGATCGATGCGATATCGATAATACTCACTCAGGCAATTGCGGGGGTCGGTGGCCGGTTGAAACGCCCCTTTCTCAATCAAATTGATCGAGTCTAGTCGATCGGCGGAGGTTTCGGCATGACTCATAACAACCGAAGTTTTCGTGGTAATGTCTCATATGTGGCGGAGTTTTCGAGGCAACGTTTTGCAGTGTCCGCACTGTTTTTCTCTAATACTCTCTCGTGTAGAGCGTGGAAATGGCAGCCCACAATGCATACGCTGCACTGGAATGTGAGGTGTTTCTGCGTGTCACGGCTGACAGTGGGCGGGATATCGACGCTCTCGCGGGCGTCGGTGGCAGGTTGAGTCTCCAATTCTGCCTCTCAACCTGCCGCCAGCTCCTGCGACTGGAGGAGTGGTATATTGTGAACGGTGGGAGGCGATCACGCTGAATTTTTAGTGTAAACACGTGGGTGTGACGTCACACTGAGTGGTCGGTGGGAGGTGAATAAGCAGAGTTTTCGGTGTGAACGGGTCAACTGTGGCGTGACATTGTATGGTCGGTGGGAGGTTGACACGCGGAGTTTTCGGCATGAATGGAGGAGTTTTCGGGCCTCGCCCGCCTCTTTTTTCGTTTCGAGCGGCAGCACGCTACCTGTTCAGCTCCTCTCAACCGGCCAACGACCCCCACGAGTGTGTGAGCACCCATCTCATGTCATCGCGTCGCATCGCTATATGTGGAAGTGTGAACTCGGATTCAGAAATATTTTGAGGTTTCCTTCAGCACTCAGAAATTGCTATGAAAAATATATGCGAAATTTCCATATCTTGTGACCTCGAAAGTTTTCCTGAATCGAAAACGTTCTCGAGAAAGCAGATCTTCTTCATTGAAATTATAATTTTTTTTAGTGAGAATGAGTTCACGGAACTTCTCGATGTCCTTGTGCTTTAACCTCGGTTTCTCAACTGTTGACCATTAGTCAAGGGCACAGCTCTACAGCGATTTGGGGCGTATCTAACAACAATAATCCGGGTGGTCTTGGGCAAAAACTGTATGAAAAAAGTAGATAAACCGCAAACGACCAATACTCGAAAGAAAAAAGCATGTCGGAACTCTCTTCTGATCAAACGTTCCGACAATTTCGTCCTTATCAGAAAACCGTGCGGAGTCAGACTCGAAATGACACTTGCTCGTTAAATTCGAACCCTGGTAACAAACCACATTCTGGGAAAACCGTAGCGTTGTTGAACCATTAAGGAAGATGCCATCCTCTCCTCCTTCGATGATTTTTAACATATCGATTCTGATACGTACGAGGAAGTTCCTTAATTTGTTCTTTTGGGAATAAGAGCGGTTTCTGAAATTTTTATCCGCGAAACGGTAAAGAGTTCAAGGCCTCGAGCGGAGCACACTTTAGATCCCTGTTAAAAGCTTCAAGTGGCAAAGTATTACGCCACCTCTGGACTATGCCAGATTCACCGTCGCGCGACTCGATAGTATGATAGTCATGAATATCGATCGGGAACACTTCCCGTCTTCAACCGCGACACAACGGAACTCAAGCTGTGTTTGAGTTTTTCCAATCACTGTCGAGTAAAGCTGGATGATTCTGCGTGGGGAATGCTGATGAAGAAGGTCGAGCGCTGAAGAAAAAACTCTGGGCGAGAGTCAGAGTGAGGGCCATCGGAGAGATGAAAAAGTGTGTTTACATGAAGGTCTTGGAGCAGAGGACGAACGATGATGATGCAAATATTGGACGGCAGAATGAGCCAGCCACGTTAGCGGATGCACTTATGTATGAAAATGCGCGTCTATTCACGAATGTCTATTCATCGTTTAGTACGTTTCGTACACGCTTCCATACCCTCCATTTACTTTTCTCCAGTCCGGCTTCGCATCAATACCATACAAACTGCCAAGGTGTTCTGGTTGCTCTGCGTAAAAGAGAGCTGTTGAAATGACGAATTGTCCAACAACAGGCTCAATTCTCAGGGCATGGCCTCAAAGGTAGTCTGTAGCCATATATCCTTTATTTCAAAGGCGAACTTGGTTTGTTCCTTCGCGTTCTTCTGTGCTGCGAGGGTAGAGACAGCGAGAAAGTGCGGGG
This sequence comes from Aplectana chamaeleonis, assembly GCA_029168955.1. NCBI lineage: Eukaryota > Metazoa > Nematoda > Chromadorea > Rhabditida > Cosmocercidae > Aplectana > Aplectana chamaeleonis. The sequence goes on along the minus strand of JAPDOI010000004.1, from coordinate 3,332,770 downwards.
AGGAAAGAGACGCAGCTTACATGAGTACGCGCACGCAATCAATGTGGTGAATTTCACTTTGAAATGGAGGTTAGCTGAGAGTACGCACCGATCAAAAACACAAAGCAGTACATGATGAGCGCGGTCACAATGAAAGAGATTCAACAAGGAATTATACAACAAGTATGTAGAAGCAAAAAAGATGCGAAACCGAATCCTTCATGCCGCTGGATGTTTTTGCCTCAACTGAAGGCGGCATACACGCTTGCAAAGCAGCTGGATAGCGATGCTAACCACTCATACTGCCTGTAATGTAACGGTTAGGCCATTGAGAGCGTGGCAAACGAGCCTTAGAGGATGGATTTAGTTTTCGAGCTTCCCATATATAATAAGAGCTATGGTTCCCCATATAAAAGCTACGTAAAAAAAAACGCGAAAAATCCTCTGAAAACCCCTTTTTAGACCCAAAATATCTCAATCGACTTTTGACAAAGGAAGAGTCGATCGTTAGAGATCGCTGTTTTGACCGACGATCTCACGATCAAATGAAGTTTATCTTTCTCTCAAGTGATTTGTTGAGAAGGAAAGGTTCATCGATGTGTTTGGAAAAGTCATTATTCACGTAATCGTTGTGTATATTCCATCAACTTCCCCTCAGTTGCACTGTATCAAATGTTGAACATTCACTTATATGATGGCTGACACCAAATTATGTCAGATGACTGACGGAGGGCCGGCCTCTTTGACGAAATTTGAGACATTCGACTTCAATTATCTTCACAATAAGGCATTTTTAACCGAACAAACTCTCCCTACGTTCCTAGGTGGGCCCAGAGAACCATTTGAACCGAAAAAACGGTGAGTGGTTTTTAGCGCGTACGATGCCTTCACCGTATTGAAGTCAGCATGCACCACCTAATCGTTGGGATCCCGCCTATCTTTTTGAGCCAAACTTGACCCTTAAGGGCATCGTACACGATGAAAACCATGCTTGGGTTTTTGACGTCTTCGTGTTGTTATGTCCCTGTAAAGACTAAAGGTTGCAAGAAGTTCCCCTAAAAACCTCAACTTTTCAAGAAAAAACATATTTCAATAAAGCTCAAGACAAATTTGAAATTCCCGCCGACATCAACTGCGGATAGTTGCGCGGAGAACGCAAGGAACAGTTTTACGATTCGTTCCTTGGCTCTTCGTTGGAAGTAATTCGCCAAGGACGCCATTCAGACGAGCGATCTTTTTTTCTCTTGAACGAAGTTGAGAAGGGTTACTAACATGCTGCGTCCAATGCTGTCAGCTGCTTTCGATCGATGTCGAACGTGAAATCGAGTGGCGTGTGCTTTGCGCCCTACGACGCTTCAACGCACGATCGCCGGCAGCGACCACGGAGTTTTGTTCCTTGTAACAACGGATCAACCCCAGGGCCGGCCCCTCAAACCCAGGAAGCCCCTTTGAGGTAAGCGAATCTTCATTCAGAAGTGATTTTGAAACTCCAAACGTTCTGAGTGACATCGTTATGGCCCACTTGTCCGGCTGAACGCAAAAGCTGAAATTCGGTTTTCATCGTGTACGATGCCTTTAAGGTAAGTTGCGTGAAGCCGTCATGCAACTTGCGTTGAAGTCTCAGGTAACTTGTTCAGAAATTCCTGAGTGCTATGACTGACCCTGAGAATGCATCGCATACTCCGCTTAGAAATGCCTATTGTCGTATTTAAGTTACTTGCGACCTATCTTGTGCCATTTAAGTTACATGCAACATATAGGAGGCACACTAAATCCTGTCGATATGTTGCACGTAACTTAAATGACCTGAGATAAGTCTCGAGTAACATACACTGGCTTAGATATGTTACAAGTAAATTGTTTTTGGTCTTTAATGTTACAGGTAACTTGTTTTCATTTTTCTGAGTAGGGGCTGTGTCCGGTGTTTGCCCTGGAGAACTAACCCTATTGTGCCGACGTACTGCCCCCTACTGTTTGAGTAGGAATATGTTTGATCTTCAAACAGATTCCCCTCCTGACCCACGGCAGAGAAACTTTCCCCGCTGCGGATCGTGCTGAAAATCATGTTCTTCTTTCGGACTGCGACAAGGCTGTTCTTCTTGCTGGGGACCAAGACATGAACCGTATCCTTGTTGTGGAAGTCTCAGCCCCCATCAAAAAAGCGGAGTTCCAAACGTTGGATTTGGAGCATGTGGATTTACTACATAATGGCTACTCAAAAATGTCTTTAATCAGATTTAGAATTTACCAGAGGGTTATTTTTCGGTACTAACCAGGCAGGTACAGTATTTTCAGTTTTCCGCTTTTCTTGTTTTTTTTGCTTGTTGGAAGAAAAGGCATGATTCTCAATTGAACAGGAAAAATATTATTCCGCTCTAAACAATGTCTTGTAGCTTGCTTGGAGTCAGCTCGCGACTTAGATTGCCTACACTGTAGCTTTCAAAAATTCTGGTTTCAATGTCTTGGGTAATGGAACTTCCAAGATTGGTTTAGAAAACCACAACCTCGACAAACGTGACATCGCACTGACTTCGGAGCTCTGGCCAACACCCCCCACCCCACAAAAGTACACGAGAAAATCATAATCTCTGACGGTTTAGCTTCTCAGAATTTGATATTTCATTAGTTAAAGACAAACTGTGAATTGCGATTAGGTTACGGCCCGTTGGTCGATGCAAGTCCTCCAGCATGTTTTGTGGCTTGATCTTTGAGCCATGCTTTTTACAAATTTAGGCTTTCCACTTGTGAATACTATTTGTCCAGAGGCAATTGTCTCTTCTATTTGAAACCTATGCCTAATCGGGCGTGATCAAACGTCTCGACTGACGGCCTTCAGTTGAATCGGGCGAACCGCCGACGCATTATTGATGGCTATGACAAGTACAACAAATGCATCTATCAACGGGTTTAATTGGATCTTTTTTGCTATCTGACAAGTTCCCCTTCCTTTCAGTAGAGTTTAGGCATATATTGATTTATACAAAGTGACAGCAAAACTTTAATACGATTATATTAATGGGCATTATGGAATTATCTCCGATACGGAAAAGTGCACAGGTCTGTGCTCTACGCCCACAGTTCAGCAACGTTAGCCGCTTATGGAGTGCTAAACTTAATCTGATAATTGTTCGTTGATTCTCTGATTAAAGGCACCGTCGGCTCTGAAAATTGCACTCGCACCTTTTTATGCTCAGTCAGATCCACACGCGATCAACCAGATTTCAAAGTTCTTAAATGGAACCCAGATAATGTTATAGCCGCCTGAATATGGCTGTGAGGCTTAGAAAAATAGAGCGGTGGGTCGGCCATCTGGCAATAAGGATTTCAATGCTGCTCGACTGTTGGAAATCTTTGTAACAACTTTGGCAGAAAATTTTCAAACTCTCTTTTTTGGGCAAATATGCCTTGTTTGGCCGTAAGACATGCGAAAGCTCAAAAGAAAGAGCTCTCGATGGTAATTCGAAATATGAATTGAGAACTCGTCCGGATTTTTGGTGACAGTTTAGAATTTCGCATTTGTTTACTGGACGGCGTTAGCTATACAAAACTATAGAAAAACACTAAAAAATAAATAGATATGATATTCACCGTGTATCGCACTCTAAAGGCATTATACGATAAGGAAACCATTTGCTTATTACCATGCTTACTCGATCTAGAGATTCAGTCATCAGTCATTCACCAAGAATTATTTTCTACGGCACGTCAACGCAGATAAAGTCTGTCCAAATTAATGTGTCCGCCCACGCGTTCAGCGTGCTGTTACGCGGCCGTTTCAAAGTCATTCATTTGGACGAGCCTTCTCACGGTTGTAATTAGCTGACTGATACTCAATCTACTAATCCTGCAGATAGATTTCGAGGACCAAAAAGTGCCCACATCACGGCCGCTTGACATGCACGCCAACAGCGTGGGCGGACAGTCTCATGCGGACAGACTTCAATGCCTGCAATCCAGCACATCAATTGAAAAAAATGTTCCGGCACACACACAAAAGCCCTATAAAGTGCTGGATTAAGACCAAATCTTCATTACAAACCGCGATTGTCGAGCATCAATCTGTCTTTTTCTCTTTTTTTCTGTTAAGTGATTTCAACAGGACTTATGAAAGAAAACAGAGATTGCGGCTTAGTGCGTACAATGTCATTGAAGGCAGAACAGGATCATAGAATTGATCGACATGATCTGTCCCAGAACGCCTACGCCGTAGGAACCGTCACAAATAAGCAAAATGACTTTATAGTCTACAGCAATGGAAGTATGTAGGACCTGGTGAGGTTGCGGACTCTTCCTAACATACTGTAGTGTGATTGTGTTGTCACTCATTTTTTTTTTGGAAATAACTGAGATTGGTCGGTTAGTTTTTGTTTCCATTCTAACATTTTCACCTGTTTTCATTGCTTCGACAAATGTAGCCATTTCGGTGAAAGCACGGACTCACCGATCTATCACAGCTGTTTCGGAAAAATGGGTGATACCACTAACAAACTACCGTATGTTAGGACGAGTCCGCAACCTCACCAGGTCCTACTTCCATTGCTGTAGAATATACTTGAGCTGTCCTGCGTCTCCGAAAACGTAGAACCCCTCCCCCCTTTCTTGCGAATCCCCGACCCCATAGTGCAAACACGCTCTAATTTATTGTCAAATTACGTTCACTGTGTCTCGCTCAATTGGCGCCGATTCATAGGAAATACTTCATACTATCTGCCTACAGAGCCTTCACAGTAAGACGAGGATTGCTTTTGAGTGGAGGTCAAAGGCAGTCGACAAGGATCGCGGTGTCGGTTGATCCTCGCTTGGCCAAGCCACCGCGCAAGTTGGCGCAAACTCTGTGCTCAACGTATTTGCTAATCTCTGGGGCAGCGGTAGTCGGTTGGAACAAACGCGTGCGGCTAGTCGTGTGCGGTCGCGCCGCGTGCTGAATTATGCTAGGTGGTAGAGTAGATTCCGGAAGTATCCTATAGAGTATGCTATTTTACCATTACACTCAGTGGTTTTGGAGGCAGAAGGTTGGTTTTGCCCCGTGAACTCATACTCAAAAATTAGGGAATTTTTTCATTTCTTGAGTGCTTTGCTGATTTTCGTCCTACTAAACTAGTTATTTACGCTAATTGGAAGGCCACCCTTTGGAATTTTTAGATCAAAACGATGAAACAAACAGGGTTAGTGCTTGGTATTCTTGAAATAGGAATTAGTTGAAAACGAAAAAAGGATAGAGCCTCGAATTTGCAAAGTCACAATGGAAATGAAAAAAAATGGTGACCTTTAAGCCAGCAAAAAAAATCACTTTTCATTAAGAAGAAAATCAACAAAACATTCAAGGAATCAAAGTTTATTGTTTTCTGCAAAGAAATTAGATGGGGTAACCGACCTTCTGACTCCGAAAAAAAGAATATTCAATGCAATACGTGCTAAGTCAGCTGTATCATCTAGCACGCTTCAGAACGCGGCGCGACCGCATGCGAATGGCTGCGCGCGTTTTTCCTTGCTCACAGACGCTGCACCTAGAGATTATCTATCCTTTGGTCAGATTTACTCTGTTTCCTCGCGCGCTTGTACGGAGCGAGGGTAGAGACAGCGAGAAATTGTGGGGAGAAGGAGACGCAGCGTACGCGCGCAGACGCACGCGACGAACGGAAATAGATCACACTCGAAAACAGAGGATACGTGCACCGGGTCCAGACCAACGTGTTGTGCGTCGGCAAAAAAGAACCACATTTGGCATCGTGTCGGCTGTAAGTTGCGCCTCATAAGTTTCATAACAATCTTTGGGAGACCCCTCTGTGAGGGGCCGATTAGAGTTCCGCCACTGCAAGGCGCGGCAGCAAGCAATGGAGGAGCGTCAATCATGCGGTGCCGCACGATCGATTCTTCTGCTTTGCATGCTACCGCAACCTTCAGAGGCGAGACTCTATTCGGGTCCTAACGCGAAGGGAAAACTGAGTGGCAACCAAGGGTTTACAATTGAAGGCAATATTAGGATCATATTGATTGGAGGGAAACCTATTGCAGAATGCCAAATCAACCAGAAGTAATTTCCTTGTCGGGCTACCTATAAATGGAACCCGTAGGGGTTCTCTGGCGATGCCGTGCACGCATTCGAAATCGATTTGGAAGTTTCTATCAACCTGCGCTAGGATTCGATGGATCTACCCAACATCATCTAAACTATCAAAGTTATCGCAATGTACCGAGAAGTTTCGAGTTCATCACCGCTGAAAGTCTTGTTTGCTGGACACATTCGAAATATGCATTTCATTTCGGTGCTAAGATGAACGATGACACGCAGATGAAAATTCTCTCGTGACTCACATCAGGCGATTCTGCAGACTGCTTTGGAGAAAAAGTGGGAAACATTGGCTGTTGAGAGGGTGATAACATCGGAACACGACGTCGGGAGCAAATGACCTCGCACAGCGTCTCTCGAAAAAAGAAAGGCGTTGGCGAAAATCCATCGCCATCGCGGTTTTCTGTGTGAGGCACCGATAATTCTAAAACTTTTGACAGGACGGCCTACTAGCAGCTGCGGACCCGAATCATGACGCCTGAGCGCACAAGCGAATTGATTCCAGGCATTGAAAAGAGGAAACCAAAGTGTTTTGTAGAGTTTGACCTCATTTATGTATGACGCAAAAAGAATTCGAGAAAGAGGACGAAGACTGAGTAGCTTAGTAATGCGTTCAAAGTGATAGGAAAGTGACAGTGATTTATTTCTTTCTCCACCTATTCCCAAATGGATCACAGAGTTTGAAAAAAACTGTTTAGAGCGGTCCAGACCAAGGTTGGCGAAAAACTGGCCAATTCGAGCTTTGTTCTGGGCCGGAATGGATTTTTAGTTTAGACTATCGGAGAGGCTTAGAATCTGTCCGAATGGAAATGTCCGCCATCACGGTCGGCGAGCGTGTGGAACGGTCATCTCAAAGGCGTTATCTCGGATGAGCGTTCCCTTGGCTGTAAACAGCTATTGGGATATTATTCACCATTCGTCGGAAATTCGTGCTAGTCGGCTTCCGAGTTCGAGCAATGCCTTTGCCAAGATTTGGCTGAGATGAAAATTTGAGTGATTTGTTCTCTCGAATATCTGGTTCATTTCAAAAATCATAATACTGGCTCTTTAAAATACTCAGAAAAGTTCAACTTGCTACATCCGGAGATCTTGCCACAGGAAGCTGCACACTGGTTGTGAGCATTATTATTCAAATCGAACAGAAAAAATCTGAGTGATTTTCCGAGAAATTGAATGAAAACTAATATTATAACTCAAATATTCAAGTAGAACAGAAAAAGTTCAAAAATACGTCAACACTGGAGAATAATTTTTGGTCACGAATAGTCGAGAATGCATTCATTCTATAATTTTCGAAGCTCATGTTTTAAATCCAAGCATTGTTTTTTTGAAAAAGCGATTTTCAAAAAAAAAACCTCAATTGAAAGTTTTCAATAAGAGTGATTCGGAAAATTACACCCACTCTACATCTGAGCAGTACATCCATTCGATAAGTACTGATAATTCGATATACGAATACCTAGAAGAAGTTTGAAACATTAGGATACGCATTCCAAGATGATGTAAAATTTAGGGAAAAGTTGATATTTGAAGCTATTTTTTCGTAAATAGGGCAGAAACTGGATTCTGAAATCTTAGCAAAATGCGGACCTTCCCAATTAAACTCATTTTTTAGACTCATCATATCATCATTGTCAATTTTTCTCCTGAAATTTGTGGAATCTTGATGTATGGGAGAAGTATGAGGAATATCCAGGTCTCAAATATGATTGGTATACATATAACTTTTTTCGCGGCGTATTCTGCAGGGCGATTGCAGGATCTGATCGTTTTCTGGTGTTTCCCATAACAGGCCAAATCGCAAACAGCAAAAAACCAGTTTCCTGGCGCCTCTGTGCGATCATTCTATTTGCTTTGTAAGGTCAGCCTTATCTCTGGCCTGAGATGCAACTACAACGAAATAGTCTCGTGCACATTCCAAACGCCATTTCCAACACCAATGGGACAGTAGAGCTCAGGAATTTCTGAACAAATTACCTGAAAGTTTAACGCAAGTTGCATGATGGCTTCACGCAAATTACTTTAAGTTCACAAGTAACTTGAAGCGATGTTACGCGCAACTTGGCCAGATTTTTGAGTAAAGTATAGTAGCTATTAAAACACAAAACTGCGAATAACTTGCACTGTATGTAGCTACGTGTTACCTGACATCCACGCGGACAGCACATCGAGACGCGCCCTGTTCTCCGAGAACGACTGGGCCCGCTAGCGGTTCATCGGGGTCTCCAGCCGGTGTGCGGGGCCAAGTACCTCAAACTAGGGTAATTGAGCCGGCGACGCTGCTGACATCTGAGGCCTGCCTCGAGGGTGGGTCGTAGTTCTCCCTGGGAAACACCTCGCCCCAAGTTAAGTTACGTGTGCGATAAAAAGCACATTCAAGTTAGACGTCAGTAAAGTGTGTCCGAATGGGAATGGCCTACCATGCGGCCGTCGTGCGTGGGAGGCGGCCGTCGCATGAGCCTCTCTCGGACCAGTCGTCGAATGATTGCCCCCTCGGCTGCGGAGCTGATTGATTACTTGCTGACAGTCGCTGCCGGCCCCGCTCCTAGTGAATGACTGCGGGGGGGGGAGCTCGCATCGTGCAACATATGTATTCACTTCGTTGAAGGTCACGTGTAACTTGAACGTGCGAAGATAAGTTGCAGGTAACATGTTTAGAGTGCCTAATTCGCATGTAACCTTATCTGAAAATCGTGAAAGGCGCTTTTACTCAAAAAAAATGCAGTCTGACTCTGCACGGTAGACAGCCGCCAAAGAGAGGCGTGCTATTGCTGCGCAGTAGCTAACTTTTGCGAAACGTGAGGTAAGCTAGGAAAATTACTGGTAAAAACAATTTTCAAGCTAAGTACATAGATGAGACAGTATTTAGGGATAAAACACAGTGTAGCATGGATTGTGCCTCAGTCATTGAATTTCTGTTTTCAGAAATATTCATCGTAAATCATGTTACAACGCCTTTGTTGTAGTACACAGAACAGAGAAGCTGGCCAGTTTTTGCGGTTTTGAGTTGGGCAGCTGTTGGAGCAAAAACTCCCCCAAAGACTGGCTGGGCGCACTAATCTACGTCGCTGCTGAAATTTATTCTCGCAAAGTTCTCGCTGCACGAGCGGCAAATTTATCCATCACATCAAATTGGGTAGCAAATCACGTATCGCTCTCAATTTCGAGTCGATCGCATGAGACGGCGATTGACTAGCAGACAGCAATTATCATGCGTTCGCTCCTGCTGGGAATCAGAGGGACCAAATATAAATATTCTTCGAGGAATTTCATTTTTATAGATGCCAGAGAATGACCAATAATTCATTGTTATAGCAGGACTCATTGAAGGCAGAGTTCGCGTTGAGAGCCGTTGTTGTGCTATGTCCAGAATTGAAGGCCTTCAGAGGAGCTTTTGAAAATTGACAAACGGAAGGTAAATTCGTGTTCTACACCCCGAATAATCCAGTATACAAATTTTTAGTCAAATCTGAGACTGACCAAACCACCGTATACCCACCGTAATCCACCGTAATCTGTCAAAAATCTATCAACGGACTCCAGATTCGTTTTTAGCACTACAAGTAACCGATAGAGAAACGCTTTGTGCCATTTCTATCGTAGCATTCCGGAAATCGTCAAGAGTCACATTTGCCCTCAAATTTTCTCCGATTGGAAGCTTTGAAAGAATTTAGTCGAAAACTTGTGAAAATCCACAGGCAAACCCTAGGTTCGTGATCAGCGCCCCGAAGAGCCCACATGCGAGAATTTTAGAGGCCTCGTAGACGATGAAAACCGAATTCCAGCTTTTGCGTTCAGTCGGACTACATAGTGGGTCATAATAATGTCACTCAGAAAGTTTGGAGTTTCAAAATCGCCGCTGAATGAAGATTTGCTTATCTTAAAAGGGCATCCTGGGTTTGTGTTGCCGGCCTTGGGGTCGATCCGTTGTTACAAGGAACAAAACTTCGCGGTCACTGCCGGCGATCGTGCTTTGACGCATCTTAGGGCGCGAAGCACACGTCACTCGATTTCACGTTTGACATCGATCGAAAGCAGCTGACAACATGGTACGCAGCAAGTCAGTAACCGTTTTTAACTTAGTTCAAGAAAAAAAATGATCGTTCGTCTGAATGGCGTCCTTGGTGAATTACTTCCAACGCTGCGCCAAGGAACGAATCGTAAAACTGTTCCCTGCGTTCTTCGCGCAACTATCCCAAGTAAATGTCGGCGGGAACTCCAAATTTGTTTTGTGCTTTCTTGGAATGGGTTTTTCTTAAAAAGTTGTTTTTGAGGGTGGCTTTTTGCAACCCTTAGTCCATATAGGGATATAACAACAGGAAAACGTCAAACCCAAGTATGGTTTTGATCGCGTACGATGCCTTTAAGTCAGATCTGGAGCATTTTTCTTATACGCTTCCAGAGCAGTCTATTTGGTATGAATAAACGCCGAACCGAAAATCCGTACAAGTCCAAAACCCTATCAGTCTGTACAATGTTTGGAACATGTGCCCTTGCCCAAACTTTGCTAAGGGGGGTAGTTTGGTACGCTGAGTTTCCGGGTCTTTCGAAGACTAGTGCGCGTTTTGCAAGGTACAAAAGCACAAAAACGACCGGTGAAAGCTTGTGAATTCTTGTAAACTGTAGTTCGGGGCGGGATGTGCGCAGTTTTACTATTTGAGCCCAAGAGATACCAACAATACAAGTCGCTTTTGCGGATGCGTTCACCGCCACAAACACTTAGCTTGTGAGGCCTTCTTCTGCGGCTTTTTGTGTGGTCCGTTTGCTGATAGAAATTTCTTCTAAGCTGCAAAATGGGATACCACCTCGACTTCTTGAGTGGTCACCGGTTCTTCTATTCCACACACGCTTAATTTCAAATCACTTTTCGATCTGCCAGCCATGCTAACGCACTCGCAGGGTTACACGGCAGCACAATAGCGGTTGCATGTCAGGGCTGAGATTGGAATGAACCCCTCGTTGTCAGCAACTGCTGTTAACAGCAGCATATGCTGCCAATGCATGCTGGATTCCGGCCCATCACCCCGCCCCAGCGGGTTTAGGCATAATCTTTGTCACGGCCCCAGCAAAGACATGCACATCTCCCAGGGGTATGGGCTGTAATGCTGGTAGAGAGGGCAGATAGTATTGCATGTGATGTCGTCCAAGGTCGGCTCGAACGAGACCGTCCGCTCACGCGGTCTGCGTGTGCGTTCAGCTGCCCTCGCACAGGCATTCTTTAGACATGTAAATCGAAAAGCAGGATTATTGGACGAATAGTGAATGATATTAAAGGCAGGTGTTCGCGGCCGTGGAAGAGTTTGCTTGAAAAAATGCTGTAGCTCGACGCGCACGCTGACCGCGTTGTCGGACAGTCTCATTCGGACATGCTTTACATGATCTCAGCCTTGCTGTGCGGTAGGTAACACAGACAAGAACAATAATATATCAAGGGGGTGGGAGAGCAGATCGTCGGTGAATTTCGCACCCAGTTGTAAACTTCGCTTACTATTGGGATTCTCATGAACTCTAAGGTTCGCGAGGAACAATCTCACTCCCCCCCCCCATAGAGTGGTTACCTTTGGGTGGACGAAATTCCAGCGTAAGTTCAAATTTTTTCTCTACATTCTACCTACCCCTTCAACAATTATGAACGAGTCGACAGGTATCGCGATGGTGTTGCTGGCAGGTGCTCAAATGACAAAAAAAGACTGCTAGGTACAGAAGTCCTGAGATGTTGGCGCATCAGGATCCACAGCTGTGACAATTATAATATAAAGCTCGAAATTTTAGAGCGATTAGTTGACACTCCCCATAGAAGAAAGCCTGGGGGCACTCTAACCTACCCTCTATTTCGGAGCCAAATTTACTCTGTTCCTTCGCGTGCGTACGTGGAGCGTACGGTAGAGACGGCGAGAACGTGTGGGGTGAAGAAGACGCAGCATAAGCTCGTACGCGCATCCGATCGACGGAAATTTATCTTATTTCGAAATAGAGAATACATACAGTTCACGAGAGCGGGAAAGGCGGTAGTGCGGTTGCGTAATTTCACTGAGCACAGTAGCCATGACTGGCTCGGCTCCAAATTTTTCATTAATCGATAGGCGAACAGCTAATTTTTTTTGAGTTAATGTTTTTCTGTTTCTTCCCTCTTTTCAAGCAACTCCTGCGTGTTTCTTTGGTGAAGACTTTAGGCGTCATGGTATTGTATGCTTATGGGGAAACTTAACGTTTTTCAACTTTTCCGGTTAAAAATTGAGGAAAATTTTTTAAAACTTGCCGTCGGCAAGGCGCTTGGGTCGGACATCTCGCCATAATCGATAGACAATTTTCAGTTTTTATCTTAGCATCTGAGAAGAAAGCACCGAAAATGTGTCAAACAACCCCCCCCCCCCCCCCTCTCCCCGCCGCACACACCACCATACACCTGGGGCCGGATGCAGCAACACGCCGTGTTGGGGTAGTGGCAGGGCAGTCGGCATCATTCAAGATCGTAGTGCGATGGCAGTAGATCATCTAATCAATCGTGCCCCAGCTGTGTTTTTCGCTGCAATAGCTGCCCCTGCCTCTAAGATGGGGCAGCTGGGGCACGATTGATTTGTTGATTTACAGGGTTCTTCAAGAGCGCAGACTGCCCTGCCCCCGCCCCGACCCGGCCCAATGATGCATTCGGCCCCTGGGGCCGAATGCATTAATAGACCAGTTTGGGGTAGGGGCAGGGCAGCCGGCCCCTTTGACGATCGCAGTGCGAGGGCAGTAGATCATCCAATCAATCGTGCCCCAGCAGTGTTTTTTCGCTGCTCTAGCTGCACCAGCCTCCTAGCTGGGGTGGCAGGAGCACGATTGATTTTGCGATTTGTTACAAGGCGTGTTGAAAGTTACAAGGCGCAGACTGCCCTGCCCCTGCCCCATACCGGTATTTTAATGGATTTGGCCCCTGAGGTCGTTTACTGTGGGTACACGCAGTAGTAACGCAAAAAAAATGAAGGAAACAGAAAAAAACCATTATAAGAAAAAACATAAGCTGTTTCTTCATTGCTTTGTGGTAAATTTAAAACCCAGCCAGCCATGAGTAGTGTTTTTGTTGAAATTGTGCCATCACACTACCGGCTATTTCGGTTTCCGTGGTCCAAAGCACAATTTTCTCACAGGGTAGGCTTGCCATCTTCCGGTGACGATTTGGAAAACCATGTTGTCGTTGCCGCAGGTCTGTGACAGTATATGAATGACCCGTGCTTAAAGTTCGCTAAATGGCTGCAGTGATTCCAAAGATGTTATTTACATTGCTTCACAAAAAAGCAATGGTACCCACCCCATCAGGGGATTTTTGGAGCGTTCAAATAAAATTTTTCGGATTCGGCTCAAAACTTTCAAAAACTTTTGACTGGTGGTTATTCAGGGCGCTGAACGCGAGTCTGGGGTCTATTCCTCGCCAGACATAAGGTTACTGTAGGTTACGGTAGGCATAATGCTTTTCAGCTGGCGTTACTTAAAGGCAGTGTCCACGATGAAAACCATGTCTGATTTTTTGGTGGAGATCGGCAACTGCGGGGCCTATCGCAACCCTAACGTTGAGAAAACTGAGAAAAAAGAGCTCGGAACGGTTCCCTACGGCGCCAAAGTTGGACATTCGTCAGCTCGTCACACCCAGATGCACTTTCCACGCCCACCGACGTGAACAAATGAATGCTCGAGATTGTGAGACGAGCGATGGTTTCCGATCAATAGCCCCGCTCTTCCCTTCATTCTCAACTTCTCTCTTAACCCAGGTCAGCTCGCATACATTGGCTGCAAAAGACGGAAGATACTAGCCTCGGACAAATCGTCCACCATGTTTCCCTAGCTCAATTTTTGAGGGACCATAACTCCGTTCCTAGAAGGTCTTTTACGATTCCGAAAACATCATTGGAACCAGCATGGGACCGTCTTCAAGATAGGAGGTAAAGCAGAACAACGACTCTTATCGTGAACACTGCCTTTAACTGAAAATTGCGAAGATTGAGAAATGGACCTCGAATTCGTGTTCAGCGTCCCAAGCAACAACCACAGTGAAATTTTTAGTCAAATCTGGGACTGAGCGAGATAAGAACGTAAAGGCCAACCAAACATTGCACGACACGACGCGGCCGCGGGACGCCTCCCGTAACCAAAATTGATGATAACCACTTGATAATGGGTAGGGTATACATAGATGAAGTGGAGGGCGGTGTGTCTCCATTCACATACCATCTCCAGAGGTCAGCAGTTGAAGATTTGCCTGGACTAAGAAGCAGGATAACAGCACCACCGGTGGTCAAGATACAACAAAATCGGAGTAAAAACTTGAAATTATAGAGCCGTGTCGCGACTGCGTCGTGTAGAGCAATGTTCGGTTGGCCTTCACGTTCTTATTTGACCGAGCTACCGTATACCCACCGTAACCTACCTTTATTTATCGAAAGTCTATAAACAGGTTGCAGATTCGTGTTACGCAGCACGAATACGCAATATGTAGAAGTTTAAAGGCGATTTGATCGTAGCATTCTCGAAATCGCCAAAAGTCGCGTTTTGCCAGCAAAATTTTCCCCATTTTGAAGCTTCGGACTAAACAAGATGGAATTTTCAGAATATTGACAAATAGGCTTCAGATTTTCAATCAACATCCAAAACAACCTCAGGAAACAAGTTTTGAGCTCCATCCGAGACAATTTTTCAAACGCCCTAAAAATGTCATTTGTGTAAGTACCCCTTTTCTCTTGGCAAAGCTGTGCAAATGCCCACTTTTGGAAATCTTCTATAAATCTCTGAGGCATTTAGCCGATTCTGAGTAGGGAGTATTAAAGCACTGTCCTTCCGCTACAATATGTTGAAACTGCGTCCTGGAACTCCATCTGATGGTGACAAGCCTCCCTTGTCAGTAATTGAAGTTGCGGTGCACTTCGGGAGAATGTTTCATAATTAAAACATGGTGACAGCAATACCCACTCTCAGACTCGCAATCTATGAACATAGATTAGATTTTCGGAGAGTGATGTTCAGGAAAGAAAAACTCGAACGAAGAATGTAAACTATGCAGGTTCTCGAAGATCTAGACTTCTAAACCTGGGAAAAGTGCTACACCTATTTACAGCAGACGTCTTTAACAGGTATCGAATCGTAAAAGGGACAAAAAAAGATGAAGCCTTCTCGCAGTAATGGATCCTGCTGTCTGAGTGTTGGCAAACATTTGTAGGAAACGAAAACAAAAGGCTGATTTGACGCAAAACGAATCCGTGAATCATAGGCGCAATTGTGAATTCCATGTGTATGGCTTCACACGGAATTTCCAATAGCATTACATTGCTTCTCTGGATTGTCCGAGGAATAGAAAAAAAATCGGCATCAGATCGTTTACTTGGTGACCTCAATTTGTGATGTTCTCAAGTGTCGTTTGTTTGATAACAGGCTGAAACTTCAGAGCAGGAGAATTATGAATCTAGTCAACTTGCATATTTGATTGGAGTATGAAATGTACAGGGGGTGTGTACACAAGTCTGCTGGTACCTGCTCGTTGGTGCCCCTGCTTCTACTGAACCCAGCAGACGTTAGAGTGTACACAGGGAACGTTCGAGCGATATAGCGTGCACAACTATATCGCGAAAGTATCCCGCACATTGCATAAAGGTGTCGCCGTCCGGCACACTAAGGCCTCTGGTCCATAACACCTTAGGGTCCGTACCTAGGGAGTCATGGAGTCTTTGGCCACAAGCCACAATTTCGCCACCCTGAACTGTCGATCGCTGTCGAGTGATATCCAAAAAACTGCGCTATCCAGACTTCTGAGCTATTTCCATGCACCGTTTGCTGCTTTGCAGGAAACCCGCCTCAAGGATAGACCCGTCATCAGCGTCGGAGAGTACACCATCTACTGCGGTAACGCTGACGATAGGAGAGTGGGAGGCTGTGCAATAGCTGTAAGGAAGGATTTCAATGGTATGGTCAAGGAGTTCGGCTCAACGTCGTGTCGGAATGCATTCGTACGACTGCGGGATCACAGAGGATTCAATCTGTGGATAGTGAGTGCTCATGCGCCCACTGAAACCACCGAAGACAATTTAAAGGATGCGTTTTATGAGGAACTCAATACGTTGCTGGCCAGGATGCCTTGTCAACATGCTGTTGTCGTGGGGATTGACGCAAATGCGAAGATGGGACTTGATCAGGAATCCGAAGTACTCGGTAAATGGTTCTACCCAGTGGAGCAAACATCGGACAATGGCTACCGCCTTGTCGACTTTTGTGAACGCAGTGGTCTGATTATTGCATCGACATTCAAGAGGAATCATCGCCGCCATCAGCTTACGTGGCAGGGACCAACCCGGCTATCTCCAGAAGAGCAGCGGAAGCGGAAGATGACAACTTTGAAACTACAGCTTGACTATGTCCTGACGAGGAATATTCCAGTATCGGACATTCGAAGATCTAGAGCTGTGTGGGATGTCGCATTCGATTCGGATCATCGTCCTGTTCTGTTGAACTTCACTGCGAGGATTCATAAGAGGAAGCGAGGGGCTCAGCCTCTCCAGAGGATTGACATGACAAGTCTCAGAGATGAAGAGTGCAGAAGGAATTTCCGACAACGCGTTTCTATTCACATCGGAGTACGGACTAAGAAGAAACTTTGCGACGCGGATTCTTTTTGTCAAGTGCATCCAGGACGCTTCGAAAGAGGCACTCCCGGTTGTACAGCCTAAGAAGAAGTTCGCCTACGTCTCAGAAGAAACAACATCTACCTACAACAGAGTATGTGCTCTCCGAACTGCAGGAAACTTCAAGGAGGAGAAGCGTCTGTGGAGGAAGTTGCGTCGGCAGCTTCAAAGTGACCGCGAACGAGAGTGGACGTGTAGAGCTAAGGAGTTCGAGAAGGCTTGGGAGGAGAAGAATCCGAAGAAAGCCTACACGTTGCTGCGACAGTATAGCGGGAAGATGAAGAGATGTTCTCCTGTCTTGAACACTACCAATGGAGTTGCAGTTGGTGATGCGACGCTGCCAATATGGAAGGATTACTTCAGTTCACTACTGAATCGTCCAGCGCCATCAGTACCTGAGCTCCCGCATGTTCAGAGAGCACATTACGATGTCAGTGAGGAACCGCCGACTGAGTCTGAAGTTTTGGATTGTGTCCGGAAAATGAAGAATGGAAAGGCAGGTGGAGATGACAACATCACTGCTGAAATGCTGAAAGCTCTTCCTCCGTCCGGGATTCGTGAAATGACCAACACCATCCGTGCCATATGGATGAGCGAAAGGATACCCGATTCGTGGAGACATGCGATCATCGTACCTATTCACAAGAAGCTATCCGTCACGGATCCTAAGAACTACAGAGGAATCTCTCTACTTCGTGTCATGTACAAGGTTTTAGAACGTATCATTCTCGAGCGACTTATCAAACATCGTGAAGGAACGACCAGAGATGAGCAAGGCAGTTTTCGACCTGGAAGATCGACCATCGACCAAGTGTTCGTCGTGAGAAGAGTAATTGAATCGTGGCAGCGGTTTTCGAAGCCATTACAGCTTGCTTTTTTGGACTTTGAGCAATCGATCACGATGAGGAGAGTCGAACGCGGCTTCAATGCTCTGCGAGCAGATGGAGTCCCGGAAAAGTATGTTTGGTTAATCGAGGACATGAACAAAGGAACAACAGCAGCAGTTCGTACACCTGTCGGATTTACGTCAGCTTTCGAGGTGAAAACAGGAGTAAGGCAAGGAGCCGTTGCAGGACCTTTTCTTTTCAACTTCGCCGTTGATGACATCATGCGTAGAGTTGCAGAACAGTTTCCTGCGGATGTGATCCTAACACCATCAGGACGCTCTCTTGTCGACCTGGAGTACGCCGACGACATTGTGTTATTCGCTGAAAACAACGCAAAACTGCAAAGGATTGTGAACCTCGTTTCGAAGTATGCCGCAGCCTATGGACTTCGTCTTCGTCCCGACAAATGCAAGCAGATGTGGGTCTCTCAGAGGCCTTCAACTGGAGTTTGTGTGGACGGACAACGTATCGAACTGGTGGACGATTTCTGTTATTTGGGCTGTTTGCTGAAGAACGATGGTAGTTATGCAGCGGATATTCGACAACGATGTGCGAAAGCTACGTCTGCATTCAATTCTCTAACCAAGTGTTTGTGGTCTACCACCATCGCGAAGGAAGTCAAGTTGCGCGTCTACCTATCCGCTATTCGCCCTATCATGATGTACGGATCGGAGACGTGGGCAGCACCGAAAACGCAGATGGAAAGGTTGGATTGCACGGAGAGGAAGCTTTTAGGCGTTTGCTTGGATATTTCTGGCCGCGTGTATGCCATAACGAAGACCTTTACAAGGAAATCGACGCAGTACATCAACGCTTGACACGAGGGAGGTGCCAGCATCTCCTAACGCCATCTCAAGCAGCAATGGAAAGTCGACTTCGACTGCTCGGGCATATACTAAGAAGAACGCCGGATCGTCTCGTACAACACGCTTTAAAAATGCTTCCAAATCCTGTCTGGAAACGGCCACCTGGGCGTAGGCGAAAGTTCTGGACGGATGTGGTTAAAGAGGATTTAAAGTCACTCGGCATCGAAAGACAGTTCAGGCGCGATGTTTCGTTTCGCAGGAAATGGAATAGTGACAGCTAGATGGAATGTGTTCAAATTGTGGCTGAAGACCGTGAAAAATGGACACGGCTGACTACTAGGACGGCACACCTCGGTGAAGATGCGGAATGACCGCGTCAGGCGAAAGCCAACCGATTAAGTCAAGTAAGTCATGAAATGTACAGTGAGAACCACAACTTTTGTGTTTTGGGCTAGAAAAAAAAAACATTTTTTTTCTGTCACCTTATCTCGTAAATATTCAATGGAGGGTCCAGATGGGTATCTAAAGAGATGAGTAGATCCTACATTTTTCTCAATGGTAGATGGCTCACGTCTGAACCCAGCATATAGGCGTGACAATATGGACACGGTAGCTGAAAGTTAAAGGCAGGGTTCACAATGAAAAAGTTGCCCGTTTTTTTTGCGGAAAAGCTTTGGGTTCCTCTAAGAATATGCGACGGAAGACGGCCAGGGAGTAGGTGGAAATTTTGTGATTCAGCCAACCTATTGAGTAACCCGACCCACGCCATGTAGCAGTTGTCTTGCATTTCTTGCACCATGCGACTGGGGCTGAATTTTTGAATACTCTTTGTCGCGAAGGATTCTAACATCCAAGCATGAGCATTGACCTACATTATTCTTTGAGAGTTTTTGGTAGAGAAAACAGAGAAGTCACTCACCTGAGAATTTTGAAGCTCAACTTGACCTCCCCCCTCTAGGAGCAAATTTTTGCCGATTGTCTCATACCCCTCTCCAGAAGCGTAATTTAGACAATTTTTGGCGAACATTTCATGTAAATCGAAGGTTATGATCATATCCTTTGCAAAAACTGATTCTAAACAGTGTATACCCCCAATCAAAATGGTCCACGTGGTGTTCTGGTGGAGCTCAGACCTCCTGTGAATATCCGCACCTCGCGCCGTACCCTGAGCTCAAACCAGTTACGAAGTTTTGTATGACGTTTGGTACGCAGTGCACAAATAGACCAGCAGGCGTTATCGAATATTGAATAGGTTTCTTACAGCTTCTTACACATTTTTGCCTCCGATTTCATGAGTTTCATGGGGGCTTTGCCACATTATCCACTACTTCGTGAACTCGCCTATTCAAAAACACAGGAAACTAGAAAACGCTTTTTCATCGTGAACATTGCTTTAGTCTCAAAAGGCAGTGTTCGTGATAAAATCGTTTGTTGTGCAATTCTCTTGAAAAAGGAGATCTGGCCATCCCTAAAGCGCAAGTGAATCAAAAATCGGGGAAAACGCGCTGGTAAATGTTATTTTCTGGTGTCCTCCCGCCCCCAATTATCAAGTTTTCTATAAATGCCTCTTTTGTCATCTTGCATTTTGCTTCTAGAGTAATAAATGAGCATTTTTAGAGACCAGTGACTACTTTAGAAACAAAATAAAAAACAGATTAGCAAGCGTTAATGAAAATCTCGTTATTTGGAGTGTGTGCGGACACCTGTAATTAGCCATTCCACTCTGTTTTTGTGCGTTTTCACTTTAAAAGAATTGTTTTTACTTCTGTGACAAACAAATCTGAATTCTCATGAATAGAGCTTTAAAATCGTCTTGATCGCGATCCCGTATTTCTCGTAATGGTAATATTGATCGGTTCCAGGCTTCTAGCACCACTTTGGTTTTTTGTACCTGACTGCCCCGCAGCCTGTAATAGCTCCTAACTCTTGGGACTGTCGCCTTTTAGATTATTCTCTAATCAGAGTAATGGTCTTGTGATCGGCTGTTGAAGCGTTGCGCTAAGTTGTTGTTTGTTCTTGTAATCATTTCCATATTTTTACTTACTGTTTTGCAGTCTTTGAGCGCGCCGGCAACGGCAGAAAATAAATAAATAAATAAATCCCTGCCTTGTAGTTGCTAACTGTTTCAAGAGACTATGTGACAGCAAAGTAAAGGGCGGCGAAACAAGCAGTCATAACACCCTGCAACACTAATGCTTTTCCTCCGACTTCCTGTTTATTCCCACATTTGTGATGGCCAGATCTTCCTTCTCATGGGGAGAATTCAACAAACTTTTCTATCGCAAACCCTGTTTCTAGTAAGAACGTGTCTTGCAGCGCTCTCCCGTTCGAGTAGCGTCGCATCGCCAATGCTGATTTCTGAGTGGTCGAAATGAAACGTCGGAGACTTTTTATTGAATTCCCTGCAACGAAGGAAACCTATTGCGCATATAAATCAAGATTCTGCTACCAGTATTTTGTTGAAAATTGAGCGTTCTTCGCCCCGGCAACGCCGAGAATCATACTCAGATAAAAACAGCCCACTTCCCGCCGGCCAAGTCGGCCTAGTCGACTTCGCGCGGCCCCAATTCTGTGGGCGTGGCACAGCGCCCCACTTCCCGCGGAGAGAGAGGTTTTCCCGTCTTTCCGCGGAGTGTCGGCGGACAGTCGGCTACTCCTGGGGGTCATCGAACACTCACTCATCGATTCCCACTTTGATATCATCATTGCACCACCCACTAGAGTGGAGCCAATGAACGACTGCTGAGCAGAGAACGCTGTGTTGAGACTCTTTCCGAAACCCGCGCTGTGTGCGATGCTGGCCTTGGGCAGGTGAACCACTGTCCGTTAATGGCATCTGCGAATGGGAAGGCTGAAAGAAGCAGTGAGTGTAGGAGGCTTCTCCGTAGAAGCTCACTCCTTACTTGTCAAGAGCAGTTCAAGATGAAATTCCCCGGAGTGGAGTTTTCAAATTTTGTTTTAACATACCTTTTCTTGAAAAGGGATTTTTAAATGTGCCGCAAACTGCTTTAGGATTGTCCTCTGTCAGTCATCAGATTAGCCGTAAGGCGGTGGCAGAAGGGCCGCAGAGTGCGTGTTCACCGTATACGGGCAGTCAACGAAACAGCGCTGCCGACTGCCCGCGACTGATCTATTGGCCTTCCGCGGGAGGGGTTACGGGACGTCGGCTAGTGGTACCGCGGGAAGTGTGATGTCTCTATCTGAGATATGTGCGACCATGATTGACTACGATCGGACAAATAGATCGAGGCGCGACAGCTAAAATTTGGTGCAGGATATTTAGGAATCTTTGACACTATGCTGGAGTGTGAAGTAATATTATTCAACAACTAGCGAGACCAAGCAAAGTTTTCGCTCAAGAAAACGTTCTGGCGCGCCAACTTCTTGAGGCAGAATAGCTTGTCGGAAAGATTCATACTAAGTTTCGTCTACCCGAAAGTTGCTGACCAAATAGACTATTTCAAGCAGAGAAAATTGCCTCTGGCTGCCGGAAAATTGGTAAGGGAATCGAACAGCGAAAAATAAGAAGCCAGCGGTGGATTGTCGGTAGCTACCGGCATTAAATTTACGACTCTTTTCATTCCTTCTCCCCCTATGTG
This sequence comes from Aplectana chamaeleonis, assembly GCA_029168955.1. Lineage (NCBI taxonomy): Eukaryota > Metazoa > Nematoda > Chromadorea > Rhabditida > Cosmocercidae > Aplectana > Aplectana chamaeleonis. The sequence continues at coordinate 3,310,783 of JAPDOI010000004.1, read as the reverse complement.
CTACGCAACCCACTAGTCTTCCTTCCGATTCGTAGACTCCCCAAGCTATTTTTCTCACATGGCCATCTCTGTCATTATAAGGACAACCACACTCGCATTTCATGTGATGTTTCCTTAATTGACCGACACAATGTCTTTCTTCTCAATAAAGGAACTATGTGGGTGAACTATTGTTTTCTTGTTAAGCAGTTTTGATAAGGTCAGACTTTCATCATATATAAAATTATTTTAGGGAGATTAATGAATAGAAATGGCTGAGCGGTCGCAATGAGCGGCGAACAGTGAGGAGTGTGGGCGGAAGTCTGCTTCGCTGCAGAAGAGTTATGCTTTGACATAAAATAAGTTGCTGAAATCTCGTTTCACTCGCCATCCTACACTTTATATGGCGTCCTGTGCATTCCCACTGGGGTCCCGCACATTTTCTGTGACGCCCCCACACACCTACTGGGGTCCTGCACACTCCTACAGGGGTCATGCACATTCCCACAGTGGTCCTGCACACTTTCTAGGACGTCCTGCGCTCTCCCACTGGGGTCCTGCACACATTTCAAGACGTCCTGTATACTCCCCCTGGGGTCCCGCACACTTTCTGTTACGCCCCACACTCCTACTGGGGTCCCGCACACTCCTACAGTGGTCCTGCACATTCCCACAGTGGTCTTGCACACTTTCTAGGACGCCCTGTACACCCCCCCCCTGGGTCCCGCTCACTTTCTGTGACGCCCCACACTCCTACTGGGGTCCCGCACACTCCTACAGGGGTCCTGCACATTCCCACAGTGGTCCTGCACACTTTCTAGGACGTCCTGCGCACTCCCTCTGGGGTCCTCTGGGGTCCTGCACACCTTCCAAGACGTCCTGTACACTCCCACTGGGATCCCGCACACTTTCTGTGACTCCCCCACACTCCTACTGGGGTCCTGCACACTCCTACAGGGGTACTGCACATTCCCACAGTGGTCCTGCACACTTTTTAGGACGTCGTGCGCACTCCAACTGGGGTCCTCTGGGGTCCTGCACACCTTCCAAGATGTCCTGTACACTCCCACTAGGATCCCGCACGCTTTCTGTGACGCCCCCACACTCCTACTGGGGTCCTGCACACTCCTACAGGGGTCCTGCACATTCCCACAGTGGTCCTCCACACTTTATAGGACGTCCTGCGCACTCCCACTGGGAACCTCTGGGATCCTGCACACCTTCCAAGACGTCCTGTACACTCCCACTGGGGTCCCGCACACTTTCTGTGACGCCCCCACGCTCCTACTGGGGTCCTGCACACTCCTACAGGGGTCCTGCACATTCCCACAGTGGTCCTCCACACTTTCTAGGACGTCCTGCGCACTCCCACTGGGAACCTCTGGGGTCCTGCACACCTTCCAAGAAGTCCTGTACACTCCCACTGGGGTCCCGTACACTTTCTGTGACGCCCCCACACCCCGCGAACCCTAATAATTCAGTACGGCGCCCGCGATTCATTGAAGACCTTTTGCTCTGTTTAGAGCGTAACCCTTCTAGCGCTAGATGCCTCCATGAGGTTTCCATGACCCACGGCTAGAAGTGCGCCCCACGGACAAACTTGGTTGCCCCGGGGCTCGGAATCCGAGATTCAGGCTGATTTTCTGGTAATCGATGAGTGTCCCACACACCCGAATGCTGGCACAATTTCATCCCTGTTTTAGTTGGCCATTCCAAAGATCCGCGGGACAAACGTATACGCACATACATACATACATACATACAAACATCTGGACATAACTGCTTTAAGTATAAGGATACTGTGAGTCTGTCGCAGTGAAGAATTCGAAAATGTGATGAAAGCTCGACATGTCGATCACCCTGGAATCAGGGCGCGAAAGGTTTCCGAAAACGAGATATAGAAAAATCGGAAAATGGAGATCCTCGTTCCGAAACCAAATTTGTTTTGGTGCAGAAAGTTCATTTAGAGAGCATTCATTTCTCGAAGAAGTTTTTTTCGCTATTGATTTTTTGCAAAAACAAAAAAAGCGAAAAACGAAAAAAAGTGCATTTATGCTACGTATTATAGCGTAGAGAAGCCTTCTACAAATTTTTGAGCGAAAAGTGTTTCGTTTTTTGGCACCGAAATCACAAATCCCTACTTGGAGTGAGTTAGGAAAAAGCTGAACACTTTCAATAAAAAAGAAGAAGGTGCTCGACTTTTTTTTGAATCTTTTCATGTGCATAAACTTGAGTGTATAGGTGTATAGCATTGGTGAGCGGCCCTTATCCAAACATAATTTTATTCAAATTTCGGCATCTCATTGGAAAACATATGCACGCTAACGGATGTGTTGATGTTCAATGATACCCTATCGATGGCAACAGAAATATGTGAGCCCCTATGAGTCCGGCATACATAGACAAAGTTCTTGGCGTTAATCAATCCCTCCGGTATGCGCCACAGATTCGTCTTTCACTCAAAATCGCAGAGACATGACCATAAGACTTGAAACTTTGGGTCCATCTGGCCTACGCGGAATATTAGCCATAAATAATTTGGTATGGAAATGACGTTAAGTGTTTAGGAAAAGCATTTTGAAAAATTTTAATGGGTGAATTACTTAAATGAAATTTTATTTGAATATTCTGGAAGTGGATCATTCGAATCATTGATTTCTAGGAATATTCAAAAAGTTGGCAGATCAAGTTATCTGCTCATTCGCATAATCGAAAAAAAGTCCTTGAAGAGGACTTCCTCCTACCCACAAAATCAATCATTGGAGAGAATTTCCGTCCACAACGATTGGATGGCAGAGCAGAAAAAAGGGTGAGCCAAAGTGCAGAAGGAGCGTCACTGAGCCCGTGGAGGAGGAAGGGGGAGGAGGCCGTCAGGGCTGAATGGTATGAATGTGCAGTCATTTTCCAGACTCTGCAGCTCCAACCTCCGATCGATTGCCCACAATCGTAAAAACGTCACTGAAAAATGACCACACTTTCAGCCATCAATCAGCTAAATCCCATTTTCGTTGGAAAAAGCTCCACACGTTTGCAGGAAACGTGAAGCGAGGTTTTCGGCTTTTCACATCGATTACAGCCGGCTGCAAGTGCTATAGCATTACTTCCTATTCAGTATGTAGTTGCGAGAAAAAAGAAATTTTCTCGAGAAGATAAGTATCGGGATGAACCCGCACTTTCGACGAATCCTGATTGATATCGGTCATGGCCTACTTTTTATTTGGCTGCGTGGATGGGTCACTTTACAACAGAATGGACTGTTGTGGCTTTTTTATGCTTTGAAATGATTGTAAGTGTAAATGATTGTAAATGACATCATTGTAAGTGTGCAATGGAGAGATTCATTGATACTCGAATTTGCTATAGTCAAGGAGTCAGCCGTTACCGCAAATAAGGGGGGTGCCTGAAAAATTTTTTTTAAATAAATTTTGCATTAGCTGACCTAGTAAATTTTGCATTAGCTGACCTAGTTCGCATGTTTGGAACTTGTCATGCTTGTATTTCATCTAGCCGAATTTTTCCAGCTTACCAGACATTGTAAGATTTCAATTCTTAATCAAGTCGTGAAGAACGAAGTCCTCCGATTTTAATCATGGATTGAAGACTTTGATGTCGCAGACGCAGTGATCATGGAAGGAGGGGTTGCCCCGCCTTTCGCATTCCACGCTGAAACACGTTGCTTGAATGGGGTAGGGTGGTGCTTGGAAAGACGGGACAACTCTTCCTTTGATGTTGACTGGGCATACCGACATTGGATTTTTGCATAGTTTGCACGTGGGTGTGGAACTTTCAATAATTTTCCCGAAGGGGTTAGATTCCACTGGGCGAGCAGAATTTTGTCGTGGGCGCAAAATTTTTTTCGCTTTTAATGTAGAAATGAGCTCCAAGTGCAAAATTTTTTGGTCATGTATCAGTTGATTCTTCTATTTTTCCAGCAATCGATTTTTCAGTGTTTGGGGGTTTGAATAAGTTCTGAGGGTCTAAGAAAGCGCGGAATAACTAGTGCGTTTAGTTACGCAGATTCCCAACTACAACATCATGTTAAAGCTTCGCCAGCCGTCTCCGAAAATTCACATTTGCCATTCCGCTAGATTGTAAACAACATACATATGGTCTGTCCGAATGGGGCTGTCCGCCCACGCAGTCGGCGTGCGTGTCGAGCAGCAGTCGCGAAGGCGATTCCGGAAGCTATGAATCAATACAAGGGGATATTAGACGGATGATGAATAATATCCCAGTCCGCTGTTTGCAGCCGTGGGGAGGCTCGTCCGAGAAAATGCATTTGCGGCGGCCGCTCGACATGCACGCCGACAGCATGGGCGTACAGTCTGATTCGAACACACCTTACTTCAATTGTGCTCTAAGCGTGTCAATGTTCATGTAAAAAAACACACATATTTGCGGGATATGATTCGAATGGAAGGAATGATCAGCTAATGGTATCAGTCAAAATGTTAAGCATAAGGAAACATATTTATGGAGGGTCGGCCTTGAGGTCGATCCGTTGTTACAAGGAACAAAACTCCGTGGTCGCTGGCGGCGATCGTGCGTTGACACGTCGTAGGGCGCAACTCACACGCCACTCGATTTCACGTTCGAAATCGATCGAAAGCGGCCGAAAACATTGGACGCAGCATGTTAGTAACCCTTTTAAACTTTGTTCAAGAAAAAAATGATCGCTCGTCTGAAAGGCGTCCTTAGTGAATTACTTCAAACGCAGCGCCAAGGAACGAATAGTGAACCTGTCCTTGCGTTCTTCGCGCGACTATCCCAAGATGATGTCGGCGGGAACTTTAAATTTGTCTTGGGCTTTATTTACAGATCAATTCCGCATTACCGTTCAGTCCGCAAAGTGCACGCTGATTACGAAAGCGTGCTGCGGCGCGGTTGCAGGTATCCTCAGACAAGGATGTGGGATCACCCGGGTGGTGGGACCACCTGGGCACCAAAGGGAAAAACCGCCCGGGTGATCCCACATCCCTGTCTGAGGGTCCTCGCAACCGCGCCGCAGCACGCTTTCGCAATCAGCGTGCACTTTGCGGACTGAACGGCAATGCGGAGTTGAACTGTAAATGGGTTTTTCTTGGGAAAATGACGTTTTTGAGGGGGATTTTTTGCAACCTTTGGTCACTGTAGGTCACCTTTAGTCACTACCATTAGTCGACTGATCGACAGACATCGACACGTGCGGCGGCGGAACAGCCGTCTCTGTCTGAGTTTAACTTTTTCACAGTTTTCTCCGGGCTATTTCCAGTTTTTTTGTTCCACTGAAATCTTTCACCTATTTGATTCCCTCGTCCAGATTGATAGTACTAATACGGTCACTTTGGCTGGTTTTTGATGCTTCCAACGAGGTGAGCGTTCCAGAACAGGCTGTAAGAGTGTATCGGCTGCTCTATCTCGACCGTTTTGTTGCTAATATTCGCTGTGTCAACCGCGCGCCGTAAAACTCGTCCACTTTCATCTGATAACAAAATAATCGTTATTCCTCTATTTGCACACATTTTTCGTTCTTTTTTTCGTCTATTCCCAATACAACCAGCTCCAAACCTTTGATTTATGTCATAAAAAGGATAAAATTTTTGAGCGTATCTGCTGCCTTTAAACGTAATCAGGATCACTTGATCGACAAAATGGTACGAGCTCTCATTTAAAAATTTTCAGAACAGGTTTCAGCGGGCAATGAATCCGAAAAAATGACGCGAAGTATAGTATTTTCCGGCCTTCCCGAGGCTCCAAAAGATCTGTCTCCTTTGGAGAAGCGGGACGACCTGGGAGAAAAAGTCGACAAGGTTTTGAGTATTTTGACACTAGACTGCATGCCATCAGAAGTGTTTCGCATGGGGAAGTTGAGTGAGAAGGATACACGTTCGCGTCTGGTTAAAGTCGTTTTCCCCACACGGTCCTACTGGGCCGCGGCGTTGGCACACACCCGCCGGCTTCGGGGGTCCGACTTTCCAGACACGTATGTGCGTAGGAATATGACTAAAGAAGAACGTCAGCGAGAATTCGAGATGAGGAAGGAGTGCAAGGAGCGCAATAGGCAGCTAAACGCTCGAACCTGGGTTGTATACCGCGGCGAAATTCGGCGTATCGAAGGCCTACCTGGGTCGGGAAACGCCGAAGTTGTCATGGAGCGACCCAAGGATTGAGCTGTTTTCTGTTTAATGCTCGAAGCCTTTGTAAAAAAATGCATCATCTTCACTACATCCTTGCAACTCACGATGCTGACTTCATTTTTATAACAGAAACATGGCTCTCTTCGAATGTATCGAATGCTGAAATAATTTCTAAATATCCATATAAAATTTTTCGGTCAGATCGTAGAGGCAGCAGAGGTGGTGGAATTTGTTGTCTTGCGAGAAATTCTATTAACATTTTATCGATTGCTTCCCCTCCTGGCCTTAGGTCGATTTCGCTCGTTTTGGATATTTTTGATTCACAGTTCCTGACGACTTTCAAATTGAACTTACTTTATCGACCTCCTTGTTCAACTTCAGCAGAGGACGAAACACTGCTTGATGCTCTAGTTGATATTTGCCTCTCTGGTGAATCCCTTATAATCCTCGGAGATTTGAATTTGGACATTGATTGGACACTAAACATTGGTAGAAACTCTATTTCAAGGAAATTTTTGGAAATTTTCAAATGCTTCAACTTACCGCAGCACGTTCACTCGCCCACTCGTGGCTCTTCTATGCTGGACGTCGTATTGGGCTCGGCACCTATTTAGAACAGTATTTCTATTTTCCCTTCTTTTGAAACATCTGTTCATAATCTGGTTTCTTTCCGTAATCGGGGCGAATTGTCCGTACCTCCATCAATGCCACTTCCAAACTTCAACAAAGCTGATTATCGTTCTTTATCATCTTACCTCTCCTCAGTTGATTGGTGGAGAACTTTTCAAGGTTACGCTTCCGTAGACGATGTTTACTGAAGGTTTTGTCGTGTAATTTACTCAAGCTTGGCTCAATTCGTTCCTTTAGAGACGAGGAAGCAAACGAAAATTCAGTACCCTAAACACATACGCAATCTAATCTCTCAAAAAAACCTTTTTTTACACACTGCCTGAGCCTTTATCTCATTATTCTTATAAAAAAGTGTGTTCTGAGTTAGATCGACATTTAAAAAGATTCCTAGCCCACCAGGAAAAACGAGCTCAAAGTATTTCGAATCGAAAAGCAATCTTCCAACTTGTGAATTTTAAAATGAAATCTCAGTGTCACAACTTCGTAATTTAAGACGAAAACGGTAATAGATGGATGGTTGATAAGGGTAAAGCGGAGGCGCTTGCCAAGTATTTTGCATCGGTTTTTTCTTCTGACACTGAGAGTCAATCAAGCACCACTGCTGCTGGCGGTCAATGCTTGCATTTTCCACATGATGTACTGGTTAATCCTCACCATGTGCTCAGAATTGTGAAAGCACTGAAAAAATCTATTTCAGTTCCTTTTGACGGTATCCCTGAGATAGTTTACAAAAATTGTGCATCTGCACTCTTGCAGACCTTTGTCGATGATTTTCAATATTTCCTTACTTTTTCAAGAAGTTGCGTCACTATGGAAAGAAGCCATAATTACTGCGATTCCTAAAATTTCCGACTCCAGATTAGTGTCCAATTTCCGTCCAATAAGTATCACTTCGACTCCTGCTAAAGTTTTGGAAAAGATCGTGCGAGAAAAATGGTCTCGTGGTTCACCACTAATAATGTTGTCCCACCAGAGCAGCATTTGTTATTGAGCGGTGCCTCCACAATTACCCAGCTAGCCGACACTGTTTATGATTGGAATCTTGCCTTGATTACTGGCCGCTCCGTAGATGTAATATATTTCGATGTGTTCAAAGCTTTCGATAAGGTAAATCATGCGAAACTTCTGCGAAAGCTCTGTATACTAGGTATTCAAGAGCCGCTCCTCAAATGGATCCGATCGTACCTCAGTGAAAGATTTATGTGTGTGAAAGTCGGTGATTCTCACTCAGCCCGATACCCCTGCCCCAGCGGAGCGCCGCAGGGTGGAGTTCTTGCACCTCTTCTGTTTCTCGCCTATACTTTTGATTTGCCGGCGAAACTGAAAACGCATATTGATGTCAAAGTACAAATGTATGCGGATGACATAAAATTTCATGGCTTCTATAGCGATGATAATCAGTTAGAAGTACATAGTGCAATATCGACGGCTATTTCAAACATTATCCAATGGGCTTCGTGTTGGCAGCTGCCTGTTAATCTGTCTAAAACCTGCGTTTTCCATATTGGCAAGCATCAGCAATTGGAATATAATATTGGCGAGTCTGTTCTGAACAACTCTGAAGAAGTTCGTGATCTTGGGGTACTTTTTGACTGTAAGCTTGACTTTGAGGCACATGTAAGAAAAATGATTACCAAGGCGTTTTCGACATTGTTTACTATTTGTAGAAACATAAAAAGCAATGATCCTTCGCTGTTGTTACGTCTCTACAAAGCATATGTTTTGCCGATTCTCAATAATGATTCTCAAATTTGGGGTCCGAGTATAAAGAAACTCCAGAGAAAAATTGAAGAGGTGCAGAAAACATTCTTGAAGATCTTGCTGACGAGATGCTTACGTAATTCCAACACAGCTCAAACTTTTCGCAGTTATCAGCAGCGCCTTGATCTATTCAAATTACAGAGTCTTCACCATCTCAGAGTTTTTAATGATATTGTGTTCTGTTTCAAGTTGCTTAAGGGTGGTTTGAAACTGAAGGCTAGTAAATACTGGTGCTTCCGACCATCTGGAGGGCGAGTTTCCAGACTGACTCTGCAGTGTCCCAGTGTCAAGAGAATAAATAGGACCAAAATAGTCAACTCGCTATTCTTCAGGGGAGCGAGGTGGCTTGAGAGGCTACCGAAAGAAGTAACTGAAGCTGGAAATGTATCAGTTTTCAAGAACAGGTTGAAGAAGGTTGATTTCTTTGCGATTTTAGATATTCCAGATGTGTAGGATGGTGTGATTATTGGCAATGCTATACGTGATGTGCTGCTTGTAATGCCAGGTGTCCCCGAGCCTAATTAGTGATATAGTTGAAGATCGCCATAATAAAAATCCAAAAGATCTTGCAATCTTGTCTACATTAAATGTTTTTGTTTTTGTGTGGACGCCTCTTGGCATATTACCGGTGTTCCTAGTTCTTTTGCTATACAGGAGGGCATCAGACGCTATTACATGATAGCCAGGTTGTCCCAGCTGCAGCGTTGAATTCCGTCAATCGCTCTCATTCCATACCTTACACTATAATTTCTTTCCTCCCATTTTGCCCTGTATTTGATGCGCACCGTTTTCAATCGAGTGGTGTACTGGTAACGTTTCATGGATAACATTCATTGTATGGTGGATACCAATGAGAACTACAGTAAATGCACCACTATATTACAACAAATTTTGTTGATGAAATTAGCCCACATACCGGTTAGTGGCGGGAGGGTCGATGGATCCCACGTTGTAGGGCAGCATTTGTACTGTTACTAGTCTATGCCGATGAACCTAACACACTTCATACAAGGCATACAAGTTGTTTTTATTCTCACCCAGATTTATACTAGCAATGAAGTTTGCTTGTCCTGAGATTTCACCTCTAACTTCTCGGTTGAAACCATGCTACAATCAGATCGCGTCTAACTCCCAATAAGTAATGCGTGGATCTCCTTCTGATCGGAAGTTTTTGAACTTTTTGCAAAGCGCGACAACCGTGAGATTAACGTAATTCGTCTCGTGTGCTTCTTTTAATAGTTCTATTCATAACTTCAGTGATGTATCATGAGGCTTGTTGACGTATTTTTCTGTGCGAAGCGAGTTGTGTTTCCGTCCGTGGACTCTTTTTGAGGCGTGTTTGATTTGTTTTCAAATTATTTTTTGTTGTTGCTTTTAACAATTCCATTCTGTTTAACACTTTATTTGTCGTTTTTTTTAAAATTTTTTCTATGACCCGGTTGTACTCTTTCTACTTCAAGATGCTTAATTATGCGCACCTCTGCGTGCATAAATAAATAAATAAATAAATAAATAAATAAATAAATAAATGAATAAATAAATAAATAAATAAATAAATAAATAAATACATAAATAACTAAATAATTAAATAGAAAAAAAATTAAATAAATAAGTAAATGAATAAATAAATGGACAAATAAACAAATAAATAAATAAATAAATAGGGATATAGCAACACGAAGACGTCAAAAACCCAAGAATGGTTTTCGTCGTGTACGATGCCTTTAACCCATTCACGACCACGCCTAATTTTGGGTGGCTGCACGTTCGGACCACGTGCAATATTGCGTCACCGTATACAGTGCCCCACCGGTGGGCCACTTTTGCTCGAATGGCACGCCACCAAAAATCGATTTTCGTTTTTTTTGTTCATTGTACGACTGTTGACGTCAAAATCATAATGCCGAAATTTCAGCTTCTATAACTCTTTCCTTCCAGAGAAATGGCCTCCTAAATTTTCAACTGTGTAAATAAGACCATCCACAAAATCACGTAAGTTCGTTAAATTCTAGCGGTTTGAAACATAAATTATCGTAGATTATAATGATAGTCATTTTTCTGTTCTTCAATAAACAGGAAACGCTCAGTGAAATGATATTTTTTAGATTTGCAATGATTTTTGGGTTAGCTTCTCCATCGCTCTTGCTGTCTATCGCATTACGACGCGGGTTTTTTTGTAGTAAACATTTTCAGCATTCTTTTTGACATTCAGACGTAGAAAATACTCCTCAATTTTCAAATCTGTTAATAATGCTGACGGAAATGACTTTTTTTAGAACTTCGCCATTTTTTCACGGCCACCCCCACATCCTCAGGTTCGGCACCTTCTAGGAAGAGATATTTTGTTAAAAGCCTATTGAATGTTTGTTTTTCACAATCAGACGTGGGAAATAGTTCTTTTATTACATATTGACTAGGAATGATTAGTGTAGTAACCATTTTATAAGTTTTCACTCGTTTCCTGCTCTGGCACGTCCCCATTTTTCTCGTCCGCTCCTCTCCAAGGTAGTTTTCACCGAAGTTTTAGCCCCGGCCTACGATGGTACCACCGTAACCAAGCAGTACTTCCAGAAAAGACCCTAATGGTCACTAAATTGGTTATATTTGCATAGAATAATTTCTGTGAACAAAATACGGGCGACAGAAAAGCCGATTCTCTACACGGGAATGGTGCTCAGTATCAGTAATAATGTTTCTGTGATATATTGAATAGTGCTATACGTTCTGACCACTCTTAGAAGGAGGGATTTTTTCTCGAGTAATGGGTAAAGGAAAAAATTCGCCATCAATGGCGCGTAAAAATGCGATCTGTACTCATAATTGCGGTTTTCGACCTCGCTGCATTCGAAGGGTCAGATATATTGTAGTGGTAAAGCTGCCAGCGGACCACGAAGTTCATAGTTAAGTCTAGAATAGGTGAACACATTGACCATAAATAGGTTCAGAAATTCCTTGATGCGGTGGAGAAATCGATTTTTGAAAAGAGTGTCTCACCGGTGGGACACGCGGTCCGAAGTGGTAGTCAACGCGTGTCCCACCGGTGGGACACGCGGTCGTGAATGGGTTAAAGGCAGTTCATGATAATCTTTGATTTTGAGATTATTCGCTTGATCGATTATTTGGCCCCCGGGTAGAAGTAAAACGGCGAAGAAATCGAGAAAAACGCACCAGAAGGGCACGAATTCCTCTACTCTCACCCCACCTAAAGCGTGCCCGAATGAGAATGGCGGCCCACCCCTCGGACAAGTGTTGGATTTCAACGACGGCCGTCCCCTCTCCCCCCGTCTACAGGGCTGATTGATCGGCGCAGTGCTTGCTGCTAGCCGGTGCCGGCCCCGATCGTTGTCGATGGCGGTAGGGGACTTTTCGCATGCTCGTCCGAGAGCGGCGAACGCGACGGCAGCCTGCCAAGCACGCCGGCCGCATGGGCCGCCATTCTCATTCGGAAGCACCTTATTTACTCTCACTGGAACTGTTTGTTGTGATAATGAAATCTTTTGTGAAACCGTCTTCTGCAATTCTTTACTCTCTGCTGCTCCATTCTTTCTTTCAGACTCTATCTAATACTATTTTGCCTGAAATGTTCTTCCATTTCCGATTAGACCCACTTTTCACCGGTGAAAACCTTTGTGAACATGTTCATCCAACCGGAAAACCAGTCCAGGCCAGAGATTCATGTCACTGAAAGAGAGCGTTTTAGTGCGTTTTTCTCCGTTTCTTCGTAATTTTGGTAACACTTGGTGGCCAGCGCATTGTTTTGAGTGGAAAACGCGTGAAAAAAAATCGTCGTGAACACTGATTTTAAAGCGCTATTCAGACCCCTCAACGTCAGCCAATAAAACGCGGGAAGCGCAGGCGTAGCGTTAACGTATGAATGGCCTGACGCCAAGCCCGCGCAGAACGCGCGTGACGCCCGCTCCGCTCTGGCGACTACGACCGTAAGGACTTTTTTATTGATTTAAATACTAATCCATCATCGATTTCATTCGTTCCATAATAATTTATTTTAGCGTGCGTAAAAATTTTGCTTGCTCGTTGTGGCCAACTGCGATCCGCTCTGCATTAGCGTCACTGTTAGGGTACTCAGAGTCTCCGCAAGCGCTTGACGCGCGCAGAAATGATTCATAACCCCACACTCGTGACGTCCTGGAATTGAGGAGTATGTATAGCGTCGTAAGAGATGACCGTAACGTGCAGTGGGATCTGAACCGACTGTACCATGTTTTTCTTCTAACTCAATGAAGGAAGAAGACCTGGCTATGCCTGGTAAGGGTGAAATGCGAGTTCGAGTCCTAACTAATCTTTACACTTCGTGTTCAATTCTGCTACTTTGTAAGATTCGCACTCTGTCTCGAACTGAGTGTTGTATAGACCTTTCGTGTGAAGGCAGTGGTCACGATTGAAAACGTCATCGAAAAAAAACTTAAAAAATCAGCTTAGATCGAAAACAGCTGAAAAATTATGAAGGTAGCACGGTGAAAAGCGGGCTAGAATAAAAGTTTCTAGGGCTCAAAGATACCAGTTCGTGCACACGTGCACAACGCCATCCAAAAAGATCGCAGTCTCATGCCGAGCAGTCAAAAATCATCGACATTCAGAGGAAGAAATAAATGCAAATTTACCTAACAAAAACACTTGAACAATGAAAGCAAGCACTTCAGTCAATGTTTTTGACTAGATGGGTAATCATCATTAATTGAAATTCAATTCCAAGCCAGCTGATGTCCTTGATATTAGAGATCATCGATGCCAATGATGTGGAGTGAGTTCGTCCACCATCAAAAGACAAGAAAGTTCAGGCTTCAAGTTTGGCCCAAAACAGCAGTTTTTCTTCGCAATTTTTTCTCATAGGTCCTACAGCTCTAAACCTAGAAAAGGGTTTAGAAGAGAAGAAGACAAGCATATTTAATCGCGACCACTGCCTTCAATTGAAGGCAGGGTTCACGATAAAAAAATTGATTCAGTTCCCACTAGGAATGGGAAGTGGAGGGGCATACCGTAACGTTGACGTCAATAGAACGCATAAAAACGAGCCAGGAAGAGCTCTAAAAGAGCCCGAAGTTGGCACTTCCAGCCCAACGCAAACCCCCAGAACGCAATGCCCGCCCTCAGACGTGAACAAATGAAAACTCGAGGTTATGAAATGAGCGATGGTTTCCGATCAATGGCCCCGTTTTTCTTTTCATTCTCAACTTCTCTCTTTACTCAGGTCAGCTCGCATACATTGGCTGCGAAAAACCGAAGTTCAAGTCTCGGACAACTGGTCCACCACGCTTTCGTAGCTCAATTTTTGAGGGACCATAACTTCGTTCCCAGAAGGTCTTGTACGATTCCTGAGACATCATTGGAATCAGAATCGGACCGTTTTCAAGATATTCGGAAAAAAACAGAAAAACGATTCCTATCGTGAACACTGCCTTTGAGCAGTCTTTCACTTACACCTCGTCCATCCAATGGACTAATTTTTACGGAGGGAACATACGTACAGTAGTGGACAAAGAATCTACTGACATCGTATGTTTTCGGAATATCTTTGCTCTTTTTTGGGCTATCGTTTCCATCTTTTGGTACGATGTGCCGATATAATAAAGTATGCTACAGGATAATAGCGCAAATATTCATCCTTAGGCAAACTGGGGCGTCGACAACGGGTTGATCTGCTTACCACGAGTCACCGCTGGCTAACGCGTCGACATTCGGCGGGGCCGTGGCCGCGAGTTATGATCTGGTCGATGTCGAGCTGTTGAACAGCTAGCGCTCTAAATACAAGGACAGTATACGAAGCATTTTTTAGGCATGCTGCAAATGGTGAGAGTGCAGCCGGTTCAATTACTCAAGTGTGCGGTACGTTGACCCCGCCCAGCATCTGAAGGTCTTGTCTATCCGGTGGTGACCCCAGTGGAGGCTGGGCGACCAGCCGCGGCGCGTGTCGGTGTGCTGACCGCGATGCTGGTCGGTATGCCGACCATGATGCGTGTCGGTGTAAAGTAGTTCCTGAGCTAGATGAAACAGTCCTGCAGGATGTGAACTGCTGCCAAATAGGCCGCTAAACGCGACGCATCGAGTTTTCAACAGCTCGACGACAGGCGGACGTCGCTGGACAACGGGCAGGTCTCAGTCTGACAATACGGGCGGTTTGACTTGTCAACAGGGAGCGGTTTATGAGATGACAACTTATCAACCTGTTGTCGACGCCCCAGTTCGCCTGAGTATATCAAACCGGCACGGGCTATTCTATGGAGTACACAAATCGTGAAGAATTTTCGCGCTTGTGAGGATCACCGTGTTAAGAATCGTAACTCATGAGAGCACCTTAACTGGTCATCAAGATTCAATTTACTACTGGGTTTCCTCATCGATCGATAAGGAAGACAATTTTCAAAATTCGCCGTCTGCGACTTTTTTCTCTTCTTCGTCGATCGATTTCTTCGTCGTTTTCGATATTCTCTTGGTGATTTTTGTATTTTGTACGATTGTTCGTTCGGTAACAAGTGAAACTTTCACAAATAGTGACGGAAGATCTGTCATCCGAGGTTTTCAAATGGTTCCATCAGGAGCCGTTCTCCGAAGTCTGCTCGGGATTACAATACAAGCCATGCAATAAATTCTGAAGGTTGGCGTTAGACACCTATTTAGGCCGGAGGCTCGAGGAAGTCATCGTGAGACAAGAGCAATACTGGATGGTACCATAACACGCACCTTACGCAACATTCCGACTCTCAATGGTAAGGACGTCGGAGGAGAACTTCACACATTTCGTTAATCGCTGGCGATCTCCAGGTTCTATTTTTGTGGGGAATCCGTTCGGAGGTTCCTCAGGTATCTGTCCATGCTGCGAAACGTCGACACCGTGGCTGTGAAGTTCTCGGACATCGTCTCAGCAAACGGCTATTGAGGAGAGTAAGGCATGAGAAGGCAAGATTAGCGTGGGGGGGGGAGGCAAGACAAATGGCGAACTATGAAAATTGCCTTTCTCATCGATGAATATTTGCGCTATAGTCCTTTAGCATACTTTGCTATATCGGCATTATGACCGAAAATATCATATCAAAAGATGAAATTGATAGCCCCAAATGGAGCAAAGAAATTTGGAAAAAAAGGCGATGTCAATAGATTTTTGTGCACTACTGTATATTATACTTGAGCAAAATAAGATTTTTTTTCGAATGATCGACTTTTCGAATAAGTCGAAAATTAGACTTTTTCGAATGATCGGCTTTCCGATTTAGCCGGAATTTCAACTTTTCGAATGATCGACCTTTTCGAATAAGTCGAAATTCACATTTTTTCGAATGATCGACTTTTCGAATAAAAAATTGACTTTTTCAGTCGACTTCAAAAACTACATACCTACCCTCTCATCCAAGGATTAGAGCGTACAGGAAGGCGTAACAGCCTAATTGAGTTTTCGATTCCGCAACAGCTCCATAACCTATTTTCGCGAACATTTAACGTCGGCGTGGATCGTGAAGAGACTTTGCGTTCACTGTTTAGGGTTGGCGCAAACTCGGTGCCATATGCTATAACATAGGTGCACCGAGTCTGCGCTGACCTTCAACAGTGAACGCAAAGTCTCTTCACGATCCATGCCGATGTTATGAAATTGGAATGCGAAAAAAGAATGTCATGCTGAATAAATCTTGAAGGATTCATTAAGAATCATTTGCGACTTAGGGAAATCTTTGCATAAAAATGAAAGAATCGAAGATTTCGGAAGCTGGCTGTAGGGTCTAGCGGATACTGTCCAGCGGAACAAAGGCAAGCTTGAGAAGTAAAGCGAGTCTCTCAAATTCACCGAGGTACGGGGCAATGAATGCATAGTCCTTCCGAATCGTGCTAATACTTGGCGTTCCCTATGAAAGGCTGGCGACATCTAGGTGCCATATGTTCTTCTTCTTCTTCTTCTTGTTATGTTAGCATGACGGGGTTCCGAATTTTCGTTAATGCGCACCATAGTACACAAAGTATAAGTGCGATCCGCCCTGAGTGTATGTACAGAGCTTCGGGAAGGATGGCCCCTTTTCGTCTGGTGCGCGCTGATGCGTCGCGACGTTTTCATTGTAGCTCGCTCGCTGACATCCCATACAGTTATCATCCGAGGCCTATCCCAGCTATTTCATCCCTCAGTCACCACCCCTTATACATTTTTGCACTTTTTCGAGGCAAAGTATAAACAGGACGAGTCCCCTCACTTGTTATGGTAAGCCGGATCGGAACTTCAGAATCACATATCCTTCACTACCATGGCATTGCGTAGTGAAAGCATAATGCGCGATTTAGTGAAACAGAGATCACTTTTAATTTTTTGCGTACAATCAAACAATTTAGGGCAGCTGACATCAACCACGGCACTTGAGGATTTGAAGATGCGCTCTTTAAAAGATATGGCCACCTGAAAACTGCTGTGGGGTCAACCATCTAGCACTTTTTCATGGATGCGACTGTCAAACAACATTAAAACAATTATGGCCCAACCTCCAGATGCAGGAAGACTGCAAGAATGACTACGATCAGGTTCCCAAATGCAGAAAAATGTCAAAAACGATTTTGGCGCAAACTTCAGTTCATTTTTGCAGTGCATTCCAAAAGATTTTTCTTTACAAATGAATATCTTTCTGGGACTCGTTCGACATTGCTGTCACTAAAAAGACCAAGCTATACAAAATCAGGAGAAAAAGTATATAGTTTTCTGAGCGTACGATGCGTTGATGTGACGATTTCTCTCTTCGCGGATCAGCATTATTCGCTCGAAGTTTCCCCATTTTGTTTCCATTCCCACTCTTACATTTAGAATCTTACAAGGTCTCAATTCAGTATCAAATATACTGAACGTTGCGCACGTATAAAAATAAGAAAAAACTAATTAGATAGTTAAGAAAGGCAACAGGGATGTTTCTTCACATTTTCTTCGTTTATTACGCGCAAAGCAGAAACTGCGTCCAGATGGAGTAGTTGGCATTTCCAATATCTTTTTCAGTAAATAACGATAATAGCTCTTGAGAGCGGCAAATTCTTTCAATGAGTCGGATATTACTCTGTTCGAATGATCGACTTCTCGACTTATCCAGAAATCGCCCTTTTTCAAATGATCGACTTCTCGACTTATCCGAAAACCACCCTTTTTCGAACGATCGTCTTTTCGATTTAGCCGGATTTTCCACTTTTCGAATAGTCGACTTAGTCGATTTAATCGAAGTCGACTTTTTTTCAATCGGATGGCGATTCGATCATTCGATTCGGCCCAAGTATACTGTATATCCGTTGTTCACCCTCGGCTATAATACGAGTTTTGAGAGCATTTCAATCTTTCGAAAACTCGGGTCGGCGAATATTCGAATATTCGATCGAAACTCCTGGAATCACACTACATGCAGTCTGCAGTGAAGTGCTGCGAGTTTCGATTATGTCACTAACATAGGTTTATGGATGTAGACGCAATTATTGACAGCAGTTTCTTGCAAGCATAATGATAGTGTCCATAGAGAGCGACAAATTAAAAGCGCAATGAGAAGTTTCGAGCATTCGTGCTCACCCATGTGTTTTTGCGGTGCCTCTGTGATGGGAAACATCTGGTTAGTCTCTGACTCAGACGCACATAAGTAACGTGTTGTCTGAGAGGCCGAAAATCGTCGTTGTCGGCGGTTTGAATCCATTTGGAAATCATTGGAGTACGCGGATCGGGAAGAGTTGCACGATAGAAGGGAGCGAATCGCGTGATGCTCCCAATCTCACATTTGGAGATCAACTTCCAGTCAGCATACAATTGTGACACCAGACACACTAGTTTTGAAAAAAAAATGTGCGAGCAGACGTATTCAATGGCAGGGATCTCGATAGAATCGTTTGCTGTGCTATCCCTATGTAAAGGTAGATGTGACCATCACAAAAGTGAGAATATGTGAAAAGTTGGAGAAAAAACGCTCGAGAACAAGTTATTGCTCAGTGCCCGCCCGCTCCCAACTACAGAGATTTCTACAATTATGTACCTGTTCTGTAAACTGTTATTCTGCTTCTAAAGTAATTTTTCAGCATTTCTCGAGACTACGGCCAACTTTTACAGCAAAACAAAAACTGGATAAGCAAGCATAAGTGAAAATCTCGTCAATTAGGAGGCCGGCCCACACCGGTAATTAGCCTATAATCCTTGTTTTCGAGCGGGTTTCCGCGAATTTCCTGATTTTTTTCACTTATTTTTACTTTTGTGATTACCAAATTATGAAGAGACCTCAAAAGTAGTTCTTATCGCGAACCCTGCCTTTAATAAATTTATATCCAGCAATATTTCGTAAAGGTTAAAAATTTCAGAAAATTAAAAAGTTGGAGTTTCACTCTTACTAAATTTACTCGCACCATTTTCAAAACAAAAATCATCGAACAACGTTGGTTTTTCTTCAGAGGCAGCATGCAGTCGGCAAGGATCCTAGTGATACATACAATACCCGCGCTAAGTTTTGTAAAAATGGTGAGCATTTGCCAAACTTGGCAAAAGAGTCCGATGCATGTAACTTTTTCGAACGGAGACGTTTTTCGATTTTGAAAACGCTGGCATATTCACAGCTCGGATTCCCACATGATAATGTGCCTTGTGAACCGAAGTTCCTTAAGATCGCTTTGTTTTCGAGTAAAATTCTTTTTGCGGTCGTTTCACAAGAACGTCGCACGCGGCAAAGGGCGGCGAAACTTTGAGTAGTAATTGCACGGGTAATAGAGGAGCAATTTCTATGTTTTCCCCGTGAATCAGGTGAAAATGGGCCTATCTCGAGATCTCTGCAGATTGAATTTTCGAAATCCTTCACTGAACACTCTCGGGAGCTTCCTAAAAAGTCGGACTCTTGTTGCGAAAGCCCCAGACCGATGAATGGAGGATTTCGTAAATTCAATCTGCACAGATCTCGAGATAGCCCCACTCTTACCTAATTCACGGAGAAAACATAGAGATTGCTCTTCTATTACTTGTACAATTACTATTCGAAGTTTCGCCGCATTTTGCTGCGCGCGACGCTTTTGTGAAACGATCGCAAAAACAATTTTACTCAAAAACAAAGCTATTTTGGGAAAATTCGGTCCACGATGCACATTATTATGTAGGAATTCGAGCTGTGAATATGATAGCGTTTTCGAATCCAAAAACGTCTTCGTTTAAAAAAGTTACGTGCATCGGACGCTTTTTTTGCCAAGTTTGGCAAATGCTCCCCGTTTTTGCAAAACTTAGCGCGGGTATTGTACTTTATGTCCCCCATTTATGGTTGACTCAAAATCGGGGCACCTATGCTATACCACATGGTACCCAGTTTGCGCCAACCTTCCGTAAGAAAAGCAAAGTATCACTGATATCCATGCCGACTGCACACGCTCATTGCTGCTAGTATTCAGAACTGAAAAACAATTGAAAAATACAGGATCGAGTTCTCTAACTGGAAAGTAACAGTTCTGTCTGAATTGTATTAGCTGTGGACGAGTTGCACCGTAATGGCTGGGAAAGCGAAGCTAGTTGACTCGTACGACTTCTAATGGAACGCTAAAATGACCGTATTCGAAATTTCAATTCGTTGGTGTCCGTGTTGAGGGGCGGAGCTCGTATAAAAAATAGGCGGAGAATCGATGTTTAGGGTTTGGTGGCCCAGTACGGCTCAAATACGGCTGGCGCTTACAACGCCATGAGCGTTCTAGTAGGTGCGTGAAACCCCATTTAACGTCGGCGTGGATTTGGAAGAGACTTCGCGTTCACTGTTGAAGGTTGGCTCAAACTCGGTGCCATGTGTTATAGGTGCACCGAGTTTGCGCCAACCTTCAACAGTGAACGCGAAGTCTCTATTGGATCCACGCCGACGTTATGTGGCCCCCTTTATCTCAACCACTTTGCGAGCCTGTAGGTTGTCTTCAAAGAAATCGTAAGCGCAACAAAATATGTCTGATTTTTTTCCAGTTTTTTGCAGAGGCAGTGCTTTGAGGTACAGGATAATACAGAAAACGCCACAAAAAATCCATGAATTCCAAAAAAAGACTCATTTCAAAGCCTCTCGCTTAATTTACTTTCAACCCGCTCCGTAAAGTTCCGTGTGTCAGGTGTAACACGTCGGACGCTTTTTTCTCAAACATTGGAAGTGTTTTTTTAAACTTGTTGAGTGCCTGAATTTTTTTTGTCTTTTTCTCACCAAAATTTATTGAAAAAATAAAAAGTGACCAGTGCGTCCTTGCGGATCCTGGAAGATAAAAATGTTTCAATGCTGAATCGTCTGCGCGTGTGATGGTCCTTTTGTTCCCCCTTCTGCATTGTGCTAGATGACTGACCTCCTTCATAGAGATTACGTACATTCGACCTCCCATATCTCTACAATAAAACGTTGATGATCCATCAAACTCTGTCCGCGTTCTCGGCCCAACCAATGGTTCAGAGCCGAAAAACGGTCAGTGATTCTCAGCGCGTAGAGTTCGCGCAATAATTTTAGTCTGATGAATTCACGGGGATGCGGCGGTAGATTACCCCGAGCGAACCTAAACCAATTCTTAGGCTCCGTCCATACGTGGCGAGAGCGTGCGATTACGCAAAATCGATGGTCATCGTGGGCACACGATTCGCTTGCCGCTCACAGGCGCTTCTTTTTGCGCGCCCTCGCCCGCTGGCTCTCGCGCGCTTGCGCCAGCACCACGCAGCAAGCAGCAAGTTTCAAGCTTACTGCTTCATCAATAAAGCAGGTGGCATTAAACCTGTATCGGAGCCACTCCCCTTGTTTTTCATAATCCCACCACGGAAGTTGAAAACCGTGGGAAATAATCATCCGTTGCGCCGATTCGAGCCATTGATCACCCGATCAAACGTTTTCAATCGAATCAACACGAGGCAGGGGTGTTTTACTGTGTTAATTTGCAGGCAGCGTTGAGGAGAGTCGAGAGGCGCACAACAGCGGGAACGCCCGCTCTCGCCACGTATGGACGCTGCCTTAGCGAGGCCGCCAACCCTGCACGGCAAGCCGCCTGGTCAATGCATCCGACTAGATCGAAAACGGAAACCATACGACACTTTGGAGTGAAAGTTGCACTCAAACTGAAAACAGGGGATGGGGCAGCATAGCTGGAGGTAGCTCTCTAGAAACAAAGAAGAATTGATTTGGATCATTTGTTTCTCTCCTGGCTCGGTTTTGCTGGTTTGCTTGACACGGATCGGTAACATTTCGATTTTTCCATAGTTTGGGTGCAAGCAGGTCTACCAGGACTACGTGAGTCCCATCTAGACACTTTTTGAGCCATGAATAGTTGGTTTTAGAGAAAATGCGTGATCAGTCCGGAGAAACTATCAAAAACCCTGCGGCGTGAGAGTCGTCGTATCGCCGGAACGAGGCGGGAACACCACACTTGCGGCATTCCACGGAGCTCGCTGGAAGACGTGAAGAACGCGCGGACAATGACTAAAAATGTTAATGGCGGTGGCGCATTTCTGGTACCATGATTCCGTAAATCCGACCTCATCCTGGAGGCTTAATGAGCTGAACGGAAACCGTTTTTACCTCAGGTTTCGTACGTTTCATGTGACTACCTTATCGCTGATGAGATCATTTCTGGGAGATTTTCCTTCTTTTTAATACCATCGCCGCCGAGCAACCGCCGCGCCGCCTGCTTAGCTCAGGCGGCTCAGCTCCGCGCCGCGACACCGCATGATCGATGTGGTTAGAGTGCACTTCGCCGCGCCGCTCCACGGCGGAATTATAAACGACCCCTTATACAGATGAGCGCCACCAACTCGGGTGAATGAGAAAGCGGCAGGGCACCAGTAGTGCCAGATTCGTGCATCGTATACAGTTTGGGGCATTCAACACGTTGAGCAGATTAGTGGCAGAGCTCATGCGCCACGAATCTCTCGAGTCTGAGGATCCAAGATGTTTGCGGTCGGTTCGCGGCGGCAGATTTTATCAGAGATTGGCAACATTAGTTGGTATTTTGTTGCCACTCTGGCTTGAAATTCGTGGGTATTCACATGGTTACTCTAAGTTGGAGTAAATTGTTGTTTATTGTTTTTTGATTGACGTAGGGAGATCTACGTAGAGCAAACAGAATATGACTAAAAAACAACAACTATGATGTAGCTGCATCTTAAATTGAGTAGATGCAAGATAAAGCAATTCTCAGTAATGCAAAAAAAAACAGCACAAGACTATCAGGAACTATCTGCTAGCACAAGTTCTCTAGCCTTGGACTGGAACAAATTAAGTGACATTCGGAACCTTTTGGAGGCCGTCATTTTTGAAGTTTTTCTTCGGGTGAAATTTGTGCCGTAACTGTTTTTCATGTTGTTTGACGGTCACATCAACATTCTATGAAAAAGTGTTAGATGGCTGGTGAGAACTGGTGGCGGATCCTCATCCTTAACCCCTTCCAATCTCATAACCGAACGTTTTTGACTCGTCATAGTTTGCCAGTGTGGTCTACTGGGCTCATTCACAAAACTGAGTTTGAAAAATGAAAAATGGTTTCCACCGCGAACGATGCCTTTAAGCGTTAATAGAACTCTTGCTGAAAAATAACTAGACCTTATTTTAGTTATTGGTAACGGAATCTTGAATCTAATGCTATTGTTCCTGGATCTAGATTTAGCGAAAGTAAGAGAAAAATCGTGAAGGGAAAGTAAGAATCTAACTGACGCCTAAGGACTCCATTCGGTATAAACTCATAACCCAGCCCTGAGCATATCATAGCGAGTTTACGAGTTGAACTGCTCTCCACGGACCCCAAGTAGTCAATATCCTTCTTCTTATAGGGCGAAAACGCAGTGGTGCTAGACTCAAGGAGTGGCCTCACATAAGTTTTGTGTGCTTTAAAAAGGGTCAAAGCGTTCCTAGAGCGCGGAGCTTCGAAGTTGTAGGTCCGATGAGATACGATGGATACTATATGTCTGTAATGACTCTCGAAACAACGTTCCTTACTATACCTAAAACCAATGTCTTTAACCTCACTCACAAATTCTAACACCTCTGAACCTGATGTGTAGGCGATATTATCAGAATCGTTGCCAATCCGGAGCACTTTACTTTTTTTCAGAAGCCAAGGGCAGTCCCCACCGACTTGACCAATTCTTCACATGAGCAATAACAGCTCGATGAGCTTCTATGTCACTTAAACTTCGAATGATTTTGTATATCTTTATGTATTTGTCACACATTGCAGGTGCCGTCAAAACGGGAAATTCCATCAGGCAATTCAGAAGTGTAAATCAAAAGAAGAAGTGGAGCTAAAACTCCATCCTGTGGCACTACATTGCAAATGTTGTGAATTGAGGATAGCTCATTACCAATGCGAACCTGAATGTTTACCAACAGCTTCCAATTTTTTTACCGATTTGCATGTTGATGCTCTGTCAAAAGCTATAGCAAAATCAAATAATACAACATGTACAATGTCCTTATTCTCCACTGCTGAAGAGGAATCATTGAAAGAACTGAGCAAAGCTGTCTCACAAGACCTCCCTTCAAAGAACCCATGCTGACAGCTGGGGATGACATCATACATGTTCAAGTGAGTCAGTTCGTTTTTGATAATCTTCTCGAATGTCCTTGCGAAAATGGATGTGATACTGACAGGGCGATAATTTTTCACAGAGTTGAAGGGTTGTTTTTTTTTTCGAAATTGGAACAACATAAGAATGGCGCCAAAGCACGGGGACTTCGGATCTCATCATGTAGGACAAGTTGAAGAGATATTCAAGAGACGAGGCAATGAAAACCTCAATGAATCAATACTTTATGTTTATGATTTAAATATAATAATCAAACATCTAGATTCATACACACATAAATACATAAATTGAAAGAGAATTTCAACAGACTGCAGCACAAGTCAAATTGAGCAAATAGTATGTTGAAGTGATTCACGGTGGCCATTTTCAACCAGAATAAAACTCGTCGATATGATCAATTTGTTTAAACAAGCTTGAATTCATTTTTGTTCAAATAATAATTAGAGGAAAATCCACAGCGGAAGTAAGGTTGTTACGAGCAATAAGTACATCGAATTCCGAGGTAGCGGATCTCAAGAAAAGGGGAAGGTTCTCATAGTGAGTAAAATGTCAATGATCGGAATAGGATAAACGCATGAAGAATACTGACTAGGATTACTACACTATAGAGCTGTACACAGTATTGACTATGATCAGGATTCGGCACGTTCACGAATGGTATAAAGAGAATGTTCATCTGCTTGCTGGGTCATTGTGAGACCTTCATCCGTCGGCGACCCTGAATTACCTTAAATTGCCAGCAGCAGAATGTTTGTAGAACTCCCAATGCAACAGATATCCTTCGAAAACCTCAACAGTTCAAAACGCTCGTTACCTGGCTCCTGCAAGCCAGCTTCGACGGCATGGACTCCTAAAGATCCCATGGAAGCAAGTATTAATCCCTGGTGTGTGCTCTTCTTCTGCTGGCGTCGACCGAATATGGAGCGCTTTGGTTTTCTGAAATGGACGAAGTCTAGCCGCTTTACGATTCCGCCCAACGGCGTTCTTGGTAACTTACACTTCTCCGTCAAGCATGCCTTGAGCACGATGCTGTAACATCTTCATGTGACTCAGTTGGGCAGATCGGCGTCTCTCCTTCTCTTCTTCTCCAACTAGGTTTCTATTAGCGTAGTACTAAAAGGACAACAGTAGAGTTAAAAATCCCCTCCCGATGAAGTTGTTGGCTCGTACCTCTTCAAACGGATTATGCAGCAACTGTCGAATATTTGATATGTCCTTAGTGAGGATGAGCGTTTCATTTTCGATGTCTTCCTTCTTCTTGTTGAAGAAGAATTCTTCTTCTTCAAGTATATCACGAGGGATCTCACCACTGAAATGGATCATTTAAAGGCAGTACTCTCGATCAAATATACTTGCCTTCTTTTCCTCTCTAAAGCCTTTTCTGGGTTTAGAGTAGTAGGACCTAAAAGAAAAAATCGCGAAAAAAACACTGTTTTGAGCGGAATTTGAAGCCTGAACTTTCTTTTCTTTTGATTGTGAACGGGCCTACTCCACATCATCGGCATCGATGATCTCTAGTACCAAGAACATCAGCTGGCTTGAAATTGGAATTCAGTCAATGAACATTACTCATCTAGTCAAAAACATTGAATGAAATGCTTGCTTTCTTTGTTCAACTGTTTTTAATATTTAAAATGGCATTTGTTTCTTCCTCTGAACTCCGATGATTTTTGACGGTTCGGCATGAGACTGTGATCTTTTTGGGCGGCGCTGTGCACGTATGCACAAACTGGCATCTTTGGGCCTTAGTAACTCTAATTCTAGCCCGTTTTTCACCGCGCTGCCTTCATAGTTTTTCAGCTGTTTTCGATCTGAGCAGATTTTTGAAGTTTTTCGATACCGTTTTTCATCGTGACCACTGCCTTTGAGACATAGTGGAGTGCCACCAAGTCGAAGTGTGATGCTCGCGAGAACCATATATTCTACAGAGCTGGAGCGATCACTTCTTGGACAGAGACATTTCGCGGATCCAGAGTGACGCGGACGCACGTCTCATAGTGGCGTTCACGAATATTCGTCCCCCCCCCCGCCTTGGCTTGGATCCTTACTGGCCACACCTTTAAAACGCCAATAGCGCATGCTTTTTTTAGCTGAGTACAGCTGCCTTGCCTTCACCAGAAAGATAGTTCAGAGTCAGTTGTGCGTCACTAGATAAGGTATTGGCCTTGGTGCAATCGTACAATATCGATCGTGCAATCGTACAATATCGATCGTGCCGCGTCGCGTGATCAATATTACAGAAATGCACTGTGTCGCGCCTCTCGGCGGCGAGGGTGTGAAGGATCCCCTAACAGGCATATCAATTTCGGTCGATATGCAAGGTAAACATTGTGTCGCGTTGTCTGTAGCGCAAAATATGGTCCCGGTCTAGCAATGGAACGAGTTGTCAACTGGATCGCACTTTACCCAGAAGCGTTACCACGCATGTTTGATTGCTGGACAATGGTAATCATAAGAGGATGTAGAGTTTGCGTAATAATTTTAGTCTGATAAATGGACGGGGATGCGACGGCAAATCACTCGCGCAAATCAAATCCACATTCTCTTGTGAGGCCGCCAATCCCGCACGGCCAGCCGCCTGATTCATGCGTCAGACGGAATCGAAAACGGAAACCATACATCAGGAGACTCGCCGAAAATCCTCAGTCCGCCTGGCGTGACTGTTCAACAATTGTCTGAGCAGCACTGAAATTTCTGCGCCTTCCCGGCAAACAAAAAAATTCTATGAAAGGAAGAGGCTTCCATACCTTTCAGCCATTTCGTCAATTTTCTGTTGTCCCTTGAACGAGCTTTGTGAAGGACTTTGCCTCATCTCTCTGAAGAACTCAGTTTTTTTCACATCTATTTCAACACGTATATGACTGAGAAGGAAAATTCAGCAGATGTTAACTTCATTGTTTCGAAACGGTCCATTTCAATCAGTCGATCTGTCTCTTTCTGCCCACGATTATATCCCCGCTGAAGAAGAGGTCGTAAGTACGCCTTCGAGAAGGCGCTCAGCTGATGCTGGAATTGCGGTCTTGATGGAATGGTTAACAGATGAAGAGGCTATTCGAAGCTCAATGCTTACAGCAACACTCCGGTCTTTATATCCACAAAGATCCTCGATCCCTTGCGTCATGTGAACTATCATCCCTCGGTTGAATTCCATGAAAAGTCGGAAATTATCTTCTTTTCGAGCTAGTCGGATGTTGAGGTACCGCACGAGCGGCTTAATTGTGCCGCCCTAGAAGAACAAGGCAATCAACCCTTCGAAAATGTGTACAGCAAAAAGCGTAACTGAAGTGAAAATACCTGTAAAAACACAGTAACAAGGATAACCATGTAAGTGGCCGATAGAATAGTGTTCTTCACAGGAACTTTATTACTAATCATAAAAGCCAATGAGAACGAGACAGCTCCTCGCAAACCTCCATACGCCTGGACAGACTGTTTCATGTAAGTCATATGTAATTTTTCATGGAAATCACAAAGTCACCATAATGAATTGCTCCTGGAATGAGATATGACGAACACCGCCAGTGAACCGATTCACAATATAAGTGAGAAAAAACACCACTGAAACATAGAAAAGAAGAACTTTTCATCAAGCATTTTACACTGAGTCGTGGTGCTCTACTGGGTGGCGTTTAGAGTTTTTTCGGTGCGACGCAATGATACATATATCTGTTGAGGATCGCGTAAAGGGTATGGTATACTTTTGCAACACACGATCGCATCACCCTGTAAAGCGACAGTGGCAGCGACAGACTTCGGTACATTTACAGTATGCCATCCCTCCGCGACACGTCGCTGCAACAGCCGCACGAGAAGGTCCGGATCATACTTCCGGTCCGGCGACGAGCGACGCGTCGCAATGTTTACCATCACTATCGACCGAAAATCGATATACCTGATATTTAGTGTCGCTGTCGCGCGTCGCGAGAATTATGATCCCGGCTTAACTGTTCCCAATACGAGCGATGCCACTGCTCTGATGCAGGTTCCGTCGCGATTTGTGCTAGATCGCATGCCTGTCGCTCATTACAGCGACTAAGTATATCATGTCCCTAACAGCGAGAGCGAGCGTCCCCGCGACATATGAGTGATGCTTAAGAAAGTGTCTATTTCTTGCGAGAGATTACACAAAAGCGTTATCGAGGGCGATCGACTAGCTGGCCACTAAGGCGCGCCTAAGCTGAGGTGTACAATGAGGCTAAGCTGTACAATGAGGCTTTTACGTAACCACTCCAACTAGCCAACAAAATTACTGAGCAAAAAAGGCTTCACGATTACGTGGTTTAGAAATCAGTGCGTAAATCAGTATTATCTAGCCCTACTAAAATGGGGAATTTTTCGGTGAACTAGAACCACATGAAGGGGCGAAAATGGCTCATTAAATCATTCGCTTTCGCCAATTTTTTTTCAAACCGAGTTAAACTTGGAATTTCCCGTTTCAGACCAGCCATAAGTTCGCCATGAGAAAAGGAACCCGTTCCTTCCAAAACATACAAGAGTACATACCAGAAAGTTGGATAGAATAATATAGTTTTTTTCGAGTAAATCTGATTTTCTCTTCATGATCGGGATGGTTTCAATAGCTTTTATTCTCATACGTTACGGTGAAAAGAAGGTTCTCTTATTTGATGAAAAAATTAGGATTCTGTTCGTTTAATAAAATGCAAAGGTTGATTAAGTGAGTTTTTATTCGAATATTTGAATAATCGAATAAGCTGTAGTAGAACTTCGGCTGTTAGACAGAAATTTACTTGTTCATCAACTCTGCACGGA
Source organism: Aplectana chamaeleonis (assembly GCA_029168955.1). NCBI lineage: Eukaryota > Metazoa > Nematoda > Chromadorea > Rhabditida > Cosmocercidae > Aplectana > Aplectana chamaeleonis. Next base: position 3,282,019 of record JAPDOI010000004.1, on the reverse strand, counting down.
ATGTTTGATATCAAGGACAGTTAAAACCATTTCGGCCCTGAGGAAATATTAGAATTGATTGGAAAACCGGAATTATTCGCTCCAACACTCTAATACATTCATATTAGGACGTATGTAAGCGAGTTTTAAGAACATTTTTCGAAATACTTTTTTCGTTCTTTTCCGTTTGTTCGGATTTTTTCGAACAATTTTTTCCATTTTGATTCGTTTGAATTTCTCCGAACAAATTTTTTCGTCAGTTCTTCTCTTAGTCTTCCACTCAAATACTTTGAGTCGAAGTAGAACACGTGTGGAAGACTCATTCTGAAAAGCAGAAGACCAAATTTTTACAGAAAATAACCGAAAGTTACCCTGACGTGAAAAACCGAAAAAAAAATCAAAAATGGACCACGAGGTCTTGTCGAGAACATGGAATAACTTCCTTAGACATTGTTTGAACGAAAAAAATTGACCTATGATGTTGGAAAGGATGGATTATGGTAATATTGGTCATGACAACGTGGGATTCCGGTCTGCAATTGTAGACGATTGCTATTGAAGCACTGAGCTCGGAGAAAATCCTGGGGTGATAGTAAACCAGCCAAACTACGATGTTAACCAAGACTTTTAACATCGATGTTAATTATGAGGTTATTAGTCAGGACAAAAAGCAGTGTTTTAACATTCAAGGCCGAAATAAGCTTCTGTGGAAATCCTAGAACTAAACTTCGATGTTATCACCTGTTAACTATCATGTTACCCCCCTCGAAACCCTCAATCGCGAACATTGATGTCCCCGACTTCACCGGCGCTCAGCACAGGTCAGCGGCGAGAAACTGCGCCAATTGAGGAGTGCACTAGACAACGATGGCTGGTTAGGGTGAAAAGTCCTCGAGAGGACTTTTTAGCGTAACCCGCCAGCCCGGAGTTCTTCATCCATCATCATTGCAGCCGCAGTTGAGCCAAGAACAATCTAAATACTGTGCTTATCTGGGCCAAATTCCGGTCCGCAGTTGCGTCTCGACACGCTTTGCGGCCGCACGCGCCCGAGTCAGTCGAGTTTCCAGCGCCAAAGCCGACTCGATATGGCTTTTTATACAGTTTTCTCCGATTTTGTTTAGTATCCAGTTTCTAAAACCCACCTAGAGTCAACAGATCGGCGGCTGCGGCGCTGGAAACTCTTCCAACTCGAAAGCGCGCGGCCGCAAAGCGTGTCGAGACGCAATTGCGGACCGGAATTTGACCCAGATAAGCACAGTACACGTCAATTCCCGAACTGCTGGCGTACCATTCGCCATGTGCAGTGACAACGCGATCGATACAGCAATATTTTCCTTCGTTGATTGATCAGCGAACGACAGAGCAGCTGATTGTTCCACCTCTGATTGCTCTTCTTTTTGGCCAGGTTTCTTGTATTGTGTTTCCGATTTTTCTTGTTAATGTTTTTGGTCCAGAAGAACATACCAAAAATAGCTATAACTGGCCGAGAGACCTGTCAAAGAAATAGCTGCTTCAGAATGCTCTAAAATGGAGATTTTAAAGTTATTATTTTTGAATTTAAGTTTGCTTTGTTTTTTTTCTTTCGTCCCTGCTTATTTTTAGTTTACTAATCGCTTTTGTCGTGACCCTGTACCTTCCTTTTTCTCGCGTAATCTTAAGAAAAAACAAAACACACATTGCCATTATCACCTTCGTAATCGATACATTACCACTTTCAAAAAACATCCTGGAACTATGCTTCTTCAGAAAAACTCATGGAAGAACAACATCTCGCTGTTAAGATCTATACGAATAACACGCTCGTTATAAACACAGCCAAAAATAAAATTATTTCTCACTCTTGCTGATATATTCGATTTATTATGTAGTTTAGACGTGATAATCAATTTTCGAAAATTCGGCCAACCTCGGGGCATGGATTTAGGATACTCAGCAGTCGAAAAATCTGCCCTACAAAATAAGTGAACTTAATGCTTCGGGAATTTTTCCAAAAAATTTCTCTGATTATTGCAAGAATTCTCCTAATATTCATCCGAATCCAATGAAGGACAGCTATATCAGCTATTTCGTCCTTGACTGCGAAGTTCTATTCTTCCAGTGTATCTTTCCTGAATTTTTTTTGCCGACAACTTTCGGATTTGGTGAAATGTGGATTTTGCAAAGGTGAAAACGCAACTTGTGTGTTTTATTTCTCCTTTTTGTTTAAGTTGCCTAAGAAAACAAATGCTTTAGGGCCAAAACAGAAGTGAATCGTAGAGTTCCTATGAAGACAGACGAAAGGAGAAGCCACGCAGACCTGAAATTCCTAAAAGACTTCGAAATTGAGCTTTTAAGAATACTGCGCAAGCTACCCTTCTGACGAGATATTCGGCCGATTTAACCCCAATTCGTAATTTTAGGTAAATCCAAAAACATCAAGAAAAATGGGGGATCACAGAACATCAAACTAGAGAATGAGAGAACAAATAGAGTAAAAACAATTAGCTGAACGGATCGGTCAATGAAAGCACGAATATCATATCTGACCAGAAATTGTGACTTTCATTACATACGGAACACAACGTGGACTGAAAAGGAAGAGTGCACGCTTATCAAAAACTGATTTTAGCTCTCGTCGCTGCAAGAGCTAATACTTTTCTCGAAAGTTGCGGCGGTTGGTGTACATGAACCACGGGTAAAGAACCCAGGGGAGCCTATCAGGGATTGTATGCATGAAGGTTTCCAATAGGGTTAGGCTATCCTATCAGTCGCTATCGCCACAAAACTTGGTTACAATGAGCAGCTACGTGATGGGAGAGACTTATACGTTGGCATGTCCCCAATTTAAATGTCAACGTATACGGCCCCAGTAGCCAACCCCTTCGTGGCTGGGTGGTGTAGTGCAATGTCGCCCTGCTGCTGTCGGCAAGGTCAGCGGTTCGATTCCGCGCGCAACCACTTTTTAACATGTATGTGCAACACTTTAGGATGTCAATCATCTTGCGTACATTGTAAACAACGGAGCATGGTGCAAAGAGATGTATCGCTGCCATTGAAACAGAACTTGCGAGATCGACTCCCAGGGGGATGTAAGTTTTGCAAACAATTATGTATGCGGCAGTTCCCAGTAAGATTGAGGGTAACATCGATGTCTCGAACATCAATTCCTCCTCGTAACTCTGACATGATCATGGTTCTCAACTCTGAGTTCTGTCTAGTTTAATACCGCCCCTGGTGAGACCAGGGCTTCCCGGCACCATTAAAGGCAGTGGTCACGATGAAAAACGTTATCGAAAAAACTTCAAAAATCAGCTTACATCAAAAACAGCTGAAAAACTATGAAGTTAGCGCGGTGAAAAACGGGCTAGAATTAGAGTATCTAGGGCCCAAAGAAGCCAGTTCGTGCACACGTGCACAGCGATGACGAAAAAGATCGCCGTCTCATGCCGAGCAGTCAAAAATCATCGACATTCAGAGGACGAAATAAATGCAAATTTCACGAATAAAAACAGTTGAGCAATGAAGGAAAGCTCTCCAGTCAATGTTTTTGACTAGATGTGTACACAAATCCGAAGGTTCATCGATTGACATTCAATTTCAAGCCAGCTGATGTTCTTGATATAAGAGGTCATCGATGCCGATGATGTGGAGTGGGCTCGTCCACCATCAAAAGACAAGAAAGTTCAGGTTTCAAATTTGGCCCAAAACAGTGGTTTTTTCGCGATTTTTTCTTATAGGTCCTACTACTCGAGACCAAGAAAAGGATTTGGAGAGAAAAAGACGACAAGCATATTTGATCGCGACCACTGCCTTTAATGTCCGTCTCAGCACAATTATCTTCAAGCTGTAACCACGGAGTTCCACTTCGATCTGGACAGTACCACTTTTGGGACTCAAGAGGAAGAAGAGAATTCTCGCATCGACTCCACCTAGAAGAGTATTCGGGGAGCTGAGCACGATTTCGGGATCAGTTTTTAGTCCTTCAAAATATTCTCTTAGACTACAGCAGCTGAGTAACCTTGCTAGTACTACGAACGGAGTTTTTGTACATTTTTGATCTATCGACACGCCCGTTACTACTGCCAAAGTGATCAAATTTCTACCACAACACCCAAAGGTTAGTTTGGTCAACCATAACCATGACCAGAGTCCAGCAGCCTGGGGCCGGATCTATCGATGCGGCAGTGCTGGGTAGGGGTAGAGGCGTCATCACATTTGATGATTACCCTGCAGAAGCGGAAGATCGTTAAACGACAGCGCCCTTGGCCTACCCAGCTAATAGGCTGGGGCAGCCGAGACACTGCTCTGGCAGGATACCAAAGGCTCTCAAAGGGTATTCATCAAAAGTGCTGACGCCTTTACCCCTACCAAACGGCACGCATTGATGAGTCCGACCCCTGTTAGCAAGGGCCGCGAGATACTTACGACCCCGTCAACGGCGGTCAGTCGACGCCCGAAAATTTCGGCGATTGTAACGACCCCCTCCAGAGACGCTTCTACGACAAGAGAATGAAAACTTGATAATTTTCATCGCTGATAAACAAATCATGGTGCAGACGCGGTGGCTACGCGAGTGATATTTCCGCGGCGAGAATCCGTCGCGCGAAGAGCTTCGCGGCAAAATCCACACCCAAGCCAAGACCAAAATCTTTGTTTGGTCGGATTATTTGGAATCGTGTATTTCGGGCAAGAACTTGAAACTTATGGAAAGGTGAGCCTCAAAGTATGCTAACGAATGAAACTGTTTTTGGCAACCGCAAATTTTTGAAAGAAGTTAGGTAAATTTCGCTATACATTGCATTCTACGCATGTGTGACGAACTGTATCACGAATAAAAGGTTTTAAGCATTCTATTGTCATTTTATTTTGATGATGACCTCATTTTCAAAAAATAAATCACAAGGAGAATCTGAGAAATACTTATTCGTCTCTATTCGGGCGAAGGATTAGCGAGAGAACGACCAAAGGTGATACAGCATCAATGTCCAGCGTCTAGGCCACGCGCCCTTCCCGCAACTGTGTTTAGACCTCGCACCGTTTATAAGCTGAAAGGTGCGGCGACCCTGAGTATGTTAGGGGCCTTCCGACGTTCTGAAAGAAAGACAAATGCTGAGGAGGGCGGGTGAAACATTTAAACTAATTTCGCGTAGTTGCAGCGCTTGCGTCACGGCATCCTGATTAATGCGCTTTAACTACATCGCCATACAAACTTAATGTACAATTCAGAAGTTTGAGAGGCTGCGAGAAAAACTGCGTACAGCTTTTCAGAAAGTTCTATTTCCTCTAACAAGGAATCACCAGACCGGGCTGCCAGAACTACCCATCAAACCATGTTTTTCTGAATGGCTATCACACGGGTGGTCTTATAAGCTCCAACCTAGCTGCCCGAGTAGTAGGGAAAAAAAGTAATGAACCAAAAAGTGAAAGTCCTGTGGGCATATTGCCATCAAGCTACCGTAACCTGTCATAATCTCGAGAAAAACAACAAACGGTTTTCAGATTTGTGTTCTACGCCCCAAATTACCCCCGCACCCCCCGGGCGAAGTTTGGGCTGAAAATTTTTACTTGACCTTTGCATCCCAAAAATTGGATTGGGCACCTATGGGGCTCCCATAATCAAATAACTTTTTATCCGCGAACCTCGGCTGGGGGATTTTCTGGGGTGCTGAACACGAATATGAAGTTCGTTTAGCGTTTTTCAGGCGATAACGGTACGTTACGGCAAGTATAATGAAATTTAGCTACCGTAGCTCATAGACTTCCATCCAGAGGATCTTCTGGTGCAGTCCCCTTTGGTGCAAAGAACGTTGTTAGGGGTTTTTACATAAAATTTTATTGACAATCATTCTGATGAAAAAAAAACAGCAAGAACTTCGAAAGGAATACATGGCAATAAAAATCAACACCAGTGGTAATTTTCGAGGAAGTGGGCAAAACAGAAATTTCTATTACAGTAGCGGCAAAACATAAAACTAACGTAATTACAACATCCAGCTCCCTCGCATTTACCGATTTTACTAGGGAAAAGCCTTGCGATAGCATTTCAAGGCTTTTCGTTTTATGTAAATTGTTCAGTGGTCAGTTGCCTTTTTGATTTGATTTGATTTTCTACGACGCATAAGACAATCGTGGGAAAGCAATGGTGATTAGTTAGATAAGAGACAAGGCAAAAAGTTCAAGTCACCACAGAACAAAACGTGTTTCCTAGTAAGTTGGCCCACAGAACTCATGTCACGGCCACTTTTTCACAGAGTGGTTTTTTATCAGAGCTTTCGTATCCGTGTTGGAATTCCTGTATGCTCGTTCTCATCCCTATGACGGCTGGTGTCAATAAACCGTCATTAAAATGCTGCCTACAGTTGTTGGACTCAAAAACATTGCGGCGAAGATCTCGCCAGCAGAGGGGATTGAAGCCGGGAACCTCCGGGTAGTAGTTCGCCGCCTTGGACCACTCGACCAATTCAGCAAACTAGCATTGTAGAAGAAAAAGGTGATATAGCACTCACCATTTCCGTCGTTTCGACTTCATTTTGAAAAATGACCCATAAGTTTTTTTTTCTCACTATTACTCGAGTAGATGGTTGGGTGTTCCTACAACTACCTGAAAGGTAGCCTATAAGAAAAATATGGATGTATGGACAGTTCTGGAAGCCCGGTCTGGTTATTCCCTTGTTAGTAAGAGCCGATCTGCTACAAGCCGCTGCTGCTGGATACCAGTGGAACGAGAGTTACGATCTTACGAGAGACTGCCAGCTCCTCGTGGAGGGCCTTAACCATTGTGCTTTGGCATCAATGATCCCGCCCGTCCCCAGCTCTCCGGGACGCATACGCGGCCATGCCCGAAGGCTTCTGAAACAGCGTGCTGAAATTCACCAAGATCCCTCGTTGACTCTCAAGCTGTAACCACTGTCATTAAGGACGCCAACGGAACACAGCACACGTTCCGTTAAAAGTTTGAAGAGATCGTCGTGGACTTCTACACAGACATGTACCGATCATCAACACCCGTTCCCTGAATTCCCACATCGACTCAAGGCAAGGCTCCGGAGATACTTCTTTCTGAAGTTCAACATACTATTAGACAGATGAAGCCCAAGACAGCCTCAGGACCTGATTAGGTTTCCAGAGACTTTCTGAAGACCGACAACGAAATCATCTTTCAAAAGCTAACCTCTCGCTTTAATCGCTATCTGGCAGAACAAAGGATCCCGGAACAGTGGAAATCGTCAAGAACGGTGTTGATCTTCAAGAAAGGTGAACGAAATGAGGTCAAGAACTACAGGCGAATCGCTCTTCTGTCCCACCCGTACAAGCTATTCACAAAGATTTTGCTGAACAGACTGGTAAGCACTTTGGATGAGTTCCAGCCCGTGGAACAGGCCGGTTTTCGTCGCGGATACTGCTCTATGAATAACATCCACACGGTTACAACTCAACTAATTGAAAAAACACGAGAGTACAAGCAACCGCTCCAAATGTGCTTCATCGATTATGTCAAAGCATTTGACAGTGTCGAACTGAACGCAGTTTGGAACTCTCAACTCCGTGCCGGCGTGGACCCGATCTACATCAACATGCTAGATGAGTGCAACATGGGCACATCTACGAAGATCGAGATGTTCCACAAGGAGCTGACGGTGCCGATTGGCAAAGGAGTCCGCCAAGGTAACACCATCTCACCAAAGCGGTTCACTGCTGCTCTTCATCACGCCATGATTGATCAAGATTGGAACGACAGGGGTATTCCCATAGACGGCAGGAAACTCTCAAACCTCCGCTTCGCCGATGACATCGTTCTGGTCAGCAACAGTCACACAACGAGCCCTCAAACGGACGCTGTTGTGGACGAGCCGTCGAGAGCAAAGAAACCAGCATATCCGCAGCACCGACCTCCGCCAACAGTCAGGAATTCGAGACGCTGTCACTTACATGGCAGCCGCATAACATCGATGGGCCGGTCATGTTATAAGAAGAACCGATGACCGCTGGACAAATCGTGTAACCCTCTGCTACCCGCGGGACATCAAGCGAACACTTGGTCGTCCCCCAACAAGATGGAGCTATGCCTTCAAACATCTGAACACACCTAACACGAACTGGTTACAGATTGCTCAAAATCGAACGAGATGGAAGATGACAGCTCCTCAAAACAACCAAAACGAACGTTCGCCTCGAAACAATCAGAGACGTGCGCCCGCCGCTGAGACGATCGCCGGCTGACAACGGGCAATCAAGTATCAAGTATCAAGTAAGTATGAACCCTTGGTGTTTCGGAATTTTTCCGCTGATGGGATGCCACCTGTTGGATAGTAATGGCAAAAACCCTGCGATTTGCCAACGCGGCTTGCCGGCGTCCACCGCCTTATCTCGCTTAAATTCTTGCAAAAAGTCGGGTTGGGAAATGAAACTGTGGCAACTTGTGGGGATTGAAGTTGAAACTTTGATTTTTCGTCGGGGATCGTACGTCTTATAGTGGTTTTCGAGATGAAGTTCAGCGAATTTTCGCCTACAAGAGGATTAGAACTGTTGAATGGACTTGGATCTGGTTCTTTTCAGGTTGTAAACAGTTACAATTTCGTTTTTAATTCGCAGAAACCACTTTTCTACAAATTCTGCAACATTTTTGTATTTTCTTTTTTTCATGAAATATATTTTTTCCAACCAAAAATTTCACGATCTGCCTTTCGACTCTCTTTTTTTCCCCGAAAATCCCCCACCACCACCCGTTGGCAGACTAAAGTGTGCTCGAATGAGAATGACGGCCCCCGCGGCCGGCGTGCTTGGCAGGCGGCCGTCGCATGTGCCGCTTTCGGACGAGTGTTGGATTTCAACGGCGGCTACCCCTCTCCCTCGTCTGCAGAGCTGATTGATCGGCGCAGTGCTTGCTGCCAGCCGGTGCCTGCCCCGTTCGTAGTCGATGGCGGTGGGAACGTTTCTCATGCCCGTCCGAGAGCGGTGAACGCGCCTGCCGCCTGCCAAGCACGCCGGCCGCATGGGCCGCCATCCCCATTCCTACACACCTTATCCACTTCTGTTGTACCCTGACCCTGACCATGACAGAGGTGACCGCCCTAGGTAAGAGGTCTTGAAAAAATTAGCCTTGCTAGGTAAACAGTCACGCCTACGTTTCTGGCAGTGCGTTGTGAACGAAGTGTCCAGTCCAGTTTCGAAATAAAGATCCGAAATTTCGAGGGAGTTTCGAAAAATTCCGAAATTTCAAACAAAATTTGGGAATCATGAAAACATTCGGACGAATTTGGAATAAAAAATTGAAATATCGAATAGTCTTGAATTTTGTTCGTTCGCCGTCGGAAATTTCGGTTTTTTCAAAACTCTTTCGCTCGAAATCTTTTCAAACGGTTTCTCTCCTTTCTTCCTCTGTTTGAAAAAACTTTACACATTCTTTTTGGATTTTGTTTGTTCGGATTTTTTCGGAAAATTTTTCTTCATTTTTCGTTGGTTCGGAAAAATACTTTGAACTAACTTTTCTCTGGTTTTTGTCCGTTCAACGAATTTGAACGATTTCTTTGTTTTTCGTACGCTCGATAACGTTTCGAACCAAAAATTCTCAAATTTCGTTTTCTAGACATTCTTTTTCGAATTTGTACATCAACAAATATCATATAGGACATGTCATGGACCTATCGTTGTTCATTTATAATCGACGCGATTCAATCGCGTTGAAGCACAGTATGATCCGGCTCAAGGGGCTCATAGGATTGAAGCTGAGGAGTCGCTCAGCACCGAGTAGCGCTGAGTCGGGCAGTATCGACTCTGTTATTTGTTAAAAGCCACAAACGCTGTAAGGTCTGTCCGAACGAGACTGTCCACCCACGCGGTCGGCGTGCTTGCCGAGATGCCGTCGCGGAGGCAATTTTGAATCAGCCTTCTCACAGCTGCGAACAAGTGATTGGAATATTATTATTTATTCGTCTGACATCCCTACTAATCGATTCACAAGTCTAAAAAGTGATTTAGCAGCAAGCGCTCGGCATTCATGCCGTTAGCGTGGCCCGACGGCCTCATTTAGACGGACTTTATATGCGGCAATGAGAGGGCATCATTGAGTCTCTTGACGTCTCGACAATTTGGCGGTATTTCGAGCAAGCGGAGAGAATTATAACAGAGGGATTTCTGCTGCCGACGTCATAATATGAAGCTGATGCGGCGGCAGTATTTGGCCATATCATCAGACTGGCGTTTAGAGTCAACTCGCAGCGACTGACTATGAACAGTATGCTAACGGCATGCAGAACTTCCTCACCCAAAAAGCGAACTCCTACGCAGAGGACAACTGAGTAAAAAGAGAATAAAGGGTGCCAATCGCTCCAAAACCATTCCTGCTCGTTTACTAACATTACGCCCAGAACGATAAATATGAGTGATTCACTGATGGAGCTGCAAGGATGGGTTAAATAATTGGTTACTCAATTTAAGAGTCTGTGAAAGTTGTGAAAACATTTTTACCTTGCAACTTTGGCAAAATATGTCACACTGATGAATGACTTATTGCAGATATTTCCACATGAGTAATGAGTTTGAAAAAGGCCACATGCAATAATGCTGAAATATTGAGGTGTTCCAACAAGGATTATGCAGGATCTCATGACAGCGACGTACCCGATTATACCCGAAAAATGAAAAAGCTCACTCCCTATGTAGGCCAAGTATGCCATACCAAACATGATGACGGGCTCCACCACTGAAAAAAAAACAGTACATTAATACTTGCCTAAGCATTCAATCGAAACAAGTGGTAGACAATAACCTGATTCGCCCCTCATGAGCCGTTTCGGGTCGAATTCACAAACCGCTAATCACAGGGTTAGCACTGCAGAACCGTGGCTGGCGTAGCATAAAACGCAAAACATGATTTTCAACGATGGAATTTTATTCTAAGTTTCGCTAAACGTGTTACTAAGGAACCTTGCATGGTGTTCCCCAAATCAGAGAGCTGATCAATGTTTTGTGACCACCTCTAGCACGCTCTCTCCGAACCTGAACTCGAATTCTGCTGTGGACATCTGCGAAAAAGTTATAGCCGGTCAAAGTTCATATTTCCTACAGCTGCGCTGAACATGACGTTTATAGCTCTTGGATGAATTCGGATCAAACATTTCACTGAAGGGTTATTTGACGTTTTGAGCTTGATTACTAAGTTGGTTTCTTCATTTCCAAAAGAATACGCTGGTACTTCATGAGTTACAGATCTGAAAAGACTAGAAGTCTCTGAGTGTAATTGAACGCTTTTTTATATAAGCGTTGTTCTGACAACGTTTGAGAAAAACGTTTCAGATCTGATTAATTTTCCCTATGGGGTCCTAGTATTGAGGTGCTGATAACGAATCCGATATTCGTTTGAAACATTTCGAGAGTGTGCCACATCTTTTATTAAAGATTCCCATCGGGAGGGAATTTTGAGGGCAAAACGCGATATTCGACGGTTTCCGGAATGGTTCGATAGATGAGGCCCAACATTTTTCTGTGGGGGTTTTCTGGAGTGCTGAACACGATTCTGCAGTCCGTTTAACGATTTTTGATAATTTACGGTATGTATCGGTGGGCATACGGTAGCCCCGTCAAAGTATCAGGTTTGGCTCACAATTTCTCTATCGGTGTTTTTTGGGACGCAGATCACGAATTAGAGGACCACTTTTGAATCTTCGAAATACTAAGGTAGGCAATGCCAGTAAAAGGCATTATGCCTATTGTAACCTTCAGTATCTCTAAGCATAGCGATACACGCAACTTATTCGAGTTCAGCGCTCTAGATAACACTCAGTTGAAAGTTGTGAGTCGAATCCGAAAGAGTTTCTTCAACACTCTTAAAATGGCTTAGGCCTAACCTTTTCGTAAAGCTTCAAAAACGCTTAAACTTTGTTCAGCGGAGTCCGGAGCAAAACCCGACGTCAGATTTGGAGACAGCGAACCAGAATTTACCAAAAAACGTTAATCGTCTTCGAATTGGTGGGGATGGTCTTGCGGGGTTTCCTAGTTAGAGGCTTCTGATATGGAGCACAGATCCCGTGGTCATTGTGATGTGGACCACAGATCCCGTCGGTCACTTCTTTGTGCCTCCTATTAGTATTATCCAACTTATACCGGTTCTCTTGTTTTTTTTCACGCTTCAATGATTTTTCGGTACACCTCCATTTAAAGGCAGTGGTCATGATGAAAAACGCTATAGAAAAAAACTACAAAAATTAGCTTAGATCAAAAACCGCTGAAAAACTATGAAGGTAGCGCGGTGAAAAACGGGCTAGAATTTGAGTATCGACGGCCCAAAAAAGCCAGTTTGTGCACAGCGCCGACCAAAAAGATCGCAGTCTCATGCCGAGCAGTCAAAAATCACCGACATTCAGAGGAAGAAATAAGGCTTCGTTCATACGTGGCTAGAGCGTGCGATTACGCAAAATCGATGGTGATCGTGGGCACACGATTCGCTAGCTGCTCACTGGCGCTCCTTCTCGCGCGCCCTAGCCTGCTCGTTCTCGCGCGCTTACGCTTGCGCCACGTAGCAATTAGCAAGTTTCAAGTTTACTGCTCTATAACTAAGGCAGGTGGCATCATACCTGCAGCAAATCTGCCCTTGTACCCCATAATCCCACCACAGAATACACAAACCTGAGAAAATGTTCAGCCGTTGCGCCGTTTCAAGCGATTGATCACGCGGTCAAAGGCTTACAATCGAATCAACACGAGGTAGGTGTGTTTGCCTGTGTTAATTTGCGGGCACGGGATGCTCCGGCGTTGAGGAGCGTTGAGAGGCGCACAACAGCGGGAACGCCCGCTCTCGCCACGTATGGACGCTGCGTAAATGCAACTTCACCTAATAAAACAGTTGAGCAAGAAAGCACTCCAGTCAATGTTTTTGACTAGATGTGTACATAAATTCGAAGGTTCACTGATTGAAATTCAATTTCAAGCCAGCTGATGTTTTTGATGTTAGAGATCATCGATGCCGATGATGTGGAGTGGGCTCGTCCACCATCAAAAGACAAGAAAGTTCAGGCTTCAAATTTGGCCCAAAACAGTGGTTTTTTCGCGTTTTTTTCTCTTAGGGTCTAACTACTCGAGACCCAGAAAAGGGTTTAGAGGGAAAAAGACGACAAGCATATTTGATCGCGACCACTGCCTTTCGGTGGAACTCCTGTTATAACATGCGTTGTAATGCATTCTCTTCTAATCAAGCCAAATTGTTTTTAGTCTTTATTCTTCGCTCTCGTAAGCCTGAATAGTATTAATGCAGTTTCTATGTGTTTTTGTAGCGTACCTTATACAGTACGTTTCATTATATACATCTACCCTATATTTTGATGATATCGCTCTCCAGTGGTATGCTGGGCCTTTTCCATTATCGTGAGCGAAGTCGAGGTGTTTAGTAGCATGAATAAACATGTTTCCAGAATTTCATCTTTCCAAAAACTTTTCTTATAACATCTTTTTAGACTTTCAGCCGTTTCATAATATATTTCCACCCATTCCGAGAAAGAATTTATCTCCTAGTTGAAACAATTTTACATTCATCAGCAGCTCGTATTTGCTCCTTGAATTGTATCTAATTCCAGGAGTCGACCTGACAAGCTGTCTGCAGAGTTACGGAGGACTGAGTATTGAAAATAGTTTTCAATGTCGAGGATAGCTGTTTATAGCTAATCTATGAAGTAGAGCTGTCTGTGTGTAGCTCGTGTATTTTTTACTCGTGCTGATTTTTTCAAAGGTTCTTCATCATTGTCCAGGATCGACTTTCCATGAATCTTGGCATATCGAACAAATGATTAGTAGAGTGTTAATGAAGCCGTGTTCAAGACAATGATTCTTTATCCGGCTAACGTTTCGGCCTCGTCGCCTTCATCAGAGCCTGGAAAGTCAAAAAACATATGTGCCCTACAGATTCTACAGGACGGCCTCCGTCTCAAGGCAAAACTTGACTTGCGCGAAAACGGTAATCAGCGTTCGGAAACTTTCCCAACAATACCATTTCCATCCCTTTTCTTTTAATCCCAAGACCCTAACCCAGCTGTGGACATCAACTTTCGTCTTTTTTCCAACTTCCATTTTCAACCTAATCCGCCAAAATAATAGCAAGCGCTCAGCTTCCAATTTGACCACCGCGCAAAAGCAGGGTCTCAAAGAAGTACGCCATCTTTCAGCATCGGGCTCCTTAAAGGTTTCGGTGAGTGACAAGGGTGGCAAATTCGTGGTCATACCTCAAGAACTGGATGCTGCTATCACTCTTGCGCACTTACAAGACTCAACACTGTACTGTCCGTCGTCAGCAAAAGAGTTCGAGGAGTAGTACCGAAAATTAAATCGACTGTGGACCAGCGTTGCGAAATCTACAACACTCCACAGAACCGTCGTGAGCCGCTTGAAGTGTGAATTGCCCGTCTGTCCTGTACTATACGTCCTCATCAAAACTCACAAACTTTCATTCGCAGAATTATCGTCAAATGACGCCTCGAATTTCAAGGTCAGGCCTATAATAAGCAGCGTGGGTGGGCCCTCTGACAGGATCTCATGGTTCCTTAACCTGATCATCCGGCAGTTGCTGCAGTTCGTTCCATCGCATCTTATTCACACCAATATGCTCCTGGAACATTTGCGCGAAACGAGAAGTCGGAGAAATCAAGTGATGGAGTCCTTCAATGTCAACTCGCTGTACACAAATGTCTCTAATAAAGACGTACTTCAGGCCATTTCGGAGCATCTCACAAAACATGAGTCTGTTCTGAGCATGCACCACCTTAACATCTCGCAGATTATGGTGCTTCTCCAAGAGTGTCTGAATTGCTGTATATTCAGGTGGTCCGGTCAGTACTACAGACAAATACGCGGTCTGGCGATGGGCCAACGTTTGGCACCCACCTTGGCTAAAGTTTTCATGTCACGGATAGAGACCTGTGCTGCAGCGGCGCCCCATCATCTACCGTCGCTATATCGACGATTGATTTAATTACCCAAGTTTGAGGGCGACGATCGTGCGAGTTATATGTATATGTTATGGTATGCTAATAGTCTGATGCTTGGGTGAACTGTGCTTTCTCTCGCTGTGGCAAACTAGTGCGAATTCCGTGATATTCCCTTTCTTGCTGCTACGAATTCTGTGGAATCTCTATTGCTGCAATGGCGGAGACGGAAACGCATTCGATTGACTTGGACTCAGCTGTGAAAGTGGTGATGGAAGATGGATCGACGCCACCGCACATCCGAACGGTCATCGCGTTGCTGATGGAGAGTAGAAGCCAAGTGCAGTCGTTGTGCCGTGCAAATCGAGAATTGGCGGAGCATGTAACTTCTCTCTTGAAAATCAATGCTGATCTAAGGCACGAGAATGCCGTTCTTAAAAGTGAGGATGCTGGTGTTAATTCCGTTCTGCCTGAATCCTCACGTACATCCCCAGCCGATTTAGACTCTACTGTGGTTTCTGATATTTTTAAAGATGTTCCTATTTTTTGCGAGGCCCCACAATCTCCGGATACCCACACGATTTCCCAGGATTTTAGAGAGATAGAACGTAATAGATCTGTTGTCATCATTGGGGTTCCAGAATTTCCGAATGTGTATACTTCATCACGGGCTAGAGCTATCAATGATCAGAAGTGTGTGTATGATCTCCTAGATTTCTTGTCTATTGACTGTTTACCGGTTTCTGTGCATAGAATGGGACGGCCTAGTCCTTCTTTCAATAGATTGATAAAGGTGATTTTTTCGTCTTCAGCCATTGCTAGAATGGTGCTGCAACGGGCTTCTCGGCTCAAACACTTCCCCCATGCCAAGGGGGTCTATATTATACCCTCCCTCCCAAAGAAGGAGCGTGTGTGGTGGAGTGTTGAGAGGAGGGGCCGGAGTGTACCAACTAGAAAGGTGAAGGCTGCCACTCCAGGCAATCATTTGAAATCAGTTGAAGTTGTTGCTCGTAGTTCTCATAATGTTCAAATTCCTTGGACATGTCTCATAACCCGCATGTCTCTATATCTTCGTCCAGTAGTAGTTCGGCCAATTCTTCCCTTCCTAGTCATTTAAACCAGTAGATCATCCCCGGTTACTTAGTACTACTGCACCTTGTATCTCAACAAATATCCGATCTCTTTCCAAAAACATCCATTGCCTCTTTTTTCTAATCAAACAATATCAAGTCAATGTCGTAGCTCTCACGGAGACATGGCTGTCAGACACTATAAATGCTGCATCCTTATTTGATGGACTATGCGCTCATTATGAGCTTCTCAGGTGCGATCGTAGCCACAAAAGAGGTAGTGGCGTTGCGTTTTTAATCAAAAAATCTGTCTTTCCCAGGTTTATTTATCGTGACTCAATTCCAGATGGTTATGAAATTATTTGTACGGAAATCAGCTTCGGTCAGCGGTCTATTCGCATGGTCTTGGTCTACAGAACTCCTCGGACAGTCGGGGCTTAGTACGTCGGCACAGTACCGTTAGTACGCCGGCACAAAGGGATCGGCAGCACCTGTGCTGTAGCTGCTGGTAACAGCAGGATATGCTGGCAACGACCAGGAGCTCCTGTTGCTTGTGCTGGCGTACTAACGCTTCATCGTGGCACGCGAGCTATTGCCAGCCACTCACTCCTAGTGTCTGCTGACACTCTTCCATTGATTTGTCTAATACGAATGAACATTGCAGCATCCTCTTGTACGACGCGGCGGGTATATAAGGCAGCCAGTCTCGCTGAGGGGGGGCAGTTGGCCGTTTGAGGCCAGTCCGATGAGGTGACCTTGTGTCACTGTTTCGGAAGTTAATTTTTGGAACGCTGAGGGATCATCCCCATCGCCCATCGCGATGAGCCTGCCTCCTGGTTGCGGACCGCGGCGAGGATCATTCTCCTTGCTGCTGGCCGTGACAAAATTATATCAACACCGGTAAGGAGGGTGGCAGTCAAATTCCGTCGATAATGAGCGTTAGTACGCCAGCATACGTTGGCAGGATATGCTGCCGCAACCAGCAGCTCCTGCACACAACCAGCGTTAGTATGCCAGGTTTGCCCTGGCGTACTAACGGTATTGTGCCGACGTACTAAGCCCCGACTGTCTGAGTCCTTCCTGCACGGCAGCGGCGTTCCATCGACTGATTAAAATGCTAAGTGATCTTGTTGTTTGCGACCACCCTTGCATTATTACAGGGGATTTTACTCTTCCAAACGAGTGCTGGGCACAACCACACAACGTTAATTCTCTTGGAGTGACACTTTTGGGTCTCCTAGGTTTGTGTCATGACTATAATTTCTCTCAACTCGTTACAACTGAAACTCACGGGAACAATATTTTGGACTTATTGCTGACTAATGACGTTGATCTGGTTGGTAGTACAGTCGTGTGTGAGCCAGTAGGGACCAGCGATCACGCGACAATTCGTTTTGAGCTTAACCTTACTCCTCCCAAAGTCGATAATAAGAAGCTAAGAAGAGATTTCAAGAACGCTAACTTTGCCAGCATCGTTGACTATTTAAACAACATGGATTGGTATGGTATTTTGAATGCTACAGACTCGGTTAATGCTAAATATGAGCTATTCATCAATATTTTGCAGCACTGTATTTATCTTTTTGTGCCTCTCATAAAAGTTTCTAAAGATGATAATCATCTTCCGGAACATCTGAAGCGTCTTGCTTTGACAAAACCGCAGACCTGGGATAAGGCGAAAACCACCGAAGCGGTTAGTGATTGGGATGTGTATAAAGAAATTTGCCTAAAATATGAGAAACAATTGAAAAAGTACAACAAAAATGTTGAAAAAAAGTGTGATTGAATCTGGAAATAAGAATGCTTTTTATAGGCTTCTTAACTCAAGGCTGAAAGATAGACCGCGAATAGGACCAATTGAAAGTGAAGGGTCTATGATCACTAACGACAAAGAGAGGTCTGAGATTTTGACAACTGTTTTTGAAAAAGCATTTTGCAAGGATGATGATTTTGATGATACTATGGAAGACACTCCAGATTTTGCGGTCATGACGGACTCCGTCTGGTTTCACCCAGAAGAAGTTCATGACCTCCTTATGAAGTGGCCCAACTCGTTCTCTGACACCCCTGATCATGTTACTCTAAAATCCATCAAACAGGTAGCACCCATTATTGTAGGACCATTAACACATATTTTCAACCTGTCTTTCATGCGAGCAGAGGTCCCGGATAGGTGGCGGGTTGCTTTTGTGACCCCTATACCTAAGAAACCACCCTACACTAATCCCGAGAACTTCAGACCAGTTAGCACAACTTCAATTTTTGGTGGGTTGCTTGAGAAAATCCTCAAGGTAAGAGTGTGCAAGCATTTGGAGGACCATTCAATCATTTCGGATGTTCAGCATGGTTTCCAGAGGCAAAAGTCTACTGTGACAGCTATGTTGCAGTCGCTGAATGAATGGACTAATTACGTGGATGAAGGTGAAGAGGTTGACGTTATCTATATAGATTTTTCGAGGGCTTTTGATAGGGTTTCGCATGCAAAACTCATGTCTAAACTCACACGCGTTGGTGTTCACCCGAGGATAGTAGCATGGATCAGAGCGTTCTTGAGCGATAGATCTTTTGTTGTCCGCGTTAACTCCACTTTTTCTGATTCAAGGCCTGTTTGCAGTGGTGTACCGCAGGGAGGAGTTCTATCCCCAACTTTGTTCAATATCTTCACTTATGAACTTCCACGAATCGTATCTTTTGGTAAGGTGAAATGCTCCGCTTTTGCTGATGATTTCAAAATATTTTCCCCAATTCAATCAATAGCTGACAAGAAGTGCTTGCAAAAGGCTTTAGATGAGGTTATAAAGTGGTCCAAAAATTGAAAGATGATACTGTCTAAAGAAAAAACGAAGGTTTTGCATATTGGCAACAGTAGTTCAGAAGCCATAAATACTGCTGAAGATCAGCAGCTTCAGATTGTTGACGAAATAATGGATCTTGGCTTCCTGGTTCAAAAAGACCTCACTTTTGACGCTCATTGTACGAAGGCAGTGTCTAAGGCAAATAAGGTTATGTATTGCCTGTTCAGGGCACTCTCTACTAGGAACGAAAAGGTGCTCTTGAACGCCTACAAAATCTATATCAGGCCCCTTCTTGAGTATGGAACTGTGATATCAAACCCTCATAAGGTCTCTACTACTAAAGCGTTGGAGAAGGTACAAAATAGTTTCACACGTAAGTTAATGATAAGATTTTTGGGATTTAATTATGAAAACATACCTAGTAGTAATGCTAGGAACGCAAAATTCAAATTGGAAACGCTGGCGTGCAGAAGGAGAAGGTTTGATCTTTTGATGATGTATAAAATATTGTATGGGCATACCGGCCTTCGGCCAAACGCTTTTCTCAAAATGAGGGCATCCACCACTAGAGGTAGCAGTTTCGGGGGAGGGAAAAGAGGCACTCCTATATGGGCGGGGCCCCAGAGCGCATGGCCCGCGCACCTTCTCGTGGACAGCTTCTCGTGGATAAGAGAAACGAATGGGAGAAATAGTAATCATCTGGTAGAGACGAAATCTAGTGAGGGTGGCCAATAATTCCAGGAATATCCATCATAAACGCTTCGCGATGTAAAAGAGACTCGTCCACGAGGAGGTGCGCGCGCCATGCGCTCTCAGGCTCTTCCCATATCAGAGTGCCTCTTCGGGCGCACCCTTGTTACATTTTATTACTACGCGTTCGTTCATCTTGTTCCGATGTGAATACGCAGGGTTACCCTGTAATTAATAGTTACAATTACAATTGCATCATAGTGTGCTCCACACAAAAGGAAATGGACACATGTTTCAATTTGCTGAATGAGCAATCAGAGCACATACGATTCACCCGCGAGAAGCTTCACGAGTCGGGGCTGGCTTTTCTCAATGAGTACGTCTAGCTGCGGGAAGGATCTTTCAAGACTAAGTGGTACCGGAAGCCTACCAGTAAGAACATCCTCATACACTCCAGCTCCGCTCTCGGACGGTATGAGTTCGTCAGTGCGAGGATTTTTGCGAAAACTCGACATTGACGACATGGTTGGGCTGGCTGGGATACCTCCTGCGATTCTGAATCGTCAGATGGTCAGAAATCGACTATACGACAGATTCTGCGCCACAGTCGACTGTGTGGTCTGTCCTTCAGGTCAGAGAAGAGAGGGTATGATGTCTGGCGTCATATATTTGATCTCATGTGGCCTATGCGGGTAAGAATATATTGGTGAAACAGGACGCCCACTATGCTCAAGGATTAAGGAACATCTGGATGGGTTAGGAAAATCAGTCCCTGGTACACCGTTGAGAACACATCGTAGGCAGCGTCACGACAACGAGTTTTTCGAAGTTACGGTCGAATTTTTGGCACACGCTTCCCAGACGCCAGCGCGAAAAACACTAGAAGCGTTTTGGATTAATGCGAAAAGTCCCAAAATGAATCGGTAAGACTAGTGACTTGCTATAACCAACAAACTCGCTTCTTTTCTTGACCTCTGGAGACCGTGATCTCAACGTCTTCACGTCAGGGAGGCACATAATCATACCAGCCACTGCATGACTAACTAGAGGTGGCCCCCTTCTGCACTTTCTTGGCACCTAAGGCTCCATCCATACGTGGCGGAAACGCCCGCATTCGCAGTTCCTCCCTAGCGCTGATAGGTGCCCGGTGCACAGAGAGAGACGAGCAGACACCTGTCTCGTGTTGGTTCGATCGACGACGGTGTGGTCAATCAATCAAGTCGAATCATTGGCTGCTCATTTGCCACGGTTTGTGACAGCCGTTTTCAAACTATGAGGCCATTGGTATACTTCAGCGACAGCCGGTCGCCGGCGACGGACACGGCGACGAAGTCTTCGTCGCCGCATTGAATTCCACGCGCTTTTGCGTACTGACATTTCCGCACACGCGCATCTGCACAGCAAAAAAAAAGAATTCGATTATGGTCATGCCATCACAGTTTATATGGGATTCCGTAACATTTCCGATTGTTTTCACATTCTGTCCCACTATGATCATCATTATAGTCGTTTTAACCATCCCTGTTTTTAGTTGGTAGTTGGGGAAGCGGAAAATCTAGTTTCAAAGAAGAGGCAAAATACTTCGGCTAGGGATAGAATCCATAAATTCGACAGCCTAGAAAAATGTATAAATAAAAAGAACGAGCTATGAGTAATTGAATGGAATAATTGCAGCACATAAATACCGAATTGAAAAAACTGCAGGCAAACAACTAAACCGAAACGTACAAAACTATAATGTCTTTTAGTGTCACTCTACTGTCTATGCTATGCCAAAATTACATACAACAGCATGAAATAAATCAATCTATGGAGTCCAGGGGAGCCAGCGACAGCCCGTCGCTGTGCGCAGCACAGCGACGGGCCGTCGCTGCGGCGACGGAGTGTACCAGGGTTACGTCAGCGAAAACTATAACACCCCTCAGCGACCTGTTCCAGCGACGAGCGCACGCAAACTGATCCCGCGGCCGACCCTGCCATAGCGCCGGTGCTGGTCCCGACACGATGAGTGATAGTTGTCGAAACCTGTCGCTGCAGCGACAGGGAGGTATACCAATGGCCTGAGACACGAGGGCAATGATTTTCAATTAGGCTCAAGGCTAAATGCTTTATGGAAAGAGTAATAAGCTTGAGCCTAACTGATTCTTTCCCGGAACCGGCGTGGTCGAGCGGCAGCCAGCATAAGCGAGCGAGAGCGGGTGTGAGCACTCGATAGAGAGCGTAGGCGCTCGTCAGCGGCTGGCAAATCGTGTGATAATGATGCCATCGATTTTGCGTGATCGCCCGCTCTCGCAACGTATGGACGCTGCCTAAGGTGAGTAATGCAATTTTTTGACTATGTGCGGCGTTTCCTGGGTCTTCCTAGTATTGGCTGCTTTCCTGCTAATTTATCATGTGTTTGAGAAATAGTCACATCTGTTTTTGACTTTCCAGGCTCTGATGAAGGCGACGAGGCCGAAACGTTAGTCGGATAAAGAATTACTATCTTGGACACAGCTTCATTAACACTCTACTAATCATTTGTTCTTCATTATGTTCTGAATGGGGCTACACGACAGCCAGACCAAACTTTTGATATTGTGGTGCCAAAGTCATGACAAAGGCTGTCCCCTAGGGTGTATCATGTTAGAATCTTTGTTATTGCTGCCCGCTTCCTCTTCTGAAGAAATGAGAGATAATACTTCAACAGTTCATGATACTCGACTAAGCCCGCACGACAATGGGCGAATGCCAGCTGAAGTCTGTTTTCCCGACAGAATGCCCTTCACGTTCAAAATTCCACTGCCAAAGTTGGGCCAACAGAAGCATTCGGCTTGTCTTCTCAAAGGCAGTGTTCACGAAGAGATATAAGTGTCGAGTTTTTCACCGTAAAGTCTTCTTTTGATTTACTGTAGTGCGACATTTACGAAAAAAACGGAAAAAACTCCTTAGAAGGAAAATAAGCAATTCTAAATCGGCATTTTTCTTGCTGGTACACGACTCTATAGTGCTGATTTGCATAATCAGAGGTCATCAACTGGTTCGGAGCTGATATTCAGTAATTGACTTCTGATCGTCATCTTGGCCATTCCAACCTTCGCAGTTCTTCAACTGTTTTCAAAAACCGATTTCTGCAGTTTCTCAGAACTCTTCAGACTAGCTCCTTGCGTATAATCCGCCCGATTTCGAGATACATGCGTCTTTACCGGGTCCAAAACGTTCTCGTAGGCAGCCACCCCATTTCAACCACTCCATTTCACCTTTCCCGGATAAGCTCGTGTGTTTTGATGATAAGAAACCTTTCGCAGCTATTCATTTTGTTCGTGATTCTGCTAATTATATTTGCTTTACTTCCTCTCGGTGCGTTCAGGCCATAAAACGGCCAAATTCTGACCGTCGGTTGGGAACCACACGCTGCGCGGCCGCACGCGCTCCAAACGGGACGGTTTTTTTGCCGCCGCAGCCTCGATCAGCTGGTGGTGTAGTTTTTTCTTATCTTTTGTTTTTTTACAATTGTTGTGTTCATGTTCTAAGGTTTTCATGCCCTGTTAGGTTAGGAAAGCTGGATCACTATTTTAGGATCGGCCAGCTATGCTTCCGAAATTCGCCAAACGGCCGGTAAATTGGCTATAAGGTTTCTTTAAAATTTCACTCTTTGACTTAACCAAACCTAGGTTTTATGTTCATAGGATATTGGATAGTTCTTGTACCACGATCTAGGTTGCTGTGTTTTGTTTATTTTTTTTTGTTTTAGGCAACGGCCGCCGGTTTGCTCCCCATCCGAGTCTCCGGAGCATTGACAACTCGGCACGCGGGGTGTGCGAGTCAGTATGATGAGCGCAGAGGGCGAAAAGAAAGGCGCTGCCAGCCGGCCCGGCATTCTCTCGGTCCGGCTAAAGTGCAAACTGGTTATCTCTGTGTTTCCGCGGGATGGACCCATTTACAGCTTCGGCTGTACAGTACAGGGATGAGTGCAAACCTAGTTTGAGGGGAGGGGGAGCACTCGAAAGCCCAGTGAAGAACGAAAGCTAGCGCTTTCAGAAATCAGAGCTTCCCCATGAAGTCTCTAAGAAAACACTCGCGGATAACGATATAATACGATATTATATAAAGGTGTCACTAAAGATATCGATATTTTTCTTCGATCGAATCGGTGAAAAACGTTGTAGGCTTTACTTTCTTTAATGAGGTGGTACAGAAGAACTGGTCAACAAATAGACCACTTACTGTAATAAAATCAATCGGTACAGATCGGGAAACCTTGGAGATTTCTCGCGGGTCACCACTTATTTTCAAATAAGTGAGTAAATCTATCAAAAAGGAGCTGTTTCAGTCAGAGGTGGTTCTGGGCAGACAGAAGCGTTCCAAAAAAAGAAGCAACATCAAAATGGGATGAGCGAGTCTTCAAAAAATTAACAATATTTCCTTTGAACTAATTCACTTGGCAAAATTTTTCAATTCCTAATAACAAGCCGTTGCTCTATTTCGCATGGAAGAGCTTGATGCCTCTTGATGAAAGTCTCATTGTGTGGAAGGGTTCACATACTTCTGTATTTTCACCAGTTCACTTTTCTGATCAGCGAAAGGAAACCGTTTATGTGGGTCAGACTTTACGTCTTCTTTTCGTTAATAGGCATAATTTATTTCCACCGCTACTAGATTAACCAGAGCAAGCTTCTTCCGAGAACCACAAAGCTCTTCTCTGAAGAATAACACGAGTTGATTTCGTGAATTCAAAATCTCAGCTACGGGAATTGGTTCTCAAGAAGCATTGGTAATTTTTTGTAGACTGGCCCACTCCACTTTCCTATTGTTTATTTTTGTGGGAACGTTTCTATCAGCATCAAGCCACTTTCGCTTGAAAGTACTATTTTTTTATAGAGTTTGCTTTGCTTTTTCTTCTTTATCATATGTTTAATCAGCAGGTTTGTATTGCATCCAGTAATTTTCTTAAGCGAACTGAAGTGCTATAAAAAGAGTGAGGGTTCGGACTCGATTTTTAGAGAATAGAAATACTGGTTAAACTCGAAGATTTTTTACTGCAGGAAATGCATTCTCAGTTTGTGATTTCAATCTCAGCATCCGTGAAGACGGCGCGGTCGTGGCCGATGTTTGCCAGATTGTGCAGCAAAACCTCGCTCATCTGACAGATTCCAGCCGACGACACAACAGTAGCGTCTTTTTCTTTGTGTCTCCGTCGCGAGAGCCAGGGTGGAGGGCGCAGCAAGCGTGAGGGAAAGTGCGCTACCTAAACTTACCTTAAATTAAATTGAATTCAATAAGACACAGCAACCTCGATCGTGGTCCAAGGACTACCTAACATTTTATAGACATGAAACCTACGCTTCATTGAAGCCAAAGGCAGAAAAAAAAACCATCTCGAATTTCCGGGCGATTGGCGAATTTCTGGAGCGTCGCTGGCCATTCCTGCAACAGATAATGAGCTCTACTAACTTTAAAGGATAAGAAAACATTAGAACATCATCGAAACCTTTGTAAATTAACGGAAAACAACAAAAAAACTTTTTAAAAAATCTACCTCAACAGCTGATCCGAGGCTGGCAGAAACTCGTCCGGTCGAGAGCGCGTGCGGCCGCGCAGCGTGTGATCGGCATGTGGATCAAATCCACACCGCGGGTGTGGCTAAAGCCATGTTTTGACTGCAGGTGGTCGCTGCGGCCATGCTAGAGACAACTGTTCCTTTTTCATCGCGCGTAATGGAAAGGCAGCGAAGGAGCGATTGCCAGCGAATGGCACGTTTCATCTAATGAACGTTGACCCTTTCACATGACAAGATCAGTGTTTACGAGTCTAAAAGTGTTATTGATGACTACCAGCTATTAATTTTACTGATTGATTGAATTTCTTTGATCATTCATGAGGCTATACAGTGAGAACAAAATCGCTGCCAGATCGCTGCAGCAGCGGGGGCAAAATCGCTGCGATGAAAAACAGCAGCAATGCAGTCAAAATGTGGCTTAAGGAGCGATTCGGCTGGCACACGCGACGCGCCCGACGGAAAACGCTGTGCGCGCTCGTCGTCCTTGGGGCGCGTTAACCGAGGTCCCTAAAAAAGTAGTTGATGTTCCATTTTAGCCGTCCTTCCTTATCATTTTTTGCGTTTTGTTCCTGTTTTTTGTTTATAATGTACTTTTTTGGACGCAATACTTCTCATGTCACCGTTCCAGTGGAATTCGCACTTTTTACATAATTTTTTTCGGAGTTTTTTTTTTGAGGTGCTTCTCGGAGCGGAATGGGAGATCATATTGATTTTAACGCCGACCCTTCGTCTGATACAACAACAACACGAGCAAAATGCGAAAAATGATAAAGGGAGCGGCCAAAGTGAAACAACAACTACTTTTTTTCAGGGTTCTCGGTTAACGCGCCCCAAAAACGACGCGCGCGCTGCGTTTCTCCTTCGAGCGCGTGGCGTGTGCCAACCGAACTGCTCCTTAGCCACACCCTGCGGCGTGGATTCGATCCACATGCCCATGTGATCTGTAGTTGACGGTGAGAGTTCGGTCGTTTTATGGTCTGTATGTGTATACGTGTGTATATGTGTGTATGTGTTTATATGTGCATGTATGTGCAGGTATGTGTGTATGTACGCGTACGTAGGTGTATGTATGCGTGTAGACGTGTGTATGTATGTGTGTAGATGTGTGTATGCGTGTGTGTACGTCGGTCGGTCTGTTTTCTGGCTGGCTACAGCCGATCGGGCAACTATTACAGGGCGACGTAGCCACCGGCGAGCGGCGTAGCGATAAGTGAGGCAGTTGGGCGCGCCGCTTGAGCATCCACGCCGCTCCGCTTTCCAAACGAGCAGCATCAAAACGAGGCGGTGGCGTACGACGGCTATCTTGCTCTTACTGAAGTCGGGTCTTTGATCCTATACATTGGCTTCACACACCCGAGGTTCTCAAGTACTCGAGGTGTTCGCATAAAAATGAGAAAATCGCGGAAGTACAGACGACGCCTCATATGCGTCAGCGTGTGCATTGACGTTTCGTTGGCGTAAAATCTAAAACTCTATGCGGCCATAATTTCGCTCGCGAAAGACCTCTTTGCCCACGTAAGATCTTGCGCGAATTATGGCCTTATGGGAGCTCTTCTGGGCTCGCTTCTGTTTGATTATACGGCGCTAATGTTGCAATGAATCATCGGAAGTTTGATTCGGGACGAAAAAAAAAGGCAAATTCTTTGGTGGACTTTGCCTTCAACTCTGCTGGTTTTGAAAGAAGTAGGGGACCCTTTCTCCTGAACAAACTCACCGCGAACCTCCCGCAAACCTGCCGAGTCGTTGTCTATCAGGCTTAGGCCCAGTTTCAGGGCGCCGACTCGGCAGGATTAGAGGGAGGCCCGCGGCGAGATTTCTAAGAGTAAGTGTTCCAACATGATCGTCCTCGGTGCGGCACCCCGGGTACGTGAGTGTCGCGGTCCACTGCAGAGAAAGCCCCCTCCCCTCGGCCCGCTACTGGTGCGTAGCCTTTGTCGAGGTCTGCGGTGGGGAGCCAACCTCCCTGCGGACTGCGGCAGAGAACCCGCTCCCCTCCCCCTCAGCCGCGAGGTTATCTCCTCTCCCCCCAGCGATCGAATATATGCTGGCCTCCGGAGAGTGACTACAAGTCACCTTCCACGGCTGGCATCATAATGTCGAATGAGGACTCGAGTGAGATGAAGCGCCTTTTATACCGACTGAGCATATTATAAGCACGTTAAGACATGATCATATACACAATTTAAATGGGGTCGCGGCTAGGCGCGAGGTTTGTGGTAGGTTCGCGGCTTGTTCGAGGTGAGTTTTCTAATAGCTGTTGTGCAAGGTTCACAGCGCGGACGAGTTCCTACACAACCACCGCATTTGCTGTACCCGCTGATTTTCTCTTCTCTCATACCAAATGATAGGTGGAAAATAAACGTAGTGATGGGGTGAAATCCCATAAAATGCTTAGGCTAATATGCACGAACCTCGCCAAAATTACAAAAATTTTTATGCGCTTTTTTGTCCATTTTATCCGGGGTGGTAGTTATCCATCCGAAACTACGAGTTTCGAAATGATCGGAGCATGATTGTATTCTGCAAGTTTCACCCTCGCATGAAAAGGCAAATTTGAGGCAATTTAGCGATAATTGCGTTCGAGACCGCATCCCTAGTGTTGCTCGGCCCTGGAGTAACCTACCCTCCAAATTTGGTGCGAAATGCTTTGTACTTCCCATGCAGTGCTACCTTCTGTAGAGGTAGCAGCTCGAAAACCTCATGGTTTCGGGCAAGCTCGCGAGCTCGCTTAAACTGGCAGTACACGCTGCACTCTAGCGGGGTGGGCCGAGCAGGATGCAATAGCGCAGAAAGGGTAGAAACGCGAGACACTCCCAGTTTCGTGAAGGAAAAGCGGTGCGGAGGACTTTTTCGTAGATCATGCGAGGTCATCCAACACTAGATGAGCGACAGCCAGCTGTCGACAGCCGGCTGGCGGCAGTCGCCGCGTTCAGTCATTCTGGCAGCACAACGATACCTCCCTAAATGATTGGTGATCGACTGAGGTCATTCATATAGATCACCGTTTGTTTGAGCGTGCAATGCAACGAGCAATACAGTTCCTTAGACGCCGAAATGAGGTTTTTGGTCTCAGACACAGGGTACGGCGCAAGGTGCGGATATCCGCAGGGGGGGGTCTGACCTGCGCAGGGGTGGAGGAGCTGATCTTCCCCGGGACATTAAGTGGACCATTCTGAATGGGGTATACGCTTTTAATGATTAGTTTTTACAAAGAATCCGATTATAACGTCCAATTTACATGCAATGTTCGCCAAAAATTTGACCAAATTACCCCTCTGGGGAAAGGGGTCTGAGAAAATCGGCAAAATGTAGCTATCAGAGGGGGGTTTGACTAAGATTGGCCTTGTCCACACCTCGTGCCGTACCCTTCCCAGAAAGCTGTAGATATTACGGGATTCGTGAATCTATTGCATTAACGGAGAAATTCACCAATTTTTTCAGGGGAGTGGAACGGCGGGTGGGCGCAAATCCTACGTAAGTGTGGAACATTCTCCAAGTTTTTGAAGGGTGGACCACGTGGTCCTAGCACGATGACCTTCGAGCTGGGTGGCGCAACAGTGATTGCCTGCAACTGCGGACCAGGATTCCGTTTTGAAATTTAGAGAACAAATTCCTAAGAATCAAAGGAGGATGAAGAATCACATTCGAGCGATTTCTCAGATAAGCGAATGACTTTTTTTGTGCGAACCAACAAAAAGCAAAAACTTTTGTTCCTGCTATCGTTCAAGCAAAAGAACAAAGTTACACACGAGAAGAAGGAATTCTCATTTGTCTACGGGTGTAGTAGGCGATGAAAATGGTTGGAGTAGGCTTCACACAAGAATCGAAAGGTGAAAGTTGTGGCAAGAAATGACAAGAATAATATTTACAATAAAATCAAGCAGCATGATAAAATCCGTCGAAGAATGGTGAAGAAAATGAATACGCAGGAGTCTCACGTTATTGAGGTCCTATTATTGTTGTCCGGTAGGTGCACAGAATTCAGTCGAAAGAGGTGCAATTGAATCAATTTCTTAATTATGTGTTATACCATATGACTATGTATGTAGCAAAGGACTTTTCAATTTCTCTGAAGCACTTCATTATATACACCTTGAGTGAAAATTTTGGAAGCGTCATTCTTCTATCGCTTTTACATTTGATGTAGTTGCTATAACATTCGCTACTACATAGTCTGAATCTCCGCGGTGGTCAAACTCACAATGCTGTGTTTCCTACTCAGAGGATCGCGGGGTCGTAATGGAGCACAATAGCCCTTCACCTCGACGAGGACAGCTAGGGCAGCACGAGGGGAAGAGTTGCTGCTCGAGCAGCACGTGCTGCCTTTGTGCCGCTCTTAGCAGCACGTGCTGCCCTCGTCCTACATTTGTCGCCTCAGCTGCTGCTCTTTTTTGAGGCAATCGTAGTGTGGTAACATTGCTCGAAGTGGTCCATTTGGACAGCTACGAGCATATTTACAATCAGCATGGAGAGCTCTTTGTCACAAACTTGCACATATATGCATCTGGATAGCTACAATACCCGCGCTAAGTTTTGTAAAAACGGGGAGCCTTTGCCGAACTTAGCAAAAAAACGTCCGATGCGTGTAACTTTTTTCAACGAATACATTTTCGGATTCTGAAAACGCTATCATATCCACAGCTCGAATTCCTACATAATAATGTGCATTGTGGACCGAAGTTCCCTAAAATAGCTTTGTTTTTGAGTAAAATTGTTTTTGCGGTCCTTTCTTTTGCGGTTTTCACTCCATAAGAATTCGTTTACAGTTAACACAACCAATCGATCGTCAGCCATATCACACGAAATACCTTGAAGGCAGTGTCTGTGATAAAAAACAGTTCGGATTATCAACGTAAATCGAAAGACCCAGGGCTCACTGCATCCATAATGCTGAAAAACGGGTAAGAACGAGCACAAAGTGGCCCTGTACGGCACTGAACTTTAAGATCCGCTCACGCCACGCCCACTTTCTGAGCGGCTTCCGATAAAAATGTCTAACTGAAAACCCGACTATAAGAAGGCAACCGATTATCAAATGGGGTAAGTTTTGTTGAGCGGAGAGGATTGTAGCCTCCTGCATGTATGTTGTTACCCCTTAGGCCGGGTTTTCAGTAATTTTTTGGATAGGTGCCGGTTGAAAGGAGTGGGCGTGGAGTGGGAGGAACACTCAGGTTAAGAGCCGCCCAGGTCTTTTTATGATCGTCCGTAGCCGTTTTTTTCGACATTGCGTGCTTTCAAATCTCCGGATCAGTGAGTGCATATGAATGGTTTCTCCACACCTTTCCCGCTGTACACTTTTTCGACAGTGTCGTTATCAGGTCGACTGTACCAATACGTGTTGCTCGCAAAAAACAGTAGAGGGTGTTGAAGTCGAACGATTCCTACCCGTGGATCTGCAGCAAAAGTTTGCCAATTTAATACCAGTTTGTCTTCAGTTTGTCTTTGAGTCAAAGACCAGGCGCCGCCCGTTCGCCGTCGACCAAGACACGCTACCATCCAATCGCCAAATCTCCGCGACGTGACGCTACTACCTGCCAACTGCTCGAAGCCATTTTTCAACACATCCAATTCATCTCCGACTGGTCGCCTTTCGATGGCTCCATCGCTGGCGAAACGGGGCCAACCCATTGCGCGGAGAGCCCTTTTTTACCAGCGCGCGACCTCTTCGAACGTGGTACTTTTATGCAATATCCACATTTTCGTTGCATC
The DNA here is from genome assembly GCA_029168955.1 of Aplectana chamaeleonis. Taxonomy (NCBI): domain Eukaryota; kingdom Metazoa; phylum Nematoda; class Chromadorea; order Rhabditida; family Cosmocercidae; genus Aplectana; species Aplectana chamaeleonis. The sequence continues at coordinate 3,251,349 of JAPDOI010000004.1, read as the reverse complement.
GAGTCTTCAAAAAAAAATTTTTTTGGTATTTTACTGATTATAAATCAAAAGCAGTTTCACTCTAGAGAAAATGTCAATTTGAAATGGCACCCTCTAGAAAAGTGATTCCTTGCGAGCGAATTGAACAGTTCAGCTCGGCTTAAAACTGATGAATTATTCTGGAAAAAGGGATGAATTGTCATTCTTATCGGATGGTGGTTGTGTCGAACCGGCCGGAAATTCGAGAGGTGTTCGACTCTCCTAAAATGATTTATTTAGCGTGTTCTTCCAGACTTGCAATATTTTGTCTTTTTTTAATTCTGAAAGGTGTAAGTCGGAAATTTAAAAAAAAATCACTTTCTCACTCTGAAATGCGTTTCCATGAACTCGAGCTTTACTCGCATGCTCCATAGAAAAACCAGTTGTTTTGGTTTTGGACAAAAACTTGTATTTCCCAAATGCTGAGCGGCGATGGTTTGCCAAAAATTAAGCGAAAGGGAGAATATGCACCTTTTCTTCAAGAAAAGCACAATGGTCGCAGAATTTAAAGCCGACAGTTCTTGAAAACAACTTTTCAATGAAACTAATAATTTGAACCTTTCCAAAAAGTGTTCACGACAATAATTCAAAATGAAAAAAAAATCAAAAAATTCTGAAATCGTTGTTTTTGAAAGAAAAGATATCACCATTAACAGGGAGATCAATAAATGATGAATACTCTGATATTTGAATTCTGTTAACTCCTGGACATTGCTCTAAACAGTGTGAATTTCAGAGACTCAAGAATAATTCAAGAACTTCTTTCTTGGAATATGTGGATATAACTTTTTGTACAAAGAAAGTCATAATTCCTCTTTCGAAACGAGAGAAACAGACTATCACGTCTAATTCACATCTCTACAGTCACGAAACCGAGTGAAAATAAATCAATTCCTGTTCGAGGTATAGAGAACTTCTGTGTCAAGAAATGTTTTTGGAGACTTTTAATCATTAATGACCGAGGCCTGTGTAGAACGGCCCTCGCAAATTCATGTTAGTTACGAGGCCGCCTAGGGTGGGCATGAGACAGCCCGTAGTGCCAGCATCATTTCCTTCAACTGTGGCGAAGAGCAATGGATATAATCCAGAATGAATTAAGCGTTGTAGATATGAATGCGCCTCAATGAGGACTCTATTTTCGATAGGTCGACCCAGCGCTGCAGCTGAGCTCGACATATCCCCTGCGGAAGGGTTACGAGAAAGAAAGGAAAGATCTAAAATGAAGAGCAGCAGTTGGGGCCATGGTGATCAGCAATTGGGGAAAGAACAGCGGCAGGTGGGGCCACATTGAGGAGCAGCAGTTAGGGAGACGACTGGAGCAGTTGGGGCGACTGAAGCAGCACGTGGGGCCATTATACGAGCAGCAGTTGGGGCAGTGAGCGGAGCAAGAGGACACAACGTGCTGTACTGGGCAGCAGTTGGGGGAACGAAAGGGGCTTACAACTCGACGAAAAACTGCGTTAGCAATCCCCTCGTGCTGCTTTACTAAGTCGCGAGTGTCTGAGTATGTGAGCTACCCATAATGACAGCATCACCGCACGCTAGTGCAATCTTGGTGCAACGCCAGTGATCGCCGCTATAGTTCTAACCCTTCGGGTTCAATTACATACTTAGCGTTTAGAAGTTTTGCAAGGAAACAACACATCGCATGATGATCATTGTATGGTCCCGGTTTCAATCAGTTCATTCTGCAAGTTTCGAGCACGATCTCGCAACATATTCCTTATTCGGAAACTTTATTCTAGCCAGTATCCGTTTTGTCCGATGATTTGGTTCGGCGAAATCGGTAGTATCCGAGATTTTGATCCGAAGTGATTTTGGTCATCGGATGGATTGTATACTGTCGTTCTCGGAGCCAAATTCTGGTCTGCGTTTGCGGACAACGGTTGTTTCATTACGGAACGGGGTGACAATCGTGCTAGGACCACTTTCTCCAAGCACGATTATAACCGTTTTGTGTAGTGCAACAGCCGCGGTCCACAATTTGGGACCGGAATTCGGCTCCAACAACGACAGTAGGGATAACGATTTTTTGTAGTAAGGTATGGTTAACGTTTTCAATCTAGTCTGACGCACGGACCAGGCGGCTGGCCGTGCGGGGTTGGCGGCCTCAATGGAGAATGCGGTTTCGATTCGCGCGGGGTGATCTACCGTCACAGCCCCGTCCATTCATCAGACTAGAATTATTGCGCGCACTCTATCTGCGGGCTCGAGGTATGGAACAATCTTCCTGTAGGGAGGTCAGTGTCTTTAATGTATTGTGCACGCAACCATGACGTGAGGAGTGTGCATGTTGAGCGTATGTTACATGTGGCTTTGAAGAAGGATACACGTGTCTATTATGCAGATCACATGCGGCTTTGAAAAAAGGTAAGCGAGCCTTGAATTCAACATATTCGAGTCTTCATGGAATGTAGCGTGAGGCTATGGGACTACATACTTATAGGGCGAAGTTGACTAGTCTGGAAAGTTCTGAGTAACTAGTCTGGAAAGTTCTGAGTTTTTCTAGCACTTTTTCCATCATTAACACTCCCTCCAAGCCACGTGACCAAACTTCGTTTGATCACATTTGTTCAGATCGGCACTCCTCTCGTTAGAGGGAATCACATAGGCATTACAAACCAATTTTTAATGAGCATGGGCTGACCTCATCTTCACCCCAATCCAGAACCTCACATTACCCAAATCTGCAGTCGTGTTCCTTCGCACAGCTTGGGGAAGAGCAGTCCTCCAGGCGCCTACCAGGTGTGAAGGCTTTTGTATCACGTCTCTAGCAATGATATCAATATGCGTTTAGGAGCCCTCCAGAGAGCAAACGTAGACGTAAGCGGCCCAAGTTTAACCTGGATCTCGTGTATGCTTGCCGATGTGTTGGATTTGTGTTTTCAAATTTGCCGTTCATCAAAAAGTTTCTACGCTTGTCTCCAGTCATCATTGTGACCGTAGGTGCCCGTATTTGTCAAGAACTATAGCTAGCCGAGTGGCTTCACTTAATTCCCCAAAAGATGCGGCAGTCGCTCGTCCAGGCGTTGCGTTATGGAAGGCTCAGATTGGAGAAAAGTCCACTCTAGACACTTGATGATCACAATTAATATCGAGATGCAAAGTTTTCGCTAACTTCTATACGAGCTTAAAGTTTGATTGGAACAGAGAAATTCTCTAATCGCCACCTATGAAAGGTGGAAGAATATGAAAAATTGAAAAAGTGATGTGAAAAAAGTTCTTGGTAAGATGAAATGTTGGTAAGGTGTTTTTACAACACCTTGAGCTCCCTCGTCATGATAGAAAGGATCCAGGGTAACGCTGGAGAGCGATGTCTTATAAATTTAGGGTGGAAGCATATAATGAAACGCACTGTACATATATAGGTAAAGTTCCACCTTTGGAGTGGCCCTCGTTACTGCGAACATGAAGAGTACCGCCTCAGATGGTTTGGCCATGTTCAAAGGAGGAACGAAGACTCAGTAACTGAAACCACTAAAGGTATAAGTTGTAGGGACCCTACCTCGCAGAAAACCGAGAAACCGATTGCTTTCTCGAGTGAAAACGGATATGGCTGAAGCGCAGCTCACCATGAGCGACACCGCTGACAGGAACAAATGGCGAGCAAAGTGCAAACAAGCGGACCCCGCGATTTTGTAGGACACTGATATGTAAGCTATGTCACAAAACCGATTTTTTTTGAGTCTACGAATTCATCTTGTCTCTATCTACTCGCTATTTAAACAATCTGTAGTTTCACGGATAACTATTTTTGGTACGATTCCAACTATGCTATGGATCGTCCACACCGAGAGCTGCGGACACGTGGGTCTTGGTGGTATTGGCGGGCCTAAGAAGTTGGTACCCGGAGCCGTTTATTGCCTTACTCGGCTCGCAGTGCTGGCCTCCCACTGCCCTTTGCCACCACTCTCTCCTACTCCAATAACCCGTTTCACTATTACTAATCTGTCGTCTTGATGTCGTTCATAAAATTAAATAGGCCTCGCCCCTCATGAATAGTGGTGAAATTCCCTATAAAATTAAATAGGCTTTGCACCTGCGTGAATTATGGTGAAATTTCTAACTCTTCAATATTGGTGTATCTTGTCAAATCCGATTGCTGAGTTGTTTCAATTATACAATAACCGATAGGCGTATTATTATTATTATTATTATTATTATTATTATTATTATTATTATTATTATTATTATTATTATTATTATTATTATTATTATTATTATTATTATCATTATTATTGGGGGTGTGTATACAAGTCTGTTGGTACCTGCTCGTTGGTGCCCCTGCTTCTACTGAACCCAGCAGACGTTTGAGTGTACATAGGGAACGTTCGAGCGATATAGCGTGCACAACTATATCGCGAAAGTATCCCGCACATTGCATAAAGGTGTCGCCGTCCGGCATACCAAGGCCTCTGGTCCATAACACCTTAGGATCCGTACCTAGGGAGTTCATGGAGTCTTTGGTCACAAGCCACAGTTTCGCCACCCTGAACTGTCGATCGCTGTAGAGTGATATCCAAAAAACTGCGCTATCCAGACCTCTGAGCTATTTCCATGCACCGTTTGCTGCTTTGCAGGAAACCCGCCTCAAAGATAGACCCGTCATCAGCATCGGAGAGTACACCATCTACTGCGGTAACGCTGACGATAGGAGAGTGGGAGGCTGTGCAATAGCTGTAAGGAAGAATTTCAATGGTATGGTCAGGGAGTTCGGCTCAACGTCGTGCCGGAATGCATTCGTACGACTGCGGGATCACAGAGGATTCAATCTGTGGATAGTGAGTGCTCATGCGCCCACTGAAACCGCCGAAGACAATTCGAAGGATGCGTTTTATGAGGAACTCAATACGTTGCTGGCCAGAATATATTGTCAACATGCTGTTGTCGTGGGGATTGACGCAAATGCGCAGACGGGACTTTATCAGGAATCCGAAGTACTCGGTAAATGGTTCTACCCAGTGGAGCAAACATCGGACAATGGCTACCGCCTTGTTGACTTTTGTGAACGCAGTTGTCTGATTATTGCATCGACATTCAAGAGGAATCATCGCCGCCATCAGCTTACGTGGAAGGGACCAACCCAGCTATCTCCAGAAGAGCAGCGGAAGCGGAAGAGGACAACTTTGAAACTACAGCTTGACTATGTCCTGACGAGGAATATTCCAGTATCGGACATTCGAAGATCTAGAGCTGTGTGGGATGTCGCATTCGATTCGGATCACCGTCCTGTTCTGTTGAACTTCACTGCGAGGATTCATAAGAGGAAGCGAGGGGCTCAGCCTCTCCAGAGGATTGATATGACAAGTCTCAGAGATGAAGAGTGCATAAGGAATTTTTGACAACGCGTTTCTACTCACATCGGAGTACGGACTAAGAAGAAACTTTGCGACGCGGATTCTTTTGCCAAGTGCATCCAGGACGAGGCACTCCCGGTTGTACAGCGTAAGAAGAAGTTCGCCTACGTCTCAGAAGGAACAACATCTACCTACAACAGAGTACGTGCTCTCAGAACTGCAGGAAACTTTGTGGAGGAGAAGCGTCTGAGGAGGAAGTTGCGTCGGCAGCTTCAAAGTGACCGCGAGCGAGAGTGGACATGTAGAGCTGAAGAGTTCGAGAAGGCTTGGGAGGAGAAGAATCCGAGGAAAGCCTACACGATGCTGCGACAGTATAGCGGGAAGATGAAGAGATGTTCTCCTGTCGTGGACACCACCAGTGGAGTTGCAGTTGGTGATGCGACGCTGCCAATATGGAAGGATTACTTCAGTTCACTACTGAATCGTCCAGCGCCATCAGTACCTAAGCTCCCGCATGTTCAGAGAGCACATTACGATGTCAGTGAGGAACCGCCGACTGAGTCTGAAGTTTTGGATTGTGTCCGGAAAATGAAGAATGGAAAGGCTGGTGGAGATGACAACATCACTGCTGAAATGCTGAAAGCTCTTCCTCCGTCTGGAATTCGTGAAATGACCAACACCATCGGTGCTATATGGATGAGCGAAAGGATACCCGATTCGTGAAGACATGCGATCATCGTACCTCTTCACAAGAAGCTATCCGTCACGGATCCTAAGAACTACAGAGGAATCTCTCTACTTCGTGTCATGTACAAGGTTCTAGAACGTATCAATCTCGAGCGACTTATGAAACATCGTGAAAGAACGACCAGAGATGAGCAAGCCGGTTTTCGACCTGGAAGATCGACCATCGATCAAGTGTTCGTCGTGAGAAGAGTAATTGAATCGTGGCAGCGGTATTCGAAGCCATTACAGCTTGCTTTTCCGGACATTGAAGCCGCGTTCGACTCTCCTCATCGTGATCGATTGCTCAATGCTCTGCGAGCAGATGGAGTCCCGGAAAAGTATGTTCGGTTAATCGAGGACATGAACAAAGGAACAACAGCAGCAGTTCGTACACCTGTCGGATTTACGTCAGCTTTCGAGGTGAAAACAGGAGTAAAGCAAGAATCCTTTGCACGACCTTTTCTTTTCAACTTCGCCGTTGATGACATCATGCGTAGAGTTTCAGAAGAGTTTCCTGCGGATGTGATCCTAACACCATCAGGAGTGCGTTCCAAGAAGATTTCCACGGGAGGAAATCGTATTCGATAGTGATACCAACCAATGATGGTTAAACCGGCCGCTTGAAATGAACTTGTCTTACAGCTTATCACTCGCCAAATCTTATCGGACCCATTTTTCCTCCCACGGAAACCTTCTTGGAACGCACCCCAGGACGCTCCCTTGTCGACCTGGAGTACACCGACGACATCCTGTTATTCGCTGAAAACAACGCAAAACTACAAAGGATTGTAAACCTCGTTTCGAAGTATGCCGCAGCCTATGGACTTCGTCTTCGTCCCGACAAATGCAAGCAGATGTGGGTCTCTCAGAGGCCTTCAACGGGAGTTTGCGTGGACGGACAACGTATCGAACTGGTGGACGATTTCTGTTATTTGGGCTGTTTGCTGAAGAACGATGGTAGTTATGCAGCGGATAGTCGACAATGATGTGCGAAAGCTACGTCTGCATTCAATTCTCTTACCAAGTGTTTGTGGTCTATCCCCATCGCGAAGGAAGTCAAGTTGCGCGTCTACCTATCCGCTATTCGCCCTATCATGATGTACGGATCGGAGACGTGGGCAGCACCGAAAACGCAGATGGAAAGGTTGGATTGCACCGAGAGGAAGCTTTTTAGGCGTTTGCTTGGATACTTCTGGCCGCGTGTATGCCATAACGAAGACCTTTACAAGGAAATCGACGCAGTACATCAACTCTTGACACGAGGGAGGTGCCAGCATCTCCTAACGCCATCTCAAGCAGCAATGGAAACTCGACTTCGACTGCCCGGGCGTATACTAAGAAGAACGCCGGATCGTCTCGTACAACACGCTTTAAGAATGCTTCCAAATCCTGTCTGGAAACGGCCACCTGGGCGTAGGCGAAAGTTCTGGACGGATGTGGTTAAAGAGGATTTGAAGTCACTCGGCATCGAAAGACAGTTCAGGCGCGATGTTTCGTTTCGCAGGAAATGGAATAGTGACAGCTGGATGGAATGTGTTCAAATTGTGGCTGAAGACCGTGAAAAATGGACACGGCTGACTACTAGGACGGCACACCTCTGTGAAGATGCGGAATGACCGCGTCAGGCGAAAGCCAACCGATTAAGTCAAGTAAGTCATTATTATTATTATTATTATTATTATTATTATTATTATTATTATTATTATTATTATTATTATTATTATTATTATTGTTATTATTATTATTATTATTATTATTATTATTATTATTATTATTATTATTATTATTATTATTATTATTATTATTATTATTATTATTATTATTATTATTATTATTAATATTATTATTATTATTATTATTAATATTATTATTATTATTATTATTATTAATATTATTATTATTATTATTATTATTATTATTATTATTATTATTAGGAAAAAGAAGAAGATTGTGCATATGTCTAGGTGAAGTGTGTCCGAATGAGACGGGCGAATCATGCGACCGGCGTGCGTGACAGAAGGCCATTGCATGGGCTCTCTCGGACGAGCATACGAGATGACGGCGAGCCTTGCCCCGCAGCCATTGACTAGGAGCGGTGCCGGCACCGGCTTGCAGCAAGCCAACTGCGGTCATCAATCAGCTCTGCAGCCGAAGGGGGGGGGAGTGGCAGGCGTTTGAAGAGAGCGACACACGCGACGGCCGCCTGCCACGCTAGCCGGCCGCATATTTCGCCAGTCTCATACGGACACCCTTTACATACATGCACTTTCTCAAATATTTTGAGCTGGTTGAAATTCTTTTTGAGATTTGGGTGGACAACAACGTGTACGAGATAGTAGCGGTTAGTCCACTTTTTTCACCCCTAATCCTTTTAAAATAACATCGGCATGGATCCTGAAGAGCCTTTGCGTTTCCATTGGAAGTTGGCGGAAACTCGGTGATTCTATGCTACAGCATATAGCACCGAGCTTGCGATAACCTTCAACAAAATTGCGAAGTCTCTCCCAGATCCAAGCCGACGTGGTCGCCTCTCCCAAATCGGCTGATCAGGACAGTTTTCTTCGAATTTCATGACACCTTCACAAGTTTCTCACTGTTCCCCCAACATTTCAGCGTTATATTTGAGGATTTGTAAGTGTATGTTTGTAAGTGTTTCTATGTTTGAGAAGCGGCTGAATTCGTGGGAAAGTTGAATGACTCTCTTAACCATCTCCCTACTTTGTTTTTTTTTTCGAAATCTACTCAATCGCGATTAGTGCTTTTCACAATCAGCTCACTTCTTTTCTCTAGAAATATGTATTGAAGCTTTCTGTTCTAAAATAGCCATATCGTAAATCGCGCGACAATGCTGGCCCTATCAAAAAAAAAAAAACTAAGACATGGCCATCAGGGGTGAGCGGAGTTTTGTGCTTTCTGCCCATTTTTGATATTTTTTCTTTGAAAATAGAAACAACTCGGCAGAAATCAGAAACAATCGTGAACCGCGATTCACAGGACGATTGCTGCGTAGACAAGAGGTCGGATTCACCAAGGGTAAGCCAATAGGTTGAGGGTGAATTACAGTACCACGCAGATTTTTTGCAAATAAAAACGTTTTGCGGCGTTTTTTTGCGCTTAAAAAGGCCGCATCGCCATAACTTGCTGCAGAGTGGTCCGACTTCAATTCGAAAACCATTTCTGGACTGCTTCCATTGAGAGTCTTACCCGATAGTGTTACAAAATAATAGATTCAGCTCTACAAGTCCATCGAAAATTGCACATTTGCACCACAAAAACTCTCATTGTGAACTGATCAGACGGTCATGGTAGCAAGAATCTCTCATGTTTTTCCTGTGGTCGAAGTGAACTCTAGAAAGAGATACAGATTTTTTATTAGGATACCGGAGTATAAAGACTTCCTACACATACCATTGCATTCGCCGATTTTGAAGTGGGATATGGCGATGCGACCCTTTGTGAGCGCTAAAAATGTCGCAAAACACATTTTTTTTTGGAAAGAAATAGCACAATACTGTCTGCAGCCCGGGACGTCTGCAGTTCCCCCCCCCCACACTAAACATCTCTATTCTGCTTTAGTGGTTGTTCATCCGGGAGCGTGCGGTGTGGTGGCAGGAGACGCTTCTGTCCCCTCGAGGTGAACACACTGACAGAATTTGACCCGATTGCACTGCGCACCCCACTAAGGATTCAGGAAGACATGTTCTCATTTATTCATTGTGGTTACACTAACCCAGAGGTTTGCCGTTGATGAATCCCTCAGAAGGTATGCGATGCAGTCATATGTCGCAGAAACTACAATGTAATTGTATTCTCAGATTAATGAATCAATCATTCTACTTAACGCTCGCAATTCATACCCGCACTAGCGTGGCCTTTTTCTCTGAGAATTTTCTCCGCTACTCGCTCGTGATTCACCCGCAGCTCCTCCGGCTGTCGCGAAGGAGGCGTGGAGGAGATGCGGGCAGGACGCGAGCTATCTCTTTATCTCTCGCTGAGCTATCTCGAAAATTTCGTTGTATATGTAGCCGCATTTCTACGCAATGTACAGACGGTTACCCAGAAAGTAGTCCAAAACGGTGCCAGATGTGCCGTCAAGCCTGCAATGACCAAGCCGGACGGCGCTGATTTAAAGGCACAGTCCAACCTCAGAATCGCTTTTCTGTTTTTCTGCTAATCTTGAAAACAGTCCCACGCTGATTCCAATGATGTCTCAGAAATCATACAGGACCTCCTAAGAACGGAGTTATGGCATCTCAAAAATTGAGCTATGGAAGCATGGTGGAAGAGTTGTCCAAGGCTTGTAACTTCCCTCATTTGCAACCGATGTATGCGAACCGATCTGAATAAAGAGAGAGGCTGAGAATAAAGGGAAGAACGTGGCTATTTCCCGAGATTCATCGCTCACCTCTCTACTGTTGAGCTCGAAAAATCGTGAAAGGGGCGTGCCAAAGGGGCTTCCTGCTATAGGCACCCCAGGGAGGTTTCCTTCTATATCTCGCTTATTCGGAGGAACTGGGGGTTTGCACTTGGCAGGTGTTATATAGGGTGGGTCTACTTCACATTTATGTGAAAATCTAAGATTTTGTCCTTGAGCTTGGACTGTGCCTTTAAAGCTCAGGGGCGAAATCTGAGTGAAACACTTAGTTGTAGAATAGACCCACCCCCTATAACACCTGCCAAATGTGAGCTCTCAATTCCTCCGAATAAGCGAGCTATAGGAGGAAGCCACCCTGGGGCTCCCACATCCGAAAGCCACTTTGGTACTCCCCTTTTACGACTTTTGAGCTCAACAGTGGTGCGATGAAAGATGATTTCCAAGCAATAGCCCCGTTCCTCCTTTCACTCTTAGCCTCTCTATCCATTCTGGTTGGCTCGCATACATGTGTTGCAAATGACGGAAGTTACAAGCCACGGACAACTCGTCCACCATGCTTCTGTAGCTCATTTTTGAGGGGCAATAACTCCTTTTTTAGAGGGTCTTGTACGGTTTTAAAGACATTATTGGAATCAGCGTGGGCTGTTCTCAATATAGGCAGGAAAACAGAGAAACGATTCCGAGGTTGGACTGTGCCTTCAAAGGCACAGTCCAAGTTCAGGGACGAAATCCAAGATTTCCACATAATTGTGAAGTAGACCCACCCTATTTAACACCTGCCAAGTGCGAGCTCTCAATTTCTACGAATAAGCGAGATATAAGAGGAAGCCAGCCTGGGGCGCCCACATCGAGAAGCCACTTTGGCGCGCCCTTTCTACAGTCTTTCGAGCTCAACAGTTACGAGATGAGCGATGATTTTCGATCAATATACCCGTTCTTCCCTCTATTCTCGGCCTCTCTATTTATTCAGGTCGGCTCACATACATCGGTTGCAAACGACGGAAGTTACAAGCCTCGGACAACTCGTCCACAATGCTTTCGCCGCTCGATTTGAGAGAAGCCATAACTCCGTTCATAGGGGGTCTTGTACGATTCTAAAGGCATCATTGAAATCGGCGTGGGACCGCTTTCAAGATAGGCAGGAAAACAGAAAAACGACTGTGAGGTTGCACTGTGCCTTTAAAGCGTAGGCGGCGCGGCGGCGCAGCGTGTATCAGATTGCCCCGCGACTGTTATTCAAGTGATCCTGCTAGCCTGCTGTCCATATCCCCAACACATTTAGACTTCTTCATCCTTTCTTCACAGTAAAATGGGCGGTAGGCTAATGAAACAACTTAAAGGCAGTGTTCACGATGAAAAATGTTTTCGAAATTCCACTAGGATTGGGTAGTGGAGGAACACTCTGTAACGTTAACGTCGAAAGAACGCATGAAAACGAGCCAGGAAGAGCCCCAAAAGAGCCTGAAGTTGCAACTTCGAGCGCATTGAAAACCCCAAAAGCGCATCACACGCCCACCGACGTGAACAAATAAATGCTCGAGATCGTGAGATGAGCGATGATTTTCAATCATTAGCCCCGTTCTTCCCTTCATTCTCAGCTTCTCTCTTTACTCAGGTCAGCTCGAATAGATCGGCTGCCGAAGACGGAAGTTACAAGCCTCGGACAACTCGTCCACCATGTTTCCAAAGCTCAATCTTTGAGGGACCATAACTCCGTTCACAGAAGGTCTTGTATGATTTCAGAGACACCATTGGAATCAGCATGGGGCCGTTTTCAAGATAGGCGGGAAAACAGAAAAACGATTTTCATCGTGAACACTGCCTTTAAGAAAACAGTGGCGGGGCGATCCGATACAGGCTGCGCGACCGCGCCGCGTCTGCTCCAACTTAGCGTCGCCCGGCATAGTCAACGCAGGCTTGACGTTAGGTAAACTCGGACGGCCAAGTTGCGTCTTTAAGATTCATCGGAATTCAATTTTCCGATTCTCCGCGACTACTTCTTATAAGTTCTTTTGAACTATCATTTCATATTGGAGTGAGAACCAAGCGTTTAATTATCTAACTGTTTTGCTTCGCTACGGGAGGTTTATGACATGGCATGATAATACTCGTGAGAAACTCGTAAAAGAAGTGAAATACTTGGTGGATTTGATTTGTCATGAGATTTAACACGGAAGAAACACTAAAAGCGCGATGAAATGATGTGCCATTGTTTTGGATGAGCGCTTTGTTACCGAAAATCGAAAAGTTAGTGTGGTTTTGGAAGGGCTAATCACGCTATGAGAACAATTCATTGCTCACAGTCAAAGTTTGCAAGTCTGAGCTGCTTAAAATATTATTTTGTGGCTCCCATCTTAATTGTCATTCTTTGACAAATGTATGCATGTCTGGGCTCAGTGAAACGCGCGTGATTTTGCCTTTCAAACCACACTGACTTTTCGATTTTTTGGTAACAAAGCGCACATCCAAATCAATGGCACACCATTTCATAGAGCTTTCAGTGTTTCTTCCGTGTTAAATCTCATGACAAATCAAATCCACCAAGTATTTCACATATTTCAGAGAGTTTCTCACCAATATTATTATGCCAAATCATAAACCTCCCGTAGCGAGGCAGAACAGTTAGAAAATTTCATCTCATTTTAGCTAAGGTTTCCCTCAAAGACAGGAAGAAGAAAACAGGCTCGCACCTGTTCGGCACTGTGGGACAGTCGTTACTTTTCCCGGCGCCCTGCGCTTTCCCAGCTGGGTCCCGTCAACTTTTCGCGGCGCTTTTTGCACTCCCAAATGGGTCCCGTCAACCTTTTCTGACACTCTGTGCTCTATCAGTTGGGTCCCGTCCACTTTTCCTGGCGCTCTGCGCACTTCCACTTGGGTCCTGTCCACTTTTTCTGGTGCTCTGCGCACTCCCAGTTGGGCCTCGACCACTTCTTCCAGCGCCCTGCGCACTCCCTTTCGGGTCCTGACCACTTTTTTTCAGGTGCCCTACAGTTGGGTCCGGCCCCATTTTCCCTGAGCGCTCACGCTGTGCGCTCCTCTTCTTTCGGCGCTCTGTGCACTCCTAGTTGGATTCCGGCCACTTCTTCCGATGCCCTACGTAATCCCAGCTGCGTGCCGCCCATCTTTCCCGGCGCGCTGTGCACTCTCGCTTGGTTCCCGACCACATTTCTCGGCGCTCAGTGCACTCCTAATTTGATTCGGGCCACTTTTTTTTCGACGCCCTACGCACTCCCCTTACTGCCGTACTTTTGGTGAAAATCCCTTGTTTCAAGATTTCTCCCGAACCGAAACTCTGGAATGAGGGGTGTGCACAGAAGCGATCCTTGTCCAATTCAGGTGCGCGCTTCGCGCGCATCACAATTAAAGGCACTGTCGCGATAAAAACTGCATTTCACTTTTTTTTGCCTGTCTTGAAACTGGTCCCATTCTGATTCCAATGATGCTTCTGGAATCGTACAAGACCCTCTGGAGATGGAGTTATGGCCCCTCAATAATTGAGCTAGGGAAAATGGTGGACGAGTTGTCCGAGGCTTGTAACTTCCGTCTTTTGGAGCCAATGTATGCGAGCAGACCTGAGTATAAAGAGAAGCTGAGAATGAAGAAAAGAACGGGGCTTTTGATCGGAAACCATCGCTCAACTCACGATTTCGAGTGTTCCTTTGTTTACGTCGAGGAGCGGGAAAGGGCGGGACTTGCCCACAGCGGCGGGGTTTGCCCACTTTTCTAAGCCATTTCACGGCTCCTGGGTAGCCTTTCTTCCCGTTTTTTCGACGCTGTTCTGCTTCTGAGAGCCACGAGAAGCGTTTGTCATGGAAAATTCGAGAATGAAATTTATCGCGAACAGTGCCTTTAATGAAAGAAAAGAGAACGGCGACAATGGAAATTCTTCAAGGCGGAGGCGGCCCGTGGCCGCCTCCGCCTTGCTCCGCCGACCTTCTTTCTGGAGGACTGGCTGCACGTGCACAAAGCTACATCAATTTTAATTGCGGTTGTGGCGGTAGACAAAAGAAGAATTGGAGTCTAAGAAAAAACGTCACGAATTCGATCACTTTTAAAAAGTCTCTCCTGAGATCACTCGAAAGGCAGATCAGACTGCTGACCGGCCTACTTCGTGTCATCATTGTATGAGGTCGCAATTTCAGTACTGCCAACTTCGTGAATGTTGTCAGCTAGGCTCAGATATTCGATAAATAGAAGAGGTCTGATATGATTTTCAGGGCCATCAAACACCATAGCCTACACTCACTGCCACTAGAGCTCCGGTTATAGTCGGCCAAAGACCAGACTGAGCCACCCTCTCCCGTTCCTCGTGGTCGGCTGTATACGAATCGATTAGGTGGGCGCACTCGAGCGCGCTGTGGACGGCACAGTCCGGACACATTGGGAGGATTTCGAGCAAGATATTGCATACGCGTCGACCGGGACGGACACCAACGAGACAGGAGGGCGCAGTTCGGACACATCGGGGGAAGGACTTTTCGACATGAACGCGCAGTATATTACTTATCGACCGGGACGGAAAGGGACGGGACAGCACGGGGCAGGCGGGCGCAATCCGTACACATCGGTAGAGATTTTGACCTGAGTGAGCCATGCGTACATGCGTATCGACCGGGCTCGCTACGGCCGCTCGGCCGACTATGAAGGGAGCCCAGACATGTAGCACTATTTTCCTCCGTTTCCAGACCCCAAAAATCGAAAACGGAACGGAAGAGCCCATAGATCACCGGAAATACGGTGAACGGATAAGATATGGGACAGTTCCGCACAGGCTTGTTGAAACCCATACCATCTCCAATTCTTCAAAAAAAAACACGAACAGCGTCAAGAAATTCAGGAGACATGACTATTCTTTTACATACATGAAACAGGAGAAAGTTCAAATTCCAATGCTGAACATAGCAGTTCCCTAAAAATTGTTTTGTTTTTCACATAAAAACATAACAATCAGGCCAATTCGGCTACCTGTAAATGATAGTAGAATTGACTCAACACTGAACACATGTAGGAAATAATGCTTCATTGATTCCAATGAAAATTATTCACAATATGAATGCAGAGCCAAATCGAGATTTTTTCGCCACCAGTGTGTCAGGCATGAAATTGCAATCTCACAGAGGGACACCGGGATCTTTTCTAGACTTCATCACTTCATCCGTCGAGTAGATCATGCCGGCCAATATCGTTAACTTGAATGTCGAGGACAAGATTGGCTCTGTAGTCTTCATCAAGAAACGTTTTGAGAAGCCTCTTCCCTCGGCTTCTTTCCAATGGTGACATGAACTTTCAATAGTAAAGAATGGTTAATGGTGCAGATGATTGGTGCAGTCGATATCTGAACACCCAGCTAATTTGATTTGTTGCATGAATGGAATGTTCGAAAACCCGACTATTTTAAATTCTCGGATCAATCGAGTATTCGAAAACCTTAGCGATCTACAAAATTTCCGTTTTTTTTTTCAAAGACACGGCATTTATCGCAAAACTTTGTGCGAATTTTCAAAGTATCGAAGTATAATCAACAACTGGAGAACGGATTGACACCGCGTGAAACGCGCGGCATAGGGAGAGGTTCTATGAGACAATCATCAGCCATATTGTGCAGGATGCACCCCTATCATTTCATCGTCCTCTAAGCCCAGACCACGAGGAGTATCATGGTCGTTGATGCGCACACCATAAATAGGAAGCGTGAATCGCAAAACGGGCTCCCACGGCTTGGGTTAACCTTATTTTAGTTCTTCTGATCGTAGTGTCAGGCTTCATTCTGATGTGTACTTCTCCACGGTTCTCGGAACAAACGAATGCGAGAAATAAATACGGGCCGAATGAACCGAGTATTTCTGAACCGATCAATCCTTTCGTGTAAATCTCCATATGAAATGGGGAAACGAAGATTCGGAGGACCGATCGATTCATAACCTTCGAATGAACCGAGTATTCGAAAATCTAATGAATTGAAATTCCTTGATGAATCCAATCGATTTATTTTCAGAATGCACTGAAGTACCTCTTGGTTCTTGTTGCCTGGTCATTAATCGTCGAAATCGACACGGTTATCACGCCTGTCTTGACAAGGCGTGTTGCGACCGGAACCCACAGGACTTGACTGGTACGCGTTATTGACACCGATTAAAAAAAAATTTCCTGGTCGCAGAGACAATCGCTCTTTGGAATCTTCTCCTTGAAATGAAAATTCTGATTGGAGAGTTTTGAACTCTTCAACAACTGCAAAATCGTTGGATGATATCGCTTGAGCGACAGGTCTTTGCTATCCTTCTGGGTTGATTGAGAGAGAACGAGTGTCTCTCGTCGGAAAGAAGCTTATGGAGTGCTTTCAAGACACAAACAAAGCACGAGTTTTGGGGCAAGGCTCATCAGAACACTCATAAAAAAATTCATTTGCCAGAGTTGCGTTGGGCTCTCCTCGTGACGAGAGAAATCCAGGGGAAAAGTTGGTGGGGGGGGTGGTCAATGGATGAATTTAAATAAAATGAAAGGCACCGGAAAGAATTTCATACCTCTGGCTTCCTGGTCGTCGATCGCAGGAGGTGGGCTCAGTTCCTGCTGCTTCCTCTTTTTGACCTCTTGGGTGACCTAAATCCTTGCTCTGGAAAGGGAGATGACGATTGCGAAATCGATGAGGCGCAATATAAATAAAGAAGCGTGAGTTGTGAGATGGAGGGCTTCAAAGAAAACTTGGAGTTTACGGCCGAAAATTTGGTGAAAATTGCAGCACTCGCAAATGGAAATGAGCACTGCAAATAGAAAAAAATCGGAAAATTACCTGGGTCATAGCCAAAAGATGTGTAAGCGGTGGCCTCAGCAGGATGCGGGGCAGGAACTGTAGTGAGGAGTGACGCTGACCCGGATCACGTGCCCCTTTCTGAACACACCGCAACGCGCCTGCGTCGCTTCGCTGGGTTCCCGTCGCGAAGCCGAGGATAGGTGTGGGGGCGGCGCGTTAACAGGTTTCCCTGGTGTCAGGAGAGGGATTGGAGAGAGGTGATCGATATGATGTTAGATGGGTCCCGTACTCCGGGACAAGAGTAGTTTTGAAATGAAAAAATAATCTAGTTGAAAACTCATTTCAATTTGAAAACCATTCTAGGATATGTAATTTCTGTCGTTTTTTCAGTCATTTCCTGTTGCATTGTATTCACTCAGTTGAGCGTCTATCAAACTTGAAGAAATTGTCGCTTCCGAGATTGGAAATCTTTCTCCGTTTTCGAGAAAGGCTGAAAGAAGCTTACTTGTTTCGCCAGATTGTTTATACACGTAAAGTTAAGGACATGGTGATGTGAGGGACGTCTAACCAGCCTAGAAACTATTCATCTTCAAAGCTCACGAGCGGTAGTGGCGTTGGAGTACAAAGACTTACAACATACAAACGCGTGTTAAAGGCAGTGGTCACGATGAAAAACGTTATCGAAAAAACAACAAAAATCAGCTTAGATCAAAAATAGCTGAAAAACTATGAAGGTAGCGCGGTGAAAAACGGTCTACAAATAGAGTTTTTAGGGCCCAAAGAAGCTAGTTCGTGCACACGTGCACAGCGGTGACGAAACAGATCGCAGTCTCATGCCGAGCAGTCAAAAATCATCGACATTGAGAGGACGAAATAAATGCAAATTTAACGAATAAAAACAGTTGAATAATGAAAGCATCACTTCAGTCAATGTTTTTGACTAGATGTGTACATAAATTCGAAGGTTCATTGATTGACATTCAATTTCAAGCTAGCTGATGTTCTTGATATAAGAGGTCATCGATGCCGATGATGTGGAGAGGGCTCGTCCACCATCAAAAGACAAGAAAGTTCAGGTTCCAAAGTCGGCCCAAAACAGTGGTTTTTTCGCGATTTTTTCTTATAGGTCCTACTACTCGAGACCCAGGAAAGGATTTGGAGAGAAAAAGACGACAAGCATATTTGATCGCGACCACTGCCTTTAAGTAAATACAGCTTCGAAAACGCTGGGGAGGAGAATAAGTGAAGAAGCATTTGTCTTTTAAAAATGTGTAAAAGAGTGTTGGTGTGAAAAACCTCATTAAGTGTATGCTGACCACTCCTAAATATTTCTTAAAAACTTCTTGTCGTTAGTTCTCTGTTTTCTGTCCAATTTTGGAGATTCATCTATGTTTTCTGTCTAACTGGATTGTCTACAAAAAAAAACATTTCCGCACAACTCTGATGACCATGCTTCAAAAAGGATGACTCGTCACCAACATAGATCATGAAATGAGTAGAAACTTGGAAAAAAAGAAAAAAATACGACCACTTTATCACACATTAGCCACTTCTAAAACAAAAATACATTAGCGAAGAAAGCATGCGCTCCGTACACTGAGTATAAGAACAAAACACTGGCGGAAAGAAAAAAACAAGAGAGAAAACATCAGAAAAGAAATCAATTCAGATGGTTTTTCGAAGATTAGCTAAATTGGGGCGGGACTGCTACCTTAATCCTAGATCAACAAAAACTGTACACGAAAAAGTGAACTAACCACCGCGAAATAGTGTTCATTGTGGTACATCCAGTTTTACTTTCCTGGAAAAAGGTCAAAGCGAGCCCAAAATTATCCCAAGAAGTTCATGTATACACCTGATCATGAAGTTCATGTACCAACTATAAAGCGTCGAAGTTCACATCACTCGAGGAGCAAGCGGCGCGCGCGCCGCCTCGATCTCCGTCAGCCCTACGCTCTCTCACTGTCTCTACCCTCCGCTCCCCACCAGCACGCGTAGGAACCGAGTGAATTTCGCCGTTTTATAGCCTGTATACACCTCATCATGAAATTACCAGAACACATACAACTACACTAATACAATGCGGGCATGATCGAAGAATGAAGCATGGCACCCGGAAAAATAATGAGATGAGAAATGGAAAGGATAAAGCCAAAGCAGGTCAGACAAAGAATATCTAGTGGCTAGCAATGAATTAGGTCGCTGAAGACGATGATTTAAGATTTCAGCAGACGGTCAAGAGGCAGGGCCTATTGGGGAATCATGAGGGCCTTTCGCGATAAACAGGCGTCGTTTCGATTGTAAACACGGTGTGGTTCATGAGTTGGCATCGTACTGATTTGTTGCCGACACTGAGGTTGCGCACGTAGTCGAAATAAGCGGGTAAATTTTTATACTTGTCACATTATTGCTAGTTTTCTTTCATGAGATTTCTCGGGCCAACTTGTGAAAAATTTATTTCGCAACTTATTGGAGAATCATTGGCGTTCGCTTTTTGTTGTCCCGTGCGTGACAACCATCTATTCTTCACTTCCGCACTGCCGTCCAGTCCGCAAAGTGCGCTTGATTGCGAAATCGTGCTGCGGCGCGGTTGCGAGTATCCTCAGACAGGGATGTGGGATCACCCGGGCGGTGGGATCACCCGGGCACCAAAGGCCAAAAGCGCCCGGGTGATCCCACATCCTTGTCTGAGGATGTTCGCGACCGCGTCGCAGCAAGATTTTGCAATCAGTGTGCACTTTGCGGACTGAACTGCAGTGCGGAGGTGAACTGTAAGCCCTTTTTTAACTCAATGCCTCCGAAGACAACTTCAGACCTTTTTCTAAAAGCATGGCACCAGAAGAGCACATCCTTCTCTCGCTGGCCACTCGTAACATTTTTAGTTTAGGGGCTCTCGTTTACTTTACCTTCTTGTCATACAATAGGTGAGAAAATATGATAAGAAAAGCAGGCCTCTTCCGTTTCCAAGTATTGAAGAATTTTACGAGAATGTGCTAAAAAGCCCCAAAGAAACAACTAGGGGGAATGCTATGCTAGAAAAGAGTGCCGCTTTTGAACTTTGAACGAGAAAAGTTCACCTCGAACATGTTTTGTGAACTTCGTGACAAATGCGGATAGGAAACCACACACCAATCCAATAGATAATCCACCAAGTGAAACGCAAAGGAATGCTAGAAAACCCATAAAACACTGAAATGAAAATGCGTGAATATTTGCAGTATGAGATATCGTCAGCCTCTCTCAAGTAGGCAGCAGCCCTCAGCAAACCAGCGCGAAGCCATTGGATCCCCTTCAACCTCCCTTCATTTTCCCGCGTGCGATTCTTCGCGCCAAGCAGCGTCGCGGCTTCCCCATCAAGCGACTAACGATATTTCAAAAAGAACTGAACGAAATCTGTACGAAATTAGATTTGCCGGGATAGGGGCTTTGTACACACAGAGGGAGGAATTGTCTCGTTTCTGCGGTTCGACACGTCACGCTACTCAATTCAAGCAAAGCGGTCCAGAGTGGAATTATTCAGAGCCGCAGAAGGCATTATTCCGGACTCGCCGAAGCAGTGCGCTAATTCGAAACTAATGGTAAACGATAAGGAACCCACATCCATGAAACCTATGGTTTCGAGTTCTTTGAACTCAATAACTAAGTTGTAGCAGACCACTGTTACAGCATCGTTCAGAAGTGATTCACCGAAAACCATGAAATACAGCATTTTATTAACACCAACTTCTTGAAAAATCGCTAGCACCTGAAAAGCATGAATGTTAAAGCCAGCTTTGTCTATTGTAAGATATATGAAAAATCCCACAGACATTCACACAGTCTTTCTCAACTTGTTATAAACCAATTCCACGAAGCCCGACCAGCGGTACAAGTGCGACAAGTACAAACATATTCACCTTTGTTTGCAACGGGTTAGCGCGAACTCAAGTCCCGAAACGGGTTCACTACATATTCTAACAGGGGAATGAGGACTGGTAAGAAACGCCTCCCAAAATGAAACTTATAGGAGTCATATGACTGGTGTTGGGATTTTAAGAGAGATGAATGGTATTCACTGGAGGCCTCCATATACAGAGCTAGTCGTCGTCATCACCCTCCCAAGCATTTAGTCTGTCGGTGGCTTTGTTTAGAGAAACGTTCGAGCGATAAACTCATTCACTCTCTTGAGGAAACTAGTGGCAGACTTTTAGTCTGTGCACTACGTTATAAACACAGTACAGACGGACAGGTTTTTGCCCTTTATTAAACTTGTTTTCGGTTTTCTGAGCAGCAAGCAGGCGACCGATATTTATGGTGAACATTCGTGTCGATGGCGTCATAAGGTGGAATCGATGCGGCAGCAGCATTACGTAACGCGCGCATATAGAAAGACCTCAAGTTTGACTTCAGGTAGGCGGCTTTTTCTACTTCACGGTAATCGCTTTCTTATGTGATGCGTTGTCAGCGATTAAGTCAGCCAGCTTCATGAAGCTGTAATGGTCTTCGACCCAATAGCAGCACCTGCATTATGTTTACTTGGGCGAGATCGAGTACCCTCGAAATTCGAGTAGAGTTGAACAGTGTGCAGAGAGCAAGCCCTCGCTCTAGCGCAATCATGCAACCACAAACCACCATCGACGCCACTCTGATCATCATCGAACATGCGCACCAGGAATGTGCGGAAAAAATTGACTATCGTAGAAAGAGAAAACAGAAAATCCTGTTTGACAGAAAACATAAAACAGAGAACAATCTCCAAAAATGGGCAGAAAACAGGAAACAGAAAACAGAAAATTTTTAGAAATCAATAAAAAGTGTTCAGATAAGTTTCTCCACAGCATTAAATTTTTCATACATTTGCAGGTTATAAATGTGTTTAGCACAATTTTCAAAACCCAACAATTGACTAGAGTGAGAAGTACAGAAATCCAAAAAAACGGAGATTATCAGCGCGGAGACGACAATTTTCTCTTTAACCTTTCTTTTCCCAGACAATAGCAGCCAGATTGCTCAGAAGCTCAATATGTATGTGTGAGAATTACGTAGATACAGAGACAGCGAGTTTATCCTTCCCTGGTTTACATATTTTTACACTGATTCTGGAATAACGGCTGATTTGAGCAGCGTACTGCTCCTCAGTGCCCGAAAAGTCAGGCGCGTATGCGCGACTGTGCCATTCGAGTATGAATGACCTGACGCGCCGTTCGCTCCACGGTGGTGGGGTCGCTCGTACCACTCTGGGAGTTTTATCATCTGCTTTATAGCCTCACCGTCGCTTTCTCAGCGCTTTACCTTTTTTTTCAAATTCTGTACCTTCCTGCGTTGCAATGCGTTAAAATACGCACTCAAAAGTTGCGTGTATGGTACAGTAGGAGCCCAACTTATCCCCGCTCCACTAAAGCGGTGGCACTGGAATACTCTTAGTCTGTGCCCACGTGTGGAAGTAGGTATACTCTGACCAGTGTCAGTATACAATACGATTATAGTTTTCGCGTCATTTGACTGCATCGCATGCCTTCCGAGGGATTAAAGGCAGTGGTCACGATGAAAAACGTTATCGAAAAACCTACAAAAATCAGCTTAGATCAGAAACACCTGAAAAACTATGGAGGTATCGACGTGAAAAACGGGCTAAAATTAGAGCTTTTAAGGCCCAAAGATGCTAGTTCGGGCACGCGTGCACAGCGCCTACGAAGAAGATCGCAGTCTCATGCCGAACAGTCAAAAAGCATCGACTGTCAGAGGGAGAAATAAATGCAAATCTACCCAATAAAAACAGTTGAGCAATGAAATGAAGCACTCCAGTCAATGTTTTTGACTAGATTTAAACATTAATCCGAAGGTTCATTGATTGAAATTCAGTTTCAAGCCAGCTGATGTTCTTGATATAAGAGGTCATCGATGCCGATGATGTGGAGTGGGCTCGTCCACCATCAAAAGATAAGAAAGTTCAGGCTTCAAATTCCGCTAAAAACAAAGGTTTTTCGCGATTTTTTCCTTATAGGTCCTACTACTCTAAACCCAGCTAAGGGTTAAGAAAGGAAAAGAAGACAAGCATCTTTGATTGCGACCACTGACTTTAATCAACGGCAAATCTCTGGGTAATGGTAACCACTATTAGATAAAGATAAAACTTCGGTTTCTCAAAAGCAGGGTTTGCGATGAAAACAAATTTTAAGCTCTCGTCATAAGAATGTAGATTCGGTCATCACAAAAGTAGAAATAGGGGGAAAAAACCCGAGATTCCGCACGAAAAACGCTCAAAAACAAAGTATAACGGCTAATTACCGGTGCCGGCCGGCCCCATAATTAACGAGATTTTATTCTGCTGTTAGAGTAAACAGCAGTCTCCAAAAATGCTCAGAATTAACTTTAGAAGCAAAATAAAAGCTGACAGAACAGGCTTTTACACAAATCTCGATAATTGGGGGCGGGAGGACACCAAGGAATAATTGTTTCCTCAGCATTTTTTCTCCAATTTGTCTTATTTTCACTTTTGTGTTGGCCAGATCTGCAATTCCAAGGGGATAGCACAACAACCGATTTTATCGAGAACCCTGCCTTCAAAACTTTATTGGGTCGCGCAGCGCATTCATCGTCGTATTCGTAAAGGCTTGAATGCTTGTTGGGGCTATTTAGTGACTTGCCGGCGAGCCGACTTTCCAGTCAGTGAGTTCGTCTCCCCCACATAGATCTGTTAACAACTCAAGGAGCTCGGAGGGATGGTAGGTTTGGATGACCTCAAGCGAGGATCGAATCCGACCGAGCATTGCGAGCAGCAGCGCCTCCTTCCTAGGATAGATCACAGTGTAGCGAGTAAAAATACAAGGTGTGAGGGAACTGCAGAACCCCCATGTTGCATTGACCCTCAAACTATTGGCTAAACTTCGCGGAATCCGGCCTTAGGCCTAAGGAGCAATTTTGCTACAAATCGCGGTTCACGGTTTTTTCTGTTTTCTGCCAAATTTACCCTATTTTTACAGAAAACAGAAAAAATGACCAAAAATGGGCGGAAAACAGAAAACAGAAAGCAGAAAACAGAAAATTTCGCTCATCCCTAATGCGCACCACCGCTCTGTAACTTCCTGCGTGGTGCTAAGGTGCCGAGCATATTTTCATTTCGAGGCCGATGAATGTCTTGATCACTATACTCCTGGTAATACGAATGAGAGATCTTCATACAAAATGATTTTACTTCACTCACTGCGACTGGATCTACTGCAGCGATTAAAGAAGCGAACACTAGGCAGTCTAGTGGATCAATGCGAAAGCCAGCAATCCATCCCATATTTGACAATGCAACGAGACATCCGCCAATAAGAACGATATTTAGCACCGTGCCCTGTATTCAAAAGATGATTAGCACTTCGAAACAACTGAAGCGTTTGTGCGAGCACTCACCACTACAGCATACAGAATAATTGTTCCGAAATTTTCCACAAATGCTCGATCTCGCAGCGAATAGGCGGACTCGAGTATGATTGGCGGCAAGAGGAAGAAGAAGAATGTTTTTGAATTGAATTCCAGAAATTTTACTGATTCGTGCGTATCGTCGCCTCTGGAGAAGAGCATTACCTTGTAAATAATGGTTTGATCACGAGGTTTCTTGCATTCCATTCGTGCAGTGGTTCAGCTCATCTTTTTCTGCAATTTTTTCCCGATGTACTGCCTAACAGAATTCACCTCCTCCGACTTCTATCGCAGCCTGATCACTCAACAGAGGTATGGCCTCTCGTCGTTAGAAAATCTGTCCGTCAACATCAAGCCAAGAATCAAAGCTTCCTGCTTCCGTTTTTCCGTAGTCACGTGGGTCTGATCCGTCTTTTCATTGTAAGGTGGAGTTTCAATTGTAAGTTCTGTAGTGTATGGCCGTCGGGAGAACAATTGCCTTCACTCACCACTAAGGTGCAGTATGGATAGCCAGGCTGAGAGCGGAGGGCGGTCATGGAATTCTAAACATCCCTCCCATAAAGGAACTACTATTACTGAGGGTGAGCATCCTGAGCTATGTGCATACACGATTGTCGGTTCAGGTAAGGTAGTAAACATATATAGAAACACTGTGCCTACTCCCCCCCCCCTCTCACAGAGTGCGGTATGGTCCTCCGAAATTGCCTCTCCGCACATGAGAGGACGACGGGTCTAGGTGAGACAATCGCACGCTGTCATGGAGTCGTGGTGTAGCGGTGAGGTTTTTGCTTAATGCAGTTGTGGTCCAGTGTTCGATTTTCGACATATCAACTATTCTGCAGCTTTGGTTTTCTCTCCAGAAATTATTGACTTCCTTTCCCTAGATAATTTTTGCAGTTTCGCATATATAAACAAGTTTCGTTAATGAAAATTTTGAACACATTCTCGCAAACTTATTGTGATGGCTTCTAGAAGAATCATGCTGTTTTATTTTGTTTCGGCTATGCAACATGTGGAACAAAAATTTATTCTGACACTGACGGAGCACTTGCTCTCATCATCGAAGACTTTGGTAACTTCAGTTAGGTGCGATCTCCCATAGCTGATTGTCAATCAACGGCGATTGTGATACATTGATTGGGAAGCTCATAAGAGATCGGGAGTGGAGGTTTCCATACGCGGAGAGAGGAGTTGTCCCGTTCTTGTAGTTCGACACGTCACGCTACTAGGTTTTTGCGAAGCGGACCTGAGTGGAATTAGAGTCGCATAAGGCGAGACAACTCCTCCATCGGTTTATAGAGAGCCCCTATTTCGGCTGTGTCGTCTACGCACTCTCTGCCGCTTATTTATAGATTTTTCATTGTTTTGCATCCTGAGAAGGCTTTCCCCTATTATTCACTGAGTGTGAACAGTCATACGGCAGTCGAGACGTTTCACGTTAAGAAAAGAAGATTGCGGAAATATTTGCTTGAATGCTGGACGACTGCATCTTGGCACACTGCAACGTCCATTCAAAAGATGAAATATATATAAATATGACTTATGATTCAGACTATGACGGCGAAGATGCTATTCTTGTGAAAATTGTTCGACCGAACAGGCGAGGATGCTGCGAATTTCGTAGACACTGATGTTCCTGCAACCAAGTGTGTTTAAGTTTCGCTTGTCAGTTTCGCGGAAGCATTCTGTCCTGAAATTCATTTTTCGTTCGGATATAAATACTTCTGGTTAAGGATGCTATTGTTCTCTGTCGAGGGTCAGCGAAGGGTAGTCACTGGCTGAGTCTTACGCAACGTAATTTCCGATTGATCTAGTGTTCAAATCATTTGATCAAGTCACGAGGAAGTGAGGATCATGAAGTACAAAGTTCTCCAGCGAGCTTCAAAACTGAAGATTGTTTCCATGAAGTCGTTGAATGCAAGTTTCAAGCTGGCGCGCACAAGCCTAATAACGCGGGAAATAATATCCTTTGAATTCATCCAAATATTTTTTGAAGGAGTAAAATAGCATGATTGAGACCTGCGTCTGCTGACCTTGGATCTCGCACGTCACCAGAACATTGAGAAGATGGGCTTGACATAGATTAATTCATTCAAGAGACATTATGGAGTTGTTTCGATGATAATATAATAACAACATTCGTGATAAGGCAGACGCTCAAATTCCGTTAAGAGACAGAAGCGCAGGTAAGAGAGTTCGTGAAAACCGTGAGAATCGCTATAGGAACGCGTCCGTTAACTTGTTTTTGTAATGGGGACTGATCGGGCTAGGCGAAAGAAATGGTTACGACTCGATATCTAGCACCAATTGGTTGTAAAAGGCTAGTATTCTGCATTATGTTGATGAATTCTTACAATAACAATAGGTGTTTTATCGTGATACCGAAACCATAAACGAAACAGTTGCCTAAAGTTAATAATTCACTATATTTTAGTAGTTAGAGTTCGTTCATGAATACTTTGTTTAAGCCACCGCATCGATGTACGAAACATCACTCCAGGTGCAACACCAATGATACAGACCTTCGACGTCTTCTTTTCTGGGCCAATGAATAATGTCATGGACAAATGCTCGTTAACGGCATCGACTTAAATGAAGCATAGAGAGATAACATACTCGCAGTGACTTTGCAAATCTACACAATCATTTGTGCACAAAAATTCGTGAATTTCCTCAACCTTTCCTTTTTGCATATAGCAAAGTAGACAAGCGTCCAGGTCAGTTTGTTACTCCGGGAGAATATCTGTTTCGGTTTAGGGCCGCACACTACTCAGAGGACGGATGCCAACGTACGGCATATATCCGATGCGTTGTTTGTTAACAATATTGTATCTTTTCCCAGTTCACCGTGTTGTTCCACTAGTGTTAGAATAAATCTTTCTTCTGCACGCAACAATGCCAAAATAAATGGAAATTAACGCAATCCTCCCATGAAGGTATCACAATAGGTATCAACAATTCTTTGGATGAGGGGTAGCCGCGATGCTTCTTGGTGGGGAAAATCGCCAGCGGGAAAACGAAGGGACCATGGTTACTGATCGAATGATTTCGCGCCCGATTTCTGAACGCGGCTTCCTATCTCTGAGACACTGGCGATAGCGTGTTCAATATTGGCATATACAAAACTTAATTGTATGTGGGAAACAGATAAAATTGTAGAACGAAAGAAAATCGTCAAGGTTCGGAGAGAAAACCAAAGAGGTAGAAAAAGTGGATATGTCGGGAACCGTTCCTACATCACCCCATTTTGGTGCTCCGCATGCGTCTACAAATTGTAATTCATCACGTTTGTGGTGGCGCGTTTGATTGCGACAGTGGCTTAGGCAGACTGGCGAGCGTGTTAGCTAACAGCGGTTTTCAATTGACTGGACTAAATAAAACGATGTATGTCGATGTGCAAAATGTGTATAATCGTATGTAAGAAATGAGAAAAGCGCTCACATGAAAACCAAGCCCAATCCAACACCAACTAAAATCAAGCAGCATGACTCTGGTATAATTTTCTGTATATATCTAGTATGGTGATATCCTAAACACATGAACATATCAATATGATGATGCATGTATTATAGAAATTTGTTAATCAGGATTTACCTAACTTGAAAATGCCGATCACTATTATGAAAATTGTGAGTACTAAGGGCTCCTTCACGTAGTCGAATTTAAATGAAGCCACTTTGACTCCATGTGTGTGATGATCATCCGTGTGATTGCCGTGAACGTCTGTGTGATCGTTCAGATAGGAAGAATATGCACCATCCAACAAACTAGCTGTCTCTTCGGATGTCTCGGGTCGATCCGGACTTGACTTCAACAACGATGCCAGCACAGACCTTCAAATGCTTCGTTATTTTGTGTGGTTAGCGACATGAAATCTCTCGCATGAACTCTGACTACAGTTTTTATGCGGTTAGAACTCGTCACAAATGAATTTTTCATCACCTGTCATGAAATCACACGCGCCGTAAGCTATAAAAATTATATAGCTCTCCGTTTCAACAGTGACGCGGTCGCAAGAAAGAAAAAACGGAAAAGCTGGTCTTAAAGTAATGTGCGGTGATGGTAGCTTATCCTGACCTTCAAGGAAACCCAACTACGCGTCTACAAAAATCAGAAGAACTATATATGTGTGACAACCGTTTTTTTTTTTCTCGGGCCGGAATTTCCTCAATCAAATTTCGAGAGAGGAAGAGGCGCTGGCCAGAAATAGTTATTGTGAATGACATTATATCCCATGAACAAAGTTGTACCGCTCACTCCAAACGTTGAATCGGAGTTCAATATCAAGTTTTTACTATTCAAGATTTTTCTGTCAGTGGCATCGTTCGCGAATAATTTTGTTTTCAAGTTTTCCATTTATAATGAGAGCCCTAATTTTCAGTGTAACAATTACGTTGAAAGAATGCTCGGAAAAATCATTTTCGGGAAGAAACTTCCACAATCGATTATAGAAAGGAAAAGGCGATAGCGAGGAATCGCCATGGTACCACGTGATCACATTATATGTGTATTCCACCCACTACTAGTTGATACTTTGTCTGTAAAATGCACGAGGTCGTATGACTTTTATAGCAGACAAACATTCAGGCGGTCTCGTCATTTGCTCAGCAGGCAGAGATGGTGACTGTATCCAGGAACATAGATGCTTCTGGATCCAGGAATATATCGGCGAAACAGCCGCCCACTGTATTAGCGGATTAGAGAGCACTTTGACTGGATGAAAAGGTCGTGAGTTAGTACTGCGCTGAATTGCCACAGAGTTACATAATTGCCATTACGGGAAAGATTTTCAAGTGGGAGTGGAGACCCTAACGCTGGAGGCCAAAAGAAGTCCACGAAAAACGCTCGACGCATTCTGGATCATTGCAAGAAACCACGAGGTGAGCCGGAAGGACGAGGGTATGAATATGACGCGGGAACTTCAGCCCTACATCAGATTCACCTTTTGAATAAGGGTACTGTCTTCTGGTACCTCAGTATCCCGCCTTTTCCCTACCGAGTATCTGGTGTTCCACGGACGTTGAGAAGGTGTGCCACTAAGTCTCATGTATCCTAGTCCCTTGTTTGAAAATTTGGTTATGAATTTCTGCGGGATAGGACCCACATTCAGCCGAATAATTCAACAGGTAAAGCCTAACTTGCTCGGATGAATCAAGCGAGCGGACGGTCATGACAGATTATAACAGTGGCATGGAGATTTCAACATGACCTTCGACCGGCTCAAAATGAGGAGGCTGAGCTATAGATTCGACCTTTGAAAGACTCTGAAGAGGGCGAAACCGCTAAGACGTTAGTCTGTTGATAAATACTACCTCGTGCCTGTTACAGTCAAAGTATAAACAACTATTCTGATGCCGAGGTTCATTGAGTGTTGATATCTCATCAACTTCCGCTCATTTGTACTATATCATTTGTGGGTCCGTTAATTTCTTTTCTCAATTATCAGGCCGGCCTCTTTTGACGGGATATGAGACATTGAAGCTTCTATATCTTAACAATGATGCTTTATTCGAACGGTGAGTGGCTCTCAGCGGGTACGATGCAGGGATGTGAGTATTTACGATCAACGACTAACGACTTTAACGACTAACGGGCTTTTAGGGTGATACTTCTAATGACCAACGAAATGAAAAAGAATTTTCTTAAAGGCAGTGTTCACGATAAGAATCGCTTTTCTGCTTTCAAGCCTTTCTTTAAGACGGTCCCATGCTGATTTCAATGATGTATTCGGAATCGTACAAGACCTTCTGGGAACGGAGTTATGGTCCCTCAAAAATTGAGCTAAGGAAACATGGTGGACGAGTTGTCCGAGGATTGTAACTTCCGTCTTTTGCAGCCGATGTATGCGAGCGGACCTGAGTAAAGAGAAAAGTTGAGAATTAAAGGAAGAACGGGGCTATTAATCGGAAACCATCGCTCATCTCACAATCACGAGCATTCTTTTCTCCATGTCGGTGGGCGTGGAAAGTGCATCTGGGTGTGACGAGCTGACGGGTGTCCAACTTTGGGGCCGTAGGGGACCGTTCCTAGCTCAATTTTCTTAGTTTTTTTTAACGTTAGGGTTGCGCTAGGCCCCTCAGCTGCCGATATCCACCAAAAAATCAGACATGGTTTTTATCGTGGACACTGCCTTTAAAGGCAGCATACACGCTCAAAAATGATATCAATTTTATGGAATGAATCGAAGGTTTGAAGCTGTTAATATTCAGAGATAACGAAAAAACCGCGAAAAAATCAACTGAAATGAAGATATAACGGTTCGTTCTACATTGGCCCAGAAGTGGACGAGTTTTACTGCATTAGCTAGCGACAAATTTGTTGGGATAACGACGCTAATGTATTCGTACGTCCCTTTCTGGAACGCTTACGACCTTACAAGCGTAAAAAGTGAGCCAAAATGACCGTAATCGAGCATTGAACATTGGTATTGAGGGGCGGAGCCCGTATCGGTGGGCGGGGAAAGGATGATTTTGTGACTCAATACGGCTCGAATACGGTCATTTGAACTCGTTTTCAACTCTCCCAACTTCGTGAGAGCTCTTCTAGGGCCCGTACAACCCCACTAATGTAGTTATCTCAACAACTTTTGCGAGCGTGTATGCTGCCTTTAAGCAATCCCGCAATTCATTAGAGAATCAATAGCCATTCACGTCGCGCTCCAACCCAAGGATTACATTAGGAATGATACATAGTTCCCTGCTGGTTGTTCGAGGCGGATGGTACAGAGTAACCATAGCCTTCTTCATTTATTATTTCTACTGACCCTGCTTCGCAGTTCTAGAACCCCCACATTATGACCCCAATCGAACGTTGGACAACTTTAGGCGCAGCATTTATGCAACTTCGTGTCGGTGACTTTATGATAAGCTCACAAGACCGGTTGCGACACTGACCGGCTCCAGCAGAGATTTTTTAAGAGTTGATAAAATGGAGCAGTGCCTGCAGACAAGAGCTGCGCCTCGACGGAAACTGTATCCGATGATTGGATTTTAAGGGGCGCCGTCCCCCGATTTTCAGTCATAAATTGGGGATATGGGATTTCTGTGAAGTGGTGCTGGGACCTCTCGGTAGGTGAAATTCAAACTTAGGCGCTAATTATTTTTGACTTTCCTCCAGTATGGGAACAAGTTAGAAACGACGCGCGTGCTGAACTCGCAACGCTGGAAAAAGAACAATTTATGCAAAGTTGGTGCAGTTCTCCGCGTTTCTACTAGAGGTAGGTCATATACATTAGATCTGAAATAAAAAATTTCGGATACTCGGATTTAGGATAATTCAAAAATCAAAGGTCGCGGATATCCGACTCAAACGGATAGATTCAAATTATCAACATCGGGTAAGCCGAGTCATTCGGATACAGATGCTAAACGGATAGTCGGATCTTGGATCAAACCGAAAATTGAGTTTTTTCGGTCACTCGGGTTTTGGATCACTCGGATTTTGAACTTTTTTCGGTGATTTGGAATCTGAATATCCGAGTCGGATATCCGGTTGGATACAAGTTAGTATAACGCAAT
This sequence comes from Aplectana chamaeleonis, assembly GCA_029168955.1. Lineage (NCBI taxonomy): Eukaryota > Metazoa > Nematoda > Chromadorea > Rhabditida > Cosmocercidae > Aplectana > Aplectana chamaeleonis. The sequence continues at coordinate 3,219,279 of JAPDOI010000004.1, read as the reverse complement.
CTTAAAAAAATTTTGAAGGAAAAAAGGGTTTCCTACCATTTTATGGTAGAACAATTCATTGATGATCATCTTTATATCTGAATATTTGCCAGCCATTTCCTATAAAAAAATTGTGTTTACTCTTCACAATATCTCCAAAGTGAGAGTAATGCTAAAGCATTAGTTAAATGAGCATCATGTATATCAACCCTCCACGTTGAATTGGTAAACACCCGTGGATTCCTGACCAGGGATGAGCGGAATAAAAATATGAAATTTCGGAAATCGGTTTTTGGAACAAAAATTTTTTCTCGGGTTTCGGAAATCGGGCGCGAAACGCCTGAAAATGCGCAGAAATTCGGAACGCGAAACGCGGAACGATTCAGAATTCGTCTGATTTTTTCTTCCGTCGCAGATGACCAGATATTTTCGCATTCCGCGGCGTTTTTTACGGTTTTCGTAATGAGGAACGCGGAATGCCGAAAATGCGCGAAACTGCGGGTTTCGGAACCCGAAACGCGGAATCCCGCTCATCCCTGTTCCTGTCTAAATCTCTTCGAACAAGGTTGCCCGTTCGATCAATACTCATGGTTTCTAGGAGCCAATCGTACCTTCAATGCGCCATACTCGCACAAAAAAATCAAGCGAAAAGGATCAATGCCAGTTATGTGCAAAATCTGCGTTGAAGATGCGCAGAAAACGCGTCAGAGTTTTTGCAATATGCATTGATTGGATGCCTGCAGTGTAATTACTGTCGTTCTCGGGGCCAAATACCGGCGCGCAATTGCGGACTACGGCTCTTGCATCATGGTACACGTGTTAATCGTGCTGTAACCACTTGGTCTCGGCACGATTCACCTTTCTTCCAGCACGATTGTCATCGTTTCGCACGATGCAACAGCCTGAGTCCGCATTTGCGGACCAGAATTTTGCTCCGAGAACAACAGTATGCATCCGCATGGCTACATTAGAATGAAATGTCGAGTCGTGACTTCAGATACACTTTTTTGAGTAACAGAACATGCAGAAACAACCAGTATCCGACTCATTATCTGATCAGAATCATGACATATTTCAAATATTCGGTATCCGAATCATTATCCTGCTCGTGGCACATTTTGGTGATTCAGATTTTGAATCACTCGGATTTTATTGCTTTTTCGGTAATTCGGATTTTGTACCACTCTGATTTAGACTTTTTTTCGGTGTATCGGATTTTAAATCATGAAAATTTCGGTTCATTCGGATGAATATTCGAAAATGAGTGCGTCGGATAGAGCGGAACGTCTCTCTTGAGTATTAGGCTTTCATTCATATTTGTAACTATGTGCATAAAGGTTTGCAGCTCAAATTAGGTTCTCTAACGAAGTTTTGTGTGTTCAATGGTCATGAATGTTTTGGAGAACATACATCTCTTTAAGCCTTCCTTGTTTTTGTAATCATAAGGGCTTTTTCTGCCTCAACTGTGCTTATTTTCAAAGCCTAGATTTTAACGACTAGCGATTACCGATTAACGACTAACGAGACTAACGGATTACAAAATTTGTATTACGCACATCCCTGGTACGATGCTTTTGAGTAATCGGGGACTTTGTCGACTTTGGACAGATTTGGCTCGAAAACAGCCAACAGTAGTCATTTGATAAACTGAACACAGATAAATGCCAGTTTATCGGTTTCAGAAAACTGTGGTAAGAGGCCAGTAGAGCCTATGGTACACTTCCATCGCTGATCGCCGCGACGACATGTTTTTAATACGGCGACGAGATCCCCATCGATACTCTTGATTATCATATCATCGCCTCGCGCGGCGGTCGAACTCTGCAAGAGGCCTGAGTCACAAGTTTCAAGAGTCTACAAGCCTACAGTCGTTGTTGGACTGTATATGTGCTGTCATTCTCTGAGCGAAATTCTGGTACGCAATTGCGAACTATGGCTGTTGCCTCAGGCAATACGAGTATAATAGCGCAGAGAGAACGGTTAATCGTGCCGAGACCAAGTGCTCCCAGCACGATTATCATCCTGTTGCGTGGTGCAACAGCCGCTGTTCGCGAACGCGGACCGGAATTCGGCTCCGAGAACGACAGTATTTATGTATGTAGAGTCCTTGCTTTCAGTTTAGTCTGATGCATGAACGAACCTGCGGCGTTAGATCGCCGCGCCCGATGAACTTCGTTGGCCGCTGATACCGACGAGGCCGCACGGCCAGCTGCAATAGTCGCGCCTGGTCCATTAACCAGAGTGCATTTGATCGCAAACCATATGTATGTACATAATAAGTGTCTACGTAGCTCTCAAAACGTTCCGGAAAAGACGTTCTGTGTTTTGCTCGGAACTTCTCTTTTTGGGAATACTCGGGGTGCTGATTACGATTCTGATGTCTACTTATCGATTCTTAAAGGGTTTTCGCACTTTCGGTTGAGAATTTCCGAATGAAATACATATTTGCTAAAAAAAGATATTTATTTAGTTATCTGATACCCTGAGTTAAAAGCATCGTTCGCCATGAAATTCATTTCTGAGTTTTAAATGTATGATTTAAGCTTCAGAACCCTACACAACAGAAACGTTGAAAGAACTGAAAAAAGTTACTGAGAACTGCTTTTCCGGATCCCTTTTTCCTTCTTTTCAGACCCCATTCAACCAACCGACGCATGAGAAAGGAAGAGTCGATCGCTAAGAATCGCTGGGTCGACTTGTGATCTCCCGATCAAATTCCGTTCATCTTTCTTTCAGCTGATTTTCAAGGAAGAAAAGGTTGTGTAGAAAAGACATTCATGACGTGATCATATGACATAATTCATTAACTTCCACTCATTTGTACTATATCACTTGTTGATAAATTACTTTCTTCTCTCGTTTGGTGAACGGACGTAGCAGATGACCGACCCAAAGGCCAACCCCCAAACCCAGAAAGACGCTTTTGAGTTTAAAAAATTCCATTTCCGCTCAATTTTGAGACTGCGACTTAGTGAATGGCCTTATCAAAGCCAACTCGAATGCTATAACACAAAATCATGAATTCGGTTTTCAGCGCGCGCGACACCTCTAAATGAGCCTCAAACAACGGTATCAAATCTAACGTCCGTTAATCGATTTTCGATAGAAAATGGTAGGTTAGGATAGAAGTTTCAAATTTGACCCAACAATTTTGTTTGAGTGTCACTTGTGGTACCAATTGAAGTATCGAGGTGCATTTGCCGATATTCGAAATGATAGGGTAGGTTTCGCCGTCTGATCGAGAATACTGAAATTTCAGAATATCGGCAAACGGACACTACATTCGCGGTAAGCTTCTGAATAAATTTCGGGGAAAAGAGATTTGAGCTACCATCTGAAAATTTTTAAGAGCGTCACGGAATTCGCTCGGCGACTACTACGCAAAACTCTGGGAACATCTATCACTTCAGTTAGAGAGATCCGCAGCGAAGTCAGATCTCAAATTCGGAGAGAGTGCAAGACTACATGAAAAGCCATTTACTACTTTCTATACTTCCTGAAGGTTCTTTAGTCCCATTTGAGTAATGACGGATGCCGCGACGGCAAATATGGTTTCTCTGTCAAGTTTAGTCTAGTGATTGGATGAAGGGGCGATCACTGATTGCAGCGGGCCGTGCGGCGTTCGCGATACCGCTGGCCATCGGTTTCGATCGCGCGCGGCGATCTACCTCCGCATCCCCACCCATTCACTGGAAAAAGCGACATGTTTGTACTAAATGTATACGTGTCAACATATTTCAGGTCTGCCTACATCATAAACCCCGGCAATTAATCAAGTTGGATGGAGATGTAAACAGATGCCACACTAATGGCCTTCGGATATACCGCCACATGTTCGTGCTGTGAGAGTGTTGAGTCTTTGAAGATCGACTAAATGCAGGTTTAAACGAACCTGCTAACACCGACGCTATCAGCGTAATGTAGAATGTCGCTCCAGAACTCCGTCTCGTTTTCAATATTTAGATCTATAGAAATTGTTAAAACTGACAGCACTAGTAACAAAATAACATGTCGTATTATCATCTGGAAGTCATGCCATTCATCTATTCTTTGTTAGACCGGAGAAATTGTTATAGAAACATCAATCGAACAACGAGAACGAGAAACGAACGAGCGTAACGAGAAATACTACTAGAGCGTAGAAAAAAATTGTCTAGAATTCATAGAGAATTTACATCAACCTGGATCTTGCCGAAAATTCATTGCGAAATCACCGCGAGCCGGGAAAATGCAGCGAAAATGGCGCGAATTCACCGGGAAACTACCGAGAAGTGTCTCTCGCCACTTCCCCGCTAAAATAAGAGTAAAAAAACGAAAGAATGAAAAAAAAAACAACGAAAACACCACAAAAATGGCCTGAATTTACTGAGAGGAAGTCTCTGCCAGTAAATTGGAAACGCCGCAGAATTACCACAGATTACTTCGCCGTCATCGCGATGAGCGCGACCTGGTGCAGCAGCGGACATGGCTCAGTCGATAACGCGTTGGACTACAACGCGGTAGATTGGGGAGAGTTGATGGTTCAAATCCTGGTGTGCAGTGGCAGAAATCGCTGCAGATTCCAAGTAGAATACAGGCATTGCCGCATTTCCGCCTGGTCGGGGCACTAGGATCTCGGCAGAATTCAGGCAATGTCATGTTTCTACCGCGAGTCTACTGGAATTCTGTCGCTCCGGGTCCTGCCCGGCACCAAGTCGGCAGGTTCTGGCTAGATTCCAGGCAATTCTCTTCAGAGTAAGAGACCCGAGAAAACCTGATTTAGTGTAGAATGCTTAGCGAAGCTTGAAAGATTGAGAACGCTAACATGGTTTTTATTGAAAACTTAGATTTTCAAATGAAAAATTCAAGTTCAAAGATGAAACACTTTAAAAAAGTGATCAGTCGCTGTTACATTCGGAAAACTTGCATATTCCGCACAGAGCAGAACTTCCTTGGGGGAATTCTGAGTTTCCCAATCTTTAGCGAAGTGAAGGAGAAAATAGTGAGTAGGGGTAATGTGGCCCACCCCGTATAAGACCTCATAAATTCGTTAGTTGAGGTGTAAAAAAATCGTGCAGTCACATAAATCATGGACATAATTTACAAAGAAGAATTAGCCCTGGACCATCTGAGATGGCGTAACCGTCTGGAGAAACAGCGAGTAACTCACAAAAGCGCTGATAAAATAGCCATTAACGGGCACGAAATGGCTACGAGATGTGTCAACACTCATCCCTGAGTTCCGCATAACGTAAAGTGAGACGATTTTTGATAGCTGACGTCTTAAAAAGTTGCCGACAAAGTAATGACGTGACTAGAATAAAGAGAATTCACCGTCTGAAAAGCTCTGCCTCACACCCAAACTCGCCTTTCACGTTAATCAGACCACTCCGAAAATTTCTGAACAAAACCCTGATTTCGCCATCTCGGAGTTTTATGAGCCGTTCTAGACTAAAACGCCAGTTTTCTCAATGTCCACCCTTTCAATAACATGTGCGAAACTCTATACAGATATGCTGTTTGCCGGCAGCTCAACAACATTCAAGTTTTGAAGCATAAGGGGTCGTTTATACTTCCACCGCGGAGCGGCGCGGCATTAAGTGGAGCGGCGCGGCGCGCAGCTTGAAAAATCGCGCCACTAGGATGTATAATCGGGCTGCGTCGAAATTACGCGGCGAAGTCGCAGAATTACGTTAAACACAGCCTGGAGTAGCTCTGACATAACACAAGGCCGATTGTAATGAGTGATTTCTTGTGCAAAAGGAACATCTATAATTTATAGTACCATAACACAGCACCCGAAGGCGGATAGAGTTTTCGAAAACGATTTCTCTTTGGAAAAACAATTTCAAAAGCTAAAAAAATGAACTTTTCACAACCCAGCCTACTCTAAACAACGCCCAGGACCTCGGAAGGAATTTTAGAGATGAACCAGAAGAACAAAATTGAGAATTTGTATGAAAAAACAGCAGAAGAAGCATACTATGTCAATGCGGATCGCACGCGACCGCCGCGCCGCCTGCTTTCCTCGGGCGGCGCAATAGCACCTAGGCGGCGGCCGCGTGCGGCACCGTTGGAAGATTTCGAGCAGAAAAACTCGAAACGCCTCGCGGCGCCGCCAGGCGGCGCCGCTTGATCGATATGGCCGTATTGCATCTCGCCGCGCCGCGGCAGAAGTATAAACGACCCCTAAAGTGAGTCCGAATGCGGATTTACGCCCCCGTGGTCGGCGTGCGTGTAGAGCAGCCGTCGCGTCGATAGTTTCAAAACGAAATCACGATCATTTCACGGAATTCGGAGATCGGAGGACCAAAAAGCCATCGGAAATCGTAATTGCTCTCCTCTTTGGTAGGTATACGGCAGTTCGGCTCGGATTTGGCTAAAAACTTTTTTGGTGGGGCGGTGGACACGAATTCTTCACTCGAAAACTTTGTAAGTGAAGGAAAATCACTTGTGAATTCTTGAATTGACAAGTTAGATTACGCCAGCCAAATGTTTATGTGCTTTTAACTTGGGATTCCGTATTTAGTAACACTAAAATTTAACAACGGTCGACCTTTTAGGAAACGTAGTCCAGAGGTGGTTATCAACGATTATATACCCACCATAGGTCACAGCCGGTCTCAGAAAATTGACAACCGGACCCTAGATTCGTGATCAGCTTCATAAATGGCCTCTATATAAAGCTTTGAGCCAGATCCAAAACAAATTTAAAGCATCACCAAATTTGCATAAGGACACTCTTATCAATCTGCAATGCTCGAAGAACGCATGTAACTTTGTTCAATGTAGTTCTACGTAGCTTCGGGGAGCATATTCGGATTCTACTGTCAAATTATTACAGAAATGTATATATCGTTTTGAACGGCCACCATCGCTTGAAAATTTCTTGTAAAACCTCCGGAACTGTTGTAATGCGGGCGAAAACGAGGCAGATGGCAAATAACTGGTCGTCAACTTGCCTTCAGCTGGCGACTGGCAATCAAGAGGCGGACAGTTGCCTGCCCCTGTCATGTTGCAATGAGCTGTTCAACTAACCTCCATATGGAAGCGCAACTTTGGACCGATTAGCATGCGACTGGCGACGAACTCCTATGTTGCTGACGCTGACTGCGGCAGGGTCAAAAATTGGATAACTATGCATAGTAAGGACACATAAGGCGATTTTATCGTTGACAGTTGCTCGGCCTGTGTATACAGTGCAACCCGCAGAGCTCCAGAACAAGTGAAAAGGACGTTTCGAGAAACGTGCGGTCGGTTATTCGGTCTTTCTCAGAACAGGAACAATTTATGTTTCTCCGAGGTTTCCAAAATTGTGGGATTTTCTCAGATAACAGTGATCCTTTTGCTGGTTTTCGTCGAAGAGCATTTTCTCAGTAGAGATCAAAATTTTATCATACGTAACAAACTCTTTGGTAACGCATGGCTTTCGTGAACCTCAGTTAACTTTCTTTCACTTTTTTATATAGGGATTGAACGTAAGTTCATGCTAGATTTTTGATTAGCCAAATTAACTCAGAAATTTGAGGTTCAGCTTTACTTGTCAGTTCTTTTAAATAGTACCTTAATGGTTCGAAGAGTCTTCCTGACAACCTTCGATGATCACATCCTGTTGCTAAAAAACCAGGAGTGGTAGTAATTGGGGGTGTTAAACGCTAATTAACCGGCGTTAAGTCCGCGTTCAACGCGAGTTCAACCACACCAGAATCTGAGCAGGACTCCTAATAGTTGGGAGAGAATTCGCTCTAGTTTCACCCTAACATCCCTCAGTGACTGGCATTTGATACACTTTCAAAGAAAACGCCTAGAAAAAGCGACAATTTTAACCTTTGCTACGAAAAATAGCGATTTCAAAATGTTTTCAACGCTTTTTTTTCTCTGAAATTCCGACATGTGGTATCCACGCGGTAAGTTTGCGGTTAACATAATCTCGCAGAGAGCACGGAAATAGTGCTGAAATGCGAGAGGATCTCGCAGTTAACGAAAAACTCCTCCCGAGGAGTTTTTGGATGTGGTCAGCAAGATACAGTAGAAACAGTTTTGACCATCCATACTGAGGGCAAGTGCGAGTTTGAATTAATGCAGAAGGTCATGGAAGTTTGACAGCACTATCAGCCATTTCGATTCAGAACATTAGCCTATCTTTAAAACTGAAAGGTGATTCAAGGGATAGTCTTGTAACGGCTTCCGCCAGGGAAATGGGCGTCGAGGGATCAAAAACAAAACATGGATCATTGCTGAAACACGTTGGCCGCCTTCTAGGGTGGCACTAATCAATCCCTCCCAATCAGCTATTAATTTTTCGGCTAGCGCCGACACTTCTCTCCTTTTTCCTATTTTCTTTTTAAAATTCTTCCGCTTTGCTAGTTTCAGGTTATTTTCCTCTTCATAATTCATTGCTTATCCTAGGCTATAATGAATGTGTAGAGAATTAATTGCTTGCTCGCTTTTTGGAACGATTTCCATAACTTTTCAGCGCTAAAAAATTGCTTTAGAAATGTTTCTGTAATTTATCTGTATATTGGTGCTCCAGTGTATTAGTCGGGGCGAATCGGGCGAGTTTTGTGGCAAACCAATGTGAACTTGTTTACAAAGCCAACTATTCTTGTTCTCCTTTCACTGCAAGATTGGAAAACTCCCTATTCATTGCCTGATCAGTGCTATCGTTCGTCCCTTATTTTTATTGAGGGTCCGCGACGCACTTGCTTTGGTGCATTGATGGAACCACTCGGAGTGTTTCAATTCTTACCTTGCAATATTTGCACGGAATCTTCCTTGCATGATGCGCATATGAGTGATAACAGTCTTTTCTATATATTTTCAACATTAACCGGGGGCTGATGATGAGTTCAATTTGAGAAGACTGCAAACACTTCATTTCTTCAATGTCGCCAATGAACGAAACCGCAGGATCCCCCCAATCTCGAACGTAAGGCTTCAGTTGCACGTTTCCAAAAATGCTTGAAATATTTCCAAAAACAAAGATTGATTTCTGAAAGTTGGGCTCCGCAGAAAAGGTCAAGGATTTGGCATTGCTCTAAAATGTAGTGAAATTGTTTCATTAGATTTGGCTATCGAACAGATTTTCTAAATGTAGTGAAATAGTTGAATCGATTTGGCTGTTGTTGGTATATGAAGATAACATAATCATTAAATGTAGTGAAATTGTTGCAAACGGATTTGGCAGGAGCTCTATGAATTATCACAGTCAAATCACGCGTCAGAAGGTCCTCTGGCGAGCGAATGAAGACAAAAAGAAAAAATAATAAACCTCAGTCAACAATGCTGAACGAAACGTGGCCTTATGGGCTAGAAATAAGGTTCTCGAATGTTATTCTGCCTTTCAGTGTAGCTCCCACTAAGGTACTAGACCTTCCCTCTTCCCTCACCGATTAGATAAAAATCACTAAAACGAAATTTAACACAATTTATTCTTCGTGTCCTCAACGCTTTCACTGTTCACATTGTATGGAAACGTTTTTGCTGCTAGACTTATTCTTGTTCTCATTTGGTTCAATATGCGCTCCAAGAAAAACCCTTCTGACGCGTGATTTGACTGTGATAATTCATAGAGCTCCTGCCGAATCCGTTTGCAACAATTTCACTACATTTAATGATTATGTTATCTTCATATACCAACAACAGCCAAATCGATTCAACTATTTCACTACATTTAGAAAATCTGTTCGATAGCCAAATCTAATGAAACAATTTCACTACATTTTAGAGCAATGCCAAATCCTTGACCTTTTCTGCGGAGCCCAACTTTCAGAAATTTCACAACTTTTTTCAAGGGTTTCCCTTCTAAAACATCGTCAATCTCTAAAAGTCAAGTTGTTGTTTTTTTCGAAAACATAGTGGTAGAAATGAGGAGACAACCGCTCCGTTGCTAAGACTGCAAGATAATTGTTGCAACGCGGCTTCCTACAAATAGATGCAAGGCATATACTTTTGAATTTAAAAGTCGAAAAATGAAGAAATGAGCTTCAAAATGACCCAATTGTACAGGTTCTAGGCACTATTCTAGACGGGGGCACGCACCATTCAAGACAGAAATGAAATGAACGGCTAATTGGTGAGGCTACCAGTCGAAGTATTTCCGCAGAGCTCTAATAAAAACAATGATTGATAGCGCAGTATCAGCCTCTTTTATCAGAGTTTTCATCATTTCTATGAGTAAATCTTGGGTGGCCCCACCACGTCTAGGATATACCCAGGGTCAGCCGCTCTAGCCAAACTTCACCGGTTCATGCTGATGTGGCTCGTCTGCGCCGGCCCATATGTCTGTTTCGGAAAAGGAACGATAGTTAAAGGCAGTGTTCACGATGAATATCGGACTCGAGTTCGACCCAAAAATGGGATTGTTTTGTCGTGAGGTAACTAATAGTGAAGAAACAGCGAAGAAAAACGTCCAGAATAAGTCAAAATAACGGCTTCTTAATTCAGGGCGTGGACGAGAATCATGACCCTGCTGATTTCGTCAAGCGCGCGCTAATCGCGAAATCTGCGCGAATCGGTAATGCTAATTGCGGCAGAGTTGCTTGGCAATTTGCCATCGAAACGCGTGCGGCGCCACAAGCTCGTCCGATCGGGGGCGGACCGGGATAGGTAGGCGCATCGGGAGAGCTTTCAAAGCCGTTTGTATTCATTTCTGGCCAGTTTTCGTTGCCTTCTTAGACCCTATCCTCTACAGCACCTGCCAACTTAGAGTTTCACACCGAGACCTCGAGAACGAGATTTGTCGTGAACACTGCCTTTAAGTGCGCCAGAAGAGGGCTACCGTAATCTTAGGAATAATGTTATTCGGCTCTCGTAAACAAATTGGATGATACAAAATTGACCAAGGGTAAAGTATAAAAGAAGTGAAGAGCGGTGTGTCTTGATTCACACACCGTCCTGCTCCAGAGGTCAGCAGTTGAGGATCTGCATGGACTACAAAGCAGGAAAACATCACCACCTGTAGGGAAGATGAAGCGAATTCGGAGTCAGAACTTAGAAAATTTTAGAGCTAACTCGAGTGAGATTACGGTAGCCCTGTTCTGGCGGACTTAACTATCGTTCTTGTAGATTCGGATGCCTGGCTTGCATACGGTGTCCTGAGCATTAAACTGAGGTCCTGCACACTCCTACTGAGACCCAGCACACATTCCATGAAGTCCTGCTCATCCTTACAGGGGTCTTGCACACGTTTCATGATGTCCTGCACACTCCTACTAAGGTCCTGCACACATTCCTTGATGTCCTGCACACCCCTATTGGGGTCCTGCACACGTTCTATGATGTCCTGCACAATTTTACTAAGGTCCTACACACATTCCATGACGTCCTGCTAATCCCTACTGGGGTCCTGCACACGCTTCATGATGTCCTGCACACTCCTACTGATGTCCTGCACACATTTCATGAAGTCCTGCTCATCCTTACAGGGGTGTTGCACACGTTTAATGATGTCCTGCACACTCCTACTAAGGTCCTGCACACATTCTACGACGTCCTGCACACCCCTACTGGGGTCCTGCACAGGTCCCATGATGTCCTGCACACTCCTACTGAGGTTCTGCACACATTCTACGACGTCCTGCACACCCCTACTGGGGTCCTGCACAGGTCCCATGATGTCCTGCAAACTCCTACTGAGGTTCTGCACACATTCTACGACGTCCTGCACACCCCTACTGGGGTCCTGCACAGGTCCCATGATGTCCTGCACACTCCTACTGAGGTTCTGCACACATTCTACGACGTCCTGCACACCCCTACTGGGGTCCTGCACAGGTCCCATGATGTCCTGCACACTCCTACTGAGGTTCTGCACACATTCTACGTAGTCCTGCACACCCCTACTGGGGTCCTGCACAGGTCCCATGATGTCCTGCACACTCCTACTGAGGTTCTGCACACATTCTACGACGTCCTGCACACCCCTTCTGGGGTCCTGCCCAGGTCCCATGATGTCCTGCACACTCCTACTGAGGTTCTGCACACATTCTACGACGTCCTGCACACCCCTTCTGGGGTCCTGCACAGGTCCCATGATGTCCTGCACACTCCTACTAAGGTCCTGCACACTCCTACTGAGGTCCTGCACACATTCTACGACGTCCTGCACACCCCTACTGGGGTCCTGCACATGTCCCATGATGTCCTGCATACTCCTACTAAGGTCCTGCACACTCCCACTGAGGTTCTGCACACATTCTACGACGTCCTGCACACCCCTACTGGGGTCCTGCACAGGTCCCATGATGTCCTGCACACTCCTACTAAGGTCTTGCACACGTTCCATAATGTCCTGCACACTCCTACTGAGGTCCTGCACACATTCTACGACGTCCTGCACACCCCTACTGGGGTCCTGCACAGGTCCCATGATGTCCTGCACACTTCTACTGAGGTTCTGCACACATTCTACGACGTCCTGCACACTCCTACTGGGGTCCTGCACAGGTCCCATGATGTCCTGCACACTCCTACTGAGGTTCTGCACACATTCTACGACGTCCTGCACACCCCTTCTGGGGTCCTGCACAGGTCCCATGATGTCCTGCACACTCCTACTAAGGTCCTGCACACTCCTACTGAGGTCCTGCACACATTCTACGACGTCCTGCACACCCCTACTGGGGTCCTGCACATGTCCCATGATGTCCTGCATACTCCTACTAAGGTCCTGCACACTCCCACTGAGGTTCTGCACACATTCTACGACGTCCTGCACACCCCTACTGGGGTCCTGCACAGGTCCCATGATGTCCTGCACACTCCTACTAAGGTCTTGCACACGTTCCATAATGTCCTGCAGACTCCTACTGAGGTCCTGCACACCCCTACTGGGGTCCTGCACAGGTCCCATGATGTCTTGCACACTCCTACCAAGGTCCTGCACACCCTACTGAGGTCCTGCACACCCCTACTGGGGTCCTGCACAGGTCCCATGATGTCCTGCACACTCCTACTGGGGTCCTGCACAGGGCCCATGATGTCCTGCACACTCCTACTAAGGTCCTGCACACTCCTACTGAGGTCCTGCACACATTCTACGACGACCTGCACACCCTACTGGAGTCCTGCACAGGCCCATGATGTCCTGCACACTCCTACTGAGGTCCTGCACAGGTACCATAATGTTCTGCACACTCCTTCTGAGGTCCTGCACACCCCTACTGGGGGCCTGCACAGGTCCTATGATGTCCTGCACACTCCTACTAAGGCCCTGCCCACATTCTACGACGTCCTGCACACCCCTACTGGGGTGCTGCACACGTCCCATGATGTCCTGCCCAATCCTACTAAGGTCTTGCACACGTCCCATGATGTCCTGCCCACTCTACTACGGTCCTGCACACGTTCCATGATGTCCTGCACACTCCTACTGAGGTCTTCCACACGTTCCATGATGTCCTGCACACTCCTACTGAGGTCCTGCGCAGGTACAATGATGTCCTACACAATCCTACTGAGGTCCTGCGCAGGTACAATGATGTCCTGCACACTCCTACTGAGGTCTTGCACAGGTCCCATGATGTCCTGCACACTCCTACTAAGGTCTCGCACACGTTCCATGATGTCCTGCACACTCCTACTGAGGTCTTGCACACGTTCCATGATGTCCTGCCCACTCCTACTGAGGTCCTGCACACATTCTACGACGTCCTGCACACCCCTACTGGGGTCCTGCACACGTTCCATGATGTCCTGCACACTCCTACTGAGGTCTTGCACAGGTCCCATGATGTCCTGCACACTCCTACTAAGGTCTTGCACACGTTCCATGATGTCCTGCACACTCCTACTGAGGTCTTGCACACGTTCGATGATGTCCTGCATACTCCTACTGAGGCCCTGCCCACATTCTACGACGTCCTGCACACCCCTACTGAGGTCTCACATAGTCAACCGACACTTCAGCACATCCTGCGACGCCTTCTTATCGATGGTGCGCTTTGAACGAATACGCGCCGCGGTCAAGTACATCAACCCGCACAGCGTCCTCTTCCGAGCCGGACGTTCAAAGTACACCACCCTGGAGAGCAAGGTGTTTATATGGAGTCTAAGAAAACAATGACTGATAACGAAAAACCCACCATTTTCATAAACTATTCTTGATAGGCCGGTTTCCGAGTTTCAAACGCCCGTTAGGGGCCCAGAAGTCATTATGGTGAGTTCTGACGATTATTTTCGTCATTCCCGTGGCCGATTACCTCTAGTCACAAATTTTCGAGCGATTTGGTCCACGCCTTCCAAAAAAATGGTTTTCGACGGACGGAGGCGGAGGCGGAGGCGGAGGCGGAGGCGGAGGCGGTGGTGGAGAACGTTTTTGCGTACTTTGAGAGGTCATAACTTTAGAAAGCGGGGACCAGTTGGGATGAAAAGTTGCACACATATGTAATTTCTTGCAGCGCGTCGAATAGTGTACAGCTCATACCTCTGTTGACGGTATGAATAGGTGATCTCATTGTAGGGCATCCGCGCGGGAAGAGATCAAAGCCAAATCCTGGTGAGCGCTTCGCGCTCACCACAATTTCACTACATTTTAGAGCAATGTCAAATCCTTGACCTTTTCTGCGGAGCCCAACTTTCAGAAATTTCACAACTTTTTTCAAGGGTTTCCCTTCTAAAACATCGTCAATCTCTAAAAGTCAAGTTGTTGTTTTTTTCGAAAACATAGTGGTAGAAATGAGGAGACAACCGCTCCGTTGCTAAGACTGCAAGATAATTGTTGCAACGCGGCTTCCTACAAATAGATGCAAGGCATATACTTTTTGAATTTAAAAGTCGAAAAATGAAGAAATGAGCTTCAAAATGACCCAATTGTACAGGTTCTAGGCACTATTCTAGACGACGGGGGGCACGCACCATCCAAGACAGAAATGAAATGAACGGCTAATTGGGGAGGCTACCAGCCCAACTATTTCCGCAGAGCTCTAATAAAAACAATGATTGATAGCGCAGTATCAGCCTCTTTATCAGAGTTTTTCATCATTTCTATGAGTAAATCTTGGGTGGCCCCACCACGTCTAGGATATACCCAGGGTCAGCCGCTCTAGCCAAACTTCACCGGTTCATGCTGATGTGGCTCGTCTGCGCCGGCCCATATGTCTGTTTCGGAAAAGGAACGATAGTTAAAGGCAGTGTTCACGATGAATATCGGACTCGAGTTCGACCCAAAAATGGGATTGTTTTGTCGTGAGGTAACTAATAGTGAAGAAACAGCGAAGAAAAACGTCCAGAATAAGTCAAAATAACGGCTTCTTAATTCAGGGCGTGGACGAGAATCATGACCCTGCTGATTTCGTCAAGCGCGCGCTTATCGCGAAATCTGCGCGAATCGGTAATGCTAATTGCGGCAGAGTTGCTTGGCAATTTGCCATCGAAACGCGTGCGGCGCCACAAGCTCGTCCGATCGGGGGCGGACCGGGATAGGTAGGCGCATCGGGAGAGCTTTCAAAGCCGTTTGTATTCATTTCTGGCCAGTTTTCGTTGCCTTCTTAGACCCTATCCTCTACAGCACCTGCCAACTTAGAGTTTCACACCGAGACCTCGAGAACGAGATTTGTCGTGAGCACTGCCTTTAAGTGCGCCAGAAGAGGGCTACCGTAATCTTAGGAATAATGTTATTCGGCTCTCGTAAACAAATTGGATGATACAAAATTGACCAAGGGTAAAGTATAAAGAAGTGAAGAGCGGTGTGTCTTGATTCACACACCGTCCTGCTCCAGAGGTCAGCAGTTGAGGATCTGCATGGACTACAAAGCAGGAAAACATCACCACCTGTAGGGAAGATGAAGCGAATTCGGAGTCAGAACTTAGAAAATTTTAGAGCTAACTCGAGTGAGATTACGGTAGCCCTGTTCTGGCGGACTTAACTATCGTTCTTGTAGATTCGGATGCCTGGCTTGCATACGGTGTCCTGAGCATTAAACTGAGGTCCTGCACACTCCTACTGAGATCCAGCACACATTCCATGGAGTCCTGCTCATCCTTACAGGGGTCTTGCACACGTTTCATGATGTCCTGCACACTCCTACTAAGGTCCTGCACACATACCTTGATGTCCTGCACACCCCTATTGGGGTCCTGCACACGTTCTATGATGTCCTGCACAATTTTACTAAGGTCCTACACACATTCCATGACGTCCTGCTAATCCCTACTGGGGTCCTGCACACGCTTCATGATGTCCTGCACACTCCCACTGATGTCCTGCACACATTCCATGAAGTCCTGCTCATCCTTACAGGGGTGTTTCACACGTTTCATGATGTCCTGCACACTCCTACTAAAGTCCTGCACACATTCTACGACGTCCTGCACACCCCTACTGGGGTCCTGCACAGGTCCCATGATGTCCTGCACACTCCTACTGAGGTTCTGCACACATTCTACGACGTCCTGCACACCCCTACTGGGGTCCTGCACAGGTCCCATGATGTCCTGCAAACTCCTACTGGGGTTCTGCACACATTCTACGACGTCCTGCACACCCCTACTGGGGTCCTGCACAGGTCCCATGATGTCCTGCACACTCCTACTGAGGTTCTGCACACATTCTACGACGTCCTGCACACTCCTACTGGGGTCCTGCACAGGTCCCATGATGTCCTGCACACTCCTACTGAGGTTCTGCACACATTCTACGACGTCCTGCACACCCCTACTGGGGTCCTGCACAGGTCCCATGATGTCCTGCACACTCCTACTGAGGTTCTGCACACATTCTACGACGTCCTGCACACCCCTTCTGGGGTCCTGCACAGGTCCCATGATGTCCTGCACACTCCTACTGAGGTTCTGCGCACATTCTACGACGTCCTGCACACCCCTTCTGGGGTCCTGCACAGGTCCCATGATGTCCTGCACACTCCTACTAAGGTACTGCACACTCCTACTGAGGTTCTGCACACATTCTACGACGTCCTGCACACCCCTACTGGGGTCCTGCACAGGTCCCATGATGTCCTGCACACTCCTACTAAGGTCTTGCACACGTTCCATAATGTCCTGCAGACTCCTACTGAGGTCCTGCACACCCCTACTGGGGTCCTGCACAGGTACAATGATGTCCTACACAATCCTACTGAGGTCCTGCGCAGGTACAATGATGTCCTGCACACTCCTACTGAGGTCTTGCACAGGTCCCATGATGTCCTGCACACTCCTACTAAGGTTTCGCACACGTTCCATGATGTCCTGCACACTCCTACTGAGGTCTTGCACACGTTCCATGATGTCCTGCCCACTCCTACTGAGGTCCTGCACACATTCTACGACGTCCTACACACCCCTACTGGGGTCCTGCACACGTTCCATGATGTCCTGCACACTCCTACTGAGGTCTTGAACAGGTCCCATGATGTCCTGCACACTCCTACTAAGGTCTTGCACACGTTCCATGATGTCCTGCACACTCCTACTGAGGTCTTGCACACGTTCGATGATGTCCTGCATACTCCTACTGAGGCCCTGCCCACATTCTACGACGTCCTGCACACCCCTACTGAGGTCTCACATAGTCAACCGACACTTCAGCACATCCTGCGACGCCTTCTTATCGATGGTGCGCTTTGAACGAATACGCGCCGCGGTCAAGTACATCAACCCGCACAGCGTCCTCTTCCGAGCCGGACGTTCAAAGTACACCACCCTGGAGAGCAAGGTGTTTATATGGAGTCTAAGAAAACAATGACTGATAACGAAAAACCCACCATTTTCATAAACTATTCTTGATAGGCCGGTTTCCGAGTTTCAAACGCCCGTTAGGGGCCCAGAAGTCATTATGGTGAGCTCTGACAATTATTTTCGTCATTCCCGTGGCCGATTACCTCTAGTCACAAATTTTCGAGCGATTTGGTCCACGCCTTCCAAAAAAATGGTTTTCGACGGACGGAGGCGGAGGCGGAGGCGGAGGCGGAGGCGGTGGTGGAGAACGTTTTTGCGTACTTTGAGAGGTCATAACTTTAGAAAGCGGGGACCAGTTGGGATGAAAAGTTGCACACATATGTAATTTCTTGCAGCGCGTCGAATAGTGTACAGCTCATACCTCTGTTGACGGTATGAATAGGTGATCTCATTGTAGGGCATCCGCGCGGGAAGAGATCAAAGCCAAATCCTGGTGAGCGCTTCGCGCTCACCACAATTTCACTACATTTTAGAGCAATGCCAAATCCTTGACCTTTTCTGCGGAGCCCAACTTTCAGAAATTTCACAACTTTTTTCAAGGGTTTCCCTTCTAAAACATCGTCAATCTCTAAAAGTCAAGTTGTTGTTTTTTCGAAAACATAGTGGTAGAAATGAGGAGACAACCGCTCCGTTGCTAAGACTGCAAGATAATTGTTGCAACGCGGCTTCCTACAAGTAGATGCAAGGCATATACTTTTTGAATTTAAAAGTCGAAAAATGAAGAAATGAGCTTCAAAATGACCCAATTGTACAGGTTCTAGGCACTATTCTAGACGGGGGGGGGCACGCACCATTCAAGACAGAAATGAAATGAACGGCTAATTGGTGAGGCTACCAGTCGAAGTATTTCCGCAGAGCTCTAATAAAAACAATGATTGATAGCGCAGTATCAGCCTCTTTTATCAGAGTTTTTCATCATTTCTATGAGTAAATCTTGGGTGGCCCCACCACGTCTAGGATATACCCAGGGTCAGCCGCTCTAGCCAAACTTCACCGGTTCATGCTGATGTGGCTCGTCTGCGCCGGCCCATATGTCTGTTTCGGAAAAGGAACGATAGTTAAAGGCAGTGTTCACGATGAATATCGGACTCGAGTTCGACCCAAAAATGGGATTGTCTTGTCGTGAGGTAACTAATAGTGAAGAAACAGCCAAGAAAAACGTCCAGAATAAGTCAAAATAACGGCTTCTTAATTCAGGGCGTGGACGAGAATCATGACCCTGCTGATTTCGTCAAGCGCGCGCTAATCGCGAAATCTGCGCGAATCGGTAATGCTAATTGCGGCAGAGTTGCTTGGCAATTTGCCATCGAAACGCGTGCGGCGCCACAAGCTCGTCCGATCGGGGGCGGACCGGGATAGGTAGGCGCATCGGGAGAGCTTTCAAAGCCGTTTGTATTCATTTCTGGCCAGTTTTCGTTGCCTTCTTAGACCCTATCCTCTACAGCACCTGCCAACTTAGAGTTTCACACCGAGACCTCGAGAACGAGATTTGTCGTGAACACTGCCTTTAAGTGCGCCAGAAGAGGGCTACCGTAATCTTAGGAATAATGTTATTCGGCTCTCGTAAACAAATTGGATGATACAAAATTGACCAAGGGTAAAGTATAAAAGAAGTGAAAGAGCGGTGTGTCTTGATTCACACACCGTCCTGCTCCAGAGGTCAGCAGTTGAGGATCTGCATGGACTACAAAGCAGGAAAACATCACCACCTGTAGGGAAGATGAAGCGAATTCGGAGTCAGAACTTAGAAAATTTTAGAGCTAACTCGAGTGAGATTACGGTAGCCCTGTTCTGGCGGACTTAACTATCGTTCTTGTAGATTCGGATGCCTGGCTTGCATACGGTGTCCTGAGCATTAAACTGAGGTCCTGCACACTCCTACTGAGATCCAGCACACATTCCATGGAGTCCTGCTCATCCTTACAGGGGTCTTGCACACGTTTCATGATGTCCTGCACACTCCTACTAAGGTCCTGCACACATTCCTTGATGTCCTGCACACCCCTATTGGGGTCCTGCACACGTTCTATGATGTCCTGCACAATTTTACTAAGGTCCTACACACATTCCATGACGTCCTGCTAATCCCTACTGGGGTCCTGCACACGCTTCATGATGTCCTGCACACCTACTGATGTCCTGCACACATTCCATGAAGTCCTGATCATCCTTACAGGGTGTTGCACACGTTTCATGATGTCCTGCACACTCCTACTAAGGTCCTGCACACATTCTACGACGTCCTGCACACCCCTACTGGGGTCCTGCACAGGTCCCATGATGTCCTGCACACTCCTACTGAGGTTCTGCACACATTCTACGACGTCCTGAACACCCCTACTGGGGTCCTGCACAGGTCCCATGATGTCCTGCAAACTCCTACTGAGGTTCTGCACACATTCTACGACGTCCTGCACACCCCTACTGGGGTCCTGCACAGGTCCCATGATGTCCTGCACACTCCTACTGAGGTTCTGCACACATTCTACGACGTCCTGCACACCCCTACTGGGGTCCTGCACAGGTCCCATGATGTCCTGCACACTCCTACTGAGGTTCTGCACACATTCTACGACGTCCTGCACACTCCTACTGGGGTCCTGCACAGGTCCCATGATGTCCTGCACACTCCTACTGAGGTTCTGCACACATTCTACGACGTCCTGCACACCCCTACTGGGGTCCTGCACAGGTCCCATGATGTCCTGCACACTCCTACTGAGGTTCTGCACACATTCTACGACGTCCTGCACACCCCTTCTGGGGTCCTGCACAGGTCCCATGATGTCCTGCACACTCCTACTGAGGTTCTGCACACATTCTACGACGTCCTGCACACCCCTTCTGGGGTCCTGCACAGGTCCCATGATGTCCTGCACACTCCTACTAAGGTCCTGCACACTCCTACTGAGGTTCTGCACACATTCTACGACGTCCTGCACACCCCTACTGGGGTCCTGCACAGGTCCCATGATGTCCTGCACACTCCTACTAAGGTCTTGCACACGTTCCATAATGTCCTGCAGACTCCTACTGAGGTCCTGCACACCCCTACTGGGGTCCTGCACAGGTCCCATAATGTCCTGCACACTCCTACTGAGGTCCTGCACACCCCTACTGGGGTCCTGCACAGGTCCCATGATGTCCTGCACACTCCTACTGGGGTCCTGCACAGGGCCCATGATGTCCTGCACACTCCTACTAAGGTCCTGCACACTCCTACTGAGGTCCTGCACACATTCCACGACGACCTGCACACCCCTACTGGAGTCCTGCACAGGCCCATGATGTCCTGCACACTCCTACTGAGGTCCTGCACAGGTACCATAATGTCCTGCACACTCCTACTGAGGTCCTGCACACCCCTACTGGGGTCCTGCACAGGTCCTATGATGTCCTGCACACTCCTACTAAGGTCCTGCACACATTCTACGACGTCCTGCACACCCCTACTGGGGTGCTGCACACGTCCCATGATGTCCTGCCCACTCCTACTAAGGTCTTGCACACGTCCCATGATGTCCTGCACACCCCTATTGGGGTCCTGCACACGTTCTATGATGTCCTGCACAATTTTACTAAGGTCCTACACACATTCCATGACGCCCTGCTAATCCCTACTGGGGTCCTGCACACGCTTCATGATGTCCTGCACACTCCTACTGATGTCCTGCACACATTCCATGAAGTCCTGCTCATCCTTACAGGGGTGTTGCACACGTTTCATGATGTCCTGCACACTCCTACTGAGGTTCTGCACACATTCTACGACGTCCTGCACACCCCTTCTGGGGTCCTGCACAGGTCCCATGATGTCCTGCACACTCCTACTGAGGTTCTGCACACATTCTACGACGTCCTGCACACCCCTTCTGGGGTCCTGCACAGGTCCCATGATGTCCTGCACACTCCTACTAAGGTCCTGCACACTCCTACTGAGGTTCTGCACACATTCTACGACGTCCTGCACACCCCTACTGGGGTCCTGCACAGGTCCCATGATGTCCTGCACACTCCTACTAAGGTCTTGCACACGTTCCATAATGTCCTGCAGACTCCTACTGAGGTCCTGCACACCCCTACTGGGGTCCTGCACAGGTCCCATAATGTCCTGCACACTCCTACTGAGGTCCTGCACACCCCTACTGGGGTCCTGCACAGGTCCCATGATGTCCTGCACACTCCTACTGGGGTCCTGCACAGGGCCCATGATGTCCTGCACACTCCTACTAAGGTCCTGCACACTCCTACTGAGGTCCTGCACACATTCCACGACGACCTGCACACCCCTACTGGAGTCCTGCACAGGCCCATGATGTCCTGCACACTCCTACTGAGGTCCTGCACAGGTACCATAATGTCCTGCACACTCCTACTGAGGTCCTGCACACCCCTACTGGGGTCCTGCACAGGTCCTATGATGTCCTGCACACTCCTACTAAGGTCCTGCACACATTCTACGACGTCCTGCACACCCCTACTGGGGTGCTGCACACGTCCCATGATGTCCTGCCCACTCCTACTACGGTCCTGCACACGTTCCATGATGTCCTGCACACTCCTATCGGGGTCCTGCACACGTTCTATGATGTCCTGCACAATTTTACTAAGGTCCTACACACATTCCATGACGTCCTGCTAATCCCTACTGGGGTCCTGCACACGCTTCATGATGTCCTGCACACTCCTACTGATGTCCTGCACACATTCCATGAAGTCCTGCTCATCCTTACAGGGGTGTTGCACACGTTTCATGATGTCCTGCACACTCCTACTAAGGTCCTGCACACATTCTACGACGTCCTGCACACCCCTACTGGGGTCCTGCACAGGTCCCATGATGTCCTGCACACTCCTACTGAGGTTCTGCACACATTCTACGACGTCCTGCACACCCCTACTGGGGTCCTGCACAGGTCCCATGATGTCCTGCAAACTCCTACTGAGGTTCTGCACACATTCTACGACGTCCTGCACACCCCTACTGGGGTCCTGCACAGGTCCCATGATGTCCTGCACCCCTACTGAGGTTCTGCACACATTCTACGACGTCCTGCACACCCCTACTGGGGTCCTGCACAGGTCCCATGATGTCCTGCACACTCCTACTGAGGTTCTGCACACATTCTACGACGTCCTGCACACTCCTACTGGGGTCCTGCACAGGTCCCATGATGTCCTGCACACTCCTACTGAGGTTCTGCACACATTCTACGACGTCCTGCACACCCCTACTGGGGTCCTGCACAGGTCCCATGATGTCCTGCACACTCCTACTGAGGTTCTGCACACATTCTACGACGTCCTGCACAGGTCCCATGATGTCCTGCACACTCCTACTGAGGTTCTGCACACATTCTACGACGTCCTGCACACCCCTTCTGGGGTCCTGCACAGGTCCCATGATGTCCTGCACACTCCTACTAAGGTCCTGCACACTCCTACTGAGGTCCTGCACACATTCTACGACGTCCTGCACACCCTTACTGGGGTCCTGCACATGTCCCATGATGTCCTGCATACTCCTACTAAGGTCCTGCACACTCCCACTGAGGTTCTGCACACATTCTACGACGTCCTGCACACCCCTACTGGGGTCCTGCACAGGTCCCATGATGTCCTGCACACTCCTACTAAGGTCTTGCACACGTTCCATAATGTCCTGCAGACTCCTACTGAGGTCCTGCACACCCCTACTGGGGTCCTGCACAGGTCCCATGATGTCTTGCACACTCCTACTAAGGTCCTGCACACTCCTACTGAGGTCCTGCACACATTCTACGACGTCCTGCACACCCCTACTGGGGTCCTGCGCGGGTCCCATAATGTCCTGCACACTCCTACTGAGGTCCTGCACACCCTACTGGGGTCCTGCACAGGTCCCATGATGTCCTGCACACTCCTACTGGGGTCCTTCACAGGGCCCATGATGTCCTGCACACCCTACTAAGGTCCTGCACACTCCTACTGAGGTCCTGCACACATTCCCCGACGACCTGCACACCCCTACTGGAGTCCTGCACAGGCCCATGATGTCCTGCACACTCCTACTGAGGTCCTGCACAGGTACCATAATGTCCTGCACACTCCTACTGAGGTCCTGCACACCCCTACTGGGGTCCTGCACAGGTCCTATGATGTCCTGCACACTCCTACTAAGGTCCTGCACACATTCTACGACGTCCTGCACACCCCTACTGGGGTGCTGCACACGTCCCATGATGTCCTGCCCACTCCTACTACGGTCCTGCACACGTTCCATGATGTCCTGCACACATTCTACGACGTCCTGCACACCCCTACTGGGGTCCTGCGCGGGTCCCATAATGTCCTGCACACTCCTACTGAGGTCCTGCACACCCCTACTGGGGTCCTGCACACGTTCTATGATGTCCTGCACAATTTTACTAAGGTCCTACACACATTCCATGACGCCCTGCTAATCCCTACTGGGGTCCTGCACACGCTTCATGATGTCCTGCACACTCCTACTGATGTCCTGCACACATTCCATGAAGTCCTGCTCATCCTTACAGGGGTGTTGCACACGTTTCATGATGTCCTGCACACTCCTACTAAGGTCCTGCACACATTCTACGACGTCCTGCACACCCCTACTGGGGTCCTGCACAGGTCCCATGATGTCCTGCACACTCCTACTGAGGTTCTGCACACATTCTACGACGTCCTGCACACCCCTACTGGGGTCCTGCACAGGTCCCATGATGTCCTGCAAACTCCTACTGAGGTTCTGCACACATTCTACGACGTCCTGCACACCCCTACTGGGGTCCTGCACAGGTCCCATGATGTCCTGCACACTCCTACTGAGGTTCTGCACACATTCTACGACGTCCTGCACACCCCTTACTGGGGTCCTGCACAGGTCCCATGATGTCCTGCACACTCCTACTGAGGTTCTGCACACATTCTACGACGTCCTGCACACTCCTACTGGGGTCCTGCACAGGTCCCATGATGTCCTGCACACTCCTACTGAGGTTCTGCACACATTCTACGACGTCCTGCACACCCCTACTGGGGTCCTGCACAGGTCCCATGATGTCCTGCACACTCCTACTGAGGTTCTGCACACATTCTACGACGTCCTGCACACCCCTTCTGGGGTCCTGCACAGGTCCCATGATGTCCTGCACACTCCTACTGAGGTTCTGCACACATTCTACGACGTCCTGCACACCCCTTCTGGGGTCCTGCACAGGTCCCATGATGTCCTGCACACTCCTACTAAGGTCCTGCACACTCCTACTGAGGTCCTGCACACATTCTACGACGTCCTGCACACCCTACTGGGGTCCTGCACATGTCCCATGATGTCCTGCATACTCCTACTAAGGTCCTGCACACTCCCACTGGGAGGTTCTGCACACATTCTACGACGTCCTGCACACCCCTACTGGGGTCCTGCACAGGTCCCATGATGTCCTGCACACTCCTACTAAGGTCTTGCACACGTTCCATAATGTCCTGCAGACTCCTACTGAGGTCCTGCACACCCTACTGGGGTCCTGCACAAGTCCCATGATGTCTTGCACACTCCTACTAAGGTCCTGCACACTCCTACTGAGGTCCTGCACACATTCTACGACGTCCTGCACACCCCTACTGGGGTCCTGCGCGGGTCCCATAATGTCCTGCACACTCCTACTGAGGTCCTGCACACCCCTACTGGGGTCCTGCACAGGTCCCATGATGTCCTGCACACTCCTACTGGGGTCCTTCACAGGGCCCATGATGTCCTGCACACTCCTACTAAGGTCCTGCACACTCCTACTGAGGTCCTGCACACATTCCACGACGACCTGCACACCCCTACTGGAGTCCTGCACAGGCCCATGATGTCCTGCACACTCCTACTGAGGTCCTGCACAGGTACCATAATGTCCTGCACACTCCTACTGAGGTCCTGCACACCCCTACTGGGGTCCTGCACAGGTCCTATGATGTCCTGCACACTCCTACTAAGGTCCTGCACACATTCTACGACGTCCTGCACACCCCTACTGGGGTGCTGCACACGTCCCATGATGTCCTGCCCACTCCTACTACGGTCCTGCACACGTTCCATGATGTCCTGCACACATTCTACGACGTCCTGCACACCCCTACTGGGGTCCTGCGCGGGTCCCATAATGTCCTGCACACTCCTACTGAGGTCCTGCACACCCCTACTGGGGTCCGGCACAGGTCCCATGATGTCCTGCACACTCCTACTGGGGTCCTGCACAGGGCCCATGATGTCCTGCACACTTCTACTAAGGTCCTGCACACTCCTACTGAGGTCCTGCACACATTCAACGACGACCTGCACACCCCTACTGGAGTCCTGCACAGGCCCATGATGTCCTGCACACTCCTACTGAGGTCCTGCACAGGTACCATAATGTCCTGCACACTCCTACTGAGGTCCTGCACACCCCTACTGGGGTCCTGCACAGGTCCTATGATGTCCTGCACACTCCTACTAAGGTCCTGCACACA
This sequence comes from Aplectana chamaeleonis, assembly GCA_029168955.1. Lineage (NCBI taxonomy): Eukaryota > Metazoa > Nematoda > Chromadorea > Rhabditida > Cosmocercidae > Aplectana > Aplectana chamaeleonis. The sequence continues at coordinate 3,193,140 of JAPDOI010000004.1, read as the reverse complement.
TTCTACGACGTCCTGCACACCCCTACTGGGGTACTGCACACGTCCCATGATGTCCTGCCCACTCCTACTACGGTCCTGCACACGTTCCATGATGTCCTGCACACTCCTATTGAGGTCTTCCACACGTTCCATGATGTCCTGCACACTCCTACTAAGGTCCTGCGCAGGTACAATGATGTCCTACACACTCCTACTGAGGTCCTGCGCAGGTACAATGATGTCCTGCACACTCCTACTGAGGTCTTGCACAGGTCCCATGATGTCCTGCACACTCCTACTGAGGTCTTGCACACGTTCCATGATGTCCTGCCCACTCCTACTGAGGTCCTGCACACATTCTACGACGTCCTGCACACCCCTACTGGGGTCCTGCACACGTTCCATGATGTCCTGCACACTCCTACTGAGGTCTTGCACAGGTCCCATGATGTCCTGCACACTCCTACTAAGGTCTCGCACACGTTCCATGATGTCCTGCACACTCCTACTGAGATCTTGCACACGTTCCATGATGTCCTGCCCACTCCTACTGAGGTCCTGCACACATTCTGCGACGTCCTGCACACCCCTACTGGGGTCCTGCACACGTTCCATGATGTCCTGCACACTCCTACTGAGGTCTTGCACAGGTCCCATGATGTCCTGCACACTCCTACTAAGGTCTTGCACACGTTCCATGATGTCCTGCACACTCCTACTGAGGTCTTGCACACGTTCGATGATGTCCTGCATACTCCTACTGAGGCCCTGCCCACATTCTACGACGTCCTGCACACCCCTACTGAGGTCTCACATAGTCAACCGACACTTCAGCACATCCTGCGACGCCTTCTTATCGATGGTGCGCTTTGAACGAATACGCGCCGCGGTCAAGTACATCAACCCGCACAGCGTCCTCTTCCGAGCCGGACGTTCAAAGTACACCACCCTGGAGAGGAAGGTGTTTATATGGAGTCTAAGAAAACAATGACTGATAACGAAAAACCCACCATTTTCATAAACTATTCTTGAGAGGCCGGTTTCCGAGTTTCAAACGCCCGTTAGGGGCCCAGAAGTCATTATGGTGAGTTCTGACAATTATTTTCGTCATTCCCGTGGCCGATTACCTCTAGTCACAAATTTTCGAGCGATTTGGTCCACGCCTTCCAAAAAATGGTTTTCGACGGACGGAGGTGGAGGCGGAGGCGGTGGTGGAGAACGTTTTGCGTACTTTGAGAGGTCATAACTTTAGAAAGCGGGGACCAGTTGGGATGAAAAGTTGCACACATATGTAATTTCTTGCAGCGCGTCGAATAGTGTACAGCTCATACCTCTGTTGACGGTATGAATAGGTGATCTCATTGTAGGGCATCCGCGCGGGAAGAGATCAAAGCCAAATCCTGGTGAGCGCTTCGCGCTCACCACAACTTTTTTCTCAATCATTCTTAAAGCTTTTTGATTACCCATTTCAGTTGAATATAGGCCACCCTATCTACTCATTACTCGACGAATTTCGGAAGGTATTTGTCGCACCTAGTGTTACCTTCCCGGGTGCGCCTATTGATCAATTCATCCAGGGATTTTGAAATTTTTGTTTGCTCAAAATTCTGCTCAGAAATGATATTTGTTCAGGTGACGTTCAAAAAAAGTTGCTGTAAATGTGAGATCTTGTAAGATCATACACATCTGGTGATTAAAGCTATTAATTAACCTAGCATGTGTTTCCGAGAAAGGTTCTGAAAATTGACAAAGCCTATAAAAATTATGACAGTTTGGATGGCCAAGCCAAGGGAAATTCAAAAATTTTCTTTTAACCGTGTTTCGAACAATAGAAATTTCAAGAAGTTCGCTTCGAAGGTTCTTTCTCACAAATAAAGTTGATGAATACTGCCGAAATGTATTTCACGACCGTTTTCAGTTTGCGGTGCTATGTATTTGAACGATATCATCCTACCGTAATAACTGAAAAAGAGCTCTAGTGCTGAACCTCCGGTTTTAAAGCTTCTCAACCTACTATTTGCTCTACCCATTGCTACACTCAAGTCTGGAACATACTGTATTTTCTCCATCCGGTAAGCGTCCAATTCATCTTCTCACGTGAGGCAGGTCGCGTAAACCTGACGGCTCGTGTGAATCTGACATCTCTTACGCGGGGCAGCTCGCGTTAAACTGGCGGCTCTGTGGCATCTATGTCGCGGTATGTTGGCGGCTTGGAAGTGGCGGTTTGTTCGCGTTTAACACCCCATTTCCTACCACCCAAGGTGAAGAGAACCAACAGATGCGACCATTTTCAACAACATACAGCCATAATAGCAACAACAACGGTGAAAAAAACATGGAAATTCAGAAAAAATGCCTCGTTTCAAACTAATAGTGAAGTGCACGTACAGTAGCTTGCAGAAATCAAATGGTCGCGACTTTTTGCGAATATTGCTTTGAACATATCTCGTCTTGAGCTGAGCAAAACTTGTTAAAACTCTAATCTGTTATAGGGAATCAAATTCGTGGTATTGATTCGAATCAAGTCTATGCCCTCAAATAATGGCTATAAAAAAAGAGATTTGTGTGTAAAATACCGAAGGTATATACATTAGTAGAATGCTGTCAGCTACTGTATACTATGTACGTGTTCTTTGACGAAAAAATATGCACAAGCATCTTCATTTGGAAGAAAAAAACTATATCTTAATTCGAGATTCATAATATGCATTTTACCTTCTGCTGTGAAACTGCGCAGTGACTTCAATAAGCACATGTGAAAGCGGGATGTCTCAGTAGATTCCTTAATGAAAAATTCGGTTTAAAGAGGTACATAAGGTACGCTGCTACTGTCAGGTCCACGCATTGGAGACACCTCGAAAAAAATTTTGAGAGAGTTAACTCACACATGTAAACTCGCCAGAAGTGGGAAAGAGTGGATGAGTGAAAACGAACAAACACATTGAAAAAAAAAGAAATTCTTTAGTTTCTATTAATTTCAGATCTATACCTCAGAAGACTACGTGCATGAATAGCTGTACCAATCACGGCCTTTGGATAGGGAAACACTTTCAGACTGTTGAATGTGGAAGGAATATTCATATCGTCCATCACTGGATGAGGGATCGCCACTACGCTGCTTGGCGGAAAATATTGCGCGATCAATATCCGCTCTCCCTTCCTTTTCCTGCGCGCAATTTTCCCGGCAGGCAGCGTCGCGGCGATCCCTCATCCAGTGATGTACGATACCTTCAAGGAAAAAACAATAAAACTTTACGTAGCTTGTTACAGATGGGCCAGGTATATAGAAAAGTACTGGAACTTCCCGTGAGTAATGTCTTATCATACTCAATGACGTTAATTAAGTAGGCAGTGCTCATAAAATTTTTTCAACTGTTGAGCTCTGGGTATTAACTAAAGGTTAAATTGATAACAGTGTTGTGAATGGCAATCTAAGTGGAGAATTTGAAGGACTAGAGGAATTTCCGGTAAACACAATCTGTGATACTCGAAAGTTAGGAAAAAACTGATTTTGAAACTATACGCAGATCAGCATAGCGGTAGGTTATTCGCCGAAAAACCTCAGCACCTATGACTACTTAAAGGCAGTGTTCACAATGAAAATCGTTTTTGTGTTTTTCCGCATATCTTGAAAACGGCCCCATGCTGATTCCAATGATGTCTCTGAAATCGTACAAGACCTTCTTCGAACGGAGTTATGGTCCCTCAAAAATTGAGCTAATGAAATTTGGTGGACGAGTTGTCCGAGGCTTGCAACTTCCGTCATTTGCAGCCGATGTAAGCGAGCTGACCTGAGTAAAGAGAGAAGTTGAGAATGAAGGGAAGAACGGCGCTAATGATTGGAAATCATCGCTCATCTCACGATCTCGAGCATTCATTTGTTCACGTCGATGGGCGTGTGTTGCGCTTTTGGGGTTTGCCTTGCGCTCGTAGTGGCAACTTCGGGCTCTTCTGAAACGTTCCCTGGTTCGTTTTCATGCGTTCTTTCAACGTCAACGTTAGAGGGTGCCCCTCCACTACCCATTCCTAGTGGAAACTGAGACACATTTTTTATCGTGAACACTGCCTTCAAAAGCAGGGTTCTCGATAAAATCGGATGTTATGCTATCTCCATGGAATGGTAGACCTGGCCATCACAAAAAAGAAAATAAGTAAAATATTGGAGAAAAAACGATCAGGAACAAGTTATTGCCTGGTGTCCTCCCGCCTCCAATTATCGAGCTTCGCGCAAAAGCCTGTTTTGCAAACCTTTATTTTGCTTCTTAAGTAACTTTTAAGCATCTCTGGAGACTACTGACTACTTTAGAAGCAAAATAAAAGGAGGGTAAGCAGACATTAATAAAGTCTTGTTAATTAGGGGGCCGGCACACACCAGTAATTAGCCGTTATACTTAGTTTTTGAGCGTTCTTCAAGCGAATTTCCGTTTTTTTCACTTATTTTTCCTTTTGTGATGACTTAATCTACATTCTCATCAAAAAAGCTCAAAAGTCGTTTTTCTCGATAACACTGCCTTTAAAGGCATCGTTCACGATAAAAATCGTTTCTGTGTTTTCAATATATATTGGAGGCTCTGGTACCGTACACAACATCCATGTCGAAAGAACCGCGAGAAAGTTTCTGAAAACTGCTTTTCCGGACCCCTATTTCTTCGTTTTCAGACCCGATTCAACCAATCGACTTATGAGGCTCCGTCCATACGTGGCGAGATCGTGCGATTACGCAAAATCGATGGTCATCGTGGGCACAAGATTCGCTAGCCGCTCACAGGCGTTCCTTCTCGCGCGCCCTCGCCAACTCGCTCTCGCTCGCTTACGCCAGCACCACGAAGCAAGCAGCAAGTTTCAAGCATACTGCAACACCACTGAAGCAGGTGGCATTGGACCTGTAGGAAAACTACTGCCATTGTTTTCCATAATCCCACCACGGAAGTCGAAAACCGTGGAAAATCATCAGCCGTTGCGCCGATTCGAGCGATTGATCACCCGATCAAGTGTTTTGAATCGAATCAACACGAGGTGGGGGGTGTTTGCCTGTGTTAATTTGCGGGCAGCGTTGAGGAGCGTCGAGAGGCGCACAACAGCGGGAGCGCCTGCTCTCGCGACGAATGGACGCTGCCTGAGTAAGGAAGAGTCGTTCGCTACGAATCGCTGTATTGACCCATGATCTCCCGATCAAATCTCATTCATCTTTCTTTTCGCTGATTTTCAAAGGAGAAAAGTTCGACCGATATCTGCAGAAAAGACATTTATGACGTAATTCTATGATATATTCTATCAACTTCCACTCATTTGGAGTGTTTAGAGGACTGGACCAGCCTAATTGAAGAGAAGAAATGCTGTGATGTCATGTTTTTTGATTTTTCGAAAGCTTTTGATCGTGTTAGTCATAGGAAATTGATGCATAAAGTTAAACAGATTGGTCTGCATCCGCTTTTGAAGGGATGGCTGGGTGAGTATGTTGCAGGGAGAACGTTCCAGGTTAGAGTAAACAACGTTATGTCATCGGTTAAAAATGTAATTAGTGGTGTTCCCCAGGGTGGCGTTTTATCTCCCAATCTTTTCACCATTTATACTGCTGATATTCCCCTCCTCGTCCAAAACTCGTGGGTTGCTTGCTAACGATTCGCGGATGATCTCAAAATATACTGTGAATTCATGGAAGATGATCCATTTTGTCTTTAGCGGGCCATCGACAGTATTGAGGATTGGTCGAAAACTTGGCAACTGCCTCTAGCTCCCGAAAAAACAAAACTTTCAAGAGTGGGGCGATCCCTCTTCCTACCCGAATACGAATTAAATGGCTCAATCATACCAGCGGTTAATAAGATAGTCGATTTAGGATTTCACTATAACAATGCACTAGATTTTTCTGATCACTTGAAAATGATTACTAAGAAAGCTTTAACTAGAACGTATAGGATATTCAAGATGCTCTCCACCAAAAATAGAACTATTATACTGCAAACTTATGAAACTTTCGTCAGACCCTTAGTAGAAAGCGGTACATCCGTGTTCAACCCTCATAAAATGAAAGACATTCAGTTGATTGAGAGAGCTCAAAACAACCATACAAGAAAACTTGTAATAAGGTACAATGGATTCCTGCATTCACGGGTACCCACTCCCGAAATAAGATACAAATTTTTTTCGGTCTCCATTCACTGTATTCGCGAAGAAAGTTTACCGATGTTTGCTGGGCTTTTAAGATACTATCTGGTCGGGTTTCTGTGCTCTCGTCTAAATTCTATAAGCTCATTCCTTCGAGGACTAGAGGTACCCCCTATAAAATATGGTGCTCCAAGCCGAGATCAGGCACCAGGGCACATTCATTTACAGTCCGAGCTGGATCTGCTCACTAAGCTTTGAGATCTGACGTACTTCCTACCATGCAGTGTTTATCTTCTTTCAAACGAATGAAAAAAGTCTCTGCTCGAGTTTTAAATTCTATGTTGCTGCGATTCAACGTGTTCCTCAGATTTCAATTTGTGAATGACTCATGTTGTCAGCGTTTCAATTCCGTTTTTATGTTTCTATGATGGTTTAGCTGTATTATTCTATCACGGCTGTCTTAAATAGACGTAAGTGAATCAAATCAATCAAATAATTTCTACTATATCACTTGTTGATCAATTATGTACTTTCTCTTCTCATTTGGTGAACAGACGTAACAGAAAATCGACCCAAAGGCCAACCCCCAAACCCAGAAACACGTTTTCAACTGGAAAAAACTCCATTTTGGTTTAACTTTGAGACTGCAGACTTCGCGAATGGCCTTATCAAGGTCGCGGTCTCCTGCCGAGCAGTCAAAAAATATCGAGATTCAGAGGAAGAAATAACTGCAAGATCCCCTTAAAGAAGCATTTGATAGCAAGCACTTCAGTCAATGTTTTCAATTTCAAGCCAGGGGCCAATCTGGCTTAATAGGCAACTTAAATCGTTGATTTGAGTTGCATCTGAGCGACATCTGTGTAATAGCTCAAAAACTTTGTTTGATGCATAAGGATGCCTGGGCAAAATCTTGACTCTTGAAGAGCAAGTCAGCTCCAACTCAAATCCACCTTTATCTCGAATTTGAAGGTTTCGCTGATTGCAAACATCAGCAACAGATGGCTGCCGCTGATTATGTGGTGGTTAGAGCGCACGAGACAGTGCGGCAAAAGAGAGGGCGCAGCGCTTTCAGACCGGTCTTTGCTAAATGTCCTCGTAAATTTAGGACTCCCGTTGAAACGATTCGACGACTATGTCGGGAAGCATTGCGGACGGAGTAAGTCGCTCACACAGCGTGGTAGCAAACTCCAAAGTCGACGGAGTGATGCCTGCATGGGTAGCGCCGTCAACAACTCTACACTGAACGGAGCGGCTCCGAATTGAGAACAGAATCGCAGACGCTACAGTTAACAGGGTGACCCCATCTGAAATAAACGCTCGTGACGCCATCAACTTCATGTTCTGCTCAGTAAAAGCCTCCTATTGATTAATTTTGAAATCCTAGATGACTTTGACGTCTATTGCGTAATACTGTGCTCGTCTTTACCCTTCGTACCAATTTTCACCATTTTACGCATATGATTTGGTGGTTTTCCATAATAATAATCTACTTATTCTAGTGAAGAGGGCCGTTTAAAAAACATTTTGTCAGGAGGAACCTCAAAAATAACAGGAAACTGTTAACCTAACAAGCCTTTCAAGGCGAAAAATATCGAAGCCCGCCAGAAAATCGTAATTGTGATAAATCAGCAACCTAGAAGAATCAGCAACAGCAATTGTCATCATATCCCCTGACAAAAAAACATCAGATCCAAAGAGTGTACCGGTAACCGGAAAGGGATTTTGTCCGAGAAAAATACAACTTCCCATAGTATGGAGAAAAACTGAAAATTATCGCGAACACTGCTTTGAAGGTGCAAGACACTAAAAAAAAATTCGAATTTATGCTAAGCTTGGAGAGAATCACTCGTCAATCATATTTCCCCTCCCCTTTCCTAACTGGTTTCTCACCTATTTCTTTACAGAATCAGAATAGAGAGACAGGCTGGCGAAGAAATGGAAACCAAAGTCGTTGATGAAATCCGCTCACATATGTAGCCGCTATTGAGCTCGAAGACTAAGAATAGGGGTTTCCTGTGGTGACCGTTTTTATCTCGCCTTTCAGAAGGAATCGAGTATATGTAGTTGTACACGAACGAAATTTTCGAAATTTTTTCGTTCCCTTTCGTTCGTTCGAAAATTCGTCGAACGAAATTTTTTAAAGATTCCATTCGTTCGGAATTTCGTCGAGAGAGTATTTTCAAAATTAATTTTTTCGAACGAAAACTAAAGAATCTTCGTTCGTTCGATCTCCGAGATTCCGAATTTTTCTCGGAAATCATTCGTTCAACTTCTTACGACCGAAATTTTTTCGATTTTCTTTCGTTCGACAATTTTTTTCGAAATTGCACAACTATGGAGTTGAGATCTCGCACTTGACAAGAGTTATAGAAGAGGAGTCTACTACACTATTAGATGAAATTCGAAAAAAAATCCATGTCTGAAATTGTACTGTGCTTTTGAGTACATTATGTGATGCATCCGTGAGCCCAGTGGCTGCATTTTGCTTTCCCAAATGCCTTGCACCACTACCTCATGTGCCTAGTCTAGCACTGAATAGCTCGCGCAGTGGCGCAGTGCAGTGCCTCGCTGCTCTCGTTCCACTCGTGTTGGAGTGGTTCGCTTCCCGCAGGCGTGTTAAATTTTGTCTACAGCGTTTTAGTTCCTCATTCAACATAGGTCTAACTCCTCATTATTGTTTGTCTACTCCACATCAGGCAGCGTCCATACGTGGCGAGAGCGGGCGTTCCCGCTGTTGTTCGCCTCTCGACGCTCCTCAACGCTAGAGCAGCCCGTGCACGCAAACGAACACAGACAAACACCTCCTACCTCGTGTTGATTCGATTGTAAACGTTTGATTGGGTGATAAACCGCTCGAGTCGGCCCAGCGGCAGATGATTTCGACTTCCGTAGTGGGATTATGGAAAAGAAGGGCAGTAGTTTTGCTACAGGTTTAATGCCACCTGCTTTAGTGAGGAAGCAGTGAGCTTGAAACGTGCTGCTTGCTCCGTGGTGCTGGCGTAAGCGATCGAGAGCGAGCGAGCGAGGGCGCGCGAGAAGGAACGCCTGTGAGCGGCTAGCGAATCGTGTGCCCACGATGACCATCGATTTTGCGTAATCGCACGCTCTCGCCACGCATGGACGGAGCCTCAGTGGAAGATGTTCATCATCACTAATTTGCATTTAAGGCCAGATTACTACCGCCCCAGCTGATGTTCTTGATATTAGAGTTCATCGATGCCGATGATGTGGAGTGGGCTCCTCCACCATCAAAATACAAGAAAGTTCACGCTTGAACTTTGGCCCAAAACAGCGTTTTTTTTCGCGATTTTTTCTTGTAGGTCATACTACTCTAAACCCAGATAAGGGTTCAGAGAGGAAAAGAAGACAAGCATTTCTGATCGCGACCACTGACTTTAAGGATAGAGTCAGTTTGTTGCTTGAATGTTTGAAACGTACAGATAACGTTAAAAAGCATCCCAGTTGAAAATTCCTTGATTGCTTTATCCACTTACTCTGAGAAAAAATAAAAAAGAGTAATGAACATGCACTTACAAAAAGGTCAGAAATTTAGCAATTACGACAAATGACACTTCGAAACAACATAGTATCAATACAAATAGTAATGTTCAGATCACACAGGTACAATCACACCCGTAGCTCATTTGGATTTCGCAAGCATCTACAAATAAACGTATGAGATCGAATTACAATACTTTTATGTAAGTGTGATGAGAGTAGAGTAAGCAGAAAAGAAAAACCGAACAGATCAGTACGCACTGGGTATCATTCAACCAGTAGTTGTTTGGTAAACATAGAAGGAGCAGAAATCACTATTGGTCGTGTTTGACAGCGGAAACGTCAAGCATTACAGTGTATCACTTAATTGAAAAACATGCATCAAACAATAAACATTTAGTATTAACATTTGTACATCAAAAGTAAGGTTCGGGTCGTTTAACTAAAAAGCTACGACGCAGCTACGCGGAAAACGTGATAAGTGTAACATCGACCATCGATTACACAAATCGGTTTACCGATTCAATGACACAAACCTCGTGATTATAAGCTATCTCTATAAGTAGATCACGCAAGATGGGTCGTTAATCGATATCGCGACAGGATTACCTCCGACTCCAGCCTGCAACAAAGATGCTCCACTTTGGTCAAATACTATTACCGCGAACATGAAAATTTGGCACTACTCCACTTCCGTGCTCCAATGGTGAAAAAAATCGGTCATATTTTGTTCAGCGGGATATTCTGGGCGTGATGACTGTTAGGATGAAGTCTAGTTTCGGTTTAAAGGTAGCATAGACGCTGGTAAACGTGGTTGAGATAACTACGGAAATAGAATGGAATAGCGCAGAACGCAACGCCTGTGCTTTTTAAGAGTCAAAAACGACCCACAATGCCGCTTCACAATTAAGAAGTTGGCCCAGCCCTGTATTTCTCCGCCCCTGTGTATGCCATCCTTCTCCAAAACAGGATTGCTAGGCCACTCCCAGCGTCAGCGACGTTTGTGAGTGGTACAATAAGTGCTATAGGTAAACCACATATATCAGCGACGGTGGGAATGGCCCAGCACCCATGTTTTGGAGGAGAACAGCAAATACAGGGAACGGAGAAATACAGGGGGGGGGGAACTTCTTACTCGTGTAGCGGTTTTAAGGATCGTTTTTTTACGCTTCAAAATGTATGGGCGTTGTAATCTCAGCCAAACCATTCTATTTCCGAAGTTATTTCAAGTACGGTTACGAGTATGTATGTTGCCTTTGATGGAAGGCGATGATGGATCGAGATCCGCATACCGGAGCAGGCTGCTGTTTCAGCTTGGTTGAAACTGGCCAGAATGGAGTTGGCCGTTTTCGTATGTACGACTTTTCGCCTAATTTGGAGTCGACTTTTTTCGTCGAATGATTTTTCGAATCATTCGATTCGGTCAAAGTATAGTGCGGGCGGCTCAGTCCGGCCACACAGTGGGGATTTTTCGACCTGAGTGAGCAATGTATTACATGCGTATCGACCGGGACAGCCACCGACGGTCAGCTGCCACAACGGGCGGATTATTACAACCGATTCTTATTATGTAACGTCGGCGTGGATCCGGAAGAGACTTTGCGTTCACTGTTGAAGCTTGGCGCAAACTCGGTGCACCTATGTTATAGCATATGGCACCGAGTTTGCGCCAAAGTTCAACAGTGAACGCGAAGTCTCTTCCGGATCCACGCCGACGTTGGGTGATTATCGACCGAACTCGCTAGAACCGATCGGGCGACTATAATGAGAGTTCAAAGGCTATCATTCTGAATTTGGGATCACGGCTCTCAAGTAGTTCACAATCAACGCAATGTTCCAGCCAGATCTGAGACTTCGACAATACGGCTTTGAACCTGAGGTAAGCTTCTCAAAATCTGATAGTGAAACTCATATCACAATGTTCGACAATCCAGATAAACCCTTCGCACGAGATTCGGATAAAAACTTTTTTCGGGTAAACAATTGGTGTACTGAGACTGGAACAGTGCTCAAAAGCTCAACGTACAACGCTGGTATCCTCCATAGCTCCGTGAATCGTGTGAGGTGATGGAACTGTTGGAGTTGGCTCTGGGCTGGCCTGAAGCTACATATATATCTGCGAAGCTATAAACTAGAAAAATGAAAACAAAAAGATTTTCCCTATTCATAATTATGAACTCCCACATGATACAGTCACCACGGCTTTCGACTGATTATTTGCGTTCCTTATTGCACTTGACACAAATTCAGCTCACAGTGTTATATGTGACGATAACTGCACAGAGTTTAAGTCAATGAAAAATAAGGCACGCAACGTACATATCAGTGCGATCCCCGCCGACTGTGCATATGCGTAGGTGTTCCGAAAGCATTGCACCAAATGTGGGTGAGCGAATTTTTTCTTCTCCGCCTAAGATCTTTCGATCAAAAGTGGTACATCATACGGGACTTTCCTTCTTATTTTTTCCTACGACTCGCTTTCTATACATACTTTGCAAATTTCGAAAAAGATGTTGGTCATTGATAATGTAAATATCATTATATAAAACTTTCTCCATAATTTGAAAAGCAGCATACAAGAACGCATGAGTGGTTGGGATAGCGGCGCTACTAGAGTGTACGGCCTGTCTTAGAACGATTACGCCGTTGAGTAGTCAAAAGTGAGCCAAAATGACCTATTTGGGTGATTCCACGCGTCTAAAACGTGGCACTCTGCCCACTTTTTTTGCAAAACGGAGCACATGGTCGACCCGGACCGGTGTGTCGGATTCGTTTCTTGCCACTACATGAAGACTGCGCGCCAAATACACACATGGACACGCAGAGTAGCAGACTACGCCCTCCGTCTCACCGATCCGTGGCGACTGTACCTGATACGAGCAACGCCAAGTTCGTTGCTAAAATACTATTCTCACCAGTTTTTGGCGTTTCCGACTTTGCTGACCTTCTCATTCAGGCCATTCGGGTTCTCAACACCGATATCCCAACAATGTTTGCGAGCAGGAGAATTTGGTGCAAGAGTTTCGGCCCAATCTATCTATTCATAATAATTATGAAGCGCAGCTAATCTGCGGATTTCCAGATTTCAAGTTTCTTCAAACATATGTACGCTCACCGTGATTGTCGGACGCCTTTCTGGACCTCGTTGAACGAGATTGATGATTCTCTGAGCTGGAATTCGAATTTTCTCAGTCAATGTATCTCATCACATACTTGGACTCTCGTCACAGTTTTCTGGAAAACCGTCTTAGTCTGTCTGACATCCACCCGGTCGGAAACCCATAACAACGCATGCCTCGGATGTACTGAGTGCAGTTTCTTTGGATGGGTTTGCTTGCAGAACACTAATATCGACCGGGTTGGATATGAATGGAAGTTAGACGAACTTCTCAGGTACGCTTCCTACACTTCGTTTTCCACGTTTTTTTGCTATGTATGCACCGGGTGGGACTCTGCAGATCGGCCACGTCTGACGGGGTCTTGAAAGCATCGTACGCGCTGAGAACCTTTCGCTGTTTTTAGGGGTTCAACCATAGGGTGGGCCGGCCCCAGAACGCAAGGAGAGTTCGAGAAGACGTCAAAGTTTCATTGTAAATACATGTATGGGAGGTCGAATGCACGAAAATTCGCTAAAAGGGGCCATCTCTCCGGCAGTATTCTAGCAGGATCCAGCACGAGGAGTAGAAGCGCCATCACAGGTGCAGACGCTCCAGTATTAAAACATTTTTATCTCGAGAAGTCTTGAAGCCCCTCCCACAGTTTACTGGGCAACGCCATCCGACACGTTATAAGATAGGGTCGCAGCGTCGTTGCTGACCGCAATGCGGCGCTCAACGTCATTGCGAGATTTCTCCCTTTATGGGACTGAGCAGAGTTGTGGCGGTGAAGCGTGACCATACATGTCGGCGCAACCATGTTTTCAAACACTCCATTAAGAACTCCGACCGATGGGCTGGAGCTATCACGCCAGATGACGTGTCCTCTGTTTAAGAGTGAGATCTACTTCCGTTCATATGCGCGTGTGTGCCGCGTCTCCTTGTCTCCACACTTCTCGCTGTCCCTACCTACACTCCGCACAGGCGCGCGAAGGAACAGAGTAAATTTGGCCCCGAACCAGAGAATATGTACGTGATTTGCAGTTAACACGGCGTCATCGATCAAAACTTGAGCTTTTTGGACGATTACTCTTGCGTCTCCTTTTTGTTCAACAAAACACCCTCACTCAACTTAGTATCAAGCATTGTACCAGGTTGTCCAATAATTCTTGTCCGAAAATTTCACCATTTTTAATTTTTTTTCAACTTTATTGAAAAACAAGTCTAATCAACAATATAATCACCACAGTTATCCACAACAGTGGCCCATCGATTGGGCAGGTCGCCGATGCCCTTCGCCCAGAACTCCGGGGGCTGCGACTCGAAGAAGTCCGCGATGTCGGATTTGAGGTTGTCGTAGTTGGTGAATTTTCTTCCGGCCAAATGGTGCTTCAGCGGGCGGAACAAGTGGTAGTCGGAGGGGGCGAGGTCCGGGGAATACGGCGGATGGGCAACCGTCTCCCAGCCGAGCGTCGCCAACTTCTGCTGGGTCTCCTTCGCCACGTGGGGGCGCGCGTTGTCGTGCAGCAGGTGGACCGAGGCCCGTCGGGGACGCTTTTCTTGTATGGCGGCTGCTAGTTTCTCGAGCTGATCGGTGTAGATGAAGGCGGTGCCCGTCCTGCCTTGCGCGAGCAGCTCGAAGTACAGCATGCCCTTGGTGTCCCACCAGCAGCACAGCAAGATCTTCAGCGGGTGCAGGTCGGCTTTCGGCGTCGTCGGCGACTCTTCTCCGCGCGGGATCCAGACGGCACGGCGGGCGACGTTGTCGTAGAAGACCCAGCTCTCATCCCCAGTGACCAGGTCCTCGACGTCCGTGTCGTTTTCCAGCAGCCACTCGTAGTACACGAACGTACGAATTCGACCTTGGTCCATTTTAGCTTGTACTGGTAGCTAGATGCGGCGACTGCGCCTTATATACCCCTAGCGTAGAACTTTGGAGAACCTTCTAGAAGGTTCTTACACTTGCCTGGTATTATAACACTTCTAAGGAAAATTATAGAATTTTGAAAATTTTTGGACAAGAATTATTGGACAACCTGGTATTAAATTCAGTGAAATCAATGTACTAAGTACGTATCATCATCAATCGTCAGTTTGGACAAATATCGGTATTCTCTCGTTGAACAGGAGGCATAGCAGCTGATTGCTAGAATATAACTAATGTTGTCCAGAAGAAGGGAATCAAACACTGGTCTGTATCGAAATGAAACTTAAAGGCATCCATCGTATGCGCTGAAAACCGCTCACCGTTTTTTTTTCTGTTCGAAAGATTTTCTGGTCTCACCTAAGAACGTAAGTAGAGCTTCTTGGATTAAAAACACCTCATTGTGAAGATAAATGAAGTCGAATGTCTCCCTCAGTCAGTCATCTGGCACAATTTGCTCTCAGTCATCATAAAAGTATTCAGGCAAACTGGGGCGTCGACAACAGTTTGATCGGGACAGGGACTCTCTACACACCGAGGGAGGAGTTGTCCCGCCTTTTGCGCCTCTGATTCCACTCGGGACCATTTTGCTTGCATTGAGTAGCGTGACGGTTGGAACTGCAAAAATGGGATAACTCCTCCCTCAGTGTGTAGAGAGCCCTGTCCCGGTTGATCCGCTGACCATGAGTCACCGCTGGCCAAAGCGCCGATATTCGGCGGGGCCGTGGCCGCGAGTTATGATCTGGTCGATGTCGAGCTATTGCACAGCTAGCGCTCTAGATACAAGGGAAAAATACGACGCATTTTCCAGGCATGCTGCGAATGATGAGAGCGCAGCCGGTTCAATTACTCAAGTTTGCGGTACATTGGCCCCGCGAAGCATCTGGAGGTCCTGCCTATCCGGTGGTGACCCCAGTGGAGACTAGACGACCTGCCGCGGAGCGCGCCGGTGTGCCGACCGCGACGCGTACCGGTGTGCCGACCGCAACGCGTGTCGGTGTGCCGACGGCAACGCGTGTCGGTGTGCCGACCGCAACGCGTGTCGGTGTGCCAACCGCAACGCGTGTCGGTGTGCCGACCGCAACGCGTGTCGGTGTGCCGACCGCAACGCGTGTCTGTGTGCCGACTGTGACGCGTGCCGGTGTGCCGACCGCGACGCGTGTCGGTGTGCCGACCGCGACGCGTGTCGGTGTGCCGACCGCGGCGCGTGTCGGTGTAAAGTAGTTAATAAGTTAGATGAAACAGTCCTGTAGGGTGTGAACTGCTGCTAAATAGGCTGCTGAACGCGACAGTTGTCAACAGCCCGACAACAGGCGGACGTCGCTGGACAACAGGCAGTGCCTGTGTAACTGTTCAGGAGTTGATACAGTACAGCCTAGGAGAAGTTGATTGAATATTCAATACCTCAGACAATAACAGGCCCGGAGCGCAACCGATCCTGCCCCTCCCCGCCCACTGCGACCGAAACGCAGAGCAGTTGATATTCAAACTTGCGGTGCGTTTCGGTTGTGATTGCAACGTGCAGTGCGTTTAGGTTGCTCTCCAGGCCACATGCGTTGACTGACGCGCGCATTTCGAAATCGGATGAATCAATTGGAACAAGGAAGAGCATCTGGGCTTCCTGCGATTTTCGAGCGGGATTCTCACTACATATTTCTCTTGCAGAGCTTGTAATTGATTTCCTCTGCTCCACTTGCGTTCAATATTCGAACAACCTAGAATTCACTATATTCTTCATATTTAAGCAATATTTGTATTCGAAAAATGGAACGTTAACATGACTTTCCGAACACAGTTTGCCAACATTCATGGAGGGAAAAAATGAGAAAAACGAATCGCTGGGATATTTAAATTTATTTTGATGTATGTTTAAATTTATATTTAAATTTTAATGTTTGGAATAAATATGTGTCATGCATACTTTCCACTGTTAGCTTTGAATCGTTCAACGAGATCATTAGAAGTACTCTGAGAAGGGGCGGTTGTTATGAATACCTAATAATTTCAGGGAAATATGCCTAATAGTTGGAGAAAATCAGGTGAAATCAGAAGAATAATGGGTGAAGTTGTCAGGGAAGTTGTGACGGAATCAAAAGTTCTAAGCAGGGAAAGTGTTATAAGCTAAAAGGTATTTCATAATCAGCACTAGCTTAGAAAAGGGACAATTAAGGGTCACATAAATCCAAGGAAATTTAGTAGGGTGGGGGAATTCGGTGAACGTGTGGAAATCGTTGGATTCTTCCTTGAAAAAACGATTAGCTTAAATGGGTGCGATAATCGATCAGCGAAGCATCTGAACCACGTCCATGCATCGATTTTTGCAACTGTGTTGCTAAAATCGGTTTATAGAAAGCGCCCGGGCGCAACCATGTACGCTGTATGATATACTGTGACGTCATCAGCCGACATTTGCGCTCAGGGCGCTGCAAGAATCAGTCTCGTCGGTAGCACGCGGAGCCCCACGTATGCGGCCTGAATCGCAACATATGTGGCCCGGAAATTGCCAAATTTGTCACCTTGAGCGCAACATGGACGCGGCTCGGGGTGCATTCGGGGTGGTTCGGGGCCTGCTATCATCTGAGACGATTACCTAAAGCCAGTATTCACAATGATTTTCATTTCCCAGTTTTTTTTTACATAAAACAAAGCGTTGGCCTCCAAGTGTAACCAAAATACGAAGAAACGGCGAGGAACGCATTAAAACGTCGTATTTAAGTGACACTATTTTATAACTTTGACTAGTTGTCCGATTCGATGAACATGTTCTCGATGGTTGGGACCGGTGAAAAATGCGGTCAGTCAAAAATGAAAGAATAATCTAGGCAAAATAGTACTAGGTAGGGTTCGAAGAAGACAACGGAGCAACAGAAAGCAAATAACTGTAAAGGACGGGCCCACAAAATATTTCATCGTCACAACGAACAGTTCCTGTGAGAGTAAAGTGGCGGGGTGAGAGTAAAGAATTCGGTGCCCTTCTGGTCCGTTTTTCTCAGTTTCTCTGTCATTTTAGTTCTACTCGGGGGTCAATTGATCGATTCTGCGAATAATCTCAAAATTGAAGGTTATCGTGCACACTGCCTTTGAAGAAGGGCTTTTCTACACACATCGGCTCTCCTTTCCTTCTCCACAAATCACTCGAAAGAAAGATGAACTTCATTCGATCGTGATTTTTTGGTGAAGACCGCAATTTCTAGCGATCGACTCTTTCTTTCTCAAAAGCCGATTGAGATAATTTCGCTCTGAAAATAGGGTTCTCAGTGATTTTTCCGCGGTTCATCCAACGTAGCTGTTATATACGGCACTAGAGCTCTCACTATCTATGGAAAACTCGAAAGCGAAATCGATCGTGAACGATGACTTTAATCAGATAAGAAAAAACCAAGATTACGAATAGATATCAGCGGCCTTAGGCTCCGTCTATACGTGGCGAGAGCGTGCGATTACGCAAAATCGATGGTTATCGTAGGCAGACGATTCGCTAGCCGCTCACAGGCGCTCCTTCTCGCG
Organism: Aplectana chamaeleonis; assembly: GCA_029168955.1. Taxonomy (NCBI): domain Eukaryota; kingdom Metazoa; phylum Nematoda; class Chromadorea; order Rhabditida; family Cosmocercidae; genus Aplectana; species Aplectana chamaeleonis. Next base: position 3,175,029 of record JAPDOI010000004.1, on the reverse strand, counting down.
CGCCCTCGCCCGCTCGCTCTCGCGGTCTTGCGCCATCACCACGAAGCAAGCAGCAAGTTTCAAGCTTACTGCTTCATCACTTAAGCAGGTGGCATTAGACCTGCAGCAAAACTACTGACCTTGTTTTCCATAATCCCACCACAAAAGTCGAAATCATCTGCCGTTGCGCCGACTTGAGCGATTGATCACCCGATCAAACGTTTTCAATCGAATCAACGCGAGGTAGGGGGTGTTTTCCTCTGTTCATTAGCGGACACGGGCTGCTCCAGCGTTGAGGAGCGTCGAGAGGCGCACAACAGCGGGAACGCCCGCTCTCGCCACGTATGGACGCTGTCTTATTGCAAGGCTGCGGTCGGGCGATGGTCACTGCGCGATCAACCGATATGAGCCACTTCAGTAACGACGAACACCAGTTCATAAATAGTATGAACGAAATTTCGGATTCTTTTCGGTTTTTGATTGATTCAAATACCTATATTTTTCATTCAATTCCGGGTTGTGTTGGCTTGCATAAGATATGTTTAGCATACTTACAAAATCGCCGCACAGCGGGGGCTAAAATTGGCGGTTGGGTGTCGTCATCCGAGTCGCTGTCTTGCAAGGAACATCCGGCGACTGATTGGCGTTGCTGAAAAAACAGGATACTGGCCGCCTTGTCAAATTTAGGCACACGGAACCGCCAGTTACTCCAAATGACCATCTGAGTCAAGAAATGTTGACTTGGACAAGAATTCTGAGTCGGTTGAGCTTACTAGTTTCAGAGCAGATGAACATGGCATGAAACCTGACTCTCATTTTGAATTTTTTTTTTTGATTTACTGTTTTTTTACAAAAGAAAGGGTAAGCAGAGGTCGGGTCTACGAACGGCTACACCGCTGTATGAGGAAGTAAATTGTTGAATGTTACTACCAACGGGCCCTGGAGACCGGAACCTACAGGTTTTTTTTTCGAAAATCACGCAAGCCATGTCGGGTTCAAAATGCGCACTCAAAATCATTCCCAAATCTAGTTTCATGCAAGTGCGCGACTCTGCCCATATACTGTAGGTATACGGTACACATACCATGGCCTCCTGGAAATAGTAAGCTAAAGTAAAAACTGACCTTGAATTTGTATTCAGCACATTCAGTGACTCTTTTTGATGAGAGGTCAAAACGGGTTCAGTACAGGTTGAGTGTGTGAAATTTTTTTCCAACGTGAGCATGCAAGACAGCGTGGATAGAGTGTGAAGATCTGTTACTCATTGCCCTAATCAACTTGCCTCTCAATGGCAGTGTTCACGATAAAAATTTGTTTCAGTTTCCACTAGAAATGGGTAGTGGGGGGGGGCAAACTGTAACATGAACGTCGAAAGAACGCATGAAAGCGAGCCAGGAAGAGCCCCAAAAGAGCCCGAAGTTGCCACTTTGAGCGCAAGGCAAACCCCAAAAGCTCACTGCCCGTCCTCTGACGTGAAGAAATAAAACCACATTCTTCTCTTCATTCTCAACTTCTCTCTTTACTCAGGTCAGCTAGCATACGTCGGCTGCAAATTACGGTAGTTACAAGCCTCGGACAACTTGTCCACCATGCTTACCTAGCTCATTTTTACAGGGACCATAACTTTATTCTCAGAAGGTCTTGTACGATTCCAGAGACATCATTGGAATCACCATGAGACCGTTTTTACATAGGCAAAAAAAAACAGAAAAACGCTTTCTATCATGAACACTGCCTTAAATCTTTTCATATATGTATGAATGCATGCAGACGTAGTATACTCTGTTTATAGCAAAGTATCCAAAATCTTGGTCCGCCTGTGGTCCTCTACTGGCACTCTTATAAGATAATCGACGCGTTTCCATCCGACACGGATATGCATCGGCCAACCCGTATACGTTCGATACGTTACTGCTGCCATTCATAACTCATTAGATGGACGGTGGAGTGGTGTGGTAGAAAGCTGAGTGGCGAAGAACGCGTTGATTACGGTAGTAGAGAGCAAGTAGAGGACCACTGGCGTACCATGAGCTTGTGAACTCCGTTGTAAACAGAGTTTGTATCAAGTTGTATTCCAAGTTTATCACTCATTAGCACTTATACTGCGGCACGCATCGGCTACCTTTCCAGGAAAAGATGAGGCACTCCGGGCCTCTAAAGGCAGCACTGAAAGTGGGGCGTAGCTCGAACGTTCACGCTGCACGCGGCTAGGCGGCCACTTATGGGGTCAACTTGAATCACACATGTATCTGTAGTGAACGACGGCTGCGATTGTGTAGTGTGATCGGAGCGCTGTTGACAATAAGACCTATTGATAATCGTAGGTGTAGTTTGCTTTACTTCTATCGTTTTACCGTTTAATTTCAGGGGCCGGATGCATCAACGCGAAATTCGGGGTTTGGGCAGGTGCGTGGCACGCAGGGCAGCAGAATCGGCATGCTAATCTACCGGAGCAGGGGCAGGGGCAGTGCCCCTAACTGCCCCGGCTAGGAGGCTGGGGCAGCGGCTGCTCCGGCTAGGGCAAGAATGCGGCGACGCTGCAAAAAAAAGATTTTTTTTTGAAGCTTTCCCAGACATTGTTATTTTTTATTTCACTTCTTGTTAGCAGATATACGCCCAACCTTCTCTCATATAGTGGAAATGATTCCATTACTGATAGCTTCTCTTCATATCTCTTTATATATCCTGATTTTCAGCATTTGCTTGACGTTTGACTTGGAAAAATCCCATTATACTGATTGCATCTACTTTCTCTATAAAGCTTCCGCATTCCTTGCGCTATTGATTGGTGTGCTACAATTTAGAAAGATGAAGAACTCTTGATGAAGAAGAAACGTTTCAGAATTTTTTTCTCCGAATTGTTCAAAATTTTTTTAGAAGGAGTGAATATCGGCACACTTAAAGTCAAACGTTTCTGGATAAGATCCGTATTTCCGGCCAAATTTTTGTTTCTCAATTTCATCCGGTAGATAATTTGAATTTCAAAAGATAGGTGTAGCAAATGTGGTGTTTTAAGTGTTGGTTTGAAAAAAATGTTTAATCGAGAAAATATGTTTGCGTCCAGCAATCTTTCAATTGAGTAGAGGGGATTTTCTGGGAAGATGAAAAACGGCTGAGCTCTCTTTTTAGATTTCCGAGAGATAACTGTGCGCTTCGGAAGGTAGTGTAAGTACGTAAATAACTGCGAAAATGCCTATAACTTCGTCCAAGGCTACCGTAGGCAGCTCTGATGGACATATTCGGATTCTATGGTCGAAAATAAAGGATAAAGTTCTCGGCGTATATCAATCCTCTGGGGATGCGCCACACATTCGACTTCAAAAATAGTTTTTCGAAACCAAATTTTGTTTGGAGTGCCCAGGCTATACAAAAGTGGTTCCCGTGTGAGTTCAATAACTGTAATAATCTGTCTTGAACTGGTTGTCTCCTTCTTCACATTCCTCTGTTCTGTGCTCTTCTGCTTTCGTTCTCACAGCGGTTGAACATCTTGCAGTCTCTCTCCTCCGAACCATAGAAAACAACAAACACTGTCAACAGAGCAAAATGGTTAAAGGCAGTGGTCGCGATGAAAAACGTTATCTAAAAAACTATGAAAATCAGCTTAGATAGAAAACAGCTGAAAAATTATGAAGGTAGCGCGGTGAAAAAACGGGCTAGAATAAGAGTTTCTAGGGCCCAAAGATGGTGCTTCGTGCACACGTGCACAGCGCCGCGAAAAAAAGATCGCAGCCTCATGCCGAGCGGTCAAAAATCATCGACATTCAGAGGGAGAAATAAATGCAAATTCACGGAATGAAAAGAGTTGACCAATGAAAGCAAGCACTTCAGTCAATGTTTTTGACTAGATGAGTCCGAAGGATAATGTTCATTCATTGAACTTCAACTTCAAGCTAGCTGATCTTCTTGATATCAGAGATCATCGCTTCCCATAATGTGGAGTAAGCTCGTCCACCATCAAAAGACAAGAAAATTCAGGCTTCAAATTTGGTTCGCATCAGCGGTTTTTATCGCATTTTTTTCTCATTGGTCCTACTACTGTAAACCCAAAAAAGAGTTTAGAGAGGAAAAGAAGACAAGCAAATTTTATCGCGACCACTGTCTTTAATTATCATATCGCATACTAACACTAATTATAGAAAATGTCGAGTAAAATGACATTCAGAACCAGAGTTCTACTCATAGTCTTCAAAATACGCCACGAAATTTTTTAAGCGTTGATACTCAAACGCTGTTCATAAAAGTTTGCAGTTTGACACCCGTTCTCTTAAACCTTCAATCCTAGAAAAACGAGCGCACTCAATGTGCATAATGTTCGAAACGGTGAAGAAAATAACGAGATATTTATGTCCTATAAACACCCTTCATCATAAAATAGAGAATGCAAGATGTTAATCCGCTCCAAAACCAAAAAGATCAACAAGACAGCAGGCACGAGGCATACGGAACAGACGTTCTCAGCTGTTTCGGCTAATTGATCGCTGGTTTCAGCGCGTAGAATGGTGTGCGCCGTACGTGATTGCGTAAACTCGCTGGGGCTAGCTGCCCCGACGCCTTCGCGCGCATATGCACATGGGTGCGGCATATACGTACGCGGCGGGTTAGGTTGGGGTTAGGCAGGGTTTGAAGCGTCGGCGCGTTTGATGATAGCGGCGCGAGGGCTGAAAGGGGTTAGGCTAGCACTGGAAAATCTTTCCCTTGCAAACCCTACCTAGAAGGGTGGAGCAGCCGAAACCCCGTTGAGACGCCAACTATTGATTCTCGCACAGCAATCATGAAACGCGCCGACGCCCCAAACCCTGCTTAACCCCAACCTAACCCGCCGCGTACGTGCATGCCGCCCCGGGGCAGGGCACCGACTCTCGGGGCACATGCGCTGGGGTAACCAGGGGCGGCATGCATGAACGCTGCGAAGAAGGTCAGGGAGCCGCTTGGCGTCGTCCGTGCGGATCGTCGAGCCAGAGGTGACCCGAACAACATGAAGGCTGCTTGACGTTGGGACGCAAACTCACTACACACAGCAAACCCCAACCCTAACAGCTGTTTTTTAATTTGGTCCTTATCTAGAACGGCTTTATTTCTGTGAGACTTTGGAGCCAAACGGGAAAATTTTTTAAAACATAATTAACTATAAAGAAGAAATCAGAAAAGACCGAAGTCAAGCACGATTAAATTCGAAAACAAAAACAGTTAGGCGGGGAGTTCACCGTGCGTGGTGAGGTTGCGTCCTTACACAAAGGGGACGGCATGTTTTTCGGGTCACCTCTGGCTCGACGCTTCGCACGAAGGAAGCGGAGCGGCTCCCTGGTCTTCTTCGCAGCGTTTATGCATCCCGCCCCAGACCCTGCCCCTGCGCTTGCCCCAGCATATGCGTTGATGTATCCGGCTTCAGTGGTGCTCACCAGGGCTGTGCCTTATAACGTTAACGTGTTAACACATTAACGGGTTAACGCGGTTTTTTTCTCGAAAATTAACGATTAACATTAACGAAAACACGTTAATTTATAATTCGTTAATTATCGTAGAATTATGGCACCGGGTTACTGCACGGGGTGCGGGTCGGCCCGTTTTGCTCAGACCCCCACTCCAATGTCAATTTCGCTCAGAACCCCCTCCCCAGGAGCGTGAGAAGGTCAAGTTTTGACCGTGTTCTACCCCTCCCCCTCCCCACCTAGAGCTGATGTGTTCAAACAGTGTTTATCTAGCAGGTTTGCCTCTAGTGTTTGATTGCAGTTAAATTACTCTTGTCGTATTAAATTGGTGAAGCTAGTGCTATGCGAAAAAAGTGCGGATGTTTGCAAGGACGAACAGCGCTCATCGCATTTACGTAGAGAGGAGCATAAAGTACAAAAGTGTATGTATAGTGCAGTCCAGCAAATTTCGTATAGGTACTTATCAGTGAGAAGAGGTCGGCAGAAGAACAATATGCATGAATTCTTATGCAAAACGCTTGCCACAGGCTGAGCGGAAGCGGTTGTGCTGCCATGAGTTTCAAGCACATCTGTCTTTGACCAACAGCTTTATATTGGTAATTAGATGTGCTTTTTCTAACTTTTGGTGCACTACGTTATATCTGGTTACAATCTGTGCTCTGTAATAAAATGAGGATGTTTGAGGGGAAGGGAGTTCGATCCCGCTTGAAGTTCATAGTTATGCAGAGTATGGATCACGACAGCAGGATATTTGAGTCAAGCAGGGTCTATTCACCCTTTGTATACACTTCCACCATCTAGGATGGAGGGTATACACTGCTACAGTGTATGGGCTCACACTTTCTCAGGTGTGGTTCCGCCGGAAGTGGACAATTTTGAAAACTATGAGTCACGAGAGTCGGATATTTGAGTCAAGCTCGCTGATTTACCCTGCGTACGAAATTTCACCGTCTGATTGTGAGAAAGTTAAGTAGTAAATGAGTTATTTGGAAAAATCCTGGCTTTGAGAAACAAGACTTCATACTCTATCGTCTGCAACCTTCCGCAAATCTGAAGAGAGCCTTTTAAAGGCACAGTTCAAGCTCAGGGACGAAATCTGAGATTTCCACATGATTGTGAAGTAGACCCACCCCATATAGCACCTGCCAGGTGCGAGCTCTCAATTCTTCCGAATAAACGAGATATAGGAGGAAGCCACCCTGGGGCGCCCACATCCGGAAGCCACCTTGGCACGCCCTTTTTACGATCTTCCGAGCTCAACAGTGGCGAGATGAGCGATCGTTTCCGATCAAAAGAGGACAATTTTTTGAAACTTACCGTCGGCAAGGCGCTTGGGTCGGACATCTCGCCATAATCGATGGACAATTTTCAGTTTTATCTTAGCATTTGAGAAGAGAGCACCGAAAATTTGTCAAACGAACCCCCCCCCCCCCTCTCTCTCCCCGCCACACACACCACCATACACCTGGGGCCGGGGGCATCAACGCGCCGGGCTGGGGCAGGAGCAGGGCAGTCGGCATCTTTGACGATCGCAGCGCGAGGGCAGTAGATCATCTAATCAATCGTGCCCCAGCAGTTTTTCGCTGCTCTAGCTGCCCCAGCCTCCTAGCTGGGGCAGCAGGGGCACGATTGATTTTGTGATTTACGGAGACCTTCAAAGGCGCAGACTGCCCTGCCCCTGTCCAAACCCGGCGCGTTGGTGCATCCGGCCCCAGGTAGGCCCGCACACTCCGGTTTCAAATTACGAAAGTTACAAACCTCGGACCACTCGTCCACCCTGCTTCCGTAGCTAAAATTTTCAAGGGCCATAACTCCGTTTCTAGAGGGTCCTTTACGATTTCAGAGGCATAATTGTAGTCAGCGCGGAACCGTTTCCAAGATAGACAAGAAAACAGAAAAACTATTCCGAGGTTGGACTGTGCCTCTAAAAACATTACCCTGTTGTGGGTTCTTCTCTATAATGCTTTGTGGATCCACATCTGACAAAGTAAGCATTGAGAAAACGCGAATATTGACACAGAACCCACATGAGGAAAATTTTCGTAAAGGGCACACTCCAGACGTACCGTAGGCTCCAAACGGTAGGGTACAGAGTGTAGTTTCCTTAGGCTAGGATTTTATCCAGGTACCTCATTTAAAACTTGAGTTACTGCAGTTTTAAAACCATAGTTGAGATTCGTGAACTTGGATGTTTTTTGTCTTCTTCCTCTATCAATGTAGCGGTCTTCGGCGTTCACTTCAGACGCCGAAACTCAGCATAGAATAAATCAGCCACGCTGGACTAAAATATACTACTCCCGTGACTCTTAGTTTTCGAAATTGCCGATTTCCGAAGGGACCACACCTGAGAGACTTGTTAGCCCTCATATTTTAGCGGTGCTGGCCTCATACTTAAACGAGGAAATTTTTTGTACAGCGTAAATCGACCACGCTCAACTCAAATATCAACTTCACTGACTCATAAAAATCTTTCGCAGAAATCATTTAGCGTTCAGTAGACAAACGGCTTTAGGCACTTCACATTGAGGATTCTTATGTCTTGTTTATCATTTTGGGAACACCTCCACGATAACTTCACCCTAAGCTTCCTAATTGAACACCGTCGCTCACAACTAAGTTCAAACAGCATTTCAGTCAAATCGCAATGCATAGTTGAATCCCATGTGAAAAAATGCTCCGGGCGGTTTTCACTCACATACACAATTGTCCATTGGGTCTTCCTCCGAAGGTAAGACATCTCCGAAGCTCAAAACCCCCAGTGGGGCTCTATCCCGCGCCGAACTCTGTATGGCACTGATTGATATGGAAGATCTGATGATTTATTTATTTTTGACGTGGTAATGTTTTCGTTTTAATGGTTTAGCGAAATGCAAAATTATAGTGTTAACGCATTAACGGGTTTACGCGGTTTTTGATTCGAAAAATAACGATTAACGCTTAACGAAAAAAAAAACAATTTTCATTAACGCACACCCCTGGTGCTCACCTTGCATGAGAAAGTTATGTATAGGCTGTTTTCGAAATCTAGTCAAGCGAATGGACCAAACGCGTGCATTCGCGGAGGACGGTGGCATTGGCGACACCACCAGTCAGCGGGGTCACGATTTTGATTGGCGATCCACCACCGCGGCGCGGTCCATTCACTAGACTAAATATGGCGAAAAGCGTATGACTCATGAAGCGCGTTCGGAATCGTAGGGTTAAGTAATGTCTAGGCCAGCTTGTTTTACAGTTAGCCAGAGCCTTAGAATTGAATAAAAACCCAAGTTTTACGCACCTCAGATGGTTGGCTGCAAGTCTTCTTCTGTCCACACCAGATTTTCACAAGGCATACCAGTAAACCAGATGTTAGCACGGCAAGGAAGATGAATAACGTAAGAAATACTACAAGTCCATTCACAGAACGATCCGTGGTCGGTGTCGAACTGTCCATTGATCCATGAAACACCTGAAAAAAAAACATTCACGGAGGCAGGACTATGAAACATTTGACACATGTAAATACAGTTCGGTGTGCGAACATGAAATAGTCATTTTCGGATTATGTTTGTGAAATCGTTCCTTTTTTATATGTTGCTTTGTATAGGGACCCTTTTTTTCAGGAGTGAATTAATAAATATTGTTCATATCGGAGTGAAATTCACATTCACTACTGCGGGTTAATAACGGAAGGGTCTGAGGCGTTAAACGCACCTGCTTAAACGAGCTACACATGAGTCATAAATTCTTTGAACCAGCAGCTCGGAATGGGAAAGTACTGTAAAGGCTCAAGAAATACCAACAATGTCATTCGTTTTTGACAAGTGCGTTAAACGCTTTGAAAACTTCCCTTGTACGTGCACGCAAATTCGTGCTCCTACCGGACAGAATCGTCTTCGAGCTGCTTGAGTGCTGCTATTTTCTCCCGTGCAAATTTATCTTATTCTGGACGACGTCGATTTTACTACAATGTCTATGTTAGGATGATATCCTACATTATATGCAATGCATCGTTTTAATAGATAATAGATGAGAGAAAGCTGTTGATGTATGAATACATTCATGATATAGTGTAACTTCAATGGTAGTAATTTATTTGGTGAATTGGAATGAATGAGAAAGAGGCTGAACACATGAACACTTCAGGTTGCTGGAAGGTGAATAAGGGCAGAGCGCGTTCTGAAGTGACGATGCACTTTCACCCAACAAAGAAAGACGCCACAATAAAATTATGTTGTTATATAGCAGAAGAAAATTCCAGTATATATACGAGAATGCACTTTACAAGTAGTTCAGATAGTTGGAGTATGACAACAGAAGGTAGGAAAACACAGCGTCTGAGACTTCAAACAAATGCACGCCTTATCGAGCATGGTCGCTACCCGGAAGCTGTGAACTAAGGACAGTTTCAGGACGAGTGAGATAAGATAGATGCCATGAAGCCCACAGCATTTCTTGCAAACATTAGGATCGGAATCGCTCACCTGTCCGCCAGTTAGTGGTAATTGTTGTGGAAGCAAGAAAACATTCCTTACTGGAAGGAGCGGGGTTATACTGGTGCATGGCGGGTAGGAACGGACTCAAGGTTTGAGGGGGGGGGGGTTGGATCAAAGAGCAACGAATTCGTTTCCCATTTTGCATCATATGCTTGAAGTATGACCAGGTTGTTCATAGTAAGAAGAAGAAGAAATCACTCTTAACTATACTTATTATCGCAGCACCATCACTACTCAGGCAAACTGGGGCGTCGACATCAGGTTTATAAGTTGTCGTCGCATAAACCGCTCCCTGTTGACAACTTAAATCGCGGTCAATGTCAGCCTGAAACCTGCCCGTTACCCAGCGACGTCCGCCTGTTGTCGGGCTTTTAAAGGCAGTGGTCACGATGAAAAACGTTATCGAAAAAACTACAAAAATCAGCTTAGATCAAAAACAGCTCAAAAACTATGAAGGTAGCGCGGTGAAAAACGGGCTCGAATAAGAGTTATTGAGACCCTAAATTTCCAGTTCGTGCACACGTGCACAGAAAGATCACAGTCTCATGCCAAGCAGTCGAAAATCATCGACACTCAGAGGAAGATATAAATGCAAATTTACCTAATAAAACAGTTTAACAATGTAAGCAAGCACTTCAGTCAATGTTTTTGACTAGATGTGTACATAAATCCGGAGGTTCATTGATTGAAATTCAATTTCAAGCCGACTGATGTTCTTGATATTAGAGATCATCGATGCCGATGATGTGGGATACACTCGTCCACCATCAAAAGACAAGAAAGTTCTGGCTTCAAATTTGGCCCAGAACAGCCTTTTTTTCGCGATTTTTTCTTATAGGTTCTACTACTCTATACCCAGAAAAGGGTTTGAAGAATAAAAGAAGACGAGCTAATTTGTGCGCGGCCACTGCCTTTAACATTTCTACGTGGCGCGTTAAGCGGCCTATTTAGCAGCAGTTCTCATCCTAAGGGATCGTTTCATCTGGCTAAGGATCTACTTTACACCGACACGCATCGCGGTCGGCAAACCGACACGCACCGCGGCTGGGTGCTGGGCGAGGCAATTGTACTGCAAATTTTGATAATTTAAAGGCAGTGTTCACGATGAAAATCGTTTTTCTGTTTTCCCGCCTATCTTGAAAACGGCTCCATACTGATTCCAATGGTGTCTCTGAAATCATACAAGACCTTCTGGGAACGCAGATATGGTCCCTCAAAGATTGAGCTATGGAAACATGGTGGACGAGTTGTCCGAGGCTTGTAACTTCCGTCTTTTGCAGCCGATCTATGCGAGCTGACCTGAGTAAAGAGAAAAGCTGAGAATGAAGGGAAGAACGGGGCTAACGATTGAAAATCATCGCTCATCTCACGATCTCGAGCATTCATTTGTTCACGTCGGTGGGCGTGTGATGCGCTTTTGGGGTTTTCAATGCGCTCGAAGTTGCAACTTCGGGCTCTTTTGGGGCTCTTCCTGGCTCGTTTTCATGCGTTCTTCCGACGTTAACTTTACAGAGTGTCCATCCACTACCCAATCCTAGTGGAATTTCGAAAACTTTTTTCATCGTGAACACTGCCTTTAACCTGTTGCACTTTTGTCATTGGAAGCACGCCTGAAAAAAATGAGTCGTACCTCTCCTTTTTATCTAAAGTGCAGAAACGATAGCTGTGCAACAGCTTGACATCGGCTAGATCGTAACTAGTGGCCACCGCCCCGCCGACTATCGGCGTGTGGGCCAGCGGCGACTCACGGTAAGCCGACCAACCTGTTGTTGACTCCCCAGTTTGCCTGAGAATGTCATTTTGGAGCGCTCTTGACACTTCCAACGATGTGAGCGTTTTGGTTTAAGACGTAGGGGTTTATTCGCTTCGCTATCGCAACCATGCTGTCGATAGCTCCGCTATGGCCGGAATCACAGTACCGCTGCAGCGATGTGTGACAAAAGATTGATTTCTTATAGGCAGAACGGTGAGATACCACATCCCAATTCACTGTCTTTCAATTAATCGATTTCCTCTGATGCGCAACGACGCCACTATAGATCGACACCTTTTTTGCCATATAATGGAGCAACGGTAGTATGATCTCGACCTAACACAACCGCTCACAGCCTTCCAAACATGTTTCGAACAAGTTTCGAGCAAGTTAAAAGCATTTAAAGAACGAAAAACGTCTTGAATTCACTCAATTTTGTTCATTTGGGAGCGCTAGCTGGCATATATGTGTATGGTTTCCGTTTTCAATTTAGTCTGAAGCATGAACCAGGCGGCTGGCCGTGCGGGATTGGCAGCCTCACTGGAGAGTGGGGTTTCGATTCGAACGGGGTGATCTACCGTTGCAGCCCCGTCCATGAGTCAGAGTTAAAGGCACAGTACACCCTCAGATATGAATTATGAGATTTTCATGTAATTGTGTAGAAGACCCCTCCTGTATAACACGTGCCAAATGCGAGATCTCAATTCCTCCAAATAAGCGAGATATAAGCGACCACCACAGGCCCGACCCCCTTCGCTCACCACCACAGGCCCGACCCCCTTCCGGATTTTCGACCTCGATATTGACTGGATGGATGGATGAATTCTTAACCAATCACCGTTCTTCAGTGTCTCCTTATCCTGGCTCGCTCTCGCACAACGCTTGCGAATGAAGAGAAATACAGGCCTGAGACAACTCGTCCACCAATTTTTCACCCTCAAAATCTTGGCATCTCTGAAGAGTCATAACTTTGTTCAAAGGAGGTCTTGGACAATTTCAGAGATACCACTGTGATCAGCGTGTGACTCTCTCCAAGATAATCATGAAATCTAAAAATTGATTTTTTGGGTGCCCTGTGCCTTTAAAGCCAACGTAAACCCGAAAATGACGTAGTTTTTCAAAGAACGCTTTCAAAATAGGATTTTTCCAGTATTTTAGGTATTGAGGATGTTGTATAATACGAGGGTTCAGATTTTTGCTACAGCTTCCTATAAAAACTCCAGTATACCCTCGATGACTGAGCAACTCGCAGGGAGAAGCTTGGCTGAGCGCTACCTGGTCGTGACACACATTTGGGAGATCGTGAGGGCTACATAATCTCGACGCCAAGCGATGATAGTCACTTCTTAATGTATTGTGTGGATCCACGTCTCTTCAATTTTGACTCTATAGATGACTTGTTTTGATTACTTGATGAGGATCAATGGTGACCGATTATGCGAGAGCTGAATCTCGTCACAGTCCTTGGCAGGGATGTGCGTAATTACGACTAACGACTAACGATTAACGAAAATAGAAATATTTTCGTAAGCAATCCCAAAATTCGTTAGAAAGTCAGTAGCCATTCAAATAGCCCTCCAACCCAAGTCTTACACCGAGATTGACACATGTCGCCCTGTTGGTTGTTCTAGGTGAATAGTACGAAAAAACCATAGCTTTCAGTATTTATTATTGCTACTGACACTGCTTCGCAGTTCTGGAACCCCCACATTATGGCCCCAACCGAACGTTGCGCAAGGTTAGGCGCAGCATTTATGCGATTTCTCGTCGGTCGCCTACTTTAGGGTAGGCTCACTGAGCCGGTTCCGAAAGTGACCGGCTCCAGCGGAGATTTTTGCAGAGGGTGCTATCAGATGTGATAATATGTAGCGGTGCCTGCAGGCCACAACTGCGCACTGACGGGATTTGTATCCGATGATTGGATTGCAAAGGGTGCCGTCCTTCGATGTTCAGTCATAAATTCGAGAAATGGGGCTTCTAAAAAGTAGTGCTGGAACCTCTGGTGAAATTTCAATTTAGGTCCTAATTTCTTTCGACCTTTCCCCATTATGGGAACAAGCTCTAAACCACGCAAGCGCTCGGCTCGCGAGGCTAAGCAAAGAGTAATTAGTGCAAAGTCGGTGCAAGTCCCCGTGGTGTTATCACCATCGGGTAGGCCTCAAAAAACATCACATAGCGCAGAATAGCAAATTTTGCACTGAAAAAAAGCAGAGAGATCAAAATTTTCTCGTTTTCCCATATTGTTTCTTTTCTTGCCGAAAAAATGACGAAAATCGATCAGCAAACACTCTCGAGTATTTGGCTCTTGTGAATAATTTTAATTATGTATATGTAGGCTTGCAACTTGACCTAGGTTCTCTAACAAGAAGTGATTTGTGTCCTCAATAGCCTTGAGTGTTTTGAAAAACATACATCTCTTCATGCCTTCCTTTTTTCTATTCATGAGGGTTTTTTTCTGCCTCAACTGTGCTTGTTTTCAGAGTTTAGATTTTTAACGACTAACGATTAACGACTAACGACTAACGAGGGTTTTGGCCGGTTGAACGACTAACGACTCACGAATTACAAAATTTCTATTACGCACATCCCTGGTCCTGGGGAGTCTGTTCCAAGCATGGATGGAAGTGCTCAATGGACGACTTTCCTCCTGGAGTTTCGAACATCTCTTATGTTTTTCAAAGGCGACTTTGGCCAGCCTATTGCCACTAAACCCAGGTTCTGAGTTTCCGGTATATCAAGATGCCATAGCTGGTTGACACGGTCAAATCCATCTTCGTTCACGACGTGTCGGTACGGTTCCACTACAGGCTTAGAGTATAATCAACTCTCAGAGAGCCGGGGGAGGGGGAGTCCGATTCGGCCACGATAGACTTTCTAATCGGGTACCTAGTCGAGTTGAAAGGAACTTTCGCAGCAGCACGTGGCCTGTTCGATAGGACTACGTGGTGCAGCGAGGCAAAACATTTGCGGCACCCTATTTCCCACGCGAAAGCACGTGGTCTGCTCGAGATGACTACGTGACGCAGAGAAACAAAACCCTTGCCGCACCACGATTTCCCACGCGGCAGCCCATCGTTCTATATAATAGAAGCACGAGGCGCTGGGGGCTGGATCCCAATCCTTCGATAGGAGTGGGAGTACCCCAACGAGGACACGGTCCATGTCACGGCCTGCAGCAAGGAGTCACCCTCGCCACAGTCCACGGCAAGGATATCACCCCCGCCGCGGTCGACAGCGGGGGAGCTTCCCTCGCTGAGGACCGTGAGGGAGTCCCCCCCCAGCGGTCAAAAATCATTCACAAAGAGACTCGTTGTCACCTTTCAGGAGCGGCCACGAAGGGCCGACTGCGCTCTGTTTGGGATGGTTCCCCTTTTATACGTGCTGTGCGGCCAATATATCCATTTGTGGAGTTATCGATCAACGTGTTCAATCATGGGAATCGTGGCTCGCCGTCCATACCACATATTAGTCGAATCGAAAGAGTGTTGTGGCCGAGTGGAACGGCTATGATTGGCGGCACGTGCTTCTCACTTGGACGACGATTAGGCCACGTGGCGCACGGAAAGTAACGTCGGCATGGATCCGTAAGAGACTTTGCGTTCACTGTTGAATGTTGGCGCAAATTCGGTGCTATATGCTAGAACATAGGTGCACCGAGTTTACGTCAACCTTCAATGGGGAACGCAAAGTCCCTCCAGGATCCATGCCGATTATACGTGGCCGTATCGTCGTCCAACCGCTTTGTAGTCGAATCGAAAGCATATCGTGGCCGAATGGGACCCCCCCCCCCCTCCAACTCTTTGAGGTACTTATGTGTGCATAGGCATGCAGCACAATCCAGCACATATCCGAATAGCAGGTTAATAAGCATTTGAAAAGTATATAGGTGCCCAATGCGACTATTTCATTTGGAGTATTTGAGTGATGGGGAAAAATAAGAGATAGTTTTTGGAGTAAAACCTCAATTTCTTGACATTCGAAGCAGCTCCTACTAAGTGATCAATGAGCAAGTATGTAGGTGACCGGAACTCTTTCAGCTTTCTGGCTTTGAGCGCGAGCAGGCATTCTCCATCCAAATAATGGGCATAGCCGCTACTTCATTGCTGTTGCGTACCGATGCTAGAATTAAACGCTTTAATACGCAGCGAATCTTCTACAACATTGAGCATTGTCCTAAAAAATCCGATTTGTTGAAGAAAATTGTGAATCCTGGCATGTAGAGTATGTCTACACTCCTCACGCAGTTGGTCTAGACTCCTCACGCGATTGTTTTTTTTTCGCCATGCAGTTTGGATAGGATGCATACGAAGAAGAAATGAACCACAGCGGAAAGAAGCTGCGCTCCTGTAATATCAGTTGAAGGCCACCTGAGTACAAGAATCTACAAAAACCCCCATCGATTTTCGAGGGCACTGAAGGAGTGGAGTCGATAGGAGCAACGTCAACAAAAGCTCCTCTAATGTTGAAGTCCGAAACGAGTCGCCGAGCTAGACGATAATGACACGCACTTCGTCAACTCATAGAAGTTCTCCATGCAAGGATGCCCAATATAAGAGCTCCAGTTGGACACAGTACTTGTTCCACATCCATTTTGTCTTCGTTACATTCATTCCCGATTCCATCTCTTCCGATAGATTTGACAGCTCCTGTATTTCGTTCTAAAGATCCTCTAGATTGTCTGCAAATAGGACACAATCACCAGCGAAAAGCAGATGCGTAACTTTGGCATGGATCCTAATGAGACTCTGCATTCCCCATTGGAAGTTGGTACAAGCTCGGTGCCCCTATGTTATAACATATGGCACCGAGTTTGCGCCGACCTTCAATAGTGAACGCAAAGTTTCATTAGGATCCTTGCCGACGTTGCGTCTATCTTCATCTTTCACAATGCTATCAAAACTCAGTTGGCCGAATGTGGGTTCGAGAGCCGCTGCGTATCGCTTCGATGGTATACTGTCTCACTGCGGTGTACCAGCGCGGTATCCTCGCCTCAGCTAAACCTAAGCCAGTGTGAAACGGACCCCAAAAAAGAGAGAAGTTTGGCCCGAGAAAACACTTACACAGCTTTCCAACTCTCTGCGAGTCGCTGGGAAACAAAGTGCACATACAATGGTGCGCGGCCGTCGTCGAAAACAGTGCATTGGTGTAGGGCTATTGCCAGGCCAATGCCAATAAGGGCTAGATCTGGACACGGATAGACGCAGAAAGTTTTTCAGTCCAAAAACAGGCAGAGCAGGCAGTTTTTTATTTCGCCCACATTTGAAGGGTTTTTTTCAGATCAGCTCAGATTCAGTGCATGGCCGCCGAAGAAGCCTGATTGAGTTACCCACATCAAGCCGTTCATACTAACCAAGCGACCTACTCGTTAAAGGCACTCTTTACGATAAACTCCGCCCCTAATTTTTCTTTGAAAAACAATGGTGCTAGCTCTCAGAAGCAGAACAGGGTTGAAAAACGGATCCGAAAGCCCTCCAAGAGGCAAAAAATGGTTTTGAAAATTAACCCAGTGGGCAAGGCCGGCCTCCTCGGGTTTAGTTGCTGTCATCAATACCGACACGGCTCTATCATTGCCACGCTTTAATCTGCGACTAGGCATTGTGTTGAACAATTTTTTGACTGGCGACGATTCCGTGGTGTTTCCTTCAACTAATTCTTGAATCTAATGTCTTTTTAAGGAAAAACCTTTGCTGATAATCGCAGGTAAAAGCGTGGCAGTGATAGAGCCGCGTCGGTGTTGATGACAACAACTGAACCGGAGGAGGCCGGCCTTGCTCACTGGGATAATCTTCAACACCGCTTTTTGCCTCTGGAAAGGCTTTCCATTACGTTTTTCAACACTGTTCTGCTTCTGAGGGCTACCGCATTGTTTTAAAAGAAAACTCAGGGACGAAGTTTATCGTGAACAGTGCCTTTAACTTTTCCAGGTTCTCCTTCTAAAGACAGAATTAATCCAAAATATACAGCGATCGGCCAAAAACGGAACAGAGCCTCAAATTCCTAGCAGGAGTAGAGACTCATATCTCATTGCAGTAGGATTTATAAGCAATATCTATGCATGAAATGGAGCAGCGGGAAAATGAGAATGAACGGCATTCAGCCAATAAAACGCATTGAAAGAGTTCCAACCCATTTGGACACGGTTCTATGTGGATACATATGCCGGATTCTAGCCGGAACTCTTTCAAGTCATTCAATAAGTTTTCAATGAACATTTTCAGATTGGTTACCCACCGTTTTGACAGCGTTTTCGTCCCCGCACATAGAGAATCGCAACTGAAAAACTAATCTCAATAAGAGTGTCTGGGTTGAAAATTTCTCATAACATGCAAAAACTTGACGAGAAGTGACAATGTTTTGGAGGCACTTGGAGTGAAATGTGTTAGTTCCAGTGGCTTGGCTGTCACAAGATGAAATCAATGTTGAGCGGCAACTAACCAATGAATAGCGAACATTAAGAACGAAACGGAATTCCCAGACCCTCGGCTCTGAAGAAGACGAAGAGAAAGGAAACGCCTACAGATGAATTCGTTCCAAATTCTGGAATAATGGCGCTTCACGGGCAGGGATCTTTCGCATTTCACACGTGCATTGCTCACATCCGCTTGATCAGATCTCTATAATTATGTTACACTTCTGGACAGCAGTACATTTTCTGGAAGGGCTACGCTTTTCGGCGCGTTCCCATAGCATACGTAGGTATTTGTAAACATTTATTTAGATGTTTATTCATGGACGTGACCTACGTGTAATAAAGCAGCAGCATGTATTGATGAAGCATCACACATTCACCAATAAACGGAAAATATTCAAATCATGAGAAAAACCATTCAGCTACATGTTCAGGGAACCCCTCTTGCCACCAGTTCTCCAACCCTGTTTTCAAAAGAATTGAAGGAAGGTTTGCGACGAAAACAATTTCCTAGCTTTCTCTTCATGCGAGCGTAGATTTGGTTATCAAAAAGTGAAAATAAGTAAAAAAAAACCCGGAAAATCGCGGGAAAAACGCTCGGAAACAAGGAATACCGGCTAAATGCTGGTGTCGGCAGGCCCCTAATTAACGAGATTTTCCTTAATGCTTCTTCATACGCCTTGCCTTTTGCTCTTAAAGTAATCAGTATTCTCCACGAATGCTCCGAAAATACTTTAGAAGCAAAATACGAATTGGCAAGACCGGCATTTATTGAAGTCTAGATACATGGAGGCGGGCGGACACCAAGCAATAACTTGTTCCAAAGCGTTGTTTCTGCAACTGTTCAATTATTTCCGCATTTGCGATGGCCAGATCCACATTCCCATGAGGATAGCACAACAACCGTTTTTGTCGCGAACCCTGCCTTTGAGTGGAGATTGGGATCAATCTTCGGTAAATGCTCGGTATAAATAGTTGACACTTACAGTTCATGGAAAAAAGTTACGTTTGCAAGCTTCGAGTCGTTAAATAGTATTATAAAAAGGATATCAAATGCAAGAAAATCGGGTGAGCAATCGCTAGCTTCCCAACATCGGGCTCTCACTTCACTGTTTGGACACCATGGGTCAAAACAGAAGTTTCTAGCAAACTTCGACCAGAGGGCATGCTTGTCCGGAATGCTAAAGAGGGGTATAAGGTTCTTCTCTATTATTTTCGAGCGTTACGGTACACATGCGATAGTTTTGCCAGAGTTCTCCAATTATCCAGAGATTGCTTTAGATTAGCATAACCACTCAAACAGTGGAACCGAGTGAGGGGGCCAGCAAATACCGGCTGACCAAAAACATTGCACTCGGACGAGTTCCGGTATTTACAGCCCCTTCAGCCGGTAAAAGGGGTGCCGCTTAGTCGGCAATTGGTGGTCCGCTCATCACGCATTCACTGCCCCCTTAGCCATTAGAGGTCCGCTCACCCGATAACAGTTGATTCTTGCGTGAGTGATATCGATCTACAGGAGCCCCTAGCAGGTCCTCCCCACACCCTAACGCGTTCGAGTCTTGCGCTTCACACCTGAAGCGTTAAGCCTTACCTTGTTTCGAAATTTATGAACTGACCGGCTGTGACACCCCCACGGTCACAACGAACCGTAGAGGATGAGAGTTCAATGGTTTGAATCGGGTAAATGACCATTCGTTCGGATGCCAGCACTCGAATCAACATGAAGCACACTTTGCCCGCGCTCTATGCGGCGCTGATTTGCTTCAGCTGTTCAGTGTTGGGCCAATGATATGCTTATGCCGGCCGCTCACCGCGCGAAGACATGCCTCTTATCCGGTGATGTAGTCTGCCCGTTCACCTGGCGATATGCTCCGCCACGGACTCATGACCGTCCGCTGGCCCCGTGAATTAAAGCACCTCGCCCGGTATTGCCCTCCATACCCAAAATAAGCCCTCCCGCTCAGCCGGGGAGCCTACTTATTCGCCCCCCTCTAACAGGGTTATTGTCTGAGCAAATGACACAAAAACGGTCGCAGCCTCCAGATTAGTGAAGAGAGTATCGGATTCGCTATAAGCACTCCCGAATATCTCCCCTAGGAAACGCTGTATGAAGGTGTGTAATACCGAAATCTTCCGTAATCGTCGAAGAAATAATGAGATCCGTCTTCATATTCGTGTTCAGCACCGCAAATAATCCGCAGACAAAGTCCAGACGGGAGTACTTCGGAGTTAAGACAAGCACCGGTCATCGTTTGACACCGTTCAAACTTCTCATTCCGGAATCTGTCGCTGGTACTCCCTGAGCAGAGAACTTCGCACACGATGAGTCAGGTCAAGCATGACGCTCTTTGCGGGATTGAAACAGGGCCAGCTGTTACGCGCGACAGCGTCGCTTGTCAGCCGTCGAGTATCATAAGGGGTCTGCAGAGTTGCAGCGACCGGCGAGTGGTGTTCGTGCGGCAGCTTTGACGCGGCGATAAAAAATTTCAGAACACTATTGTCGAGGCGTCGTTTGCCGCTCGCTGGTAGTAATCGTCGTGGAGTTGAAATACTGTGCGGTTTCCACACCCCATCGCCTATTCACGCCGCGTGGGTCGCAGCCGTAGCCCAATACCAATGATATTGCATCCCCAAAGTGCTGCTCGTCGTTGCGAGCAACGCCCCGACTTCAACTTTGCGGACCCCCTGATTTAGGGCGGGCCGTCGTGGGGTCAAGGTCTCCTTTCGATGCCTTTTTCGCCACGCTGTCTCCCAATGTAATCGATTCTGCATCTACCCGCCTTGCAAGTCGTCGTCAAGCCGCTACTTACAAGGGAAGTGTTTGGAGTGGTAAACGCACCTAGTAAAAACGACCAGTATCGTAGGTATCTCTTCTCGCTCAATAGTAAAAATGCGCAGTATCCCGGCTCGAGCTGCAGGTTCGAACAAGTTATGAGCATTTTTAAGCCTCGCGAAAAGGCAATGGTACCCATCAGCCATTTTTTTGCGAGTTCCAAAAAATTTCCTGGGATTTAGCCGAAAACTCGTATGTAGGGATAATCTAGGGTGGTGAACAAGAATCTGGAGCCAATTTGTCGAAGTTTCGAGGTTTAGTGTAAGTTACGGTAGGTAACATGTCATTTAGGGGGCAAAAGCCACCTTAGTATTTTGAAAATCGACAAACTGACGTTAAATTCGTATTCTCCACCCCGAATAACCCCGTATACAATTTTTGAGTAAAATCTGAGATTTTGGCCAAACTACCGCATACCCACCGTAGTCTACTGTAATTTGCTAAAAAAATCGATAAAGGGACTCCAGATTCGTGTTTAGCACTCCAAATAACCCCCAGATGAACAATTTGAGCAATATCTACCGTAGCACTCCGAAAATCTCTAAGGTGGCGTTTTTCCCTCGAAATTTTCCCCGGTTGGGAAGCTTTGAACGAAATTAGCCGAAAACTTTGGAAAATCGACTAATAAACTACAGATTCGTAATCAGCGCCCAAAGAAACGCCCCTGGGTCAACTTCAAGTCAAATATGGAAAATTTTTCTAAAACGCTTCCAGAGCGCTCTTATCGGTATAAATATTCGCCCAACCGAAAATCCGTACAAGTCCAAAACGCTATCAGCCTGGACAAAGTATGGAAAATGCGCCTGCACCCAAATTCTGCTCAGGGGAGTAGTTTAAGGCGCTGAACACATTTATGGGGTCCACTTCCGAATTTTCGAAAAAAAAAATTATTTTGGAGGGTACAAAAAGCACAAAAAATGAATTTTGAAGCTTGTAACTTCTTGGAACCTGCAGCTCGGGGCTGGATACTGCGCAGTTTTACTATTGAGCCACTAGAGATACTAACGATACTAGTCGTTTTGGCAGATGCGTTCACCACTCTAAACACTTCCCTTGTCAGAAGATTCTTAGCAAAAGAACAACCATCATTCCAACAGCTTAGCGATTGCGTCGTCAAGGATTCGATAAGGAGTCGGAACTTGGTGGGAAAGCGCTTCTCAGTTTGTCAAAGGATAGGTCTCATTTTGATTAAAGGCACAGTTCAAGATAAACTTCGTCCTCGAATTTTCCATGACAAATGCTTCTCGTGGCTCTCAGGAGCAGTACAGCGCCGGAGAAACGGGACGAAAAGCTACCCAGGAGCCGGAAAACGGCTTAGAAAAGTGAGCGAACCCCACCGCTTTGGGCAAGACCGGCCCCTTTCCTCGATGTGAACATTGAAACACTCGCGATCGTGAGATGAGCGATGAGTTCCGATCAAAAGCCCCGTTCTTCCCTTCATTCACAACTTCTGTCTTTAGTCAGGTGAGCTAGCATACATTGGCTGCAAAAGACGTAAGTTAAGTACAAGCCTCGGACAACTCGTTCCTTAGCTCAATATTTGAGAAACCATAACTCCGTTCCCAGAAGGTCTTGTACAATTCCAGAGACATCGTTGGAATCAGAATGATACCGTCCTCAAGATAGGCAAAGAAACCTAGAAGGGATTTCTATCGTTAACACTGCCCTTAAGAGTAGGTCTCTACTTGTCGAAAGCCGGTTTCAACAACTTGTTGCTTCTTTATGATTAACGAAAAACTTCCTTTCAACCACCTGTTGGCAATTTATTATCAGGTCTAACAGCTCTTTCATACTGCTTGTTCCGCTCTAATACAAAAGGTGAAAGCACCGTTTCACCCAGTGTTCACCCTCTTTCTAATTACTTGAGCACTTCCATCCAACTACTTTTTGCCCACTTATCAACAGAAATACACCATACTAGACATTGAATAAGTTGGAATCATCCAATGAATTTTTCTCATTCTGCCCAGGCCTGACCAATGAGATGTTTTCCCCTTACTGACACTCGAGAGGAGATTTCATTTTTCGGTTGACTCGGAATCATTTGATGCCCACGTATAGAACAAACCACTCGCCAGAGAGCTCAAAATCACAAGAAAAATTTTATCAATTTTTATATGGATCACAAATATCCTCTGAGCATACAAAATCGACTAAAACAATCATTTAATGAGTAGGATAATATCGTATATGTCACAATGGAAGAAAAGAGAGGGAACAAAAATAGGAAAGCCACTGGTCAATGACATCGCTTCATTCTTCAAGGTATCATATCCTAGGCGTCATCCCTCTTCAACGTTTCATGGCGCCATCCTCACACGTTCTTCATAATATCCGTGACCAAACATCTTGCCTGAACGTAGCGCGTTAGGGTTACCTTCAACAGCCAAGGCGACTGACTTTGTTTCACGTTCACCTCCTAATCATTTGAAAATTTATAAATCCCATCTATGTATAATTTTATGTCCGATTTTCATTTTTAGTGTTGTAGTTAAAGGCATCGTTCGCACTGGAAACCAATTTTCCTTTTTCAGGCTCAATTTCATGATTGAGCCCGGTAGACCACACTGGTAAACTTTGACGCGTCAAAAACGTTGGGCAATGAGGTTGGGAGGCGTCAAAGATGAAGATTCGCCACCAATTCTCACCAGTCATCTAGCACTTTTTCCTAGAATGTTGGTGCGACCGTAAGACAACATGAAAAATAGGTACGGCACGAACTCCACATGCAGAAAAACTCCGAAAATGACATTGACGAGGCCTCCAAAAGCAGAAAAACTTCAAAAAGGATTTTGGCGCCAAATTCAAATTCGTATTTACAATGTGTTCCGATTGACTTTTCTTTACAAATGAAGGTTTTTCATGGGCCCCTTCGACATTTTCGTTCACTAGATAGGCCAAGCTACACAAAAACATGAAAAAATGATGTACGGTTTTCTGCGCGTACGATGCCTTTAAAATGCTTAAAGAGTTGTTTGGACGCGTGCGCGCTTCTAGGTGTTTTCGAGAATGCAGAATGCCGTAGTAAGTGCAGAAGGCCTCGGGCTCTTGGAGCCAGAAGTCATGAAGAAAGGGGATTTCGTGTGAAAAAAATTTCTACGGGGTTCCCAGGAATAACATGGGACACCGTGGAGAGTGGGCGTCAGGGTCTAGCGAGGTTACGACTGGGCACAACGAGGGAGCGGTTTGGGGGGGGGGTATCGTTAAAAAGTTTGGCCTACGGAGGGAAAATGTGTAAATTTAGGGAGGGGATCGCAAGCATCCCTGGCTGGATCTTAAACTAGGAGGGGAATTTCGGTTTGAAAGAAGTTCCCAGATTTCGTATACAGTACCGTAGAGTCTACCAGTAGCGGGCTTATTCTAGTCGTGCGGCCACGTGGTTTGGTTGCCGTGACTCGCCATTATCAAGTGTCATGGACTAGCGTGGCAGATGAGGCTCTCGCCCCAAACCACACTCTATTGAACCAGAAAATTAGCCGGAAGGAGAAGATGGAGCGGGTCGCTGTGTAGGACCTCAGTGAAGCTACGAGAACTGCCTTCTTTTATTTTTAGACCCTAAAATTTGCTCTAGGAGAGGGGCGTAAACAGTTTTGATATTTTTCAAAAATTTCGGCCACCCGAATGGGGCCTAGCTCCGTTGACGGCTGCAAAAACGGTTGGCGCGATCCTGTAGACCGCCCTTTCTTCAAATTTCAATTTCGGAGTAGGAAGTTCACTATCCGCTTTCCATCCACGGTGCATCTCTTCCGCACAAACGCAGCCACATTAATAATTGCAGATTTTTTTTCTGAGCACTTTCAGAACTTTTTTTAGCTCTAAGGTGTATGTTACAAAAATCTCTTCAAAATAATATCAAAATTTTCCACCCCCCCCTACGATATTCCGTAGTGAATTGGAAAGCCGAATCGGGCGAAAGCCTAACCCGCACTGGCAATGCGCCACTTACACCGTACGGGATGCACTACTATTATCGGAGTCAATTTAAGGTCTGCAGTTGACAACCGCTGTCGCGTGGCGCATTGCAAAATCGTGCTGAGACCACGGGGTACCGACACGCTCGATAAATGACTGCCAACTTTTAGCACGAACCTAAAACCCAGCGATACCGCGATGTTGTCCACAATCGGTTGTCTTGAATTTCCTGTCAGTCGCACAACCGCAAGGATGATTGAGAACTGCAATACTATCTAAAAAGCAGTGGTCGTGATGAAATTGGCCTGCCTCCTTTTTATCTTTAAACCCTTCTCTGGATTCAGATTAGTAGGACCTACGTCGTTGATCTCTATAATCAAAAACATCAGCTGAAATTTGAATTCAATCAATGAAAAATGCAACTCACCAGCTCGAAATTTTCTGTCCTCATCTAGTCAAAACTTTGATTGAAGAGCTTGTTTTCTATGCTCAACTAATTTAATTAGTTAGTTTTGGATTTATTTCTGGCTGTGAACGTCAATGATTTTTGGCTCCTTAGCATGACACTGCAATATTTTCGGGGGGAGCTGTGCACGCGTGCACGAATTGGGAACTTAGGATAACAATAACTCTATTTTTGGTTCGCTTCTTAATGCGTAACCTTCGTGGTCTTTTAGTCAACTGCGGATCAAGCTGATTTTTAATGTTTTTTTTACAACTTTTTTCATCGCGGCCTTTGTCTTTAAAGACCCTTCTTCGAAATTTTGGTACGGTGGAATACAGTGCTTCAAAGACACATCCTAACCAATCCTTTCCAACGCAAAAGTGATGAAGTGAGGGAGATTGTAGTGGTAAGGCTGTCTTTCCCGGAGCATTGAATGGATGAGGATTGGAAAGAAAGCGACAGTCCTGGAAAGTTTAAAGGCACAGGACACCCAAGAAATATATTTTCAGATTTCATGCTTATCTTGGAGAGAGTCACACGCTGTTCACAGTGGTTGCTCTGAAATCGTACAATACCGCCTTTAAACAGAGTTATGGCTCTTCAGAGATGCCTAGATTTTGAGAGTGAAAAATTGGTGGACGAGTTGTCTCAGGCCTGTATTTCTCTTCACTCGCAATCGTTGCGCGAGAGCTAGTAGGGATAAGGGGACAGCCCGGCAGTGGACTGAGGAACGACGACTTGTAGGAATTAATCCACTCATCGAGCCGCTATCGAGTTCGAAGATTTGTTATGGGGTCGGGTCTGTGGTGGTGAGTGAAGGAGGTCGGGCCTGTGGTGGTCGCTTATATATCGCTTATTTGGAGGAATTGAGATCTCGCATTTGGCACGTGTTATACAGGAGGGGTCCTCTACAAAATTACATGAAAATCTCAAAATTCATATCTGAGGGTGTACTGTGCCTTCAAAGGCACAGTCCAAGCTCAAAGACGAAATCTGATATCTCCAAGTAATTGTGAAGTAGACCCACCCTATATAACACCTGCCAAGTGCGAGCTCTCAATTCCTCCGAATAAGCGAGATATAGGAGGAAGCCACCCTGGGGCGCCCACATCCGGAAGCCACTTTGGCACGCCCCTTTTACGATCTTTCGAGCTCAACAGTTTCAAGATGTGCTATTTTTCGATCAGTAGCCCCGTTCTTCCCTTCATTCCCAGCCTCTCTACCCATTCAGGTCGGCTCGCATACATTGGTTGCAAATGACGGAAGTTACAAGCTTCGGACAACTCGTCCATCATGCTTCCGTAGCTCAATTTTTGAGAGGCCATAACTTCGTTCCTAGAGGGTCTTGTACGATTTCAGAGACATTATTGTAATCAGCGTGGGGCCGTTTTCAATATAGGCAAAAAAAACAGAAAACCGATTTCGAGATTGGACTGTGCCCTTAAAGGCAGTGGTCACGATGAAAAACGTTATCGAAAAAAAAAACTACAAAAATCACCTTAGATCGAAAACAGCTGGAAAATATGAAGGTAGCGAGGTGAAAAACGGGCTAGAATTAGAGTTTTTGGGGCCCAAAAGTACCAGATCGTGCACACGTGCACAGCGCCGCCCAAAAAGATCGCAGTCTCATGCCGAGCAGTCAAAAATCATCAACATTCAGAGGAAGAGATAAATGCACATTTACCTAATAAGAACAACTGAACAATGAAAGCAAGCACTTCGGTCAACGTTTTTGACTAGATGAGTTCATAAATATTCGAGCAGGTCAGTCCGAAGGTTAAGGTTCATTGATTGAAATTCAATTTTAAGCCAACTGATGCTCTTGATATTAGAGATCATCGATGCCGATGATGTGAAGTGGGCTCGTCCAACATCAAAAGACAAGAAAGTTCAGGCCTCAAATTGGGCCCAAAACAAGGTTTTTTTCGCGATTTTTTATAGGTCCTACTACTCTAAACCCAGAAAAGGGTTTAGAGAGGTAAAGAAGACAAGCATATTTGATCGCGACCACTGTCTTTAATGAAATCGGTGCCAGTGAATAACAAAATTATGCTCACACATTCGTGAGGATATTGCCGAGAACGACAACGGAACCTACCTCGAAACAACTGGGTAACTTCCCCCGAATCGAGGAAAGGCGGAGGGGACACCCGGCCAGCAGGCCTTCCCTTGTTCTTCCGATCGCCGGTCTTCCCCATGCTGTCGCAACCCAATACACATTGTTCATTGATTGATCAAAAACCAGCTTGCCAAAACTCAATTTGTTCAACAGTTTCCTGTTCTTGGAAAACTGGAACAGGGCCAAAAATGTTCACCTCTGACGTAGGATACAGAGAAGCTTGTTATCTCCCTTGAAATTTGAACAGATATACCTTACACAGCCCTTGAGTGACAGATCTGCCCCCTCAACTTGCGATGTGCGACACCACCTCGAGACTAGCCAGACTGCATCACTGTATACGCTGCTGCTGTTTTCTCGTTGATCATGCTCGGGGGAGGCCATGAGAACAACCGTAAAGCGGAATTCCCTTGTTCTCTCCCCGAATTGACTGTTTCGAACGCCTTATCGTTGTGTATAATTTGAGGGAAGAGGGGCGAGAAGTCATTTTCCGGGGGGACGTCTCGCTCCTCTCCCCTCGACCTGAGAAATAAAAACCAAATCAGGTCTATTGTCCTCGGGAACTTCCCCACAAATATCTAAGTGAGGAGTTCAAGAGAAAATGATGCATGAAGGACTTAGAAGGTAGAAGAAGCTTTCCTGCCAAAGAAAAGAAATTAGAATTATTAAATCACATTCTATGTTAACGAACTGGGTCAGAGAAACTTGTACAAAACCAAGAGACAGGGGAGGTAGATAAGCCTTGACATACAAGCGGAAAGAAGTGTGAAGATAATAAAGAGCTTTGATCAATGCTTCTATTGCTGGTCTTCTCATTTATGTACTTCGAATGCGAACTTTGCGTAATGAAGGAAAAGTGTGCGTTGGGGGGAGGACCAGAGGGGGAACATACTTCAAATCTATCATTCGCCATGTCTGACCCTGTGACTACAAAGACGTTGTATAGTAAATCTAAATAGAACATGTTTTTCCCCTTATTCGAACAAGATCCAGGTTTCAGCTGTTTGTGTCGCTTTTAGGTTCGAAATATGTCGTCCTCTTACGAGTGTTGAAAAGTGCTGATAAAGCTAAAAATTCGAAAGCAACCAGTCGGCCGATTCCTTCTTCACTCAATTTCCAAATTAGAACGACTGTATACTTAAAGGAACGAGAAAAAAGAAAAAACGAGGAAGACCTGGCGTTTGTAGAGCAGCGCCACAGCAGATGGCCTTGAAGCGGGCGGACTGTCGCGTTGCGGCGGCGTGTCGTATTGATCGCCGCTGACCAAGTGAGTTTGTGCTTAGTTCACGGTCAATTACCAGCTTGTTTGATAAGAATTTCTAGTGACCATAATGTCGCGGAATTGGAGCAGAGAAGAGACGCAACTTTCAGCGAAAACAGCGGATGACAAACAGCAGACCTAATCGAAACACTCTTGAAAGAGGTACAACAGTAAGACACTGTTAAGGTTGGAGTAAATGGAGAAGGCAGAAAAGGAGAAGTTGATTGAAAAGCCGGATACTAGGTCGAACGTCGAGATGATAATGATATTGATTCGATATGCCACGTGTACTAGCAGAAGTTGTCGATTCCTTGTCGAGCTTGTCTGAGCTCTCAAAGGTAACAGTTAAGTTGTTGGTCTTCACACAAGTTGTTGGACCGTTACTGACAATTTGAACCTCGCTTCCAAAGAGGGTTTTAAGTTGCTGTCCCGATCCGCGCACACCAATAGTGGGTGATTAGTTGGATGATTGGTTTTAAAGGCAGGATTCGCGATAGAGAGGATTTTTGAGCTCTCTTCACGAGAATGTAGATTTGGTCATCATAAAAGTAAAAATGAATGAAAAATCCCGAAAATTTGCGGGCAAAGCGCACAAAAACAGGGTATACTGGCTAATTGCCAGTGTCGGCCGCCGGCCCCCTAATTAACGAGATTTTCCTTAATGCTTGTTTGTCCGCCTTTTATTTTGCTGTCAAAGTCGCCAGTGGGCGCTGTGCTCTGATGGATCCGTTGTGAGTACGGATACCAACGATTTGGATGCAAATATTTTTAGCATTTCGCGGTCGGAAAAGCTTTTCAGTGTGACCAGGTACTCATTGATCTTGGAGGCGGCCACATTCATATCCCGATCCCAACACATTATTGTATTATCATCGGCATGCGCGACCACCTTAATATCCTGGGGAGAGGCGGGCATGCCTTCGAGGTACAGACTGAAGAGGGCAGGCGATAAAACGCCGCCCTGCGGGACTCCAGCACCAATAGGAATACTATTCGAAACGTGGTTCTAGAACATAACTCAAGCTCGTCTTCCCTTAGTGAATGCCGTTATCCTGCGCTTTTGCCACGGCGGTATTGAAGAATTCAGTAGGTTGCTTGACAAGACTTCAAGGTTCACTATGTCAAAAGCCTTAGTGAGATCCAAGGCGACAGCTACAGTTCTCTGTGGCTTCTGGGCATTGAACCCATCGATGGCAAAGCCAGTAATTCCCAGCAGAGCTGTCGTGGTGGAATGCAGCTTTCCGAATCCATGCTGAATCACATGCTTCTCATTATTCTCCGCCAAGTCCTTTACGATCAGTTTTTCGGCTACCTTTGCGAACGTGGACAGCAAGCTAATGGGTCTGTATCCCTTGACTGGACACTGAGGTTTTCCCGGCTTGGGCAGCGGCAAAACGTTAGCTGTCTTCTAATTCTGTGGGATGGTGCACGATCTGAACGAGGTGTTTATCAAATCAGCGAGAAGCGGAAGAATTTCATTCCGTATCTTCTTCAAGACAAAAGGACATAACCCGTCTGGACCAACCGCTTTTGAATTCCGCATATCCTTTATAACCTTCTCAACTTGCATCGTAGTGAACGCTTCGGCCGTTCTCACAAGCGGGAGGTGGCACAGCTCTCGTACAGTCACCCTATTCTGCGGACGACGCTTTGCACTGGTGATGAAAAAACTTCTCCCGAGCGCATAAGCGGCTTCTTTTCCTGATTTGAATACACCGTCGTCAAATTTGATTGTGGAGACGGTAGCAGGCGAGCTCTTACCCGAGAGCTTCCGTAATGCTTTCCAGGTAGCTGCACTGTCCGTCTTGAAATCCGACTGCCCGCTGAACTTTTCCCGCTCTTCTTTCTTGTGCCTGTCTAAATGCTTTCTGAACCCATCGTCTAGTTTAGCAACGACGGGGTCCAGGTGGTTGACCGCTCTCCTGGCATCTCTTGCCCTGATCTTATCGAGGATCTCCCTTGTGACATTTAGATAGAAAGTCTTGACGCGGCCGACAGGATTGGCCGCTTTCATGGCTCTGCGGATCACATCAGATAAATGGCACTCTTTCTGGTGCACGTCGCCATTCCACGGGTAATTTGCCGGCAGGCGAAGCGCAAATTCACTGAACAGGCTGCAGTCTGCTCGGCCTAAATTAGGATAAGAACGTTTACGAACACCAGAGTAGGGAGCGAGAAAATTGGAGAGATTGGTATGGATAAAGACGGAGACATGGTCATCCGCCAAAGTAGTTAAGGTGGACCATGAGCACGAGTTAGAGAGATTGGACGAGACAAGAGATATGTCTGGGCTGGAAGATCGGCCTTGTTAAGAAGGCGAGTGGGCTCGTCGTCGTTTAAGATGACCAGGTCACACTCCCCTGCCCGATCTTCGACGTCCTTTCCTCTAGCGTCAGAATCAAGCGACGAGCAAAAGGTGTGAGCACCAAAATCGCCCGCGAAGACAAACGAGGATGACAGGGAGCAGCCCTTCAGCTGCTCGAGTAGAGGAATAGGATTGTAAGATGGGGGGCATCAGGTAATGGGTGGAATATATATGATGAAAAGAGAAATAGGTGTTTTAAGAGAGAGATGGATTGGAAGGTACTCGAAAGTACCATCCGTGGGGAAAACTTTGAAATTGCGTTCAGTAAAGTGATTCCCCTTAAATTATAGATTTCGTGCTATCAAAAGTAGCAGATAGTTTGCGGTAGTCGCATAAGTCAGAACTGTCACACGCAGGAACAAAAAGTAGTAAAACTAAAAACCAAAAAGCCAAAGTTGGAATAAAACGGCAAAAGGTCTTCAGAAGATCGAATTTCTGGAGAAATCTCGATCGACGGCAGCATTCCACGCCGGCGATGGAAATGGTTGAGACTATTTCCCGCCGCCGCTCGCTGACGGCGTCGCTTAGGGAAGCGCTGCTTTCGCAGCGGCAAAAACACTGCGAGGTATCCGCGTCGCTGTCGCACGACACGATGCCTACCTCTTCCGCTGCTTGGCGCTCCCTATTCTCCACCATTTCTGTGCCCCAGCTAGATTCGCCGCGGTGCTATTTTGCAGAGTGCTCCATGGTTTAGGCAAAGAAAAAACTCTATTCGCTGCCGAACACGTCATGACCTGTCCACTGGCAAAAACGTGATGAAACACATAATGGATAAACGGTCGCTGTTGCCTGTTTGGGAGGCCCCCAACGCTGTAGCTACTGCTGACAGCAGGAGCTGCTGCAAATTAGCAGCAGCTTCTGCTGATTGTGCTCGGATACAAACCCTTTGTTTATCCTGACACACGTGAGTTTGGCAGCCCATCTCTCCTCGTGCATGCTGACACTCTCCTCCATTGATTTGTTTAATACTAGTCAACATTGCAGCATCCTCTTGTACAACGGCGGTGGGTGTATGTGTAAGGCGGCCAGTCTCACTGATTGGGCAGTCGGCCGTTTGAGGCAGGTTCAGGGTGACCTTGCATCATGTTCTGGACGAAAATTCTGAACGCTGAGGGGATCGTCCTCATGACCCATTGCGAACAAGGGATGAGCGGAATTGAGCGTTTTGCGTTCCGAAACCCGTAGTTTTGAGTGTTTTTGGCATTCCGCGTTCTGCATTCCGAAAACCGCGGAAAACGCTGCAGAATGCGAAAAAATTGGGCCATATGAGGCGGGAGAAAACATCAGATGATTTCTGAATTACTTCGCGTTTCGCGTTCCGAAAAAACCGAATTCCCGCGCAATTTCAGGCGTTTCGCGCCCGATTTTCGAAACCCGAGAAATCAATTTCTGTTCAGAAACCCGAAAACCAATTTCCCAAAAATTGTATTTTCATTCGGCTCATTCCTGATCGCGAGGAAAGCCTTCTCGTTGCAGACCGAAGCAAGGTTTGCCTCTTTGCTGCTGGCAGTGAAAAGGATCATACCCAACTTCACCTCTGGCATTCGCTCGCGTGTTGCCCCGGAGGACGTGGCCAATTTCGCGTCCATTTTCGTCGGCGCTAGACGTTCCACATAATCGCGCCGGCGAGAGTCGAGTGCCCACAAAAAAGATTGTGGGCAATGCCCACAAAATCTTTGTGAGCATTGTGTGGATTGTCTCGCCCCAGCTAGCGCCGGCACGGAGGAGGCCTGGGCGGTGGCGTGTGCGGTCGCGTCGCGTGCGCCCGCGTGTTTTCTTTCTCTCCTGATCATCACCTCAATCTTCCTCCATTTTCCACTTTCTTCTATAAGCTCATGTCTAGTGAGGCTCTTAAGGGAGTTACTTTTAGTTAGCCTAACTATTCTGGAAGAAGTGTAACTCTCTAGAACCGTTTTTGGTGTAAAACCAATTATGGTCTTCGCATCTGTCTAAAACCACACCGAAAGGAGTTACAGACGTTTTTCGTCAGATTTCTGTACCTGTTGTACCTTCCAAAACGTGCACTAGTCTTTAGAGAATTTGGAAACTGACCTCATAATTGTGTTCAGCGCCCAAAACAACCCCTCTGGCCCAAGTTTGGGTGAAGGCACATTACCCAAACTTTGTACAGACTGATAGCGTTATGGATTTGTACAGATTTTCGGTTGGGGTTTATTCATATCAATTAGTGGGCCCCGAAAGCGTTTTTAAAAATGTTCCAGATTTAACTTAATACCCTCCCAGTTGTGTTATTTGGGGCGCTGATCACGAATTTGGGGGTTTATGTGTCGATTTTCTGAAATTTTCGACTTGATTCTTTCGAAGCTTTTTTAGGGAAAATTTGGTGGCAAATCGCGACTTTTGACGATTTCCGAAGTGGTACGCTAGATACAAGTTAAGAATTTGCCACCGGCACAAAATTCTCACGGAAGTGTAATGGTTTTTCTTTCAAGAGTTCTCCATGTTTACTGCCTGATACCGTGACATATTGATATTGCCCCCGATTGCCACTTTTGAGCAGGATCCGATTTTTTTTTCTCAAAAACACCCTAAAATTTCATTGGGGTGGGAACTATACTTCGACCAAATCGAATGATTCGTAAATTAAATATTCGATTAAAGAAGGCGAATTCGAATCATTCAAGTCGAAAATTAAAAAGGCCATTTCCGAATTATTTGGAAAATCGAATATTCGAAAAGTGAACATTTCCGAATTATTCGCAACACCGAACGTTTGAAGAAAAAAACGATTCCCGATTTCTTCTAGAGTATGTCAACGAATATTTGGAAAACGAATATTC
The DNA here is from genome assembly GCA_029168955.1 of Aplectana chamaeleonis. Lineage (NCBI taxonomy): Eukaryota > Metazoa > Nematoda > Chromadorea > Rhabditida > Cosmocercidae > Aplectana > Aplectana chamaeleonis. The sequence goes on along the minus strand of JAPDOI010000004.1, from coordinate 3,141,248 downwards.
GGTCGAATAAACGAATAATCGAATATTCGAATAATTAAAGTATTCGAAAAAGTCAATTTTTCGAAAAGTTTGCTTATTCGAATATTCGAAAGAGTCAATTATCCGAATTATTCGTTCCTTCGAATATTCGGAAAAGTCAATTTTTTGAATAATTCGCTTATTCGAATATTCGAAAGAGTCAATTATCCGAATTATTCGTTTATTCGAATATTCGGAAAAGTCAATTTTCTGAATAATTCGTTTATTCGAATATTCGAAAATTTTTATTCGTTTGATATCCCCTAATTTATTCGTGATTTTCTTCTAGTCTGATAAGGAGTATTTAGAAATAAATCTGGGGTGGTAGTAAATGGGTAGATAACCGCGAGTTAACTCGCGGTTAACTGCAGCTGACCGTGAGCTTTTCAGTTGACGATTTTCAGGAAATGCGCCAGGCATTTCTTAAACTAAGCACACTCACTGCATGAGCCACTAGATACGCATTGAAAAAAAATCAAAAAAATGGTCCGCTCTGCCTTTTTTTTGGAGAAAAATTGGTGATTTAGATTTTTTTTTTCAATTTTTTTTGAGCTTTTTTCAGCTCGCGGCAAGTCCGCGCAAAACAGCAACTTAACGTGAGCTGACAGAAAAATTGGAAATAGTGTGTGAATGAAGGAAAAGATGTATAGCTTCCGAAAAAGTCGTCCGGAGGACTTCCTTACGCTGCCGTTTGGTTGCAGGTTTGCGCGGGCTTGACGGCAGATCACCTACGATAACGCGTTTTCCTTACGCTTACGCTTGCTGAAAAGTATGCAAGTCGTCGTGAATGGGGTGCAGGACGTTTATGATTTGGTGCAGTACCACAGTGTGAGTGTGCAGGATGTGTGCAGGACCTCACTGGGGGTGTGCAGGACTTCACTGAGAGTGTGCAGGATCCCATTGGGAGTGCGCAGGATGTGCAGGACCCTACTGGGTCCTGCACCTCTACTATATGTACTGCACACATGCACATGACACCCTGCACACTCCCAGTGAAATACTACGCACCATCTTTGGGCCCTAGAAACTCTGATTCTAGCCCGTTTTTTACCGTGCTACCTTCATAGTTTTTCAGCTGTTTTCAATCTAGGCTGATTTCTATAGTTTTGTAGATAACGCTTTTCATCGCGACCACAGCCTTTGAGCCACACTCACAAGCGGCGAGGTAGAAGAGGAAGAAGAGGAAGAAGAAGAAGAAGAAGATGAAGAAGAAGAAGAAGAAGAAGAAGAAGAAGAAGAAGAAGAAGAAGAAGAAGAAGAAGAAGAAGAAGAAGAAGAAGAAGAAGAAGAAAGAAGAAGAAGATGAAGAAGAATAAGAAGAAGAAGATGAAGAAGAAGAAGAAGAAGAAGGAGAAGAAGAAGACCAAGAAGACGAGGAAGACGAGGAAGAAGAAGAAGAAGAAGATGATGAGGAAGAAGAGGAGGAAGAGGAAGAAGGGGAGGAAGAGGGGGAAGAGGAAGAAGAAGAAGAAGGGTTTGAGAAGTACAAGGTGTCTAGAGGGTAGACGGAATCCGTGAATAAACAACGCAGTGGGGTCCGAACGATCAAATGGTGATTCCGAGCAACAATTGGTTTTGGGGGGGGGCAACAAGGGGGTTTACGGGGGAACAAGGGGACCTGTGGGGGGACAAGTGATCGTGCGGGGCAACAAGCGATTTAGGGTCAGCAGTTGCTCTTTCGGGGCAACAAGTGATTTCGCGGGGCGACTAGTGATTTAGTGGGGTACAAGTGGTTTTGTGGGCACAAATGCTCACAATCGCCCCACACTTTCCATGTCGCGCCCCAGAAAAATGACTTGTTGCCCAGGTGTCACTGGGCAACAAGTGAGTTTGTGTAGGGCTACACGCGAGCGAATGCCAGAGACAAAAGACGGTGCTGGTCCAAACTCTCTCCGTTTGCAGAACAGGCTGCCAATAACGAGGGATTGAACCCCAGCATACATACGTTGGCAGCCGTTAGTTGTCAGCTCCTGGACCAGTAGCGATCTCACGATGTGGTGACTTCAAAGAGGCAGCCAACCTGAGGTCGATGACGCCTAGATGCCTCCTATGGTTGCCACCTTAGAACGAGAATAAATCTCGAAGGGTATCGTTTAATGCAAAACTCTCATTAATCGAAGGATTGACCTAACACAGCTCCAACCTTTGCGACGGATGCCCAACAGAGCGCCTTAGACCAATAGGTCACATGTTCATGTGTTAGGGACTCTTTTGTTTTCCTAAACACACTCCCTCCACAGTTCTTCGTATTCATTGTAACTTTGATCAAACTAGCTGAACTAAAATAAGAACGTAAAGGCCAACCGAACAATGCTCGACACGACGCGGTTGAGTCACGGCTCTTGTAAACAAAATTAATGATAACCATTTGATAGAGGGTAGGGTATAAAAGAACGGGAGAGCGGTGTGTCTTCATTCACATATTGTCCTTCTTCAGGGGTGAGCATTTGAGGACCTGCCTGGACTACGAAGAAGGAAAACAGCACCACCGATGGTCAAGATATAACAAAATCGAAAAAAAAACTTATAAAATTATAGAGCCGCCATGCGACCGCGTCGTGTCGAGTAATGTTCGGTTGGCCTTGACGTTCTTATCTGAATTAAATATGAGTTTTGAGAGAGTGCAAATGTGTCTATCTTTCAGATTCAATAAGTTTTCAATCTTGGACTTGGATAGCGGGATTTTGGAATTTGCCGCGAAATCATCAAAGCGAGAGAATGTTGGATTTAAAAAACGGTTTTAAAATTTTTTTGTTGGATGACCTTTTACCAGTATAGCCACGATACACAACACTTTGTAGTATGATTGTCGAGGAGCCAACCACGTGGTTTTCCACAAGGTGAACCGAAGAGTCCAAAGAATTTTTTTTTAAATCATGGACTATATTTTTTCCTGAGTCTGTTTCACGCTTCCCAGTCAACATAGAAAGAAGTTAACATGAAGAGGAGGAGGAAAACTATATTTAGATAAAAGCCGGACTTACTTAGATGAATAATCATACAGCATTTAGTAACTAGTACACAAGGACCACCTAAGTTCCATGTCTTTTCAGGAGAAGAAAACCGTTTCTCATCCACCTTTCTTAGATGGCTTTGTAAGCAAGTCTGATTATATTTGTAGTGAGCGATTATTGGGAAAAATCTGAAAATGGTTGAGTACGGCCATACCAACTTCTTGGAAATTGAAGTTGCGTTTACAATAGGAGTAAAGCACGCGACATCTATAAAGGAGATGTATTCATGACAGCTACGCACAATTTGACATCAACCTCCCACTAATCTTCGCGAGGAATCATTGAAACATCAATAAAACCTTCAATAGTTTCGCCTGTGATTCCTATCAGCTGACAGCGGAGCTGGATGGCCACCAGCCAGCGGGTGCAATTTTTCTTGCTCACCTACATAACGAGATAGGCCGCCGTGCTGTGCTGGGGTGATAAGTGGACAGCGGACTGGTCGGTTCGCGAGCGCTCCACTGCCCTTTCTTGCAGCGCACTTGCTTCAAACAGTCAGCACCGTTGGACGTGCTCGACCCCACGACCGAGGTATGGACCCAGCTCCTCTTCGCTCCGCGGGCTATTTCTGTTTCTTCTGCGGCGGTGAGCGAAGTCCCCACCCGTTTCTTGCAGTCAGCCATCTTACAAAAGAACGATCTCTGCTGCCAGGTGCCTGACTGCAATGGTCATTAACTTGAGCGCCGCCTGTGCATTTCTATGCCGGCCCGTTCACATTGATAGCCGATCAGTGATTGACACAATCACCACGCAGTGACAGCCGCTAGCTGCCACCCTCCGGGGGAATAGCTATTGACCTTGCTGACAACTAGGGGTTGTACCACCCTTTGTATTGCCCAGGGACACAACCCCTATTGTTCCGACGTATGTACTACCCCCGACTGTATGAGTTGCTGAAGTTTTTAAATTGAAATTGTGAAGAGAAAATCCGCTTCATGTTATGGAATTTTCCAATAATTGTTTGAATACTCTGAATTGTTTCCGGTAGCAGAATTTTATAAAAGGACTGCAGAGTTTCAAAGGCCAGGATTCGATTCAAATATACTGCGCTCAATAGCTCCAAACGTCTCTCCTTTTTTAATGCCTCTCGGATGTTCGCCAAGCCCAAATAAAAAAATCTATGCTCTCAATTAGTCTTTGTCTGAATGGGTAATTGTCGCTGAGGACGCCAAACTGAAAGTTGCTTGCGAAACGCAACACACAAAAATACGTACCACTGAAGAATCTCCGTCAGTAGCAAACTCTGGTGAAATAGCTGCACAGTTTTAAGAAAAGCTGAAAAAAGTGCCAGACAAGAGAAAGCTGACGCTCCTCAAGGCACAGCACTAGAACACGCAAAACAGGTTTATTTCTTCATATTTTGCAGACTCCTTGTTTTCTAGTCGGTCGTTCTTGTCGACATTTACTGTCGGATCTTTCCACAGCGATCGGTGTTCACGAAAAATCTAATACTTCGTTAAACAGTGAGTTAGAGTTCCTCACTTGAATATTTCTGACTTGTCATGATCTTCCCACTTCATTCGTCACTCAGTTTATCGAGTGAACCCTGCCACGAAATTGTCGCGAGCTCTGGGACTTTACACCTTCATAACCACACGATCAACCTTGAAAACAGCATTTCGAAAAAAAAAACAGGAAGCTAAATCAGATCATGACCAAGATTTCTTGATTCTACAGAGTGGTTTCTATATATGGTGGCAATGTTCCAGATCTCATCCCGTCGGCATATGTGCGTGTCCAATCGCCCTTCCATGTCTGAACTTTTCTCTGAACCTCCCTCTCGAAATGTACCTAGTGCAGGGCGTGAAATCGTTTTCAAAATGAATGGTGGGCAGAATATTGTGGGGATCAGAATTCGTACGCAATAAATCGCCTCGTAGTCATCCTCCATGACCGTTCGTACTTCCCGTATGCGAACGTAAAGACTGCCAAGTTCCATAAGTGGGCTCTCTCAATTTCAGCGCACCCATATTTTTGTTATTGCTTCGCATTCCCTGCTCAGAATTTTCAACCCTAGTTACGTTTTCCACAGTAACATACATTGAAGGGCATGCAAACAGCCGGTCAGCAAGGGTAATGGCTTCGATAAGTAGCTGTGAATAAGGCGACTCATTTTATCACAAGGAAAGACTTCATTCCTTCGCATCGGTCAATCCTTACATTCTCAAAAATCTTATGTCACACAAGAAATCCTGCTAAGGCGGAAAGAAGGGCCTTCTCGTCTTGTACTGCAGTCCCTTCTGACGCTGCTGTCACAGTAAGCTCTTGACCTATCATAATCTGTAAGAAACTGGACATCCAAAATGTATCGTGAACACTGCCCTTAAGCCACTGATGATAACCGTTTCCTTATTCAGAGGGCTAGTGAAATCGTTCACGCAATCCATGTTACTGAGGAAAACATGTAATTAGGGTTGAAACTTCTGAGTGTGGACATACAGGCGGCATGCGGTTAAAAGTTCTGCAACTAAGTTTTTGACTTCTTATTGATTTTCGAGAAAAAAGATAATGAATGGATTCCATCCATTTTTTCAAAAGAGTTGGTATTATTCATACAGATCGGCAGGATACATGTCTGCGGTTTGTAAGGATGGATTCTTGTTTTACAACAACATTTCATCGAGTAACATAATGTTTCGTAACTAAGAGTGGTGACACTTCTCGAAAAGATCTCATGAGGCTTCAAGTTTTCTCAATTGTGATCTTCATCTCGGAATTTCGCAGAGGTCTTTTACAAGGGGCCGCCTCAGAAAACGAGGGGCCTGCACAAGACTGCAAAGAGATTTTTTTCGGAATTTTCAATTTTATGGTTTTCAAAATAATCCCTCTTTCTAAGATTATGATACTGCTATGCCAGCGAGGTTGATAGGTGGAAATGTTATTGGTGTTCTGACGTTTCGACCTTCACTTCTTCATCAGAGGCCTAAAAAGTAGTTCGAGATTAACCGATCTCGTGAATCTGAACTACCAAGCGCCTCCTCTCACTCCGACAGTTCTGAAGCACTGTGAGGAGCAATGCGGAGGCACTCGCAAAGGAGGATCGGTAACCCACCTCGCAAGTCCACTTTTACGCGGAATAGGTCCGCTGCCGTTGTAAGTAATCGAGTAGGCAGGAGTGGGATGTACCTTGCTTCCCTCCTATGAATACAGTCAGGAAAAGACATGTTATAACTCACAGTGCTGTACAAATGGCAAAAGATCACTGGTTATCATAGGCCGCTCAACTCTGCTTTTCATTAGTGGGTCCTTTATGTGAATCCAGAAAGCCTCTAACGTTTTTCTTGCCGATACTCCAGTTTTGCAAGCTAGAATTGTACACTTCACATCGTACTCGTCACCGTTTTGGTCCTCCATTTTATGTCTCCCAAGTGGAGTTTTTCGGTCATTGCGTTTCTTGCTAGCTAAATGCTCCTTTAGACGTACCGCCAACACTCTTCCACTCTCCCCTATGTAGAGTTCGCGCAATCATTTTTGTCTGATGAATGAACGGGGCTGCGACGGTAGATCAGTCGCGAATCGAAACCCCATTCTCTAGTGAGGCCGCCAACTCCACACGTCCAGCCGCCTGGTCCATGCGTAAGACTAAAATGAAAACGGAAACTGTAACTTGCGCTGCATGTCTGACACGCGAGCTGGTAAATACTGCCAACCTGACTGCAGTCACCGCGTCTTCCATTGGGCCAAACGATGCAGTTATCTGAGAAGCAGCTCTTATCGTAAAGTCTATTCCTCACTGATTGACTCTTTATGTTGTTGTTAGGGATGTTAACTAAAACAATATCGTCGTTTAGTTGTGCTCGTACGATGCATTGCTGTATAGCATCAGATACTCTGTCCGAGAAAAACGGTATACACAGCGGATATTTGTTTTGACGCTGTGGGATCGAAAGCGCATTTCTAGCTCTACGTCTGTTTTGAGGTATTACGTGCCCGTCCATGGTTGCTATATTTACCGCAATCATGCGTGGTTCTAACCGTTCTGCTTTACCGGTGCACACACGTGTTGCCTATCTAGCATATTTCTCACAACGGCACGTTTAGCGGCACTCGGATGGGAAGATGTGGCGTGAAGCAAGATATTCTTTGAACTGGGCTTACGATACCACTTGATGCTGTATTCGCCATTACACACTTTCACTTAAGTGTTGAGGTAAGGAAGCCAACCATCTTGAGGTACTTTCCGTGTGAGCATATATTCTGAGACTGTGCATTCAATTACCGGAAGCACTCATCCATTTCGGATTACGAGGACGTTGTTGTGAAGCAATCGTCGATGTACCTGCAGTACATTAGTGGGCGACGTTCCAGTATTGGATGTTCTATTCTGCTCATGAAGCAGACTGCTAGCACAGGAGCAGGGCGCCGCCCCATGGCTAACCCTCTTATCTGCGAAAAATATGTTCCTGCCCATTTAAAGATATTGCAACTCAGACATTCTTTCATCAGAGTCATGATGGTTCTCTTGTCGAGTTCAGAGGTCACTATGTCTGTAAAATGCCTATACAGGAGTTTGGATAGGGCGTGCAACGCTTCATCGTTCTGGACATTCGTGTATAGTGATGTAACATCGATGGACTCTATAATGCAGTTGTCATCGAAATTAGAGTTCCGCAACGTATCAATAAATCTGTTGGTATTGGGCAGGTGAGAGGGAATGAAAGCTAGCAGTTGGTTCACGATAGTATTGAGGAACTATTCGGTCAGTTGGTCCACCGACGCAACTTATTATTGGTATTATCTTGTAGGTTTCCGCCAACGTAGATGACATGTCGAGAGACGTGACCTTATGCGCCTTAATCAGGCTATAATAGACTGGACAGCTGGCATTGTCAAGCTTAAGCCCGCGTAGAGATCTGTTCTTCAAACCAGCAGACCTTCCCATGGTCTTTCAGACTTGATTAAGGCGTCTGCATTGAGCAGCGAATTCCGTCGCGGAGGATGACTGATACGTAGTGGTATCTCGCAAATGTAATTCTGTTATCTCGCGATCCAACGACTGTGGTATAACCACAAATTCTCCGCCTTTGTCACTGACAGAAATGCGTATACTATCATTTGATCGTAACTGCCGCAACTCGCTGAACCCTTGCCACTGTTCATAGCTAAGATTGGTGTTTCGAACCGTTCGGAAACGATTCAGTACATCTAGTACACCTGTTGATAGAATTCTGAACTTGGCATCGCTCTCGGGAACTGGGGCTGGCTCTCTATAGAGAGAGTTGGGAAATGGTACAATAGGAAGTTGTCAACCAGCATAGTTGCCTGCAGGTGGTAAGCTGTTATTGACATTGCAGACGCCTTAATCAAGTCTGGATGACCATGGGATTGTATGCTGGTTTGAATGACAGATTTCTACGCAGGCTTAAGCTTGACAATGCAAGCTGTCCAGTCTTCTATAGCCTGATGAAGACGCATAAGGTCATGTCTCTCGACATGCCATCTACGTTGGAGGAAACCTACAAGATAAGACCAATAATAAGTTGCGTCGGTGGACCAACTGACCGAATATCTTGGTTCCTTAATACTATCGTGAACCAACTGCTAGCTTTCTTTCCTTCTCACGTGCCCAATACCAACAGATTTATTGATACGTTGCGGAACTCTAATTGCGATGACAACTGCATTATAGAGTCCATCGATGTAACATCACTATACACGAATGTCCAGGGGTGCGTTCCAAGAAGATTTCCATGGGAGGAAAAATGGGTCTGATAAGATATGACGAATGATAGGCCGAAAGACATGTTCATTTTAGGTGGCCTCTCAAACTATCATTGGTTGGTATCACTATCAAATATAATTTCCTCCCGTGGAAATCTTCTTGGAACGCACCCCAGAACGATGCAGCGTTGCAGGCTCTATCCAAACTCCTGTATAGGCATTTTACAGACATATGGACCTCTGGACTCGATAAGAGAACCATCATGACTCTGGTTAAAGAATGTCTGAGTTGCAATATCTTTAAATGGGCAGGAGCGTATTTTTCGCAGATAAGAGGGTTAGCCATGGGGCAGCGACTTGCTCCTGTGCTAGCAGTCTGCTTCATGAGCAGAATAGAACAGCCAATATTGAAACTTTGCTCACTATTGTACTACAGGTACATTGACGATTGCTTCATAATAACGTCCACGCATTCCGAAATGTATGAGTGCTCCCGGTGATTGAATGCTCATTCTCAGAATATTAGGCTCACACGGTAGGAACCGCGAGATGGTTGGCTTCCTTACCTCAACACTTAAGTGAAAGTGTGTAATGGCGAATACAGCGTCAAGTGGTATCGTAAGCCCAGCTCAAAGAATATCTTGCTTCACGCCACATCTTCCCATCCAAGTGCCGTAAAACGTACCGTTGTGAGAAATAAGCTAAATACGGCAGAGGGTGTGTGCACTGGTGAAGCAGAACGGTTAGAATCACGCATGATTGCGGTAAATATATAGTCTACAGCAATGTTAGTAAGACCTGGTGAGGTTGCGGACTCGTCCTAACATACGGTAGTTTGTTAGTGGTATCACTCATTTTTCCGAAACAGCTGTGATAGATCTGTGAGTCTGTGTTTTCACCGACACGACCTCATTTGTGGAAGCATTGAATACAGGTGAAAATGGGAGATTGGAAACAAAACTCACCGACTAATCTCAGCTATTTCGATAAAATGAGTGATAGCACGATCAGACTACAGTATGTTACGAAGAGTCCGCAACCTCACCAGGTCCTACTTCCATTGCTGTAGACTATAGCAACTGTGAACGGGCACGTAATACCTCGAAACAGACGCAGAGCTCGAAATGCGCTTTCGATCCCACAGCGTTAAAACAAAATTCCGCTGTGTATACCATTGTTCTCGGAGAGAGTATCTGATGCTATACAGCAATGCATCGTAAGAGCACAACTAAACGACGATGTTGTTTTAGTTAACATCCCTAACAACAACATAAAGAGTCAATTAGTAAAGAACAGACTTTACCGTAAGAGCTGCTTCACTGATAACTGCATCGTTTGCCCCAATGGAAGACTCGGTGACTGCAGTCAGGTTGGCAGTATTTACGAGCTCGCGTGTCAGACATGCAGCGCAAGTTACATAGGGGAGAGTGGAAGAGTGTTGGCGGTACGTCTAAAGGAGCATTTAGCTAGCAAGAAACGCAATGACCGAAGAACTCCACTTGGGAGACATAAAATGGAGGACCACAACGGTGACGAGTACGATGTGAAGTGTACGATTCTAGCTTGCGAAACTGAAGTATCGGCGAGAAAAACGTTGGAGGCTGTTTGGATTCACATAAAGGACCGACTAATGAAAAGCAGAGTTGAGTGGCCTATGATACCCAGTGATCTTTTGCCATTTGTACAACACTGTGAGTTATAACATGTCTCTCCCTAACTGTAGTCATACGAGGGAAGCAAGGTACATCTCACTCCTGCCTACTCGATTACTTACAGCGACAGCGGACCTATTCCGCGTAAAAGTGGACTTGCGAGGTGGGTTACCGATCCTCCTTTTCGAGTGCCTCCGAATCGCTCCTCACAGTGCTTCAGAACTGTCGGAGTGAGAGGAGGCGCTTGGTAGTGTAGACTCACGAGATCGGGTAATCTCGAACTACATTTTAGGCCTCTGATTAAGAGGTGAAGGTCGAAATGTCCGGCCACTAGTAAAATTTCCACCTACCAACCTTGTTGGCATAGCAGTATCATAATCATAATAAGATGCCAAGGTTTGAAGAAGAGAGAACATATAGAATCCCTCCTTCTTTTTTTTTGGAAAAAAAAAGGAAAAAAGAGGATTCTTTGAGAACTCTGTGTTTTCATTAGATATATACATTCATCTAGTCTTATAAACTGACAGTTTTTCCGAGTCTGGCACAAACGCTAAAACTCCTTTTAAATCGTTCTGATACGAGCATGCAAACAAATAAACAGTAACACGAAGGTGTGCACAAATGACAAGATGAGGAAGCAAGACAGAATAGACAATTAGCACTTAAAAAAATAAAAACTGTTATAATCCTCACGATTATCCTGTGACGTAATAAACGAGAGTAAGCATACGATCGAATTCGTGTATATAAAATTAGTTGTTATGTAAGAAAACACTCAAATTGAACGATGAGTATTGCAAACAGAACTTGACTTAGAGAAGTCTCCACAAAGCTGTGGAAGTTGCGACGAAGTTCTGAGCAGGAGTATTTATGTATTAAGCAAGAGTAGTAAGTATTTATGTAGTGGCTGTCTCTGAGCACTACGATCCTTTATCCATCGTGCCACAGCCTGTGTTGCCGACGTCGTAGATTCCTCTCGAGACCAGTGTTTTTTGAGGGTACAGAAACCGAAGCTTCCGAACACTCAACTATACTCGCTGCTATACATTTTCTTTATTTTTTGACTTCCTGGATGCAAATAATTGAGTAAAGTCTTCTATCTTGCATTTTGTGACATTTCAAAATTAGGAAAGATTATTTGTATCTTTTTTTCGGAAAATCTTGCTTCGAGAGATCTTTCTTTACTGTGTTTTTTGCTTTCACATTGAGCCTACATAACTCTTCAATCTTAAGCCCGATTCAAGATGATGGAAAAAAAACAGATCATTCCGGATCCACGTACGAGAAATAGAGTCAGCGCGAATTTCATGTTAGGACTCCCAAATTTCATATCTTCCAACAGACCGGCTAAAATTCATGAAAAATTCTGTAGTGCAATATCACGAGTCCACATGTGTTGCAGCGAAATAAAACCCGTACAAACTAGTGAATCTCTGCGCAAATTACACTGATGGGATTTTCCGGACTTCTCATTTCTCAGATTACAGTTGCACGGCGATGGAATCAAATTCACACGCTCGAATCTCCTTCTTCAGCATTCTTGCCTGTGCACATCAGCTATCTTCTCTGAATAAAAACCTTGTCCTTTTTTCCAAAGTGCACAATTTTTGCCGATTACGGCACCAGAAGTTTGTTTAGGGGACATGCGTACTCTATGGAAGAATTCATGGTCTACTCGGAGTAACATCTCTGTTTTTCTTTGAAAGCTCTAGTTAGGTGAAGTCGACAGAAAAACAGTAAACTATCGTCACTCACTAGATGGGGGACGCCGCGACGCTACTGGGCGGGAAAAACTGCGCGCGTGAAAACGAAGGGAGGATGGCTGTTGATCGAATGATTTTGCGCCCGATTGCTGAGCGCTGCTTCCTACTTGATAGACGCTGACGATATGTATCTCAAGCAGAGCGAGTTTACGTATCGGAGGAAGAGCTCGTCACTATTTTGTTCGGAACAATTGCCCGACTTCTAGAGAATTTTGAAAACGTTTGAAAGTACTGTATCCCCCTTCAATCCTAGCTCTGCCTGATCCTTTTTGCTTTGTGGAGACTTAGGCACCTCAATCTACGCTTTACAAGAGTCTACTGTTGTGAGCGTTAAATGAGGTTTGATGCATGGGAATTACGAAAACCTGGGGATAGCGTTACCCATTAAAAACTTGCTGACTTGGGGTCCGTTGCAAAATCCGATTTCAGATCCTGAAAAAGGGTGTTGCAATTGAGTAGGCATCAATCACCGATTTTGAAATGTCCACACATAGTTATTTCTCAAGAAAGGAACTGGGGAAAGCTTTTCCGTTCTCAACGGGACTTTAGCCAAAGGGTATTATCTGCCCCACCGCAGCTTCTAGCTTAACTCATATTAGTGCTCAATCGGTGTATGAGAAGTCAGCCTTGCTAGACTATTTGCAATAACAAGTTTAACACATGGTCTCGCCTGCTAGACGATTGCCTTGAGCCGCGACCTTATCTGCTAGGACTGAAACACATTTTTCATCGTGAACACTGCCTTTAAAGGCAGTGTCAACGATAAAAATCGTTTTCGAGTTTCCACCAGAAACGAAGGTTTAGAGTCTGACCGTTTCATCAGCCAAGAAAGAATCATGAAAAACGCTGCGAAACATCTAAAATAAGCTCTCCTTCTATGAAGCCACAGTTCAACGGTGAATCAGTTGCGCGGGCATGGGCCTGAAGTAGACAGCGTGCAAATGCGTTCCAATGCTAAAACTTGGCCGCGCTCGCGCACCAATGCTATTGTAGAAGCGGACCAAACTGTTCCTAGGGATACTCGTCCGCGAGCGGAAGGGCTAGCGCGAGCGGACTTCGTAGCCGTATGGAGCTCTTTCGTTCTCGTTTTCGTTCGTTATTTTGACCCAGGGCTGCAATGAGACCCTGAACTTTCGATTTCCGGCCAAAAACCGAGGACGAAATTCATCGTGGACTTTACCTATGAATATCTACGTCTGCATTCCTTCCTCCTGGTAGTCGTAGGCACAATACATGAGCCTGATGAACTTGGGGCATCATTCATACTCCTCACGGTATGCGCTGAATTAACCGGATTAGCGATGCACTATAAAACTTTTCCACCGCGTGGCATGTGCGGTAAGGAACTATGAAATTTCAGGCGGCACCTGCAGGGCGCGCGGGTTAGAGGTAGTGTCCACGATAAATTTCGTCCTCGGTTCTTGGCTGGAAATCGAAAGTTCAGGGTCTCATTGGACTGGGGTCGAAAGAACGAACGAAAACGAGCCCGAAAAAGCTTCAGACGGCTCCAAAGACCGCCCGCGCTAGCCCTTCCGCTCTCGGTCGAGTTTTCCGAGGAACAGTTTGGTCCGCTTCTACATTAGCATTGGAGCGCGAGCGCAGCTGAGTTTTAGCAATGAGGCGCATTTTCGCACGGTGTCTACGTCAGGCCCATGCCCGCCCAACTCATCCACCGTTGAAATGTGACTTTCAAAAAGAGGAACTGATTCTGGATGTTTCGCAGCGTTTCTCATAATTCTTTCTTCACTGATGAAACAATCAGACTCCAAACCTTCGTTTTCTGGTTGAAACTCGAAAGCGAAATCCATCGTGAACGTTGCCTTCAAACTGAGAAGCGAGAATCGATTTGAATGGTGAGACTGCCATGGCGGTTCGGCTATATTGTTATGACGGGAGCGTTACGCGCGGGAAGCGCGGTGGACTGTGGAAACTCCCAGAGTGCGGCACGCGCGAGAGGGCGTCCCAGGCGTGTCGCATTGTTAGAATTTTCATAGCCCACAGTGCTTCTTTCGTCACGGTCGTGCCGCGCTTGCGGTGAGGGCTATGAAAGGCTCATGCAGCAAGAGTAAAATTCAGGGATTAGCGTAACAGGGTTGATGGGTAGGATTCTGACCCATCAGGGTATCGAACCGAAGCTCATTTGAAACTATTCGGTATTCGCATAAAATTCCAGAAAACCGGTAGTTGCAGCTTTATGAAAGAGTGGAAGACCACTTACCCGTCAATAATGGGAACATCCCTCCTGAAGTAATGCCGAGAAACCAATGCAATTCAAATACATTCTTATAATGGAGCGCAAATCCAAATCATTTGAAATAATCGGCTATTCGGAGGGCACAATTTTAGAGTCCAGTCACGAAAATTGGAGCCAGATGACCGCGCCGCTGTAAAATTAAGTCGACTTGAAAATGAATGTTACAAAAGAAAAGTAGGAGTTCTGGTTCGGACATGACTTCAGAACGCTCAACTCGTGTGAATCGTGAAAAAGGTATGCTCTCCCCATGGTGCTATGCTCATGAAAAACTCTTGATGTTGAGCGGGTCAGGTGCACTCATTTTGCAAATTGGAATCAGCTCTAGCCCAACCGAAAAAAGCGGGTCTACTTCAGCGTGCTCGCGCCTGCACGCTGTTTGCACGTGCACTTCCAATGCTTTTGCACTTTATCAAATTGGATGTAACTCCATTATGCCGTGATCTTTCGAAGCCAAACTTCAGGAGGGCCTACAAATTTGTGAGACAACCTTACGGATCCAAAAAACAAAATATGACACATCTATGTATTTGAGGACTAGCTTTGATGTCTACAGGATCTGAGCTGATAAGAAGAGGTTTTTTGAGCTTTTTTTTCAATCTATGCCATCTTGCGAAGCCGAAGGGGAACCGTGCTGCTGACTTCTCTTCAACGAAGACGCGCTAGTATAAAGCACGTTGTCTAGGTGCTGTTTCTGCGATAGAAGAACTCACGGTTTTCTACCTCGCTGATGTAACTGCTACAATATACACTCAAAAAAAGAACCTCTGCTTTTCTCATTCTTCCTCATTGCAGTGAGTTTCGTTGTATACGTCCACCTGATTTTTTTTATTTGAAAATACGGCTCTTCAGCGTTGTGCTTCGCGCTGTATTACGTGCTACGAGGTTCCGCCAACATATTGTGAATCGACAGGGATGAAAACGCGCAGAATAGGCTAGAACCTACCAGATGTCCTCGGGCATATACGATTTGAATAAATGTGCCTTAGGCCCCTGAAGGAAGCGACCAGATAATTGAATATCTAAAAGTCCAGCCTTTGTGGGCGAGCCTCTAAAGTTTAGTGCTCGTAGTATTGATTGAATTATTCGTGGACGAAGAACATGCCCGCGCAGGTAACATTGACAAAAGCATTTTCAAAAACCTAGAATAGAAATAACATTCGAAAAAACGTAGAAAATCGATTTCTTCCATAGACAACTTTATTACAATGAGTGTTGATAATTCATTGAAGCTACAGTGGAAGAATAAAAAACAAATTCTGGAAGTTCTGTATTTTTCGGTATTATGCTGGTTGATCACACTGACTGTTAATCTGACAGCCGAGTGTCGAAATATGCACACGCATGCCGAATGGTGACACAAAAGGTCCCTGTGCAATATCTGATGGAGTCAATAAATTCGGGAGACGCTAGGCGGGCTTAAAGGCAGTGTCCACGATAAAAACCATGTCTGATTTTTCGGTGGAGATCTGCAGCTGCGGGGCCTAGCACCTACCCTAACGTTGAAAAAATTAAGAAAAATGAGCTCGGAACGGTCCCCTACGGAGCCAAAGTTCGACACACGTCAGCTCGTCACACCCAGATGCACTTTCCACGCCCACCGACGTGAACAAATGAATGCTCAAGATTGTGGGATGAGCGATGGTTTCCTATCAATAGCCCAGTTCTTCCCTTTATTCCCAACTTTTCTCTTTACTCAGGTCAGCTCGCATACATCGGCTGCAAAAGACGGGAGTTACAAGCCTTGGACAACTCGTCCACCATGCTTCTTCAGCTCAGCTTTTGAGGGACCATACCTCTGTTCCTAGAAGAGCTTGCACGTTTGCAAAAACATCATTGAAATCAGCATTGGATTGTCTTCAAGATAGGTGGGAAAGCGTAAAAACGATTCTTATCGTGAACACTGCCTTTAAAGGCACAGTCCAAACTCGAAATCGTTTCTCTGTTTTCCTGCCTATTTTGAAAACGGTCCCACGCTGACTCCAATAATGTCTCTAAAATCGTACAAGACCCTCTAGGAACGAAGTTATGGCCTCTCAAAAATTGAGCTACGGAAGCATGGTGGACGAGTTGTCCGAAGCTTGTAACTTCCGTCATTTGCAACCAATGTATGCGAGCCGACCTGAATGGATAGAGAGGCTAGGAATGAAGGGAAGAACAGGGCTACTGATCGAAAAGAATAGCTCATCTTGAAACTGTTGAGCTCGAAGCGTCGTAAAAGGGGCGTACCAAAGTGGCTCCCTGGTATGGGCGCCCCAGGGTGGCTTCCCCCTATATCTAGCTTATTCGGAGGAACTGAGGGCTCGCATTTGGCGGAGGCTATATAGGGTGGGTGAACTTTACAATTATGTGGGAATCTCAGATTTCATCCCTGAGTTTGGACTGTACCTTCAAAGGCTCAGTCCAAGCTCACAGACGAGTTCTGAGATTTCCACATAACTGTGAAGCAGGTACACCCTATATAGCACGTGCCAGTTGCGAGCTCTCGATTCCTCCGAATAAGCGAGGTATAGGTGGAAGCCACACTGGGGCTCCCTAATCAGGAAGCCACTTTGGCACGCCCCTCTTGCGATCTTTCAACCTTGGCAGTGGCGAGATGAGCGGTGGTTCCCGATGAACTGCCCCATTCTCCCCTTCATTCTCAGCGTCTCTCTTTACTCAGGCCAGCTCGCATACATCGGTTGCAAATGACGGAAATTACAAACCTCGGACAACTCGTCCACCACGCTTCCGCATCTCAATTTTTTGGGGGCCTTGACTCTGTTTCTAACTGGTCTTGTACGATTCCAGAGACAGAACTGGAATCAGCGTAGGACCGTTCTCAAGGTAGACGGAGAAGAAAAGCGATTCTGAGGTTGAGCTGTGCCTTTGAGAAGTCATCCAAAAGCTAGCGTGATGAAAAGTTGCATCGCTTTTGGAGAGCACTATCACCGTGAGAAGGGTTTTGGGCAGGGGTTGAGGCGATAGCGCCTTTCATGATTGCACAGCGAAATCTGGAGATCACTAAAACAG
Organism: Aplectana chamaeleonis; assembly: GCA_029168955.1. Taxonomy (NCBI): domain Eukaryota; kingdom Metazoa; phylum Nematoda; class Chromadorea; order Rhabditida; family Cosmocercidae; genus Aplectana; species Aplectana chamaeleonis. The sequence continues at coordinate 3,123,877 of JAPDOI010000004.1, read as the reverse complement.
TGAGGGGTGGAGATCTCTAAAGCCCCTTTCACAGTTTGCCGGACGATGCTATCCGATACGCTGCAAGGCCTAGTGCATACTTGTGCAGACGCGCGACAGCGCCAATGCATACTTGGCCGATATGGCTGATTGACACTACATATGTCGCGTCGCTCGTCGCTGAAAGTACGCTTTAGGTATAAGATAGGGCTGCAACGCCGTTCAATGCCGCAATGTGAGGTCATATAACGGGCCGAATAGAATCCTGCCGCTGAAAGGCGCGGCAGCATGCAATGGAGGGAAATCGGGGAAGGGAATAAATCTTCATTGCATGGTGCGGCGCTTTTCACCGGCGGGACTCTAATCGGTCCCTCACCAACGTCGCACTGTGGCGTTCAGCTGTCTCAGGCACCAGTTCAATTCGACCTATGGCCGAACCGGTTTTTTTTTTGCCACGTCGGGGCGAACGAGAGACGTTTCGGCAAAGCTCCGCCTTCCCGGTTTCCATGATAGAAACGATAGACGTCGGGGATTGGCGCCGTACTAATCAACGGGACATTGCGAAATTCGGGGGCGGCATGCATGAACGCAGCGAACAGTGTAAGGGAGCCGCTCCGCGTGCCATGCGCGCAGCGTCGAGCAACGGGGCGGCCCCGAAAATCAGGCACCTCAATACACGCCACAAAATTCGGGGCCGCCCCGTTGCTCGACGCTGCGCGCATGGCACGCGGAGCGGCTCCCTGACACCGTTCGCTGCGTTCATGCATGCCGCCCCGGGAAGGGTTGCCAACACATTTTGAACAGATGCAGCTGTCACTGGCTTCTCTCCTCCCCTGCAATACGAAATGTGCTCAAATCCTAAAAAAAGAATTGTTCACTATTTTCTTTCTCTACCGTTAGTCAGTCAGCCTCATCAGATCGGCCAATCTTTATCTTTTTTTTTGATTTTCTACTGAAAAGAAAGAAAATTGGATCCGTTCGGTAAATATAATCCCGCCCCGGGCGATATTATTTGAAGATCTTCTTTAGACATGTTTGCAAACTTATGTTGCTCCTTGATGTAAGAAATCATGAAATAAGCGGAAAGTAATCGGACACCAGGGTGCAGGTCTACGGGGTGTAAAGCATGGCAATTTTGCTCAGACTCCCGTCTGCACTTACCGTTTACCGCCTTACCGATCTACCGGTCGTTTTCGGTAATTTTGGTTTACAAATTTACCGACTTGATCCCGAAAATTATCGAAATTTCTACCGATCAAACTTCAGCAACTTTTCTAGCTAAATCGAACCATTTCTCGCCTTGATTGCATGAATTAATCCTATTTCGACCCGCATAAGGGACCGAATAGAGTCCTGCCGGGTCTCCGGAGCATTGACAACTCGGCATGCGGGGTGTTCGAGTGAGTATGATAAGCGCAGAGGACGAAGAGAAAGGCGCTGCTAGCTGGCCTGGCACTCTCTCGGCCGGCCAAAGTGCAAACTGGCTATCTCTGCTTCTCCGCGGAGAGGGTGATTTACAGCTTTCTTACTGTGCAGTACAGGGATGGAAGCTATCCAAGTTTTGAAGGGGAGAAGCACTCAGAATCCCAGAAAGAAGTGAAAGATACATCTCTCAGAAATCGAAGGATCTCGATGGAGTCTCTAGGGAAGCAATGACTGTAAGATATGTGATTTGGAAGAAACTTTCTATTTCTTGATTAAATCTTGAGTGCTCCCGCCAATAAAGTTTGCACACAGGGCTGGATTTCTGGAACATTCGATTCTTAAATCAATCCGCTGAAAGACATTGTAGGCTGTGCTTTTTTGATGGGGTGGTTTAGGGGAACCGGTTAACAAGTTGGTTACTTACAAATTATTGGATGAATCTTTGATATACCCTTTCTTTCCTCGCTACTAGCAGTCGTCGATGCGGAGCGGTTGTTTTCCAAAGAATTTAACTATGGAAATCTAGAAATCGTCCTCAAAATCACACTTCTACAGTGCGTTGCAAAATTATACGACATACCAAAATTTCCGCGGTTCCAAACTTCGCGTGAATTGAGGAGGGAAACGGTAAACGCCAATCAATGCAGCTCCCTCGAAAACCCCAGGGTACGAATCTTCGTGAAATTAGAGCCACTAGCAGGAAGCTGGCAACGGAAATTGTCAAAAATGGCCGTTGCAAAATTATACGACATAGCTGACGTTCTCGCAGAAATTTCTATTCTACACCATCTGTATCAGTTCGTTCATGGTAAGAACCACTAGAAACATCGACTTATTAGTCTTCAGAAATGTCTTGGCGCTGAACCATTTCGAAAACTCTGTTTGCAATGTTTTAACCCAGCTTTTTGTGAACGCCCCTTTCAATCTGCGCCCATTCGCTTAAAACGGCAAGTTTCAGCGGAGCCACACGCTCGTATTGTCTGTTCTGGATGTAGCTTCAACGCTCAAGAATACCTCTTACGTTTTCCGAGGGGTTGAGTTCCTGCGAACCGGCCGGCCATTCTAGCAACTTGGCAGGATCGGCATTAAACCAAGCCTGCGTTGTCCTACTGACAAGAAGTGAAATCAGAAACGGACTAGAAAGAACTGGGAATGATTTTACGGCACATTCTGATAATCTGAGATCATAGGCCATGTCGCTATTAGCTTGCCCAGCTTGAAACCCCACCTCGATCCGGGTCAATGCATTCCTCTTTCTTCTCCGAAATTCCTACTCACGGATATATTCGGGTCCTATAGTAGATCTTTCCAATTCTTGGAATGCTTGGTCAAAAATAAATAAATGTAATAGAATTGATCAAGCTCGTTCGGATTGCACTTGCTTTCGACCGATAAAAAAGGATTTCCAAGGATCCACACAAAGACCCGAACTCATCCTTGAGTAGGAACTTTGGAGGAGAAAGATTAGTGCATTGACGCGAATCAAGGTAGGGTTTTAAGCTGCGCCAGCTTTTTGCGACGTGACCTATGAACTCCACAGATTATCAGAATGCGCCGGAACATATTTCCCAATTCTTTCTAGTCTGTTTCCGCCTTCACTTTTGTGAGTAGGACAACGCAGGCTTGATTTCAGGCCGATCCTGCCAATTTTCCAGAATGGCCGGCCGGTTTGCAGGACCTCAATCCTTTGGAAAACGTGTGAGGTATTCTTGAGCGTTGAATCTACATCAAGAACAGACAATACGAGCGTGTGGCTCCGCTGGAACTAGCCGTTATAAGCGAATGCGCGCAGGTTGAAAGGGGCGTCCACAAAAAGGTCTGTTGAAACATAACAAACAGAGTTTTTGAAGTGGTTCAGCTCCAAGGCAATCCTGAAGACTCGATGTTTCTAGTGGTTCTTACCATGAACGAACTGATACATATGGTGTAGAATAGAAATTTCTACGAGAACGTCAGCTATGTCGTATAATTTTGCAACGGCCATTTTTGACGATTTGCCAGTTTCCTGCTAGTGGCTCTAATTTCATGAAGATTTGTACCCAGGGGTTTTCTAGGGTGCTGCATCGATTGGCGTTCATCGTTCGTCTCCTTAAAGGCACAAGACACCCAGAAAATTTATTTTCACATTTTATTTTTATCTTGGAGAGAGTCACACGCTGACCACAGTGGTATCTCTAAAATCGTCCAAAACCCCCTTTGAACAGAGTTATGGTTCTTCAAAGATGCCTAGATTTTGAGAATGAGAAATTCGTGGACGAGTTGTCTCGGGCCTGTATTTCTGTTCATTCGCAATCGTTGCGCGGGAGCGAGCCAGGATAAGGAGACAGCCCGGCAATAAACGGAAGAACAACGATTTGTTGGAATTCATCCATCCATCGAGCCGCTATGGAGCTCGAAAATCTGTTAGGGGGTCGGGCCTGTGGTGGTGAGCGAAGGGGGTCGGGCCTGTGGTGGTCGCTTATATCTCGCTTATTTGGAGGAATTGAGATCTCGTATTTGGCACGTGTTATACAGGAGGGGTCTTCTACATAATTACATGAAAATCTCAAAATTCATATCTGAGGGTGTACTCTGCCCTTAATTGACGCGAAGTTTGGAACCGCGAAAATTGGGGGTGTCGTATAATTTTGCAGCGCACTGTATTATAGTGTTACAGGAAACTGCGAATAACTGCGAAATGGAGGTTAGATTTCTAAATCAGATCGCTAAAACACATTGCCAGCCATGCTTTTTTTGATCTGGTGGAATAGGAGAACTGGTTAAGAAGTTGGTCACTTACTGTTTATAAATTAAACGATACCGATCGGCTAACCGTGGAGATTTCTCGTGGGTACTACTACGTATTACCAAGAAAAGTGTACAATTCTAGCAAAATGAGTTTTTCCAAGCACAAGCGCTTTGGCACTAGCAGAAACGCTCCAACCAAAAGAAATATTAGGAACGTGGGCTGGACGAGTATACAGAGAATTAACATTATTTCTGGAGATCCGATTTCTGTGGTTAAAATTTATAATTCCATCTAACAAACCGCTGTGGTATTTCACATCAAAGAGCTCTAGGGTTTTCGAAAAAGGACTTTTACTTGGTTGAAAAGGTTCATGTGTTAGTAATTGAATTTGCTACTGCACTTTCACTAGTTTACCTTTCTGAACAGGAAAATGAAATCGTTTGAGTGAATTGGCTAACATCATGTTTTCTTTTCAATAATAAGTATTGAGTTCACGAATTTCCTAATGGAACAAAAGAAAAAGAAGTCATTCTCAAAATCAGAGAGTACTTCTGTGAAGGATAGCAAAACGGGCTGTTTTCACGAGTTAAAAGTTTCAGCCACGGGAATTGGTTCTTGAGAAATATTTATACTTGTTTTGTATACTCGTCCACTCCGCGTCTTCATTACTCTCTTTTTTCTTGGAACGTTTCGTTCAGCACCAAACCACATTCGCTTGGTAGATCCCTTTTTTGATAGATTTTCTTGGCTTTCTCTTTTTTATCACATGTGTAATCAGCAGCGTTAGCAAAGAATTCAGTTGTTCACTAACTTTGTTGAAGAATTTGCATGGTGCTATGAGAGAACGAGCGTCAGATTTGTTCCCGATCAGTCAGAAATAAAAATAAAGTGGGAATTCTAAGACATCGTTCTACAGGGAATACATTTACAGGTGTAATTGTGATTACAGCTTCAGAATCCACATATGCGGAGCAGTCGAGGCTGATGTTTGCCAGAATATGCATCAAAACCTCAATCATCCGAAAAATGCCAGTCGATGGCACAATAGCAGCCTCTTTTTCTTTGTGTTTCCAGCGCAAGATTTGTGGTGGAGAGCGCAGCAAAGGTGAGGGAAAGTGGGCGAGGCATGCTTGGTTGTCAATGGTACCGCTACCGTCCTGCCGCTGGAAGGGGCTACAGCATGCAATGGAGGGGAATCGTTCGAGCGGCGCTGCACGATCGATACTCCTACATTTCATGCTGCCGCTCTTTTCAGCGGCTGAACTCTTTTTGGCCTCTGAAAGCAACTTTTTTAGCACTCTTACACTACTGATTTCCGTTTATTTCTTTCATAGAACTTTTCATGTTCCCTTTTGGTGTTCTAGCGTTTGGCTTTTCAAAAATAGATCTTGAAGATTTCATTAGTGCGGAGTCATTCTCTTCTGTTAGGGCGTTTAAGAGTATGATTTGAGTCAAATCCTTTCCAGCCAAAAAAAGTCTACTTTTGCGTATCAGAGAAGCGGAAAGAATGTACTCCTGACCCGATTCAAAGGCAGGGTTCGCGATAAAGACGACTTTTAAGCTCTCTTTATGAGAATGTAGATTTGGTCTTCACAAAAGTAAAAATAAGGGAAAAAACGCTCAAAAACAAGGTATAACAGCTAATTACCGGTGTCGGCCGGAACCCTGATTAACGAGATTTTCATTAATGCTTGCTTATCCGCCTTTTTCTTGCTGTTAAAGTAGTCAGTAGTCCTCAGAAAAGCTCAATAATTACTCTATAAGCAAAATAAAAGTTGGGGAAACAGGCTTTTGCGCGAATTTCGATAATTGGGGGACTGGAGGGCACCATGCAATAACATGTTTCTGAGCGCCTTTTCTCCATTTTTTACAAATTTTCACTTTTCTGATGGTCAGATCTACACTTCAACTCCGCATTGCCTTTCAGTCCGCTAAATGCACGCTGCTTGCGAAAGCGTGCTGCAGTGCGGTTGCGAGCATCCTCAGACGGGGATGAGGGATCACCCGGGCGGTTTTCGTCTTTGGGGCCAGGGTGATCCCACAGCCCGGGTGATCCCGCATCCCTGTCTGAGGATGCTCGCAACCGCACCGCAGCACGCCTTCGCAAGCAGCGTGCATTCTGCGGACTGAACGGCAATGCGGAGTTGAACTGTACCATTCCATGGGGATATCACAACAACCGATTTTATCGAGTACCCTGCCTTTGAGGCAGAGCCGCGATAAAAAAAAATCCTGAGTTTTTTTTTCTAAAAGAAGATCCAGATCTGATCCTTAATGTAGCGAAAATTTTTAAAGGATTGCTGCAAAAGTGTCAAAACTAATTACAACGTCCGGTTAATTTTGGCATTACACCTTTCTGAACTGGTACTCCACAACCAAATGGCAAGTTTTCGTGAAAGCTACTTGCACTTCAAATGGTAAGTACTGAGTGGGAAAGACAGACCGTGTTTTGAAATAGCTGTGAGCTCTATCACTCTCAAAATTAGGACCTTTCCTATTTTTGTCACCAGTTTCTTGCTGATTTTTCCCAATACTGTTGTCAAGAAGATTAATCAAAGTGGTCCTCTATCCGACGAACATAAAACTTTCCACAGCAAACCCCGGCTCAAAAATCTGAGAATTATTGAGAATCGAGTATTCCGGGACGTCATGTATTTAGTTGACAGTCCGTTGTTAGGACTCAGTGATTAAGAGGTCTGTCGACATGGACACTAGTGATACTATGCGTTCCCTATTTGTGGTTGGGGCAAATCAGGTGCACCTATGTAATAGCATATGGTTTTGCGCCAACCTTCATTAGGGTACACAAAGTATCACTAGGATCCATGCGGACTGTACAAATGTGATACTCATCTTATGGCGTGATGCAACAGCCGTTGTCCGCAAGTGCGGACCGGAATGTGGTTGCGAGAGCAACAGCAATTAATTACAAACATGAATAAAAGCCTACTACTCGAAAGTGTGTGTTAGTCGATTATTGTCTTTTTTTTCGGTGAGAAAAGAAGGAAAATGGGGAAGCGAGGAAACCTCAAGCTCTTCTCTTTTTTCAGTGCGAAATTTGTCGTTCTGCGCTATTTGATGTTACCCTCTATAAAACGTCGTAATTCACATCATTCGAGGCGCGAGCGACGCGCGCGGCGCCTCGGCCTCCGTCTGCCCTACGCTCTCTCACTATCTCGAACCTCCGCTCCGCACCAGCACGTCTAGGAACCAAGTGAATTTCGCTGTTTCATAGACTGTGTATGGGACTAACCCATGGTGACAACGCAGTGAACTGCACCAATCTTGCCCTAATTGTTCTTTGCCCAGCGTCGTGAGTTGGCCGCGTCGTTTTGAGCTTGTTCCCACTATGGTGAAGTGGTCGGAAGAAATCAGCACCCAAGTGAAAATTTCACCCATTGGGAGGCCCCAGCATCACTCCCGTCAGTGCGCAGTTGTGGCCGTCAGGCACCGCTAAGTATGTTGTGCTCAGCGCCCAAAACTTCCCCCTGAGGTTTGGGCGCAAGCACATTTTCTGAATTTTGTGCAGACTGATAGCGTTTGGGAGTTCGACGGGTTTCTATTTGGATGTTCATTTATACCACTTACAAGGCTTCGTTACCGTTTCATGAGAATGTTCCAGATTTGACGAAAAATCCTCCGAGGTGGATTATTGGTTTATTTGTCAATTTTCCGAAGTTTTCGACTAGATTCGTTCAAAGCTTCCTATCGTTGGAAAATTCTATTGCAAATCACGACTTTTGACCATTTCTGGAGTGCTACGATAGATTTGGCTCAAATTGTTTCTCTGAGGGTTATTTCGAGTGCTGAGCACGAATCTGAGGTCCGTTTATTGATTTTCGGCAGATTACGGTAGATTACGTATGGGTGTTCGGTAGTTCGATCAAAGTCTCAGATTCGTCTCAAAATTTGTATGCGGGGGTTATCCGGGGTGGTGGACTCGTATTAAGTGTCCTGTTGTCGATTTTCGAAATACTAACTCAGATGTTCGCTGTTGTCTACAGGACGTCGATCCACCCAGAACGAGTCACCGCTGGCGAACAGGCAGCTCTACGCGGGGTCGTCCCGGTGCGCTGTTGAGCAGGGGGCGACGGGATGTTTGGGATGTCTACGGCTGCGCAGGTCGATGAGCTGTTGTACAGAACATTCGCGGGAGGGGCGGTGGCAGCGTCCATCAATCGATGTATTACGAAGATCGTGCCGTCCAAGTTCTCATTTTCCGTTATATGAGATTTGCAATTCGTTTTATTTTTTGGTGATGCTGTAGACTTCTATGGTAATTGTTCTCGTTTTTTAATCATAAGAAATCTGTGATTCGTTTCTTAATAACGTCTTCCCGTGGAAGGGGTGTTGGTGGCATGCCGAGAGATGCACCTCGCAAAGTTCCCGGTGATGGACCCGAAGGTTTTCGTGGTTTACGGAGCTTTGAGCAACTGCCTTCGTAGGCAGACTTTGATTTTTCCCATCCCTTTATGTGTGTCATTTGCGTCATTTTTAGTTGTTTGTCAGGAATCTCTGATCATTCGGGGGTGTTTATTTACCCTGATTCCCATCCATGTTGTCAATTCTCGAGGAAAGGTAAATGTAGCGAGATGAAAAAATTGTAGATTTAAAAAAATTAGCGTAGTTAGCCGATATCACCTTTTCTGGTTAACAAGGGAAGCCGTTTAAGCGTAGTCCGCGATCAGCGAAATGGAGTACCTTGCGAGCTCAAAAATGTGCGTGCCGAATGCGTGTTGCTCCAAAAAGCAGCGCGTGCTGCAAAACGTTACCGTAGGAGCACGTGTTGCAAAATTTAATCGCAGGAGCTCGTGCTGCAAGCTAGTCCAGCGTTATCGTAGCTGCACATCGGCCATCATTGCACCACATACTAGAGTGGAGCCAATGAACAATTGCTGAGCAGAGAACGCTGTGTTGAGACTCTTTCCAAAACCCGCGCTGTGTGCGACGCTGGCCTTGGGCAGGTGAACCACTGTCCGTTAATGGCATCTGCGAATGGGAAGACTGCAAAGACCAGGGAGTGTAGGAAGCTTCCCCGTATAAGCTCTCCCCTTACTTGCCAAGAGCAGTTCAAGATAAAATCCCCAAAAGCGGATTTTTGAAATTTTGTTTTAACAGACCTCTACTTAAAGGGTGATTTTCAAATGTGCCGCGGATTGTTTTAGGACTGTCTTCTGTCAGTCATCAGATTATCCGTAAGGCGGTGGCAGAAGTGCCGCAGAGTGCTTGTTCACTGTGTACGGGCAGTCAACAAAACGGCGCTGCCGACTGCCCGCGATCGTTCTATTGGCCTTCCGCGTGAGAGGTAACGGGACGTCGACTAGTGGTACCGCGGGAAGTGTGATGTCTCCATCTGAGAGTCTGCACATAGCTCGGAGAATGCGCTTTCACCCAAACTTTGCCTTGGGGGGCTGTTTCGGGCCCTGAGCACGATTATGAGGTCTGTTTCCGGATTTTCATAAAATTAATGCGCTTTTTCGAGGGTACAATAGGTACAAAAATCGGAGAAAAAACTGCTATAACGTTTTCCAGGGTGACTCTAGGCAGCTGCACAGGGCATACTTGGACTCTACGTCCGAAACTGGCTCTAGAAAAGTGTATTTCATTTGGAATGGTTTGTATAACTTGTAATAGTTCATTTGGAAGCAGTAGAGAGTTGTCCGCATAAGGACATTATTATTAAAATAATGTAACGTCGGTATAGATCCTAATGAGACCTTGCGTTTACTCTCGAAGGTTGGGGCAAACTCGGTGTCATATGCTATTACGTAATAAAAATTTTGACTGCAAAACAAGGCTTAGAAGAAGATGTTAATATTTATGAGTAGGGAAACAATCACTCAATCTATCCTCCATTTCCCTGCTACTCGCAGGGTTGGGCATCACTATCATAGGAGTGGTGCGGTTTTGAGAATAAATTCTTCATTTTCATAGTTGCTTTTTTTCGAAAAACAACCGCTTCGCATCTACGATAATGACAATACGACTGCGAGTAGCTCGGAAGTGAATTTTAACTTGGTGGTTGTTGATCGCGAATTTCATAGTTTAGTTGTGATAATGTGCATTGTATTTCCACCATGAGCTTTTCGGAAAATGAGGCTGTTGAATCATTCCGTACTAAAGTTGAGTGCCCATGTCTATATGTCACTTCTCTTATCAATAATATTAATATTATTAACACTCTAATCATCAGATTAAAGGCAGCATACACGATCAAAAATGATATCAATTTTATGGAATGAATCGAAGATCTGAAGCTGTTAATACTCAGAGATAACGAAAAAACCGGGAAAAATCAATTGAAATTAAGATATAGAGGTTCGTTCTATATTGGCCCAGAAGTGGACGAGTTTTACCGCATTGGCTGAAATAGCGGAGCTAGCGACAAATTCGTTGGGATAACGACGCTAGTGTACTCTCAAGGCCCTTTCTGCAACTCCTACGAGCTTAGAAGAGTAAAAAATGAGCCAAAATGACCGTAATCGAGCATTGAACATTTGTATTGAGAGGCGGAGCCCGTATCGATGGGCGGGGAACGGATGATTTTGTGACTCAATACGGCTCAAATACGGGCACTTTAACACGTTTTAACTCTTCCAACTTCGTGAGGGCTCTTCTAGGGCCCGTACGACCCCACTAATGTAGTTATCTCAACAACTTTTGCGAGCGTGTATGCTGCGTTTAAGTTTTTTCAACAATCCTGATATGCACTGCTTCAACACGAAGTATTATTTATTTCGCTCAAAACGGTCTTTCGTTAGAGAATAGCGTCTCGTTTGACAATGTCTGGCCGTAGCAGTAAGTAAAGTGCGGTAATTAGTCCGAGTCGACTACTCCCGTAATTCACACCTCGATCGCACCTCGCGTAGACTCCGCCCTCCTTGGGACAGAACGTCCCGCTGCCGTTCGAGGCTTGTACTGTGCTTCTCTGGGCCAAATTCCGGTCCGCAATTGCGTCTCGACACGCTTTGCGGCCGCGCGCATTCGAGCCAGAAGAGTTTCCAGAGCCGCAGCCGCCGATCTGTTGACTTTAGGTGGGTTTTAGAAACTGGAAAGTAAACAAAATTGGAGAAAACTGTATAAAAAACCCATGTCGAGTCGACTTTGGCGCTGGAAACTCGACTGACTCCAGCGCGTGCGGCCGCAAAGCGCGTCGAGACGCAATTGCGGACCGGAATTCGGCCCAGATAAGCACAGTAACTTACTTCTTTTGCAGCCGATGTATGCGAGCTGACCTGAGTAAGGAGAGAAGTTGAGAATGAAGGTAAGAACGGGGCTATTGATCGGAAATCATCGCTCATCTCACAATCTCGAGCATTCATTTGTTCACGTCGATGGGCGTGGAAAGTGCATCTGGGTGTGATAAGCTGACGGGTGTCTAACTTTGGGGCCGTAGGGAACCGTTCCAAGCTCATTTTCCTCAGTTTTTTCAACGTTAGGGTTGCGCTTAGCCCAGCAGCTGCCGATCTCCACCAAAAAATCAGACATGGTTTTTTTCGTGGACACTGCCTTTAAGCATAGAGTCAGTTTGTTGCTTGAATGTTTGAAACGTACAGATAAGGCTCCGTCCATACAAGGCGAGAGCGTGCGATAACGCAAAATCGATGGTCATCGTGGGTACACGATTCGCTAGCCGCTCACACGCGCTCCTTCTTGCGCGCTCTCGCTAGCTCGCTCTCGTATGCTTATAAGCAGCAAGTTTCAAGCTTACTGCTCCATCACTAAGGCAGGTGGCAGTAAACCTGTGGCAAAACTACTGCCCTTGTTTTCCATAATCCCATCACGGAAGACGAAAACCGTGGGAAATCAACAGTCGTTGCGCCGACTCGAACGATTGATCACCCGATCAAACGTTTTCAATCGAATCAGCACGAGGTGGGAGGTGTTTCCCTGTGTTAATTTGCGGGCAGCGTTGAGCAGCGTCGAGAGGCGCAGATCCGCGGGAGCGCCCGCTCTCCCGACGTATGGACGCTGCCTAACACGCCTTTCATGCTTTTGCGACATCGGCGTCGCGAATCGTTGACCCCGTCGCTGTTTTTCGCTGGCTCTGTCGCCGTTTTCGATGGCCCCGTCGCGGTTTCTGCGGCAGCGACAAGAATGACCCGGACCATTTGTGTCGCTGCCACTGGCCTCGCCGCAACCTATCTTCTAGGGACCAGCGTCGACTCGAGCATTTTGCCAGCATTCTCATCGACAAGGAAATCAGCTATGGACCTCAACTTCTACGCTATATTCCTTTTCTACCTCCCGATTACTTCGTCTTATTTTCTATTCAATTTGTTTTCCCGTTATTTTCTGACTGTTATCGGGCTTCTCTGTGAGTATTTTTTTCCTATTACGATTATTTCCCCCTTTTCTGGACTTCTACGCCGTACTTTTTGTCGTGTTCCACCTGAGAAAAATGGATTCACCTGGAAAAGCGGTGAGGTGGACTAGTTAGTTAGTTATCTGGAGTACATATACAGGCAAACTTCAAAGTGCTGATGCGCTTTAAAAAACAATTGTTGTTGCGTACTATGTATTAAAGACATGCACAACAGGGTCTGATTTAGTGTTTCCTTGTTTTTGAGGCTATTTCGTTGTATCATGTCGTCCTCCACCACCTCACAATGCTGTTTTGCTGGGTTTTTCATAGGGTTCGTATAAATAAAGGGTTTCGTCGCATAAATTACAGCATTAAATAAATATCCCCGGTGAAAGAATAAAATTCACCCTTTCCCGCTCGGTCTTTTTTTCAGGTGCAACACGTTCTGCTACATGTAAAGCCCTTCCTCCTATCCCTCCAACACCCCGCCTTGTACATGTATCCCTCTTAACTCCGTTTCTCTTGCCTTCCCTAAATCTTTATCACCGGAGTGTGCTGCCTTAGCAAGTGCACTCCCTATGATATACTCTGGCAGCTCGTAGTTAGATGCCCCACACGGAAACCGGAGATGTCCAGTGTTTCGGAGGCATCTAGTCTAATTTTGACCCGAGACGTAAACTACGGAAAGTTTAGCTTCAGTTGGTGAAATCTCAGCTGCAGCGCCCGCATATTCTACGTAAATTCTCGCTACTGCGCCCCCGTATTCTACACAAATTCTCGTTACAGCCCTCGGTCGATCGACCCACCCAGTCCTGATCCGTTCTAGGAAGGCGATCACAACTGTGATCGACAGCATCGCCATTTCTTCCCCGCGGCCTTCAGCATCCCAATGGTCAAAATTGTCCTCAGCGTGGTCTCCCAGAGAGCGACACGGGGTCACCCTCCACGGTCAGCCACAGAGTGTCGAGTAATCACTCAGTGAGATGACTGAGCCAACACTGTTCGGACGGCATCCCTGCGTTCCGCGTAGCCAGCGCGGGTTTAAGATTGCATTTCAACACAGGCTGTCGCGAAATCCGTAGATTCTTGCTACAAAATTATAGCGAGAATATACGGGCTTAGCGACAGAGAGACCAATGTGTCGAATTAAGCCTTCGTTTTCACGTAGAATGCGCGTAGAATTAGCACCCTTGTACCGTCGACACAATAATATGCGGGTTTTAGCTATAGTAGCTAAAACCCGTAAGTTCTCGCCACATGGAATGAGGCGGCGTTACAGGCCGCGCCATCGGGGGCACCTAGCTACGCGTTGGAAGAGTAGGCTTGGTATGGCAGATTTCTGGAGTAAGAGCCCAGCCATGATATTCAAATACATCTGCTGACTTCTGCCATTCTACGGTTCCTTCAGCTATCCTCCAACCCCTTCAGATTTCTCTTCGCTTTGTCTGGACTCTCTCTCAACTCTGGTTGCCCTATGGAGCACAACTTGTGGAAAGAGTTCCTGTTCCGACCACAAGCGTCAAATCTTGTAGTTTCGAACAAGGTTGTGTCACGCTACCGCGGGTGGTAAAAATTTCGGGTTGAAAAAAAAGAGAAATCGGAACGTAAAATGTACATTTTCAGTTTTTAGCTGAATTTTGAAACATTCAGAAGTTTTCGGACAAAAAAATCACATTTTAAAAGTCATATTCAAATTATAATTTTTCCCACCGCCTTTTCACGAGATTTCGAACCGGATCAAGAAGACGGTAGGTCATGGCGAAATATATTTGTGGATAAGAAGATTCAAATGTTACCGGCTGCTCCTCTTTCCTGCACGTCCGTTTCCAAATGTTGGGTGGTGCCTTAACATACATTCAGATGCGATTCATGTGTTAGGTGGACATTGAAAAATTAGTCACACCAGGAGGATCGCCGGTTTATACATATTTTGGTGGCTAAGGGGTCGTAATGACTATCGAACACCAGGGCCAGCTTGGCACTCATTAACGGCCACTGAAACGCCTCCTAATGAACTACAAAAGGAAACGTTATTACAGAATTACACACACACATTTATTCTGTCAAGAAAATATCAAATGTTCACGCACAATGCACCGAATTGGACGTATGGCTGAACGCATTCTAGAAAAATATTCAGTTTAGTCTTCTTGTCCGTCGAAAATGTTGAAATGCCGTGACGGTCAGGGGCATAAAAGCTCTTGCGACGGCGATACAGCGCGATGTGAAGCCCTGAAGAAGAAAAAAAGTACATTTGGAAAGGTGTTTTTTCCCAAAACCCTCATTCAGGGTTTTTCTCTCATAATCTGCTTAAAAAAAAAGTGAAAAAAATTGCAAATGTGCGAGTTGGGAATACCTTCTTTCTCTTGCTTCACTATTTCAGAAAATTTAAACAGAAACCACATTTTTCAAAGTGACCCCTTGCGCTCCCATTTATATATCCATTCATATTTAACCCATTCACGACCACGCCTACTTTTGGATGACTGCATTTGGATCGCGTGCAATATTGCATTACCGTATACCATGTCCCACCGGTGGGACACGCGAGCTCGAATGTCACGCCACCAAAAATCGATTTTTTTCATTTTTATAGTTAAGCTATCAATGAAGTAAACATTGTGCCAGAATCTTCGCTCACAGCACTTCCTCTATCAAAAGGAGCAGCTGCTTGTGGATGTATGGTAGGTATATCCGCGAAGGGGTAGCTGCGGACCACTAAGAGGGCCGTGCGCCTGTCGCGTGTGCCGATCGATCACCACTTTTCTCGAGGGCGCACACGACGCAGCGCAGTCTGCTGAGGTGTCCGCAGCTATCCGTTTTCTGGTTACCGAACTATATTATTTTGCCACCGCTGCTGCGGTAATATTTAGTGAAGGGAATTTCTTTGTGTGCGATTTAAAGATCTACTGTTTCCATGTTTTGTGTAGTTTGAGTTTAGTTATTGTGGGTAAAAAAGTTTAAACTGGAGAAAACCAATGTTTTGGGGTCATGGTAGAAGAAGTCATGCTAGTGGCACATTTCCAAGTGATTCCAAGTAAGGTTTTCTGCTAAGAATGCTATGAAATTACAGCAGAAGAAAAAAGAACTCATTATGCACTTGGAAAATTGTTTTTGCTACGATTTTTCCTCATTGAGCTCCAGATATTTTCACAAGAGGTTGAACATTGTGCTGTACTGGAACTGTTCATTAACCAGGAATTCCATATTCGAAACTGGGATTAGTTAATACATTGAACATTAGAGAGTTTGGAAATCCGTCCTTGTGGCAGAGAAATCAAATTTTGAAAGGCGTGTCCTACTGGTGGGACACGCGGTCCGAAGTGGTAGTGAACGCGTGTCCCACCGGTGGGACAGGCGGTCGTGAATGGGTTAAATATCCATGGGTGAGGATTGTATCTATTTTTGATGAAAGCCAGTGTGCAAAGGTTTATACCCGGTGCTTTCAGTTTTAGTTTTTTTTTATTCAATCGATCAACTTTTGTAATAAATTATTTGATTGAGGATGAAAATTCAATGACGGAAGTGCCAAAGAAACGCAAATTCTATGAAAAGGGCCAGACCATGTAATGAGGATCGCAAACAAGTCAACTTTTCAGAGCAAATGAGCAATTAACTTGCATCGAACGATGTGAAAAGTCTTGTCAAACGCCTTTACGTCACTCAATCCATGAACTTAATCGAAAAGACTCTGCAAAATGAAATAAGCTAATAGCAGGTTCTGTCATTTCGACTGAAAATGGTACTGTGTAATATTGGACTGGGCCATTACAGAAAAACTCGATTGGGTTCAAATCTCTTTTAGGTGCAATAAGCTTTTTTTCTCGAAGGATGAAAGCACTGAGTTCAAAATGAGAGAAATATAAACAGCAAGGCCAACAGGGTTGTTGCCTCGACCCCCGGCAAAGCTAAAACCTCCATTAAAGGGACAGTCTAAGCTCAGGGACGAAATCTGAGATTTCCACATAATTGTGAAGTAGACCCACCTTGTATACGACTTGCCAAAAGCGAGCACTCAGTTGCCCCGAATAAGCGAGATACGGGGGGAAGCCACCCTGGGGCGCCCACCTCGGAGAGCCACTTTGGCCTGCCCCTTTTACTATCTTTCGAGCTCACCAGTGGCGAGATGAACGATGCTTTCCGATCACAAGTCCCGTTCTTCCCTTCATTCTCAGTCTCTCTCCTCATTCAGGCCAGCTCGCATACAGCGGTTGCAAATGACGAAAGTTACAAGCCTCGGACAACTCGTCCACCATGCTTCGGCAGCTCAATTTTGAAGGGCCATAACTCCGTTCCCAAAGGGTCTCCAACAATTCCAGAGACATCATTGGAATCAGCGTGGGACCGTTCTCAAGATAGACAGAAAAACAGACAACCGATTCTGAGGTTGGACTGTGCCTTTAACGAGCAAAAAATTCCTGATCTCCCCAATTTTCGTTTTCAGGCCAGAATTTTCACGATCCCCCCACAACATTTTTTGTTATGCTAACATTCCTACGACCCCACCCCTCGGTCACCCACTGTCTAGTGAAACAACGACCGCTTGACCTCGAAATCAGGATAAAGCAACCTGTTGGAGAGAATTCGTTCGTTGTTTCGACCCCCTCCAATCGTGGCAAAGTTTTGCGATCCCCTCCTTAATAATGACCCTGCAGAATCCATGATAGACCCTTCCACTTTGCTTAAGATTCGAATACTCGTTGAAATTGCCAGTGTCCAGATAGCGAAAAATGGCTTTTAAGGGGCCTTCCAGTGACATATACATATATACATTGCGCTTGAGGCCTTAACTCGGCGGTTCTGTAAAATAAACTCAGTAATGAAGTAGAAAACAGCAAAGCCGCTCATGTAGAGTGAGATATAGAAAAAATCGCCCGTTTGAATAAAAAAGTGTGAAAATGTCGTTTCTTTCGAACACATTTTCGGCCTTGAATTTCACTTCTAGACTAAAAAGCCCGATCGTGCAAAAGATGCATTCACTGCATAGGTACCAAAACAACATTAAGTAAATGTTTCCTAATTTTTTTTGAGTTTGTTCACCTATCCATGTGGTGAGGTGTAATTCTAAATGAGCACTTTCGCTTTTTTCTGCTTCACCGCTGTTGTATATCTTACTGAACCGCTGAGTCACGGCCGATAAGAGCAATACATATACTCCCCAAAAAATATTTTGTCGCTATTTTGACAATTGGAACTTTGGCGAGAATTTAGGTCACCAGCGGTTGGAGTAGGGGTCTGAACAACTCCTGTTTGTGTAAGAAACATTCTGTGGCGAAGCTGAGTAAATTCCGAAAAGAAACGAATCGGAAAAAATACGGCGGTGCGACCCCTCCCAATTTTTGAAGTTCGGTGGCGACCCTCCCAGTTTGAAAAATTTCCGACATTGCTTGACCCTGCTCGGAGTAAAAGGAATCGTTACTCCTGGAAATAAACCTAGAATCAGAGGTAAAGGCGGCATTAAGCTTCAAGCACTACCAGGTTAACTTAACATACTTTCTCTCTCTTCCTGAACTACTCTATTGTTTCATTCAATTCATATACTAAATTTACGGGAAGCTTACCCAACTTCTAAAGAATTAACCGCTATAAACCAAAAAAAAACTCTCGTACATACCACGATTTACCTTTTCGAAAAAAATATATTATAGATATCTATGAAAGTTGTTAAACATAAAAGCATCCGCACCTCGGCAGTGTGATCCTATCCTTAGTTCTTAATCAATCCGCACGGCGTTTTTGTAGAAATGTCTCTCAGGTAGCCAACCACTTTTGCGAGCGTGTATGCTGCCAAATCATAGCCTACACAATTCGGCTGGGTAGGGCGATTCGATAGCTGATAGTTCAAAAGCCAACAATCAGGGTGAATAGTATGAATATTATACTGTACTTATGGTAGCGAAGTCACGGTACGCAGTTGCAGACAACCGCTGCTATCGTCAATCAATGGATGAGAGGTAGCCGCGCCGCGGCTTGGCGGGAAAAATTGCGATTTCCCAATCACAACGCCGTGCCTCACTACGGCCAAATGTGAGATTCACATGAAGCCTGACGGGGTTCCAAACAATCTCCCACTTTGCACGAAGGGATTGAGACAACCCGTTTGTCAGCTGATGTCCGTAGGTAAGCAAGCGTTTTGGGAGACAACTGAACAACGTACTGTGCTTCTCAGGGCCCAGTTCCGGTCTGCAATTGCGTCTCGACACGCTTTGCGGCCGCACGCGCTCGAGTCGGTCGAGTTTCCAGCGCCAAAGCCGACTCGATGGAGCTTTTTTATACAGTTTTCTCCAATTTTTCTTAGTTTCTAGTTTCCAAAACCCACCTAGAGTCAACGGATTGACGGCTGCGGCGCTGGAAACTCTCACGACTTGGGAGCGTGAGGCCGCACTGCGTGTCGAGACGCAATCGCGGACCGGGATTCGGACCAGAAAAGCACAGTATGACAATTAAAAAAAACCGCTTCAACGCCATAAAAATTGCAACCCAACCTCTGCGAAGAATCTTGGTTTCATCATTCTGGAACGAGAGGCCACGAAAAACTGCCACAGAAATTTTGCCACCGAGGTACTGGTGGATTCGACCAACCCGCATCTAAACATAGACTATACATTTCACGGCAGATGGAGTTATGGCAATGTGATAACTACTTTTTTCAAGCCAATTTCCAGCGAAAGCCCATCCATATATTCCATGCGTACTGAAATATCACCGTGATTCTTGTCAATTAAGGCACCATAAAATCCAACGATATGTAGTTCATTGCACTTGTGTGAAACAGCAAGCTCTGCAATTCAAACATTCGGAACATCAGCATAATGTACTTGGGCGAACTTTTTTTTTCGCTAAAAAGTTATTACTACTAGATTTTCATTGCTTAGAACGTTTAATCAACTTCAGCTCACATTGGCCAAACCATACACTAAGGTTCTAGCCTAAAAACAGGCTTTAACGCGCTGCAGCAGGAAGCCAAACGTGCAAAAGGAATGATTTCAAACCAGGAATTGACAACTGCTAGAAAACGTTATGGCGGTTGGCTTGACCCTGTGGCAGGATCATGCACGGTTGTGTAATCTCTCAGGGGGATCGTGGGAATTTCAATCCAGAAAATAGCATTTCGGGTGGGAATCGTCAGATGTTTGGCCCAAAATCGATGGCATGAGAAGTGGTTCAAATCGTAGAAGTTCCTGAGTATTTTGATCGCTAAAAGGAGGAGTAGTAACCAGTGTTGAGCAGGGTTGCAACTACGCGCAACGGGGGTCGTAAAATGATTGGAAAATTTTTGGAAAGAAGAAAATCGGGGGGGGGGCGCTAGATTTGACTGTTTTATCACAAATTTGAATGTTTTCTAATTTTTTCTTTATCAAAGCGTAAGGAACTTTTATCTCTAGAGGGGATCGTAAAAATTTTGGATTTTTTAAAATTTTGGTGAACGGGGAGGGGGTCGTATCTATATACCGAATATTGGCGCAACGGCCTGCTCAACGCTGGTAGTAGCCCCGCTGGGGTCCTACACAACAGTCTGCTTCACCCTGCCACATGGGTACCCTTACCATTTCGCCCAGCTAAAAAAAAACGCCACAACTCGGTTTAAAGGCAGTGTTCACGATGATTTTCGTTCCCGAGTTTTCCATTCAAAACGAAGTGTTGGCCACCGAGTGTTACAGAAATCACGAAGAAACGGCGAGGAACGCACTGAAACGTCATAGTTCAGTGACGTTAATCTCTGGCCTGGACTAGTTGTCCAGTTGTATGAACATGTTCACGGTGGTTGTCACCGGTGAAAATATGGGTTAGTCGAAAATGGAAGAATAATCCAGGCAAAATAGTACTAGGTTGGGTTCGAAGAAGGCAAGGGAGCAACAGAAAGCAAATAATTGTAAAGGACGGGCCCACAATTGATTTCATTGTCACAACGAACAGTTCCTGTGAGAGTAAAGAGGTGGGGTGAGAGTAAAGGATTTCGTGACCTTCTGTTGCGTTTTTCACGATTTCTTCGTCATTTATGTTCTATCCGGGGGCCAAACAATCGATTTAGCTATTAATCTCAAAATCGAAGATTATCGTGAGCACTGCCTTTAAAGAATCCTTCAGCAGCTACGAACAAAGTTAAAACCTCATCGGTAACTCATTACCCGGTAAGAATTTCGTTTGAAACGGCGTTTTACACCAAATGAATTTTCTAGTAAAAGAAGGTTAAAGACAATGGAATTGAGATCTTATCTGAATGCGCGAAATTAGCTCCTGGTAGCGATATGCGATCGGGCTCACGCTCTGGGGAGGGGGGACCGTTCTGTGCGATGAAGACGGTGGCAGCCGCAGGTCTTTCGCCGGCCAAGTTTCAAAATTGAGATATTCAGGGATGCGAAGTATTTGGTAAGACTAGGCTCACCGAATAATCAAATTGCGCCAAGTTTTATAATATTTGAAGGGTAACCAAAGGATTCACCAGGAGGTCGCACAAAATTTCAAGCTCGAAGGGGGCCACACGAATTCGCAAGCAGCTGAAGGAAGTGGGCGCAACCTCTTACGGACTGACCACAGCGCCTTATCTTACCATCATTGACGCAGAATTCTTCGTTACTTATAGTCAGGTCTATTGCAGAGTTGAGCATGCCTTTGTGGCGATTTTTGACGTGGCAACGACCCCCCCATTTCACTTTTTCTTTCAAAAAAAATCTCAACATTTCACCCCCCCCCCCTGGGACTAAGGATTTCTGAAGTATTATTTAGTGTCTAATTGTCAATTTTGTCGAAAAATTGTCAATTTTCAAACAGCTTCTCTGTATATAATCTGCTTTTAAATTGTTGAAAATGCATACATCTCGTACGCGACTGACTATTCCTGCCTCACTTTACCTTACCATGTGGTTTGAAAAAATCCTATTTTTCTTCCCAAAATTTTACGACCCCTCCCCAAATTTTATTTTTTTTTCATGAAATTTCCAAACATTTTACGACCCCCCCCGTTGTGACCACTCACAACGCTGCTCAACCCTGGTCTATGGCTTGTTTCCTCAAAAATTAACATTTAAACCTCAACCTAAGCTGGCGCGGCGGTCGAGAGAAGAGCGTATCTGATCATCTTAGGCCAGATCATACTTCCGTCGCGACGATTTGTGAGAAAAGGCGGTATCGATCAATCGCGACGATATTGCTCTTCTGAGGTAATCGCTTGTTTTGACGAGCAAAACAGCATCTCGTTGAGTGGCGTGGGATGATATCTTCATCCCAGACCGATTCAATTCTTCGTTTCCAACCACATTTCGGAAATACTTAGCAAATATACGTATCGCCGCGACAGCATCGGCGCCGCTCTCCTTTGGGTAACGTTTCGAAAAAATCGCGGCAATTTGCACATCTGCTGAGAATTGTGGCAATGTGGTTAAAAACGGAGTCTTCAACCATCCTTGGACGAATATCTCATCCAAATGAACTCTGCCAACTGCCTTTGCTCCTATAAAAATAATCGACTCCCTGCAGAGCGCAATATCGCCGCGATTGATCGATACCGCTTCTTTTCAGGCGTCGCCGCGACGGAAGTGTGATCCCGGCCTCACCATACCGCCAGCCGCCGGTGAGATTTAAACCGCCCGCGCAAGCCGGGGGCAAGGTTTAAATGTTTTTTCTTGAGGAAAAAGGCTACGGACCTATAGTTAGGTCCGTGGCCTGTGTCCTCAAGAAAAAAAAAACGTTTAAATTCAAACCGCGGCTGGCGCGGCGATTTATTTCTCAGAGATTGAGATTTTAACCGCCACGCCAACCGCGGTTTGAGTTTACACGTTTTTCATTGAGGAAACAGGCCTCAATGGCTTGTAAACAAAGAACGAATTGACAGATTGAAATGAAGCTTCACATACGTTCATATGAAGAGTGTACTAACAAAACAAAACAAGAATTGAGCTAGTAGCAACGCCCTCTCTTGTTGAACGACAAAACTTATTGAACAACCTGGTACATTAGACCTGAGATTTGTGGAATGTGGACCCCAAATTCGTTTTTAGTAGCCGCGCCTTTTCGCCTGGGGTTTTCACGAAGCTTGAGCAACGATTTTAACTTCTTCGAACCTGCAGCTAGGGGCGGGACGCTGTGCAGTATTCTCCAAGTTCTCCTTTCTTCAAACCTCGGCATCGTATAACGACTGATCTGAGCGTCCCGCAATCACGAGTCTTGCCGTTTGTTCAGCACCGCGAGCTGTAATCAAAATTTTCCTCGCAGTGGTTTTCATTCGTGCGTACTGGTATACTTAAAACCGTAGTGGCGGAGCCCTGCTCTAACTAGGGACTGATCTTCAGACCGCGCGACGCTTCGGAAAACGTTCCAGTCGGAGTTGTGGGGGATGAATAAAGTAACAAAAATTCATGCAGGGTTTTCTCAACGGACTTTTTGATTAGCCTAAAAATGACTAAAAACTGATTAAAATCCCCGAAATTCCTCAGTAAAAGCAACTGGTTGAGAGAGCCCAGAGATGTTTTTTTTTTCAATATTCTGAGATTTGAATATTCACAGAAAAACTATCGGCCATCCCATTCTCGGTCAATGATTGCTTGTATGGCACAACTTCCAATAAAACTTTAGCGAACTTCAAATGAACAAGTAAGAACACAGGGCTGAAACTTATTGACGGCGAATGCACGGACTTCATTCAGGTAATTTGCAAGAATTTGGGTGTGATTTGGTTTTAATCGCTCAAAGATGACTTGCTGTGGCCTAAGACGTTGACTTTAGCAGCTATTGAAAAGCCTAGATTTCCCAGCGTTGTGAAGACTGGATCGTCCATGTAGAAAAATAGTTTATACGACGAGGAATAGGAACCACCGATAACACTATGTAACACGATTTTTGTTCCTGTCTTCTAAGTGTCATATTTTAATTATTTATGTCCAAAGTATGTCAAAAAATGACTTCATTGAGAACAAACTTCGCTTACACTACAACAGCACGAAGGAAACCCGTTTTTTTGTGAAATTAGAAAGATTTCTATTAATTTTCGCCATTATGATCAGGTAAAAACAGAAAATGCACAATGAATAGACAAACACAGTCGGAAAGCACTCAAGGTTCAGAAATGTGTAGACTTTCAAGATTTACGACTTCACTGTTGATCACTCTCTCGATGTCCCACCCAAATGTAGTCCCACATCATGTTTCGTTAAACTGTCCTCGGTAACGACTCTGTCCGTGGCTAAGATCAGGGCTGGTATATTCGTCGGACCTCTGATCAAGAGGATCATAAAATGTGAGGGTTTCGCAAAGATAATGAACAGGAGGGGGAGAGCGGTTTGGAGCAGTTTTGTTGCAGCTGTTCACGGCTTCCTAGGTAATCACAAAGCTGAAAGCTATGTGGAGTTGGTGCATTCTCGTAAAGAATTACGCCAAAATGGGATGCAGATTGCCTCTCAAAGTTCATATAATTGATTCCCATCTTGAAAATTTTAACAAGCAAGGCGAGCCCTTTCATCGAGGTATACTGAACTTTGAACGTCGTTATCAAGGACATCATAGCGAAAACAGTATGTAGGACTACATTTGGATGCAACTTCGAGAGAGTGATTCACAGTACAATCGTAAGTCTAGAAAAATACACATTTCTAAACCTTGTTGAATGGTTTCCGACTAACAGGGAAGTATAAGAAGCGTTGGTCTGAACGGTAGAAATCTAATGTCATAAGGGAATGTTCACGCATTACATGGTAAAATAGTGTTGGGTAACCGCCGCAAAAGATAGATCTGAAGAAGTTATAAGCTCCAAAAGATTGCCAGCCATCGGCCTCCTCGTAGTCTATGAATTGTTAAGGGGTTGAGCCAACAGCATCGACGGCGCAAAGGGATGAAGGGGCAGTGGTGGGCATGTGACCAGGGTTCGAAACTCCCCCAGAGCTGTTTTAATTTGCAAATTCACGGAACTTTCATAGTTTGATCAAAAATTATACCTTAAAAAGTCATTTTATTCTTTTGCTGCGCGATATAGCCTTATCGAAAGTGAAATAGACTCGGGTACAAAGAATTTAAGGTTTTGTTCCCCATCAAGGATTTCCATTGTTTTGGAGAACTTATATGACTTGGAAGTATTAACATCACATATTTTCAACAACCTTTTCTTTGTATGGGACACAAAATACATAACCATTTTTTTCACCAATGGTAAATAGACACATACTCAGAACTTTCGAAACAGGCTGTTAACACGCTAAAAGCTGATTCGTTCGGTGCTAACACGTTATTCGCGTCTTGGTGTGGTGCAAGCGAGCTTTCTCAGTGTAGACGACCTAGGAAGCACCGAGCAAGCAGCCTTACTGGGGGTTTTCGAAGCGTTCCAGTAGCTTATTGTACGGTGTTAACCAGCTCACTGACACTTCGTTCCGTGCAAACCTCCTTATCCTGGATCGGTAGGGTGCGAACCAGCTCCATTTCCGTGCAATCAGCCTTAGGCACGTAAGGCACCGTGCAAGGAGCCTATGGGAGTTGCCGAACCGTTCCAGCAGCTTTGCACGAAGTTGACACGCATTCTTGCAGGAGCGATTCGGCTCTACAGCAATGCCTGCTCATCGATTCGTCTTTTTTTGCTTCGTTCATTAGCAGCCGTGCAATTTCTTTTTCATTTCTCTCTCTCTGATGTTGATGTTTTTAGAATTTTTATTGCCCTTTTTTGGCCTGATATAGCATAAGATATAGCAAAATAGGCGAGTTGCACACAAAACTCAGATGTCAAACGTTTAACATTGGGAAAACATCAAAACCACATCTTCCAAGACCTCAGCTTAAAGGCAGTGTTCACGATAATCTTCGATTTTGAGACCAATCGCTAAATCGATTGTTTGGTCACCGGGTAGAAGTGAAATGACGAAGAAATCGAGAAAAACGCACCGGAAGCGCATCGAACCCTTTACTCTCACCCCACCTTTTTACTCTCACTGGAACTGTTCGTTGTGACAATGAAATCTTTCTTGGTCCCGTCTTTTGCAATTATTCGCTTTCCGTTGCTCTGTTCTTTCCTTCGCACCCCAAATAATACTGCTTTGCCTGAAATATTATTCCATTTTTGATTAATCCTTTTTTACCGGTGACAACCACAGTGGGCATATTCATCCAATCGGACATCTAGTCCAGGCCAGAGAAAAATTTCACTGAAATAAGACGTTCTAGTGCGTTTCTCGCCCTTTCTTCGTAATTTCTGTAACACTCGGTGGCCAACGCTTTGTTTTGAGTGGAAAACTCGGAAACGAAAATCATCGTGAACACTGCCTTTAAAGGCACAGTTCAAGCTCAGAATCGTTATCCAGTTTTCCTGCTCAGTTTAGAGACAATTCCGCACTGATCACATTATTGTTTCTAGATTCGCTCAGATCCCACTACTAACGGAGTTATGGTCCCTCAAAGATTGTAAATCTGAACAGTGAGAATTTCGTGGACGAGTTGTCTCGGTCCTGTTTTCCCTCGTCGCTCGCAGCCATAGCACCGGAGAAGACCGCACTATAAAATAGACCGATAACAAATGGAAGAACGTATATTTTGATCAAATCCATGGCGCGTCTCGTCCCTATTGAGACCGAAACACCAAAACCCCTGAAGTGGGTGGAGCGAATGCTGAGTCGGGGGGGGGGGGTTGGGGCGGAGGGAATGGGTGCTAGATTTTTTTCGCCTTCATTTTAATGCCGATATGTGCTTACCAGATCATACCCATTATCGATTGACTGTCGCTGTGCCTACACAGTTTATGTGTGAACAGCTGAGGAATGCAGACCGGGGTGTCGGTGGTGTGATGGTAACACTCTCGCTCGGAAACGTGCAATGTAGGCTCGAGTCCCGCCTGATATCGACTCAGCTACATTCTGATATCTCCTTAATTCATTATCACTGTCAGTTTTAATCCTTTTATCGATAATGTCAAATGATGCACTTTTTGGTATAGTATGATGTAATGATATATGATATATGGCATTGGTATTATCGCTCCAGCCGCGAAGAGGAGCCGAAGCGCGCGTGGTTAGCACTCATTTTGAATTCACCATAATTCTCTTGCAGTCAGACGATCTCAAGAGGCGACATCATTATTCTTGTTTTATTTCCCCAATATGGGAGAGGTCACTTCTCGCTTCAAACACAGTAGGCATCTACAGAGACAAAATTTGTAAATCGGGATGCCAGAGAATACCAATTCTTCAGTGGGTGGCATTTTTAACTTTTTGCGTTCGTAAGGCGTTTTCTGCGCAAAAATCAATCAGGATTTCCTATCTCTGACCTAGAAGGTGTCATCGCGAACATGCTCAAAACGGCTCAGTGAGTCTTCAAATTATGATCCTTATGAATTAAGTTTCCTGAACATCTGTGCATGTTCCAGCAATGATTTCCGTCGTCGGGTGCGCTAGGACATGAAACCTAGAAGCACGTTTCAAATGACGACTACGACCTGAGCGCTGACCCAGGCGAACTATAAATCGTAGCGGATAGCCAAGGATACAATTCATAAAGGTAAGCGAAATTGACGCGAATGAAAACAAGTAAAAAACTTTTTGTGTTACGCCTCCAAATCTTGTGTTTAGGGATTTAATGTAGCAGGACGACAACTCGTACTACGACTAGTTCGCAGCTGTTCTCATCTCAGCGACAGAAAAGGACGAATAACAAGGTGGGAGAACGTTCTCGCAGCTAGTGAACGTTTCACACAAGGGAGAATGAGCTGGCGACGAAGCTCGACTACCGTCGAGAGTTTCTCTGTTTTACGCTCTCCAAATACGTGTTTTCTAACGATGTGTACGTTTTCACTGTTCTGTGATGCGATAGATCTGGCCTTTAGGGATTTGATGTTAAATCATTGAAATACGCACTGAAATACGCCTCCTACTCAAGTTATCTGTCTGTTGTTGTGTTTATTCTGAGATAAAGCCGATGCCCAGTAAGACAGTTGTTATTGCAAGTTTTCTGAGATAAACATATAGGAAATCGACGTTGTTACATGATTCATAGAGTGGGTTAAAAGGCGAACTTCATTTATCTTCATGTATCTGCGGTTATGATCAAGGTAGAATTTGACTCATAGACAGTATAAGGTAGCGGTTCCGTGGTATTCCAATTCGAAATGCATTGGTAGTCGATAAACCAATCATCGTATTTTTATGCGCTGCTAGCACAATGTATTTTAACTATCCTCTTTTCGATGGTCCGCACCATGGGGTTTCCCTTGCTACCTCTGCATAAGGTGAGATTCCGCTTGCTCCGCTCTGTACCATGGGATTTCCCTTGCTACCTCGGCGTAAGGTGAGATTCCGCTTGCTTTGCTTATGATACCGCTTGCTTTGGCGCATGGTTCTCCTCCTACCCCTTCCGCCTATCGTAAGGTTCCGCTTGCTTGGTATTACCCTCCGTTTGCTTAGCGTTGGCTTCTGCTTGCTTTGCGTTAGCTTCCACTCGCTTAGTGTTAGCTTTTCCTTGCTTCCCGTCAACTTCCGCTCGCTCAGTGTTAGTTTCTACTTGCTTCGCGCTTGCTTCCGCTCGCTTCGGTGCATGGTTCCACTCGTTCCCCTGCCTAACGTAAGGTTCTGCTTGCTTGGCGTTAGCTTCTGCTTGCTTGGCGTGTAAGCTTCTGCTTGCTTCGCGTTCGGTACGGGGACAATCCGTTACTAGCGGATTGCGTGTTAACAGCTTGTTTCAAAAGTTCTGAGTAATGCATCAAACATAAGCCAATTCCGCAATAGGGACAGCGAATGAACGCGATAGGCCCCTGCCAACCTATCTCTTCAAAAGGGCCGAGCGCTACTGGGAATTCGAGATCAGTTGTAGTTTCGAAAAGACCCTGACGAGTAAGAACGTAGCCGGCCTTAAAGGCATCATCCACGCCGAAAACCGTATACTATTTTGAACGACCTAAAAATTCAAAATTTTGAAGAGCAATAGTAGAGTGAAATCGCTTGAGCAGTGCTTTTGAATAGCTGAAAAACACGATGTCTGCCAGCTGAAACAAGCATATTACCCCAGGCGGTTTCGTCAAAATATGCAGGTTTTTCCCCGCCGGCACAAGAGCCTGTACCGCGCTTTGATTGGAGAAATCACTCCTTGAGTCGAAAAAGAGAACACGTATCTCCGGCATTTGCTGGATGAAAGCCTTCTCGAAAAATGCTAGTGTTGTTACGTCGTAATGATATGGGATGTTCCGCTAACGACGTAAAGTTTCTTCGTGTTGAATACACCCTTCAATGGGAAGCGTCCACCCGGCTCTGGTAATTGGACAAAGCATTTCTCCGACCTTGCCTGATGGGAAAATGAGGGGCATGACGGTCAGACAACGGGTGGTCGCAGAAGCAGACTGCAACAAGCGCACCGTCTTCTGTTACTTATTGGTTCTCGTAACTTGTTCAAAATATGTGGGGTAATACTTCCCAAACATATAAGTTCCCCAAAACAATGGGAAAGCTTTAATGGGAAACAAAACCTTGAATCCCTTGTACCCGGGTCTATTTCACTGTCGATATGGCTATATCGCGCAGCAAAAAGGAAAGATGACATTTTTTTATATAATTTTTGATCAAAATATGAAAGTTCCGTGGATTTGCAAAAAAAATAACTCTGGGGGAGATTCGAACCCTGGTCACATACCCACCATTCCCTTTCCTCCCTTTGCGCCGTCGACGCTGTCGGCTCGACCGCTTAACAATTCATAGTCCAGGAGGAGGTCGATGGTCGGCAAACTTTCGTAGCTTATAACTCCTTCAGATCTATCTTTCGCAGCGGGTACCCAACACTATTTCACCATGTATTGCGTGAGCATTCCCACATGAGATTAGATTTCTACCGTTCAGACCTACGCTTCTTATACTTCCCTTTAAAGTTTGTTTAATCCTTGTGCATTTTTTGTTTTTACCTGATCATAGTGCCGAAAATGAATAAAAATCTTTTTATTTTCTCAAAAAAACGAGTTTTTTCCGTTCTGTCGTCGTTTAAGCAAGGTTTGTGCTTATTGAAGTCATTTTTCACATACATTGGACACAAACAATAGAAAGATAACACTTAGAAGCCAGGAACGAAAACAGGCTAACATAAAAACGCAACCTTCTAAATTTCTATGTCCTAGTCACAAAAACGAAGTTTTTCTGGGATAACAGCGATTTCCTGTCTGTTCTAGACCTAACGGTTTAGGAAAGCACAATTTCAACCCGGGAACAGAAAAAAAGTGAGAGTTTGTTACATAGTGTAATAGATCTCACCCACAGTGGATTGTGGACGCAAAGAACACGCCTGTGGAAGAGCTGTTGTCAAGTAGTTTAAGAACTGCTCTGGACGGCTCGTAAAGCGATCAGTTTCATTGTTTTTGGGCCTAATGAGTCGTTCTCATCGGTCTCACCCTTCCTCATAAAACACGTGTCAATGAAAGCGGTACCGAACTTGCGGAACTTTCGGAACAAATAGACTTGGGAAAGGTGGGAATAACGGTTTTCAAAATATTATATCAGCGATTGTTGAATCCTTAGATGTACAGCCTCTACTCAAAGTACTTCTCCCCTTCTTCTTCTTCTTCCTAGCGTTTGTCCCACGTTGACGTAGGGTCCACTTCACGGATCTCACTCATTAGAGTGATCCCGATAGCCGGTTTGCCGCGAGGCTACGTGACGCGTCCCCAGGTTGCGGATAGGGGGATCATCGCGAACAAAAAAGCGGCCGGTGCTTGCCTTGAGACCCAGGTGGATTCAGGGCTGGACTCCCTGTTACTGCTGTGCCAAACTGACCCATGCATTTTGCTACATTCGTTGGCTCGCTCATACGCGGTCGTGTGTGGGTGTGTTGGCGCGTGTGCAGACTGTATCCTGCACGTCGGTCTAGTAAAAAACCTGCATTCAAGTGACAGGGAAGTAACCGAGAGGCGGTTCGGGGTCGCCTCTAAAAACTAAGTCCATTGTCCTCTGTCCAAGCACAATATGATAAGAGATCGGTGTGCTTCTTCCAAACATCAACCAGGCCATATTTCAGGATATCCACTGGTTACGTCTTTTGTCAACAAATACGATTCCAATGCCAGGCTATGTACACCAGCTGTACTGCAATAAGCCGGTTGAGAAACACCCCGTCGTACCACATCACGATGTCCTCTACGTGAAGTACACCTCTAATAAAAATATATATAGAATAGGGGCCTGAGTATTAGAGGTTAATGTACTTCAGATAGAGGAAATACGGTATATACCACTTCATCATCAACCTAAAATGCTATTAGCTGTGACTGTGTTCTATGAAGCAACCAAAGCAAAGGCGAAAAGACAGACAAGCCCCTCTGCTTCGGTTGCTTCATAGAGATCAGTCACAGCTACTAGTCTTATCGGTTTACAATGAAGTGTTGTATAGTTACTACTACTTCAATCTAAATTAATTTCGCTCTGTAAAGATTTGTTGAGGATTAGAACATCCATATGCATGCAAACAAAGTGAAAGAAAATGCCAATTATAGGCGAGGTAGGATATACCTTTTTTCAATGACCATTATATCCCTATACATTCAGTAGATAGCTTTTTTGATGTGGCTTCCATTTGGCTTCCATTTTCCGATTGGACCACTTTGAAGCGAGTTATTTAAAAACGACGCCAAACGGCGCGCTCCGGCGCTCTAGCGCGCCCAATGACCAAAAGATGGCGGAGGTATTGTACATTATTTTCAGAAGGCGACAATTGCTTGACTAACATGCCTGCCGACACTTCATCGAAGTTCACTAAACATACTTCAATGAAAGAAAACGATTTTCTTGATTCTCTGGGCATATCTCATGAGGAGGATGTGCATGGCGAAAAAACTCGGAAAAATTTATTTGTTCAAATTTTTTTAGGTGTGGTGTTTTTCGAGGAAAAGCTGCCAGCTGCACATAACAATCTATTTTCTCTCTGGCCACTTGAAGAGAAAATGCACCTTTTTTTCTGTCGTTTTTTGTATTTTTTGACCTACCGAATAATCCGTTGGGAAAACGCAGCACACATGTTTGTTAATCTATTCATCCTTCACAACTTCCCATTGGCCGTTTTCCGAAACTTCGCGGATCTTTCGAGACTTTCCTTTTTAATAAGGAGTGAAATGGTGGGTTCGCCTTATTCTGATAGATGCGTCTGTGCCGCTTTTCACAGCACCTCAGAACTGCTGGGGGAGGAGGCGCATGATAAGGAAAATCATCAGCAATGTAACTCTCGAGACCCATTTCAGGCCTCTGAAAAAGACATTTAGTCGAAACGTCAGGCTTTGAAAAAAGGAGTCGACCAACCAATCTCGTCTGGCACAAAATCATTAAGCTTATTATACTGCGCAGTTTTACTATTGAGGCACAAGAGATACTAACAGTACTATGTGGTCGTTTTCGCAGATGCGAATACCACTAAAACGGTTCCTTTGTCAGCGTGAAACTCTGATTGTTTTGAGCGGAGTTGTGCACCTGTGCAGAAATTGCCAACTTCGCATCCTAGTTAGGTATTCTTCTCTCTCTCACCTCAAGCTTCAGATATTTTTGCCGTCCAACGTACATGCTAATTATTTATTTATTGTGTACGCCACATAAGCTCAGCGCATTAAAGTACATGAAGATAATCTACAGAGATCCTAAGCCGGATGAGACAAAAAACCAATACTATTCCTCAACGCGGGCCTAGAAGCGCAAAAGCCTCTTCCCTGCAATGCATTTGGAGCCCCACGAAGCAGAAGGTAACATTACCGACGTAATATCGAGGTTGAGAGAGATAAAAGTTGATCCGGCTCTGAAAGTGAAAGAACAGGCTCTAATACTGCGCTTCGGAGCTAAATAAGAGATCGTTAAACAACATGCAAACATCGTTTAATCGTCTATGAGATTCTAAAGTGTGAAGCTTCAACTCTCTATTCCTTACTCCCGCACTCGGTATTCTGTCATAGGCCTGGATTTTATATCGAATATACATTTTACGTGTCAAAAAGTTCTGGATTTTCACAAGCTGCAAAACATCCTTTCTTTTATGCGGTAAAAAAACAGTTGATCCACTTTTTAGGATTGGTCTGACGTAAGTTTTGAATTCTTCTAACAACACATTTCTGTCTCGAATGGACAACTCCTTGAAAATGAGGAAAGTCACAGAAGAAGCTTTTCTGCAAAAGCACTTGTAATGTCCGGAGAAGTCAAGTTTGCTGTTGTAGTGAAAACTCAGGTTTTTACCAGAGGATAAGGGATTCAGCACATGACCAGCTAAATTGCAAGTGCATGGCAAATCTGACATGCCCTGCCTCATGAACACTGTCGTTTCTGGAGCCAACGGTAGCTTTCACTTATGAGACCAATCAGGAATCCCCTCCAATGCACAAGCCACTGTACTCTGGGGTGGTAGTAATTGGGGTGCTAAACGCGAATCAACAGGTGTTAGGTTCGCGTTAAACGCGAGTTTACCCACACCGGAATCTGAGCAGGACTCCTAGTAGTTAGGAGATAGTTCGCTCTAGTTTCACTCTAACATCCCTCAGTGGTAGGCATTTGATACACTTTCAATGAAAACGCCTCGAAAAAGCGGCAATTGTAACCCTTGTTACAAAAAATAGCGATTTCAAAACGTTTTCAGGTCTGTTTTTTCTCTGAAATTCCGACATGTGGCATCCTCGCGGCAAGTTCGGGTTTTACATCCTCTCGCAGAGAGCACGGAAATAGTGCTGAAATGCGAGAGGAGCGCGCCGCTAACGAAACTCCTCCCAAGGAGTTTTTCTCGCGGCTAGCAAGATACAGTAGAAAAAGTTTTGACCATCTATACTGAGGGCAAGTGCGAGTTTAATTAATGCAGAGTGTTAAGGAGGTTTGATAGCACTGTCAGCCATTTTGGTTCTGGACGTCAGCCTATCTTTAAAACTGAAAGGTGATTCAAGGGATAGTTTTGTAACGGCTTCCGCCAGGGAAACGGGCGATGAGGGATCAAGAACAAAACATGGATCATTGCTGAAATACGTTGGCCGTCTTCTATTGTGGCTTTAATCAATCCCTCCCAATCAGCTGTTAATTTTTCGGCGAGTGCCAACACTTCTCTCCTTTTTCCTACTTTCCGTCTGAAATTCTTCCGCTTTGCTAGTTTCAGGTTATTTTCCTCTTCAGAATTCATTGCTTATCCTAGGCTATAATGGGTGTGTAGAGAATTGATTGCTTGCTCGCTTTTCGGAAGGATTTCCATAACTTTTTAATGCCAAAAAATGAAAATTTCCAAAGCGATTGATTTCCAAATGATTTGCTGCTTTAGTAATGTTTCTGTATTTTATCTGTATATTGGTGCTCTAGTAATGTTTCTGTATTAATCGGGGCGTATCGGGTGAGTTTTGTAGCAAAGCAATGTGAAGTTGTTTTCAAAGCCAACTATTTTTGTTCTCCTTTTAATGCAAGATTCAATAACTCCCAATTCTTCGCCACATTAGTGCCATCGTTAGTCCCTTATTTTTATTGAGGGTTCGCGACTCACTTGCTTTGGTGCATTGATGGAACCACTCGAAGTGTTTCAATTCCTACCTTGCAATATTGACACGGAATCTCTCCTTTGCATGATGCACATATTAGCGTATAACAGTCTTTTCTATATTTTTTCAACATCAGCCGGAGACTGGTGATGACTTTCAATTCGAGAAGACTGCATTTCTTCAATTTCACCAATGACCGAAACCGCACAATCGCCCCAATTTCGAACGTAAGACTTCAGTTACACGTTTCTAAAAAAACACTCCAAATCTATCCAAAAACAAAAAATGACTATTTACTCAGTCATTCTTATAGGTTTTTGATTATCCAAATCAGTTGAATGTAGGACACCCTATCTACCCATTACTCGACGATTTTCGGTAGGTATTTGTCGCACCTAGTATGTCCCCCCAGGTGCGCCGTTTGATTAATTCATCCAAGACTTATGAGGTTTTAGTTCGCTCGAAATTCTGTTTAGAAAGAATATTTGTTCAGCTAACGTTCAAAAAAAGTTACTGCAAATGTGAGATCTTGTAAGATCACACACATCTGGTGATCTAAGCTATTAATTAACCTAGCATGTGTTTCCGAGAACGGTTCTAAAAATTGACAAAGCTCATAAAAAATTACGAGAGTTTGGATTACCAAGCGAAGGGAAATTCAAAAATTCCGTTTTAATCGTGTTTCGAACAATAGAAATTTCAAGAAGTTCGCTTTCGAGGCTCTTCCTCATTAATAAATTTGGTGAGTACTGCCGAAATGTAATTTTCGACCATTTTCAATATGCGGTGAAATGTATTTCAACGATATTAAGCTACCATTATAGCTGAAAAGGAGCTCTAGTGCTGAAACCCGGTTTTAAAGCTTCTCAACTTACTATCTGCTCTAATCCTTGCTACACTTTAAGTCTGTAACCTACTGTATATTTACCACCCGGAAAGCGTCCAATCCATCTTCTCACGTGAGGCAGGTCGCGTAAACCTGACGCCTCGTGCGAACCTGACATCTCTTACGTGGGGCAGCTCGCGTTAAACTGGCGGCTCTACGGCATCTATGTCGCGGTATGTTGGCGGCTTGGAGGTGGAAGTTTGTTCCCGTTTAACACCCCATTTACTACCACCCCTGGGGCGGCATGCACGTACGCGGTGGGTTAGGTTGGGGTTAGGCAGGGTTTGGGGCGTCGGCTCGTTTGATCATTGCTGTGCGAGTGCTGGAGATAATCAATAGTTGGGGTCTCAACGGGGTTTCGGTTGCCTCACCCTCCTACGTAGGGTTTGCGAGGGAACGATTTTTCAGTGCTAGCCTAATCCCCTTTTAGTCCTCGCGCTGCTATCATCAAACGCGCTGATGCTCCAAACCCTGCCTAACCCCAACATAACCCGCCGCGTACGTGCATGCCGCCCCTGATTTTCATCGCTTTCAACCTACGTATAAATCTTGATGTCGTCACCTAACTGTTTGCACTCAACAGCACAGCACTCCAGGAGACCCGGGAGTTCCGAGGTGTAGATAGCGAACAGAATCGGTGAAATACCCCTCCTTGAGTAACCCCGCTCTTGAGAGGCCCTATGGGAAAAAACGTTGAATTTATCTTCACTTGGAAACTTCTGTCAGAAAGAAAATTCTCAATCCACTTGATAACCTCTGCATGGATTTTTAGTTTCGAAAATTTATAAAGCAGTTTGGAATGATCGACACGATGGAACGCTAGGAAAAAATCAAAATACACCACATCAAAAAACTTTCTTGAGTCCGAATAATCAGTCCAGTCATTCATGCATTCAAGCAAGTTTGCTTCAACTGATTAACCTTGGATAAATTAGTGTTGGTTCACGGGGATGGTTGAATTTTTCTAAAGATGTTCCAACTCGAATTTTTCGGTACCTTTTCAGTTAATCTACACAGCTGTGATGTGATGCTCACCGGCCTATAGTTATCAATACAGCTGGCAGGTTCTTTTGTCAACAGCGGTTTAACAAAATAATGTTTCCATCATAACGGTTCCTTCCGAGCAGCGCATGAATAGGTAAGTTAGCGGACTAGCTATATCGCGAGCAATATGAAAAAACCCCAGACACGAAATCTGGAGTGACAAAAAAAGAATGCGGAATGTTGGTCAGAAACTCGTACCAGGGTAGCCCATCAAACCATGGAAATGTACTCTTCGCATGGTGGACGGATAGATTATCCTTATTTGTAATCAATTATTCTTACTTGAATGTTCGTTATATAACGTTCACCTCAAGTCGCGGAATAAACAAAACAAAAAAATGCGCAACCACCTCTCCTTTCATTACCCAAGGTTTCAATTTCACATATGCGGGCATTGAAAAAGTTGTTTTAAAAGTGATTTTCGTACCCGCCAAACCCCGTATGTCTGTGAAGAGTTTTTTCTCCAGACTGCTTCTGAATCCATTCAGAATTCGTCGAGCCTTTCGCAGCAGACAGAAAGCTGCAGCAATAGCGGTGCGGACTCTCTCATCTTTATCACTCGTTCCTCCGTTCCTCCCTGTGTCTTCGTCCTCCCTCTCTTTCATACTCTATACGAACGCATGAGGGATGGAGGAGGAGAGAGTTCGCGTGGAGGGGAAAGCCCGGAGGGGGAATTCCGGAGGGAAGCGTGAGGAGGCAATCGACCCAAAAATGACTGGGATACTATTTATTAAAGCTGCTGCTTATCCATGTCTTGTTTCGTATAGCGTCCATCGATCT
Organism: Aplectana chamaeleonis; assembly: GCA_029168955.1. Lineage (NCBI taxonomy): Eukaryota > Metazoa > Nematoda > Chromadorea > Rhabditida > Cosmocercidae > Aplectana > Aplectana chamaeleonis. The sequence goes on along the minus strand of JAPDOI010000004.1, from coordinate 3,087,312 downwards.
ATCTACTGAAAGGCATCGCTCTGCTGCTTCAGTTACTGATAGCCGACTAATCTACGCATTCTGCATCGACTTCATTCCCAGAATGCCTGCTGAATACTGGCTTTGCACATTTATTTTCAGCTTTTGCGCTGTTCATCTAATAACCAGCCACTGCCACTTCATCGACGTACTTGATGGAGACTCGACACAGCTTCCGTTTTACTCCTCAATTTTAACTCATTTATATTTCAATATGTTGTATTAACTAAAACGGGTCTGATCAAGATGTGCAAGTTATATTGAAATCAATGTGGAGAATTTTTCCATTTTCAGCTATGTCCCAACTTTCACTCTCGTTCTACTATCACTCCTTTCATACAGAGAAAGACCAATTCGAATATTACTATTCTGTTCCTTTTCTTCATAATCAGTCCAAACTTCCTGCGATGTATGGTCTCCCAAGAGATCTCTGTTTTTAGAGAGGTGGTGCCGGGGAGCGGGTTAGTGGAAGAGAAGTAAACCTTGGAATGATTAACATGTAATTTGGACTATGTATGTTCCGTCTGGGCACCAGTCGTCTTCGACTAGGTTTCTAAAATATGTGGGTACTATTAATCAATAATAGGATTTTATTATAATCCCGAAATTTGAATGTGATCGTATGGGTCCACGAGATTTTTACCCACTTCCTGGCCGCTTGCCGTCCTAAAAATTTTTCATTGTGAGCTTTGCCTTTGATCCAGTAATCCGAAAAAAAAATAAAGTGATGCGAGTTACCGAAAAAGGGACGCTGAAGACGCGAAAACGCGTGCCCGCGTTACCCACGGTGCTGGACTGTTCACTCAAAAGCAGAATACAGCTATAGAACTTTTACGGACCTCTTTTATCCCTGTACAATCTTCTCAGTGTCATCTTCATGCAGGTCTTTCACTATTTTTCGAAAAAAAAAGGGTTTCGGCCAAGAAACATAATTGATTCTAGTGCTCTTCTTCTTTCAAGGTGCTTCTGTGATACTATAATGATACTATCCCTTCTCTGATTTTTTAGCCGTCTGCAGATATCCTCTGTTCCAGTATAGTCTTTGAAATGGCGCATTGGTATTCGTGTTTGGTCTGTTAGTCTGGGTAGGCACTGCCTATTTATGCGCGTAAAACGAGTTGTAGCCGCACTACCCAAAAATGATGATTTTTTTTAACCAATGGAAACCTTATCGTAGGGAAATATAGAATTCCCAAAATGGTAAAACGGAAACGTCTCATAGGCTCTGCGATTGTTTAACAATGCCTGCTAACGTGCACATTTGACATCCTTGACTTAATCGGTTGGCTTTCGCCTGACGCGGTCATTCCGCATCTTCACCGAGGTGTGCCGTCCTATTAGTCAGCCGTGTTCATTTTTCACGGTCTTCAGCTAAAATTTGAACACATTTCATCCAACTTTCACTATTACATTTCCGATACGAAACATCGCGCCTGAACTGTCTATCGATGCCGAGTGACTTCAAATCCTCTTTAACCACATCCGTCCAGAACTTTCGCCTACGTCCAGGTGGCCGTTTCCAGATAGGAATTGGAAGCATTTTCAAAGCGTGTTGTACGAGACGATCCGTCATTCTTCTTAGTATATGGCCGAGCATTCGAAGTCGACTTTCCATTGCTGCATATATTTTTTTACATGCACGTATTCTAAGCAATATAGAGAGATTTATCCGCATTTCGCAGTTCCACTTCATTCCGGGACCGATTCGCTTGGATGGAGCAGCTGTATTTTGCAGTTCGGAACATCAAGCTATTCCACTCAAGCGAAGCGTCTTCATTTTGTGAGCTGGAAGAACAACCCGCGTAGAGTGAAGGAATTTTCAAACAAATTTTGTAGGTAGATGGTTTCGTTTTCTGTATTTCATAATTCGCCCCGTATGCACATCTCTTTGTGCTATTTTTTTCTTGATCTGAGACTCTAACAGAGTTTATCAACAAAGATAACGACTAGTGAGTGTGTGAAAACATGTGCTAAATTAAATGTTTTGCATGCACTTCCGAGACAGAATTCGTCGTCTCACGTCATCGTTTCTTTTTCTCATGATTCACGGCGCAGGGTTGCAGTTGAAGTGGAATCACGTCTCAAACTCGAGGAGATTCATAACTCTTTTTGAGGGCATACATGAATTTCATATAAATGGCTACATATAAGCTCCTGTTAGCCCCACGAAAGCGTTTTCTAGAATACTCTAAGACGCTCCATGCCTTTTATGCAAATATGTAACTGTGCAGCTATATGTGGCTGTCTATGTGTCCAGAACTTAAAGGCAGTGTCCACGATAAAAACCATGTCTGATTTTTTGGTGGAGATCGGCAGCTGCAGGGCCTAGCGCAACCCTAACGTTGAAAAAACTAAGAAAAATGAGCTCGGAATGGTCCCCTACGGGCCCAAAGTTGGACACCCGTCAGCTCGTCATACCCAGATGCACTTTCCACGTCCACTGACGTGAACAAATGAAAGCTCTGGATCGTGAGATGAGCGATGATTTCCAGTCATTAGCCCCGTTCTTCTCTTCATTCTCAAGTTCTCTCCTTACTCTGATCAGCTCGCATACATCGGCTGCAAAAGACGGAAGTTACAAGCCTCGGACAACTTTTCCACCATGTTTCCTTAGCTCAATTTTTAGGGACCGTAACTCCGTTCTTAGAAGGTCTTGTGCGATTCCAAAAACATCATTGGAATCAGCATGGGACCGTTTTCAAGATAGGCTAAAAAGCAGAAAAACGATTCTTATCGTGAACACTGCCTTTAATAATATTTTCATTGGCGGCCAATCTATTCAAATGCCCTAATTACTGAGTCCATGAATCGGGCTCATTAACGTCTTCATGAAAAAACGGAATTTGTCTAAACAAGCTTATTTCTGAAATCAGGACGAATGGTATTTTTAAATTCTGAAAATAATCACTTGCAGAAGTTTTGAGTATTGATACAAAAAATCAAAACTCAAACTACCTCCTCCATTGGAGAGGCTCGTGGATTCTACCGTCATATATTGTATGTAGTTAAAACTATTCATATCCGAATAATAAATCAACGTTAGTAACGAGACTACGTTTTGATAAAGCGGTAATTGCATGAATCAAATTGAAACTTATAAGTATTAAAATTACGATGAAAATTCGTATAATACTGAATAAAGTAAACAAAAAAGAATGTTGAAAACAACTGGAAACCAAACTGAAAAAGAACCAAATGGTATCACATAAATAAATAAGTAAATAGCTAATCAATACCACCCAGAATGTGATCAAATATCAAACAATTATCAAAAAATTAAGTTTGTAAAATAAAAAAATAAAATTTGAATGAAAAAAAGTTCGGTAAACTAGAGTAGACACCGTCACACTTTCACGCCCCTCATATTGTCACACTTCTCACCCGCTCGTTTGATTGTGTCAACCCTATATGCCTCTTAGAATTTGAAAAACGTCCGCTTTGAAGCGAGTTAAAATCAAAGGGCGAAAAAAGCATTTTTCGCGCTTTTTCCCTCTTCACCAAAACTTAGAGTGTTATTGTACTTACCAGGGGTGTGCGCTAATGAAAAATATTTTTCGTTAAGCGTTAATCGTTAATTTTCGAGAAAAAAACGCGTTAACCCGTTAATGCGTTAACGCATTAATTTTGCACTTTGTTAAAAATTTGCAAAACATTACTTGACCACAACGAAAATCAAACACCAGAGGTTCCAGAAAAGTAATCTACACCTTCTAATGACTTCACGAGGACGTCGTGGAAAGCAGTAGGGCTCCAGAAGCCGTAGGCACGGCCTCGTGGGTAATATGTAGCTAGGGCTTCAGATGACGTCGTCATGACGTCGTGGAAAATGGGTAGGCCTTCAGATGATGTCATGGAAAGTATAACTTAGGTTGCTAGGATGAGTCCGGGCGGAGTAAGCAGCGGAGCGGTCGGTGGTGGCAAAATATAACAGTGATAAGGAGATTTTGACTTGATAAGCCCGATAAGCCTGACCTCGACCGGCTCAAAATGAGCGGCGTATGCTATAGGTAGGGCTTCAGATGATGTCAGCAGCACGTCATGGAAAGAAAGCAGGGCTTCAGATGACGACGAGAGGACGACGTGGAAAGTGGATAAGCGCTCAGATGGCGTCAGCAGGACGTTGTGAAAAATAGGCGTGCGTCGCGTTCTAGATAGTCAGTAGCGCTTTATGTAGAACGTGTGACGCATGGTAGAAACTGTGCTGCTTGTGGAGTGTGCGCCGCGTGGTGCACTGCATACAGAGCGTGTGCCGCTTGTTAGAAAGTGTGTTGCCTTCAATCCCCGCTCACAACCCTCATTTGATAGCTTGCTCAGCCTTAGAGAAGTAGATCGGGCCTCATATTTTCCCTTTTTGGAACACGAATTCGGATTCTCGATATTGGAAATAAATAAATAAAATAGATAGAGAATAGAATGGGCACATCGAGGTCAGCTATATGCTTCACAGCAACGGAGAATTAACCGCGCCGCAAGCCGACGCGACGTACACGGCCCCAGTTTTTAAATCTGCCTTCGAAGCAGATCAATCAGAACCATGATGCCATTCCAATCAACGAATTCAAATTAGCGTGATTTTAGAACTTTTCCGTTAAGCGTTAATCGTTAATTTTCCAGAATAAAGCGCGTTAACCCGTTAATGCGTTGACACGTTAACGTTATAACGCACAGCCTTGGTACGTACTACGTCTGGAACGCAACTTTGTCAGTGCGGCGTCTTCACGAGCCTTCGAGTAAAACCTGAGGCCGGATTCTCCAACGATTATACCCCGGGTATTGTTGCTGTAACCACGAAAGAGATAGCTGCGGACACCTCAGCAGCCTGCGCTGCATCGTGTGCTCCAATTAAAAATGTGGTGATTGATCGGCGCACGTGGCAGGCGCGCGGACTGCTGAGTGGTCCGCACCTATCCCTTTTGCGGCTACACTCTTCATATAAGGGCGCAGCACGGTATAATCATCCGCACTTTTTTTAGTGAATGCGGAAGATTATACCCTGATTCAACGTTATGCCCAGGGTATAATGATTGTCGAATCCGGCCTCGGACCTTTTGAACACTACTCTGAAAGGAATCGCCTGGACTGTACTCAGAACCTGTCGGGAACCTGCCGCCTCTGTGCCGGAACTGAGCCGAAACGAGAGAAGAGTCGCGGTAGAATGTACCCGTTGACTGAATTCTGCTCTCACTGCCTCAACCAGGCCGAAAAGGCGGCAATGTTGGGACTCTGCCTCGAGTTTACCATTATTTTTGTCACTGCATACCAAGATTCGAACCATCAACCCTTTCCAATCCATAGCTTTGAAGTCCGCCGCGATATCGACTGAGCCAACTTCGTTTCTGCACTAGGGCGTCTTCATTGCGATGATGGTTGCGTTATCGCGGTATTCTAGCGAAAGGTACGCTGCAGACTTCTCTGTGTGTACTCTTTGAGCTAATTCCGCGGCTAGCGTTTATTCCACCTAAAATTCTCGGTAAAATCTAGATCGCATTGAATGTTTTTTGAATTCCAATAAGTTTCCTCCAGAAATGGGGGAAGGCTCTACCCCCCGGTATCCGCGTTCTTAGCGCTCCTTCTCCTATGTCGCATTACTGAACTCCTAACAATTGCACTGCAGAGTCATATATGGTATGCCTCACTGCGATTTGTAGCTTTCGCAGCTTTCGTAGCTACATAATCTTTGCTTTCGACGAGAAATATTGCGCGCCTGCTGGGAATTGCGGTTAATTGAACAATGTAAAAAAAGGTGTCAGACCTGGCTCGATCGACAAAGCAGCTTGCTCCTTGCTCACCACTTCAACAGCGTCGTAACTTATTCGACGCTTAATTCTCTATGCACGCTTTTTGAAATTCAAAATCGGTTTGTTTAATGCGGAAATTGATTTGTCCTCATGACGTTGCTCTAGTTTCTTCGAAAATGAGCCATTCGAGTTTTATAAAAAATTATGCTTGAAAAAATCAAGTTTGTGAGAAAAAATTGATGATTGCCCACATATCATCGGCATGAATCGTGAAGGGACTTCTCGTTCACTGTTGAAGGTTGGCGCAAACTCGGTGCACCTACGCTATAGCATATGGCACCGAGTTTGCGCCAACCTTTAACAGTGTGGGGGGAACCTTACTTACATCGCGCAACGAAAATTGAGCGCGATGTGATTTGCTCTGCGAGGTATGTACACCACGCCAACACATCGCGAGGAGTAACCATACTTCGACGCCGTTTTCCGTCCTCACCCAAACATGCATAAATCTGAAAGAGCAGGTTTTTAAAAGTTTTTGAAGCTTATTTTCGCTGTTCTTTCGTTTTCGCAGAAGTTCTGCGTATAAAAAGGGAGAATGAGCGGTGCGTTTAAATCTTCTGTTGAATACTATTTAAAAAAATCTAAATTGAAGGAACACGATGTTTCAGGGCCATGGTAGGTTTAGTCATAGTCGTGGCACGTTCCCAGATAAATTGAACGTGATTCGAATTGGGGTTTCCTGCTGAGAAACGGCATTGAAAGGAAAAATATCTAATAATGTTTTTTAGGAAATGTTTTCACAACATTTTTTTTCCGATTGAGCCTCAGCTATTTTCACAAAAATTTCAGCACTGTGCTATAGTGAAGCCGCCGACGGAACACGACTTCCGTAGTCGAACCTAGGATAGGTTAATACATTGAACACGAGAAAGTTTTGAAATTCGTCTTTCTTGCAGAGATTTCGATTTCTGAAAAGCGTGCTGTTCGAAATGGTATTCGGGGCGTGCGGTTGTGAATGGTTTATCTTGAAGAGACACAGAATCAAGAGGAAATAAAAGAAAGAAGAGGGGAAGATTGAAGCAAAAGGAGGAAACTACGGAATGTAAAAAATGCTCCTGCGAGGTCCTCACATCGCAGTGCACTGCGCGGCGATGTGATTTAATCGCGAACGCGCGCTAAACAGCATGCATCGCGCAAAAAACTATGGCTTAAACGCGATGTGAGCGCGATGCCGTCGCGCTCACATCGCGTTTAAAGAGCTGCCACGCAAACGTCGCGTGCGACGGCTGAGCGGCGACCATTGCTAAATCACCCTTCTAAGCGCGATAGCAACGCTCTAAGTAAGGTTCCCCTGTCTCTTCACGATTAATGCCGACGCTAGTCTGGGCTCTGAACTCTTCAATCAGATTGGAGTTCAATTACCTGGTTAATGAAATGACCTGCATACATATGATCTAGTTCCGCACTCGCGTTCCGTCCGCAAAGTCTCATTATCACAATCGTAGAAGCGAAGCGATTGTTTTGAGAATGATTTCTTCATTTTCATAGTATATTTTTTTTAAAACAACCGCTTTGCTTTTACGATTGTGAAAATTTGGAATGAACGCGATGGCGGAACTGAACTATACAGTACGTTTTATTATATGCTTTCACCCTAGATTTCGATGATATAGCTCTCCAGAATTGTGCTGGACCATATCTATCATATCAGCAAATTCAGGGTGTTAGAAAATCTATATATCCGTGTTTTCAAGAAATCGTCTTTTCAAGAACTTGTTTCTTGCCTTTTTTTCGATTTTCCTCAATTTTTGACCGTTTGATAATATACTTCCACTCAGTCTGAGAGAGAACTAATCTCTCAACTGGAGCAATTTGACACCAATCAGCAATCCGAATGTGCCACACACATTATCGATAATACGAGAAGTCGATTTGACGAGCTGTTTGTTGAGCTACGGAGCATTGAGTAGCCTAAATCGCTCTAAATGTAGAGTAACGCTGTTTTTAGCTTATCAATTGAGTGCAACTGTCTGTAGCTCGTGTCAGCCTTCGTTGTGATGATCTTCCAGAAGTTCTTCATATTGTTTGAACTGGTGCGACGTGCTAGCCAGACCAAAACTTCAATATTGTGGTGCCAGGGCCATGGTGAAGAGCATCTCGCACGAAGTATGTATCCTGTAGGGATCCCAATGGTCCGGGCCCCAGTCCGCTCTCGAAGAAAGAAAGTTGATACTTCAACACTTTTTCATACAAGTCTGAGCCTGCACAACGACGGACGAATGCCAGCTACATACAATACCCGCGCTAAGTTTTGTAAAAACGGGGAGAATCTGGCAAACTTTGCAAAAAAGCGTCCGATGCATGTAACTTCTTTGAATGAAGACGTTTTTTAGTTCTGAAAACGCTATCATATTCACAGATCAAATTGCTACCTAATTATGTCACTTGTGTGCCGAAGTTCCTTTAGAGCGCTCTGTTTTTGAAGGAAATAGTTTTTGCAATGGTTTTTCGAAAACGTCGCGCGCGGCTAATGCGGCGAAATTTTGAGCAGTATTGGGTGATGGCCATCGTGTATCAACACCCCTCAGGAGGCGGGAGAAACGGGGGAGGAGCGAGGTTTCTTATTGGACGCAACAGGGCTGCCCCCTTGTTGCGTCCAATGGGGTACCTCGCTCCTCCCCTGTTTCTCCGACCTCCTCACAGGGGTGTTGATACACGATGGCCACCACCCGCAGTATTTGTACAAGTAATGGAAGAGCAATCGGTATGTTTTCTTCAAGAATTAGGTGCAGGTGAGAGAATCTCAAGGTTTGTTCGGGTTGAATCTTCGAAATCCTTCATTAAACACGCTTGAAAACTATCTGAAAAGTCGGAGTTTTGTTGCTAAATCCCCGAACTCATAAATGAAGGATTCCGAAATTTCAACCGAAACAAACCTTGAGATTCTCGCACCTGCACCTAATTTTAAAAGAAAGCACACAGATTGCTCTTCCATTACTTGTACAAATCCTGCTCAAAATTTGGCCGCATTCGCCGCGCGCTACGTTTTTGAAAAACTTCTGCAAAAACAATTTCCTTCAAAAACAAAGCGCTCCCAGGGAATATCGGCCCACATGTGACATAATTAGGTAGCAATTTATTCTGTGAATATGATAGCGTTTTCAGAATTCAAAAAAGTCTTCATGCAAAAAAGTTGCATGCAGCTGACGCTTTTTTGCCAAGTTTGCCAGATGCTCCCGTTTTTATAAAACTTAGCGCGGGTATTGTATAGTCTTCTGTCGCCACAGACATCACTCTCATCAAAGATCCACAGCTGAACATGGGTCGACAGAGGATTTCGGTTTGTCCCCTCAAGCCACGACGATACGATTTGTTTTAATCAGATCAGTCTATATTGGCGCTCTTCTTGTCGGAAAAGATCACGTGAACATCACAAACCAATTTTTAGTGAGCATTTCCTGCTGTCATCTTGACCCCAACGTGGACTCAGATCGGCTGTTATGTTCCTTAGCACAGCTTGGAGAACAGCGGCTTTGCCAGTGCCTGCTAAGTATAGGGACTCTGGTACCAGTGCTCTGGTAATGCTATCGATGCATTTTGACGCCCTTCAGACTGCTAACTTGGACGTAAGCAGGTCAAATTTATCCCAGATTTGGTAAACGCTAGTCGTTGTGTTGAAATCGCGCTTTCAAATTTGCCGTTCACCTCTTCCACATAGCTTCCACGCACGCTCGAGGCAGTATGTACTCTAAGCGCAGCTGTTTTCATTACTCAGAAAACTAGGAACGGCGCAGCGGCTTCCCTCATTTAGACCTAAGATGCGACAGTCGTTCATCCCGGCGTTCTGGGAGGCCCGGCTCGGATATGAATCCACTAGACAGTTGCGGCCCACGATCCGTATAGATACGGAATATTATGGCGAATTTCGATCCAAGCATATATGTAGATTGATTTGAACACAAAAATGTTCCAATGGCTATTTATGCTAGTTGGAAATATATTATGAAACGCCCGGAAATTGAAAAAAGTGTGTATAAAAAGGTTATTGGAAAGGTGATTTCATAAAAACACGGTTTTTCAACATCTTGAATCCTCTCATGGTGGTAGAAAAGGCGCAGCACAACCACGGAGAGCTATGTATGTCATCGATTCGTAGGATGAAAGTATATAATGAAACGCACTGTATATGAAATTGTATTTCATTCCCGGAGTTTTCGCTGAACCTAGATGTTGTAGCGTCGTTTACCGTGATGCAATAGAATATTTGACGAGAGCATTCCCAGAAATTCAATAAGGTGTGTGCATTGAGGTGAGGAAAATTGCTGTCTGGTCCTAGCCCACCCCTGCTGTCCAATTCTTTCCGGCATTTTTCCCTTTCCAATGGAAGCTGCTGCTTAGCGAAGACCTACAGAGCTTCCATGTTCCTTGCTCCCACTCCTGATTCAATAAGGTGGCAGTGCTAAACTAATCAGACATGTGTACATATTTCATTACCAGTAGAGTACTTGCGAACTTTCCCCAGTTTTTTCGACTCCTTAGTAATCCTGAAAGTGCATGTTCAACATTATTTGCAATTTGTTACACTGAAAAAAAAACTCTCCGAACGCGATGCCCGGTTTCACGTGATTTTCAGCACTTAGTTTCCCATTGTGAATTTCATATTCTCAATCGAAATTTGCAGAGTGGAGGATTCCCTAATTCCTGACTTTTTCTTCTGAAGATCCCATACAAATTTTTAGGAGTGTGATCTCATTTTAGCGGGCTGTCGAGAATCAGTGGTTGTATTTTATTCCATATCACATCATACATAAAACATACAGTGAGGTAACATGGAGATTCTCACACGTTTCCATAGCTTGCAAACACTACACTCGATTCCTTTCGTTATTACCCGAAATCATATATTCATGTCAGGCTCTCATCGGTCTAATTAGGAATCGTGTGACTAGCAAGACCCTGACGGAAATCAGAACGAATTTAGCCGATCTTGTCGTGTGTATGTTCGCCTCGGCAAATTTGGTGTCTATATAATGAACGGGGTCGCGGCGGTCGATCGCCGTTCACGATCAAAACCCCACTAACCGACAGTGCCGCAAATACTACCAATTCGCCGCAAATGTTGGCGTTACGTGCGTTGCTGGACTAGACTCCACGAAAGGACTACACAAGACTCGCTAAAGCATAACCATTATGACGAGTGGTTGTTTCTCTGGTTGAGCTTAACACGAGATTGCTATAAAAAATTTTGGCTTATGTTTCAGTAGGATAGTCTTCCAAAATGCCCGATAGAAAACTGACTAGACTGAATTTATTTATGTCGAACGTCGTTTTTAATTATTATAAAGTTCGAGATCCCTTTTTCACAAAAGTAATTACACCCTGATTATGGTCTCACCTCTGCATGTGTCAAGCAAGACAATAGCAAGGTAATGGTTAGACAGGTATGTAGAGCCCCCACATTCAATTTCGTCTAGTGAGTGGACGGTTCTGCTACGATAGCGCGATCGAAATTCCATTGGCCGGTGATAGCTCCAACGCCACATGGCGAGCTCTCTGAACTTAATCAGATACTCAGGTCATACCTTCACCGGCAAACCAGAACCTGATAAAGATGCCAGTCTGGCAAATTGTCAAAGCTCACGCGTTCTATAAATACATATGTACTCTTACCCTTTTAAATTTAATCCAAGATTTTCTGCCTGAGCCGCATGACTTTTTGCGCTGAGGTGTGTGGGCGCTGACGTCCTCTCGTGAATTTCATAGTCTTTTCCGGCATTACTTTTCGTTCTGCGAGTTCCCAGAGATGTGGACAAACGCTCCTTTGCTTCCGAGTAGGATTGCCCTTGATTCTTTTATAGGCACTTTTCACAACAAACTCCGTTCATGAGTTTTCTCTGAAAAGCAGTGGTGTTAATCCTTAAAGTTAGAACAGAACAGTGTAGAAAAAAGGGGTCCGAAAGCTTTTCCAGCGGCAAAAAAATTAATTTGAAGATTACTCCAGTGGGCAGGGCCGGCTTCCTTGGGTCTACTCAGGCAGTAACGCCGGCTGAGGGGGCAGGCAATACCGGCTGACTAAACATTGTACCCGGGCGAGCCCCGGTATTCACTGCCCCCTCAGCCGGCAAATGATGGAGCGCTCAGCCGGCAACTGGTGGCCCCCTCACACCGCTTTAACTGCCCCCTCATCCGGTAAATGGCTGCTCCTCAGCCCGTATTCACTGCCCCCTTAGCCGGTAAATGGAGGTCCGCTCTGCCGGTATTAGTTGCTTACTAAGTGAATGATATCTATCTGCAAGTGTAGATAAAGCCCCTAGTAGGCTCTTCCTATTCCCCAGCAAGTTCGAGGCTTGCGTTTCATTTCTGAAGCGGCAAGCCTTACCTTGCTTCAAAAATCATAAACTAACCCGCTGTCACGTCCCCACGGTCACAACGAACCGTAAGGGGTCAGAGGTCAATCATCCACATCGTGTGGATGATCACCCGTTCGAATGCCAACACCCTAATCAGCTCGAAGCCCATTTCGCCCGCGCCGTACATGAGCCTGGTTCGCTTTAGTGTCTGCCCGATCAGCCGGTGGTGTGCTCCGCCAATGATTAATGTCTGCCCGCTCACCCCGTAAAGACATGCCCCTCAGCCGGTAATGCTATGTCTGCCCGATCAGCCGGTGACATGCTCCGCCGTGGATTTATGTCCCCGCTGACCCGGTAAAGCCATGCCCCTCAGCCGGTAAAACGCTCCGCCCCCAAAATAAGCCAGCCCGCTCAGCCGGCGACCCTACTTCTCCGCCCGCTCAGCCGGTGTTATTATCTGAGTAGTTGTTGTCGTCAACACCAACACGTCTCTATCACTAAAGTCAAAGCGTAGCAGTGATGGGGCCGTGCCGGTGTCGATGCCAACAACTAGACCCAAGGAGGGCGGGCTCCCACTGGGATAATCTTTAAACTGTTTTTCTGCCTCTGGGAATGCGTTTAGATCTGTTTCTTTTTGAAAAAATTCTCCGTCTAAGGGCTACCACCAGTGTTTTACATTGAAGGCTCAAGGACGAAATTTATCGTGAACAGTGCCTTTAAAGGCACAGTCCAAGCTCAGGGAAAAAATCTGAGATTTCCACATAATTTCCAAGTAGAGCCACCCCGTATACCACCTGCCGAGTGCGAGCACTCATATCCTCCGAATAAGCGAGATATAGGAGGAAGCCACATTGGGGCGCCCCCCCCCGGGAAGTGACTTTGGCACGCCCCTTTTACGATCTTTCGAGCTCAACAGTGACGAGATGAGCGATGCTTTCCGATGAATAGCCCCGTTCTTCCCTTCATTCTTAGTCGATCCCTTCATTCAGGTCAGCTCGCATACAGCGAATGCAAATGAAGGAAGTTTCAAGCCTCGGACAACTCGTCCACCATGCTTCCTTAACTCAAGTTTTGAGAGGCCATAACTCCGTTCCCAGGGGGCTTGAGCGATTCCAGAGACACTATTGGAATCAGCATGGGACCGCTTTCAAAATAGACAGGCGAACAGAGAACCGGTTCTGAGGTTGGACTGTGCCTTTAAAGGCAGTGTTCACGATAAAAAATGTGTTTCAGTTTCCACCAGGAATGGGTAGTGGAAGGGCACACTGTAACGTTGACGTCAAAAGAACGCATAAAAACGAGCCAGAAAGAGCCCCAAAAGAGCCCGAAGTTGCAACTTCGAGCGCATTGAAAACCCCAAAAGCGCATCACACGCCCACCGACGTGAACAAATGAATGCTCGAGATCGTGAGATGAGCGATGATTTCCAATCATTAGCCCCGTTCTTCCCTTCATTCTCAACTTCTCTCTTTACTCAGGTCAGCTCGCATACATCGGCTGCAAAAGACTGATGTTACAAGCCTCGGAAAACTCGTCCACCATGTTTCCTTAGCTCAAATTTTGAGGGACCATAACTCCGTTCCCAGAAGGTCTTGTACGATTTCAGAGACATCATTGGAATCAGTATGGGGCCGTTTTCAAGATAGGCGGAAAAGCAGAAAAACGATTTTTATCGTGAACACTGCCTTTAAAGGCAGTGTTCACGATGAGAATCGTTTTTCTGCTTTTCCGCCTATCTTGAAAACGGTCCCATGCTGATCCGAATGATGTTTTTGGAATCGTACAAGACCTTCAAGGAACGGAGTTATGGTCCCTCAAATATTGAGCTAGGGAAGCATGGTGGACGAGTTGTCTGAGGCTTGTAACTTCCGTCTTTTGCAGCCGATGTATGCGAGCTGACCTGAGTAAAGACAAAAGTTGGGAATAAAGGGAAGAACGGGGCTATTAATCGGAAACCATCGCTCATCTCACAATCTCGAGCATTCATTTATGCACGTCGGTGGGCGTGGAAAGTGCATCTGGGGTGTGACGAGCTGTTCCGAGCTCATTTTTCCTAGTTTTTTCAACGTTAGGGTTGCGCTAGGCCCCGCAACTGCCGATCTTCAACAAAAAATCAGACATGGTTTTTATCGTGGACACTGCCTTTAATGAATGGGTCTGCAGATTCTGTTCTATGCCTTTATCCCACACAAGTGACAGGTACATATTTATGCAATGTGCTTCTCTGGGCTAAATCCCGGTCCGCAATTGCGCTTCGACACGCTTCGCGGCCGCGCGCTTGCGAGCCGGAAGAGTTTCGAGCGCCGCAGCCGCCGATCTGTTGACTCTAGGTGGTTTTGGAAATTAGAAACTAAACAAAATTGGTGAAAACTGTAAAGCCACATCGAGTCCGCTCTGGCGCTGGAAACCCCACTGAATCGAGCGCGTGCCGCCGCAAAGCGTGTCGAGACGCAATTGCGGACCGGAATTGGGCCCAGAAAAGCACAGTAGACCCCGCCCCGTTCTGCGCAATCTCCTTCCTTGCCATCGCTCACGCAAAAAGGAGTTTCGTTTTGCGGTTTGCCAGGTAGTCCCTGAACAACTGGTTTATTAACCGGAATCGGGGCGAGAACTACTGTTCACACTGTAATTGTCGGGGAAACCCTCTGGACAATATCGCCAGTCAATCTTGGCTCCACACATCGATCATGCGTGTGACTTAAATGTTTTTATGAATATGATAGCTAAACTCTAGTGCGCTACGCAATCGAGCCCCACCGGCTGCGTGCGATCGCGCCACGTGTTTTTGCCTCTGCTGGATAGCCTGCGATAGGGTGAACATCTTATCACGATTGCATTCGGCCACTATTCCTAGTCTTCTTCAACTTCTTATTATTTATCCTATCGCAGGCTATTTAGCACTTGTGATCAAGTGGCGCGACCGCACGCGGCCAGTGAGGCTAGATTTCATTCCTGGCCAACTGCCAGTAATTAACAATCTGGAGAAAACAAGTGGTGTCTGGGCGCCCCGTAAGGCAGCGTCCAGTACATGCGAGAGTTGACGCCCACGCGAAATCGATGAATATCAAGGGCACTTTATTTACTAGCCACACACCCACGCTTGCGCTCGTTCTCGCGCGCCCACTCCCGCCCACGCTCGCTCACGCTCGCTCTCGCTCGCTCACGCCCGCTCCGGCGAAGAAGCTTCACGTTCTGAGATTAATCCATCCTCAAAAAGTCACGCTTCCAACTCACTGCAAAGCTAGTGTCCTCGTGTCCCATAGTTCCACAACGGCCGTCGTAATCGTGGTGAGTGTGCGGCCAAAGACTTGATCCAATCATCGATCACCCGGTTAGACGCTATCAATTGTATCACCATTGGGCAAGAAGCGTTTCCCGTGCCTCTCTGTGTACGGGCACATAAGCGTTGTTGAGGTTGAGGAACTCGCAACAGCGAGAGCGCTCATTTTCCTCAAGTATGGACGATGTCTAAAGCGTCGTTTATTCTTCCGCCGCCGAGCGGCGAGGCAGGATCGATATAAGAGAACTGCTTTTCACGGCGCTGCTCGGCAGCGGAAGTATAAACAACCACTAAGAGGTGCTGGTCTGTAAATTTGCTACAGCATGCACTGAACTAATGAACATCCAACACGCACAAACGGACGCCGTCGCTATCAGACGGCGATCACTCGGTGGTGCACTGCAGTCGACTGCAGCAAACAATTTCAGGAGCTAGATACTCTCGTCGTCGCTGTCGGCCCTTCAAAGAAGGAGCATTGTGTCCTGAACAGAAAACCCAAGTTTTTGAGAGTTAGCATGCACCACGCAATCTGTGGTGACACACGCCTGATTGTACATAAGGTCTATTTTGCGCTACCTGGGGCCGGTTTTTCAACGATAAAACTGTGGTTTTGGGGCATAATTCACTCGGCGGGGTAAGTTTTTGCTATTCATCAAAAAATTAACCCGATTTTTTGGGGTATATTTGAGAGTACCCGATACCTGGCCGAAGCAGTCGAGTATCCGTTACTATGAACTCGATAAGCGCGCTCAATTAGCAGTTTGCTAATAGCGAATTGCCGGAACTGTCATTACATTGCTAGGTCACACATTTTCTTTGACTTACAGCCTCTCTTACTCGATTTGAGCTTTCCGAAGTAAGGCTTATCGGGTATATCATGCCCAAATCTCCTCATCACTGTTCTATTTTGAAACGACCGACTGCTCCGCTGCTAGCCCCGCCCGGGCTCATATGAGCGAGAGAAGCTACACTTCAATACAAGTTACTGATGCTTTTATATTTAATGTTTTGCATTCTCTCGTGCCCCCATTTCGTATCCTGTTCGTACCATATCGGGCCTGGATTTTTCCAATACAATGTTTTTTTTCTGATTTTTTAAAGTCTTCAGTTTCTAAATTTTCTATAACTACTGCGGTAAGTGTTTTTCCTCCAGTCTCAGAAAACTGCTTTCAAACAGAACAGGAGCCTTTTTATATCAAAAATTTTTTGATCGCTATTTGGTTTCGGGATTCGACTGTGGCTGAGATCAGAGAATTCTCGCTGCTGTATCGCATGGTTAAACAGATTCTAGAGGGGAATGTATTGTGCTTCTCTGGGCCAAATCCGGTCCGCAATTGCGTCTCGACTTTGCGGCCGCGCGCTTTCGATTCGGAAGAGTTTCCAGAGCCGCAGCCGCAGATCTGTTGACTCGAGGTGGGTTTTAGAACCTGAGAATTAAACAAAATTGGAGAAAACTCTATACAGAAGCAATATCGAGTCGGCTTTGGCGCTGGAAACTAGACTAACTCAAGCGCGTGCGGCCGCAAAGCGTGTCGAGACGCAATTGCGGAGCGGAATTTGGCCTAGAGAAGCACACTACTACAAACCTTCATATTAGATCGTTCATACTACTCATTATGCACTAAACCTCAACACAACATCATTTTTTTTACTTTTGAACGAACCGAATGGTTCCATTGTGCAGTGCCAATATTTTATCAGATATTTGATGTGCTCTTCCAAATATCACTTTTTTAGCTGGGGAATGATTGAAGCAAGTATTTCAAAAGCATCACTAGAATAAAAAAAATGAACGAAATGTGGAATCAACGTAAAAAGAACTGGTTCCAAACTCGTGGGAAAGAAAGTTGTGGGAACATGCATAGATCGCCTTGACAATTAAGCATCGTCTGTACCTTGCCAAAATCTAGGCTACAAGGCTGAGCTTGCAAAACAAAAAACTTTGAAACTGGTGAAGACGCGCAGCTATCAATTCAGAATTTTACGTCAAATCAATCGTTGCGATTGCTCAACACGTTCGTAGTTGTACGCCTGCAGGAGTATCCGATACTCTCGCGGGGTAAACGTTGATGAATCACTTTTGGGTTTTTTTTGGGTATGGGGTGGAGTTAATTAAACTCGGGGTATAAATTACCCGAAATTTCGTTTAATAAATCCGGCCCCTGGAGGAATGAGCTGACTGGAAATGAACGACGACGTTTTCAGTGCTGGGTTTGCTTTACTATTTTGTGATACGTGCTACTTGAATAAATTGTGCTCGGACGTTAAAGGCAGGGTTCGCGATCAAAACCATTTTTGAGTTCTCTTCATGTGAATCTAGTTTTTGTAATCACGAAAATAAAAATAAATGAAAAGCCCGGAAATTCAAATGGAAAACGCTCAACAGCAAGGTATAACAACTAATTACCAGTGTATGCCGGCCCCCTAATTAACGAGATTTTCAATACTGCTTGCTTACCCGCCTTTTGTTTTGCTGCTAATGTAGTCAGTAGTCTTCAGAAATGCTCAAAAATTACTTTAGAAGTGAAATAAAAGTTGACAAACCAGGCATTTATGGAAATCTAGATGATTGGGGGCGGGAGGACACCAAGCGACAACTTGTTCCTGAGCATTTTTCCTCGCTGGTTTCGATCGAAGTCGAACGTGAACTCTAGTGGCGCGTGCGCTGAGCCCTGCGACGCGTCAGCGCACGATCGCCGGCAGCGACCACGGAGTTTCGTTCCTTGTAACAACGGACTGAAGAAGGCGATCCAGCCGAAACGTGAGCCAATAAAGCTGTGATCGAACTCGTGTAGAGCTTAATCGACAAATAATCATTGGCCAGAACTGTCCCGAGCTTCATTGAGATTCAACAGGAAGTTAGTTCCGTGATCACTTCATACGCAGCCTCAGTCCATGTTATGCTTGCAACCTAAATATAATCGCTAGCCTTCGATGGAGAGAATCTGCTTAGGCCGTGTTCTTTGCTATAACAAATGGCTTGTTTTTGTTGTTGTGCCGTGGCCATTGATGGCCGCAGAAATACGGGAAAATCCCACCACCACGCGAAAGGGGCTGCCGCTTGCGCCGCCATTTACTTCTAGAAGCATAAGCAGAGCAGCACGTGTCCGAACGGCTCGCAGGTGTTTTCGCTTCTCAGCATATACACACATGACACGAAAATGCTGAGGAAGACGAGTGGAGAAATACTCATGCTCCGCCACTGAACGATGATGACTCATCACTAGCACAGAAGGAACGCCAACCGGCCGCTTTAATGTTTTTCAGCCTCTCTCTGACTCGTCGCTGAAGATATTTGAAAGTCATCTGCAGCTTTGCAGCCGCGCTTTTAAAGACGTCTGCCTGCTCGCTCCTAATACAATGCGGTATTTCGCAGTTTCTCAATTCAGATTTTAACGATATGGAATCACAGTATTCTATTGGGCAGATTTAATTATGGTAGAGCTCATTTCCGCTTCATTGAACAATTTAACGCTATGATGAAAATTGCGGTGTTATAAACACTCGTCAAGTATCGGATGTCCACAACGCTGCACTAATTTTTATAAGCCTATCTAACATAAGCGTCAAGCATGCTGGAATATTCAAAAGATGTCTCAAAAGGAAAGCTCACATGGAGAAGGTGGATACTCCGAACGAAATGCAACCTTTTAGGACGATTTTTGTTATGACATTCGAATTTCGCCTTCATTGCTGCGCTGCGTTTCTTTGAACGGAGGCATCGCCTGCAACTCCGTTCAGAGAAAGGGAGCGCAGCTTTAAAAGCGAAATTCGAATTTCTCGTTAAAAATGGACTTTAGTAATTTGCATTTCGTTTTCAATAGCCACTTTCTTTAAGTGGCCTATGTACCCTTGTCAGAGTTCACCGGAAATTTCCGCAATTGTTTTACGTTTATAATGTTCCTTTTTTTTGCAGAAATTTGCTCAAACATCCAGCAACTTTACAGCCATTACATGGCTGTTTAGTTTTTCTTCGAAGTTCCTTGAAATTATTAAATTTAGCTTTTTTCTACGCTGAATTCAGCAGCTCATTCAGAACCGAAATCGAATTTCCAGTAGCCGTGCTGCTTAAATTCTCTCGCACCTTTTTCTCAAATTCTGTGTCTTACTACAGCAATCTTATAGCTTCCTGAAGATTCCGTTCTTTCTAGGTTTTCGAGGCTTGCTCTCTTTCTCTTCCAAAGCCTTCTCAAATCTTCCTATACGTTTTCAGAGCTTAGTAGAAGCTCACTTACCGTGGTTTTTCCGTTTTCTTGAGCTGCCTGCAGTTTCCTGAATCTTCCGTAGACCTTTCTATCATTCTAAAAGGTTTCTGAAGTTTTTCTTACTTCCCGGAGTTCTGCACGTACATACATATGGTTTCCGTTTTCAATCTAGTCTGACGCATGGACCAGGCGGCTGGCTGTGCGGGGTTGGCGGCCTCAATGGAGAATGCAGTTTCGATTCCCGCGGCATGATCTACCGCCGCAGTCTCGTCCATTCATCAGACTAGAATTATTGCGCGCACTCTATGTACCTTTCACACTCCTCGGATTCTGGGGCCCATCTTTCAGGCATCATTTTCAGGCGCATTCACCAAGCTGTTAAAAATTTACTCTTTTATTCGCAACCTTAACCCATTCACGACCGCGTGTCCCACCGGTGGGACACTGTTTTCAAAAATCGATTTCTCCACCGCATGAAGGAATTTCTAAACCTACTTATGGTCAATGTATTTACCTATTCTAGACTCAACTATAAACTTCGTGGTCCTTTGGCAGCTGCACCACTAGAATATATCTGACCCTTCGAATGCAGCAAGGTCGAAAACCTCAAACATGAGTACATATCTCATTTTTACAATGAATTAATGGCGATTTTTTTCTTTTTTCCATTACTCGAGAAACAATCCTTACTTTCAAGAGTGGTCAGATCGTATAGCACTATTTAATACATCTTATAAATACGATTACTGATACTGCGCACCATTCCCGCGTAAAAAATCGGCTCTTCTTTCACCCGTGTTTTGTTCACAGAAATTATTTTATGTAATGATTACCAATATAGAGACCATTTAAGCTTCTGTTGGAAGTCCTGATTGGCTACGGTTGGTGTACTATTGTAGACCGAGGCTCATTACCATCCCTAACATTTATCTCAACAATGCATACACTTTTATGAATTCCACAGCCGTCACGCACGGTGGAGAAGCATCGGCAGATAGCAACCACGTATCAAAACGAGTTCTTGTCTTGAAAAACAAGCATACTTCAACAATTTTACTTCCAATAGAACACTCAATGAGTTCTTGTACCCAGACCGGCTTCAAGGAGTAGAGAAAATGCATGAACGAGGTATAAACATCTAGATCTACCGAGATCAAAGGAAGGCATTTGAAAACGTCAGCTCAAAGGTGAAACAACTGTAAGATGAACACAAAAGCGACTTATGTTTCAAAAACATCATTGAGAAGGTGAGCAATAATGGAGCTTTATATCAGTCAACATCTAGGATGTTTCTTCTGAAGGCACTGAAGACAAAAGTGTTTCTTACACTGATTACATATAGTGTTGACTTTTTGGGCGCGATTTCGCGCTATCTTACAACCAAATCGTTCAGAAAAATCGGCGTAGCATTCTGCGCACCTACGCCTGGTTGTCCGTTTGGATCCTTTGGCCTCCTCGAGAACATGCTTCACTACTGGTGTAGGACCACTTCCGATTTTGATCCAGGAGCGAATCAAGCTTTTTTTGAATTCAACCAAGCTCATCCTTTTCGAGAAAGACTTGTTCACTGTATTGTACACAATCCACGAATTGACGACTGCCACCTGGCAAACTATATGGAAGAAGATGCGGATGTACCACTTGGTGGTTTTCCTGACATACGGACAGTAGGAGTATAACTGATCGGAAAGATCGACGAATGACTTCACCCGATTATAATCAGAGATGACCACTGGCTTGCCACTCTCATCCAGTGAATTATCGTGTACCGTTGATAGTGTGATTACGTCTCTCTTGTCTCTCCATTTCAACACCAAAATTCCGTGATCCTGACTGGAAACTGTCCAACCACGCCTCACCTTCCTTCCAATTACGTGCTGTGGCGTCCCCTTCCGATTTCGACGCAATGTACCAACTAGGTTAGTTCTGCGCTTGAGAAGAAACTTCGCCAGTTGTACACTTGTGTACCAATTGTCTGTGTACAAAGTCCGACCAGAATCAAGGAGTCCGTCCATAAACTTCTCCACTACGTCTTCAGCAACACTTCCAGGTCGTCTGTTATCCTGTTTTCCAGCGTAAATGAACATGTTGTAGGTGTAGCCTCCTTTAGCACAGAGCTTGAAAATTTTGATACCATATCTGTGCCGTTTTCTGGGGTTGTACTGACGAAATATGATCCTTCCACGAAACGGGACAACAGATTCGTCGATGCGCACTTCATTGCCAGGACGGAGAACTCTCTGGCATCGTGATACGAACAAGTCGAAAAAGGATGCTATCTTGTAGAGCCTGTCACTTTTCGTTGAAGAGAGATTGTCTGCCAAATGAAGGTTCGTGATCAGAGTCTCAAAGCGCTTCCTGGGCATCGCAGAAGCGCAGATGGATCTACCACCGAAAATTGGATCTGTTGACCAATAATCACGTAGAGTAGGCAGTTTTACTATCCCCATCTGGAGCGTCATTGCAAATAAGTGCTTGAGCTCCTCCACAGAAGTTTTTTCGAAACCGCTATTTTTTTGAATACCATAGCGATTCGTTTCATCAGCCACTAAGTGAAGTAAATCATGATCGACAAACAAGCTGTAAAATTGGATGGGATCAGAAAGGCCAGCTATCAGAGAGAAATTGAGGCCACTATGATCGGCGAATGGCCACCTTTTCGGCTTATTTATAGTATATAGTATTTATAGTATATTATTTCACTCAGTATTTATATCTCATGACGAAGCAGAACATTGGGTGCTAATGCAGCGAGGGGATCACTTGTCCACGCCCTTTTTTCGTCGCCGCGTCGACTACTTACCTTGGAAGGGGAAGAAAGCTACGGGTTAGTGCTCAAATTGCGCGGCGGCACGGAAAAATGGGCGTGGGTAAGTGCGGTCGCCAAGTGACCCCTCGCCCCCATAAGCACCGAGCAATGTTTTTTGTGTCTTTGAACAAAAAAAAAGAATGTGTTAGAATGTTTACTAAGAGAAAGAACCTACCTCGAAGAGGAGCGGACGAGAAAAATGGGGATACGTCAGAGCAGAAAATGAGTGAAAACCTGAAAAACAGCTATTACATTAATCATTCGCTATATGTAATAAAAATATGTAATAAAAGAACTATTTTCTACGTCAAAATGTAAAAAAATAAATGCTCAAGATTCTTTTTACAAAAAAATCTCACCCTAGAAAGCGACGAGTCGGGGGGTCAGGAGATGACCGAGGAAAAAATGGGCAACGATCTGAAAAAAGTCATTTCCATCAGGATTTACAGTCAATATGAAAATAAAAGTGTATTTTGTACGTCTAAATTTCAAGAACAATGCTAAAAATGTTTACTACAAAAAAAACTCACATCGGAAGGGGATAGCCCGCAAGAGTGACCGGTAGCTAACGCAAAAATTAGTGCAAATCTGAAAAAAATCATTTCATTTGGCTTTTCCTGTCAACTGAAGAATAGAAGAATGTCCGTCATGGTAATCTACGATAATTAATGTTTCTAAGCGCTAGAATGCAAGGAACTTACCTGATTTTTGTGGATGGTCTTATATACACAGTTGAAATTTAGGAGGCCATTTCTCTGAAACGAAAGAGTATTGGAAGCTGAAACTTTGGCATCATGATTATGACGTCGACAGCCGTACGATAAACAAAAAAAACGAAAATCGATTTTTTGGTGGCGTGCCATTCGAGCAAAAGTGGCCCACCGGTGGGACACCGTATACGGTGACGCAATATTGCACGCGGTCCGAACGTGCAGCCACCCAAAATTAGGCGTGGTCGTGAATGGGTTAAATTATGTTACGCAACTACACGGGAACCTCTGAAATTTCTTAATTTTTTGTTCAACTTATAAAATGGTTTTCTTTCGATGTTTCTTCAAATTGCAACTGCTTTTCACCCAGCTCTCTTTGAAGCTTCCGATATTCTTGTTTCGATCTTTTTCCAGATTCTGTAGGTACTCCTTGCATTTTTCGAGCTATACCCTTCGTATTTCAGGTCACTTAGGACACTTCTGTAGCCATTCAAAAATTTTTTGTAATTGTTTGGTGATGCTGAAGGATTATGTAATTTTTCGGAACCTTCTGGCATTATGAAATTCTCTGGCCCTAACATACATTCTTAGAATTGTCTCGGAAGTTCTGAAACCCAAATCAACGACACTCAAACAAAATGTTGCGCGTATCCGCCACCGTCAAGGACTCTGCCAGAGCTTCTCTCAGTCACCACAGACGGTTTCGTTATTTTTCTCGCAAAGTTGTGGTACTTTTTCTTTGCAAACAAGCACCGGAAATGTCATTCGATATATAACACGTGCGAACTTCGTCAGTTTCTTATTCATTGCATGCGTTTTTGTTTCATTGTTTCAATTATTTTCAGAGTAACCTCGTACATTCTAGTCCGATGAATGGACTGGGTTGCAAAGGTAGATTATTGCGCGCGATCGCAACCCTGCTAGCCGGTGGTGTCGCGCTTCATCAATTCACTAGACTTAATTTGACAAGGAGACGATACCTGCAACTATGGGTATGTGAACGCGCCGGCAGTCCAAGTGAGACAAGCCTTCTCGCTGCATTCACATCAGGGATGAGCGGAATTCAGATTTCCAATGGTTTTTGGCTTTCCGATTTCCGAATTTTGATTCCAGAAAAAATGCCTCAAAATGCGGAAAAAACCGGAAATGATTAGAAGCTTAGGGGATTACGCACTGTTTTCTGCCAGACCTTTATTAAGTACTTTAACGGCTAAACCTAAACTGGAGGTTGGATCTGGTGCTTGAAAAAGAGCTAGAAATGAGATTAACATTTCGACAGGAACTATATTTTCTTAAAATAAACCAAAAACCCACCATGAATTGGCTGTTTTCCGTCATATTCAGGTTGAACCGCTCTCAAACTGAGCTCTTTTTCTGGAAGATTTGGTTATGTCCATGCTTTTATTGAATCTATGTAATAGGAGCTTCTGCCGTGTTTATGTTTAAGTGGAGCTTACAGTCTGAACAGAGTTTACGTATGATCTCTTCTCAGAATGTAGTGTAGTGAATGGACGGGGCTGCAACGGTAGACGCGCGATTGAAACGCTGTTAGGGGTCGTTTATACTCCCGCCGCTGAGCGGCACGGCACAGTGCATTTCTGTAATATTGATCACGCGGCGCGACACGATCGATGTCTTAGGGGTCGTTTATACTTCCGCCGCCCAGCGGCGCGCCGAAGTGCAATCCCATAATATCGATCGCACCGCGCCACGTGATAAATATCACAGCAAGGCATTGTGCCGCGCCGCTCGGCGGCGAAAGTATACACGCCCCCTTAGGGTTGCTCTTCGCCGCGCCGCTCGGCGGCAGAAATATAAACGACGCCTTAGGGGTCGTTTATACTTCCGCCGCCGAGCGGCGCGGCGAAGTGTAATTCTATAATATTGATCACGCCGCGCCGCGTGGTCGATATCGTTGAAATGCACACCTTTGCGTCGCACACCGGCGGAAGTATAAACGGCGTCTTAACCGTTGGTGTCGCGAACTCCGCAGTGGCCGCCGCAATGAGCTCGCCTCGTCCATCCACCACACCATATTTAGCAGGGGCCCATAACCTACTGTAGTATTTTTGCGCATCTGTACTTCGGTCTACTTGTTGCAATTCTAATGGTCTATATACCGTATTTCCTCTAATAGACGTACACCTCTATTTGAAGTACACCTCTAATAGAAGTACACCTAAAAGGAAAAGCTGAGTATCAGACGTACACCCTCTATTAGAAGTACATGTAGAAAAGAGGTCTGAGTATCAGAAGTACACCCTCTATTTGAAGTACACCTCTTTTACAAGCACACCTATTTTCGGAATGGACCTCTGGTACTCGGGCAAGTGTTCGGCAATCCGAATGCGGCATTTGAGAGTGTTTTTCTATGTTGTGAGGTTCAAATGTTCACGAAAAGCTATCGTTAACCCCTTTCTCAGTGGAAGATTGCTTGCATGGGACAACTTCCGATGAAACTTCAGCGAACTTCAAATGACCAAGAAAAAATAGAGCTGGGACTTGATATTGATGTTATTAACGACGAATGTATGGAGTTCATTCAGGTAATTTACAAGAATTTTGATTCTATTGGGTTTTAATCATTCAAAGTTGACGTGTTTTGACCGAAGACGTTGACTTTAAATGCATAGTTCACGACGGATTTCGTTTTCCAGTTTTCCATATATAATGAGAGCTCTAGTACCTCATATAACAGCTACGTTGGAAAAACCGCAAAAAAATCTTTGGAAACCCCCTTTTCGGACTGAAAATATCTCAATCAACTTTTGAGAAAGAAAGAGTCGATCGTTAAGATCGTTGTTTTGACCTACGATCCCACTATCACATGGAATTTATTTTTCTATCGAATGATTTGTGGAGAAGGAAAGGTTAATCGATGTGTGTAGAAAAGTCATTCTTCACGTTAGCGTATAGTATATTCCATCAACTTCCACTTAGTTGTACTGTATCAATTGTTGATCATTTACTTATATGGTGGCTGACAGCAAACTGTGCTAGATGACTGATGGAGAGCCGGGGTATTTTGACGGAATCTGAGACATTCGACTTCATTTATCTCCTTAATAGGGTATTTTTGATCGAACAAACTCTCAGTACGTTCCTAGGTGGACCCAGAAAATCATTCGAACCGAAAAAAATGGTAAGTGGTTTTCAGCGCGTATGATGCCTTTAACGGTCCTTGAAAAGCCAAGATTCCCCAGCTTTATGAAGATTGGATCATTAATGTAGGAGAATCGTTTTTAAAACAAGGAAATCAGGATCCATCAATGGTCGACTTTACATACCGTGGATTGTGGACGCGAAGAACTCGCCTCTGGAAGAGCTGTTATAAAGTCGTTCAAGAACCGCGCTTTTTTAATCGCTCTGGACGTCTCGAAAGGCGATCGGTTAAATTGTTTTCGAGCCTCACCAGTCTATCCCGATTGGTCTCTCTCTTTCCCATAAAGAATGTTTCAACAAAACCGATACTAGACCTATAAAATTTTTGGAAGAAATCGACTTGGAGAGGGAGTGAATAATGGTTTTGAAAATATGATATAGGTGATTGTGAAAGCCTCAATTCGACTGGGCCTAAGTCCGGAATAATACTTCCAACGACGAGCGATGCGATGCAACGTTTATCATAAATATCGACCAAAAATCGATATGGCTGATATGCACTGTCGCTCTCGCTGGTCGGCGGAAGAATTATCGCGGCCTAAATGGCTATGTTTTCGGGGTTGCGGTCTGAAACTTCAATACATACAAATTCTCGGTTTTATACTGGAAATCCCTGCCAGAAATGCGAACAGTTCAACATTAGAAATTCGAAAAATTGCGTCGAACAATAGAAGTACACCCTCTATTAGAAGTACACCTCTCCACGTAATTGAATCGTGGCAGCGGTTTTCGAAGCCATTACAGCTTGCTTTTTTGGACTTTGAAGCCGCGTTCGACTCTCCTCATCGTGATCGATTGCTCAATGCTCTGCGAGCAGATGGAGCCCCGGAAAAGTATGTTCGGTTAATCGAGGACATGAACAAAGGAACAACAGCAGCAGTTCGTACACCTGTCGGATTTACGTCAGCTTTCGAGGTGAAAACAGGAGTAAGGCAAGGAGCCGTTGCAGGACCTTTTCTTTTCAACTTCGCCGTTGATGACATCATGCGTAGAGTTGCAGAACAGTTTCCTGCGGATGTGATCCTAACACCATCAGGACGCTCCCTTGTCGACCTGGAGTACGCCGACGACATTGTGTTATTCGCTGAAAACAACGCAAAACTGCAAAGGATTGTGAACCTCGTTTCGAAGTATGCCGCAGCCTATGGACTTCGTCTTCGTCCCGACAAATGCAAGCAGATGTGGGTCTCTCAGAGGCCTTCAACTGGAGTTTGTGTGGACGGACAACGTATCGAACTGGTGGACGATTTCTGTTATTTGGGCTGTTTGCTGAAGAACGATGGTAGTTATGCAGCGGATATTCGACAACGATGTGCGAAAGCTACGTCTGCATTCAATTCTCTAACCAAGTGTTTGTGGTCTACCACCATCGCGAAGGAAGTCAAGTTGCGCGTCTACCTATCCGCTATTCGCCCTATCATGATGAACGGATCGGAGACGTGGGCAGCACCGAAAACGCAGATGGAAAGGCTGGATTGCACGGAGAGGAAGCTTTTTAGGCGTTTGCTTGGATATTTCTGGCCGCGTGTATGCCATAACGAAGACCTTTACAAGGAAATCGACGCAGTACATCAACGCTTGACACGAGGGAGGTGCCAGCATCTCCTAACGCCATCTCAAGCAGCAATGGAAAGTCGACTTCGACTGCTCGGGCATATACTAAGAAGAACGCCGGATCGTCTCGTACAACACGCTTTAAGAATGCTTCCAAATCCTGTCTGGAAACGGCCACCTGGGCGTGGGCGAAAGTTCTGGACGGATGTGGTTAAAGAGGATTTAAAGTCACTCGGCATCGAAAGACAGTTCAGGCGCGATGTTTCGTTTCGCAGGAAATGGAATAGTGACAGCTGGATGGAATGTGCTCAAATTGTGGCTGAAGACCGTGAAAAATGGACACGGCTGACTACTAGGACGGCACACCTCGGTGAAGATGCGGAATGACCGCGTCAGGCGAAAGCCAACCGATTAAGTCAAAAGTAAGTCACACCTCTAATAGAAGTACATATAATAAAGGGGCCTGAGTATTAGAAGTACATGTACTTCTAAAAGAGAAAATACGGTATTTCTTGTTATAGAAGGGTTACGCTAGCCATTCAAGTTACAGTACATAATATGATATCTTATTGGGCTACAGTCAATTAGAGAGTGTTATCTCGAAGTCATGATATCTATAGCGTGCTACCTGAAAATACTTAATTGAAGCGAATTTTGAGCAGCATTAGACTGGATTCTCGGTTTTCGTCGTGTATCCGAAATTCGTGAAAAATGAGAAAGAGGATTAAGCTTCATAAAGTGTTTTAATTGGGAGGAAATCTTTTCCCAGCTAGAGACTTGAAACAGTTCTAAAGGATAAATAGATTAGAAATAGGGTAGGTACTATACTTAGTATCCGAATCACTCCATTTCGGATATCCGACCGGATATCCGAGATTCGGATAATCCGATATCCGAAAATTTGAAAACACGCATTATCTGAATCGAACCAATATCCGGAAAATTTAAAATCGGCATTATCTGAATCGAACCATTATCCGAAGGGCCAAAAATTCGGATAAAATCGGATAAAAACGGATAAAACGGATAAAAATCGGATAAAAACCGGATAAAACGGATAAAATTTGCGAAAAATCGGATAAAACGGATAAAAATCGGATAAAAACCGGATAAAACGGATAAAATTTGCGTAGAATCGGATAAAATCGGATAAAAACGGATAAAAATCGGTTCATTTTAGGTTAAATATAGGAAAGTGTGTGTGTGTGTGTGTGTGTGTGTATGTGTGTAAGTGTATGTGTATGTGTGTGTGTCTGTGTGTATGTGTGTATGTGTATGTGTGTATGTGTGTAACTATGTGTATGTGTGTATGTGTGTAAGTGTGTGTATGTGTGTGTGTGTCTGTGTGTGTGTGTGTGTATGTGTGTATGTGTAAGTGTGTATGTGTGTGTGTGTGTGTGTGTGTGTGTGTGTGTGTGTGTGTGTGTGTGTGTGTGTGTGTTGCCTGAGGTTTGTTCCCATAATATCCGAAATTTATCCGAAATTATCCGACGGATATCCGTATCCGAATCATTGGAAAAATGGCATTATCTGAATCGATCCAATATCCGAAAATTTGAAAAAACGCATTATCTGAATCGAACCAATATCCGGTAAATTTAAAATGGCATTATCCGAATCGATCCATTATCCGAGGAATTACCTTCGGATAACAAGTGTAGTAGGTACACACAGCCCCATGGGTGGTTAGAATCTATCCAGGTGAGCGTTTTTCCGATTACCCGATTTCCCGATTTCCGATGGCTTTTGGGGTTCTGATTTCCGAATTCCGAATTCCGAAGTTTCTAAAAAGATTTCCACTCATACCTGATCCACATCCATTCGTGTTTTATTGCCTCCAAGAAGTAAATATCAACTGCGAGTAGAAGATTTTTCGTGTGAGAAAAATCAAAAAATAAGCTTGGATGGCAAATCTGAGATGGTCGCGAAATATCGATGTATATTTCGTGCCATTCGATCTGGAAGCCGCCACGCAGCTACGTGCCACGTGTGGATGTAATGACTACCGATTGAAGGATTTGGCATTTCACCAAAGCAGCGTTCAACTTTCAGATAAAAAATGCGGGCCGTACGCAAGAGTACGTGTGGTTTTGCGAATCTGAAACTTTCTGGCCAAAAAGTTCCACAGCGAACAACTGTCGTGTTTTCACTGGACTTCTGAATCGCGTTTTACCTTCTGACCCCATCTCTTCGAAAAACCATTGTTCAGTTGGCTCCAATCAAAAAAAAAGAACTCACGACTTATTATGCATGCCTTCACGTTGTTGTTCTGGCTTGTATAGTGCCACGAGCATCTACTGAACTGGTGGGTGAAGTACTTACGAGTTGAATATCTGGGGTTGGTGATTCGGAATTTCTGTTCTTTTTCATATCCTTTGAAGGCATCGTACACCCAAGAAAAACTCCATTACCCACGTTTTTGAGTTGATACGCCCTCGAAGTGGAGAAAAATGCTTGAAGAATCCTTTGAAATTTGTGATAAAAACAGTTAAATTCGCTGGTAACGGTGTTTGAATATCAAGTTTCGAACAGTTGGGCTGGATTGCCAGTTATTTCTCCGGTATTGGGTCATATCTGACAGTTGTGATGGATGATATGCGGAAAATGGTGAAATGCTTCACTTTAGGCTCCCACAAATGCAGTCGCCTTGAAAGGAACTGATACTTCGCGTTCCTCATTGAGCGTTGGAGCAAACTCGGTGCAGACATTTTATTAAATACGTGCACCGAGTTTGAGCCAACGCTCAATAAAGTAAAGTATCAGTGCGATCCGTAGCGACTGTATGTACCTTCGGAATGGTTTCATTTTTTTCATTTTTGGGCAATGGTCTAAGCTGGTCTCAGCTTAACAATGAAGGCAAGAAAAGCTTTGTGGTTTTGAACGCGTACGGTACCTTTGATTATTGAGAAATCCACAACTAGGCGTCATATTCGTATGCTCCATCTCAGGTGACCCCACAGAGATATTTTGAGCTACAAACACTGACCAGACTATCGTGTACCCGCTGTCTCTTATCGTTGTCTAGCGGAAATCGATAAGCGGACCTCAGATTTGTGATGAGCGCCCCAGAGAAAATGTTTCGAGCCAGATCTACCGTAGGATTTCAGAACTCATCAAAAGTCGCCCTTGGGCCATAAAATGTACTCCGATGGGAAGCTTTATATCGAATCAATCGAAAACCTGAAAAAATATAGATTCAGAACTTACAATCGCAATCAGCCCGTAAAACGAGCTCTAGTTGTAAGAGACAGTTTTAAACAGGTCGTCTTGTAATTCTTATTAATTACCAATTGCCGAACTAATGCTTTCTGTATACTCATCTCTATGCTATGGAAACGCCTTGTTCTGGGATCCACTGACGCCTCCAGAAAATTTTCAGCACAGATAATTACTGATCTGTTATACGCCTACAACTATCAAGACAAGGCTGTGTAAAACTTTGCTGGAAATCTAATGCAATCCCTGATAAGAGAGAAAGGTTTCAAATTTTACATGCGCAAAGGTTGAATAATGAGTGAGCAATATCTAGAAAATAGCGACGGAAGGAAATTCATGATGTCTCGAAGTGAGCCTGTGCTTTGCCTAAATTGTCCATAGTAAGGGAATCGAACTTATAATCATGGCGACTGCTGCAGAAAAAGGACGACTGACTCTGCTAGACAGGCATTCTCAGAAGTGGATGTGCAAGCTTTCGTGGGTCGGAGCATGCTTATGGATGACTTTCGCAGCTGATTTCCATAAAAAGTCTGTCCGAAAAGACTGTCCGCTCACGTGGTCGGCGTGCGTGTCCAGCGACCCTCGCGAACACCTTTTTTAGACGAGCCTTCCCGCGTCTGCAAAGAGCTGACTGGAATATTGCGCACTATTGGTCTAATATTGCTGCTTGTCGATTCACATGTCTAAGAAATGCTCTTTTGACTGTCGCACAACACGCACGTCGACCGCGTGGGCGGACAGTCTTATTCGGACAGACTTCATGTCCACGAGCCTGCTTAAACCTGCAAGCGCTTGCAGAACAGGCGGCATTCTTCCAAACGATTACCTTGCGTGGTCGCGCCCAACGCTACCATTGAGGCGATCAACTAACTAGTCATGTCTTTTGCGGTAACAAGGATCACGGTCGCTGCAAAACTCATATTCATTGAGTGCACATAATATTCGAATTCCTTTCGTAGTTCGTTTGCATGGCAGGTGTCTTAGCACCTGGTAATGTGACTCAATCAAATTCAAGTTTTCTGCACTCTGTACCAGTACAATTGGCGTTCAAGTTTTTCTACAGAAAAGTTACCCAGTAGAAAAGGAACTTTTCATCATAGCGAGTAACTGAGCTATTTTCAGAATATAATCTCTAGCAATAAACACAATGTCGTCTCTGTGCGCTAACAGCACGTTCTATAATCCTCTGTAATGTACTCAGGTAAAACTAGTTGCCCAGAATCGGAAGAATAGTTGTCGAGAATCGGTCGACAATCGAGAAGTTGTCCAGAAAGTTGATAAAAGTTGGTGAGAATTCCGAGATTCGCAGTATTTGTCGAAAATTGCGGCCGATTTGCTCAGAATTACAGAGAAAGTTGCCAGTAATTCGGGGGAACGGATGTTTGCCGAGAGTTCGGACAGATTTCTCGACAACTCCTGCCGAAATTGAGAATATGTTTCGAATATGTTGAAAATTCCCCAAGAATTAAGGACATTACCTTGGAACCCTAGTTACACCTCATTCTTCAAACGTTGCGGCTGCTGTTTTTGTTCTTTCCTTTTCGTGTGGGTCCTCTGTGGTTTTTTTTCTCCATTCTTCCAGCTGGTCATCCGTTATGATGTACATATCTCACCGATTTCTTGAATATAAAACTCGTTTTTTTTCGAATTTTTATCTTCTCAAAATAGCGAACACATCAAAACATGGGATTTCCAAGTCATTGAATTTTGAAAGTGTTCGAGCTTTCAGGTGGCGATCTTTTTTTGAAGAGTTGCAGCAATCAGATTTAAAATATATTGTTCTAGAATTTACCTAAGAAGTACCAGAACAACGTTTGAAATTAGGATTGTTATCTCGAGTAAATTTCGAATGATTCAGTTCTGACCGAAATTTTCAACTCTAAACCTTGCAATGGTTGTTTAGCTTTTGATGTACAATATGTGGACTTCCGGCGGGTCCATATCTGCAGCCAGCGGTTTGGCCGCTGGCTGCAGGTGTGGACTCACCGGAAGTCCACATTTTGGAAACTATGGGTCACAAGAGTAGGATATTTGTGTCAATTGGGGTCGATTTACCCTTGATAGAAGCTTTCACTGCCTAAGTTGGAGGCTGAGCACCGCCACGGTATAATGGCTCACACCTTTCTCAGGTGTGGTCCCGCCAAAAGTCGACAATTTTGAAAACTAGGAGCCACGAGAAAAAGATATTTGAGTTTAGCGCGGTCGATTTACCCTCAACTCAAACTTTCACCGTCTAGTGTTAGAGTGATTCCGAAGATCGCTACACTGATAGCGCAGTGGCGCTGGGCAAGGCCGATAGCGGCCCATGTTGAACGATTTGTAGACCCACAGCATATACGATGCACACTTTACCTCTGGCGAACGTCGAAGAAGGGAGCGAGGTTGGGAATTCGCCAAACAGAGTGGTGTGAAACCACCTACGCGGGCTTCACCGACTGTTGTTATCAGTGGTTGGGCAGGAGCCACAGTATTTGGTAAGTACATACAGTTGTACACGTGTATAACTGTGTGTTAACTATCGAGAATCGGGCTAGGAGTTGTCGGAAATTCGTCTAGAAGTTGTCGGGAATCGGGCGAAAAGTTGTCCAGAATTCTCTAGAGTCTGCGAAAGATGTCCTGCATTCGTACGCCTGCAGGACAACTTTTCGTTTGATTCTCGACATTTAGTTTTACCTGAGTACCCAGGTATCGTGCCCAAGTATTGTTAACAAATGACTCGTTACAGCTTCCAAACTCATTTCTGCGGCACATTCCTCGTGGACTAGCTGCATGTACACTGAAGCCAAAATAGCTTTCTCTATTGAAAAACCGTTTTCCACTAAGTAGTTCACATTCACGTCCACAGAACACTATTTCTCTAATATTCCCTGAGGGAAATCCTCAGATCATTACACGCATGCATGATTAATCCTCCATTATTTTGTCTATCGCCTCCTCTTTTGAAAGCTAACCCTCTGGGAGAAAAGTCAAGATCTGATTCGTTAACAATTTTAAACTACTCTTTTTATTGGGACTGAATAATTTTCTTTTTATGCAACATAATCGCACTTTAAAATTACCGAAATACTTCCATTAGGAGCACACCTACAATATTGTAGGAGTACATCTAAAAAAGAGGCGTGAGAAATAGAAGTACCATCGATACCCGAGCAGCTCGCAGGGAGGAGCTTGGCCTGCGTTGCGGCTCGTTTTGATAAGAGGTGAACGGGTGGCCGTGTGGTGTTCCGGCCCCAGCCCGGACACCTGGTAATCGATGCGGTGATGGCCATCAGCAGGGGTGTGCGTTAATGAACAAAAAAAATTTCGTGAAGCGTTAATCGTTAATTTTCGAGAGAAAAACCACGTTAACCCGCTAATGCGTTAACACGTTAATTTCGCTTTTCGTTAAAAATGTTCAAAACATCACATGACCACAACGAAAATCTACAATGCACCGGGCGTTCTAGAAAGAACAGAACAGACTTCCTAATGACGTCAGCAGGACGTCGTGGTATTCATGCAGGGCTCCAGAAGCCGTAGGCACAGCTTCGTGAGAAGCAGATAGGGCTCCAGATGACGACGTCAGGACGTCATGAAAAGTGGTTGGGGCTCCATACGGCGTCATCATGACGTCGTGGAAAGCGGGTGGGGCTTCAAATGACGCGCTCAGGACTTCGTGGAAAATGGTTAGGGCTTCAGATGACGTCAGCAGCACGTCTTCGAAAGTAGGCAAAGCTTCAGATGACGACGTTAGGACGTCGTGGAACGTAGGTAAGTGCTCAGATGGCGTCAGCAGGACATTGTGCAAAATGGGCGTGTGCCGCGTCCTAGAAAGTCGGTAGCGCTTTATATACAACACCCACCCTCGAAATTTGCGAATCAGCGAAAAAACATGTTTCCGCGTTCCTTGCCCACCTTTGGAATACCTCTGTCAGATTTGGGTTTTCCGCGGTGAGAAAGAAACTGCTGGAATCTTCTCATTAAAATCTACAAAATGGTGTCAAAACTTCATTGATTTCTTAATTATACCACAATTGAAGGAATATTGCTCGAAAAAAAAAAGAAAGTGCCGGGCGATTGTCCTGACGAGGGAAAACGTGTTATGGAAAGAGCAACATACCTATAATATAGCTATAGTTTAGGATATCATTGAAATTCATACACCATCTCGTAGATCTTGATTAAATGATTCTAACAATATCTTTCTCATCCCCAAAACCCCAAATTTCACAGAGTTACCCCAAAGGGTCGCAAAAAACGCGCCTTCTGCGAAGTTCGAGGGTGGGTATTGTAGAGCGTGCGACGCCTGGTAGAAAGTGAGTGACCTTCAATCCCCGCTCCAAACCCTTATTTGATAGCTTACTCAACAGTAGAGAGGTGGATCAGAGCTCACATTTCTATTCTGGAAGACGAATTCGAATTCCATGATATTGAGAAGAAATAATTAAAACAGTTAAAGACAGTGTTCACGATACAAATCCCTTTTCTGTTTTTTGCCTATCTTGAAAACCGTCCCAATCTAATTCCAATGATTTCTCTGGAATCGTACAAGACCTTCTGGGAACAGAGTTGTGGTCTCTCGAAAATTGAGCTCGGGAAACATGGTGGACGAGTTGTCCGTGGCTTGTAACTTCCGTCTTTTGCAGCCAATGTATGCGAGCTCTTCTGAGTAAAGAGAGAAGTTGAGAATGAAGGGAAGAACGGGGCTTTAGATCGGGAACCATCGCTCATCTCACGATCCCGAGTGTTCCATTGTTCACGTCGAGGGGCTAAAAGGGGCCGTACTTGCTCAAAGCGGGTTCGCCCACTTTTCTAAGCCGTTTTGCGGCTCCTGGGTAGCTTTTCGTCCCGTTTCTTCGACGCTGTTCTGCTACTGAAAGCCACGAAAAGAGTGTGTCATGGAAAACTCGAGGATGAAGTTTATCGTGATTAGTGCCTTTAAACAATGGAATGGGAAACATCGAGGTCAGCTATATATTTCACAGCAAGCAAAAATTGACCGCGTCGCAAGCCGACGCGACGTGTACGGCCCCAGTTCTTGAATCTGCCATTGAAGCAAATCAATCAGAGCCATAATTCTGCTGCAACTAACGAACTCAAATTAACGCCATTTAAGGATTTTTTCGTTAACCGTTAATCGTTAATTTTCCAGAATAAACCGCGTTAATCCGTTAATGCGTTAACACGTTAACGTTATAACGCACAGCCCTGAATTTCAGCATCGATTACCAGGTGCCCGGGCTGGGGCCGGAACACCACACGACCACTCGTTCACCTCTTTTCAAAACGATCCGCAACGCAGGCCAGGCTCCTCCCTGCGAGCTGCTCGGGCATCGAGGGTACGTGTACATACTTCTAACAAAACAAAAACGGATTCTTGATGCTAGTGTTCTGTGATTCCATATTCATAAATACTTGATAAGACTTTTCATTGACTCAATCTTTCCAAGAAGTGCAACATGGAGAACTTCACTATCACAAATTTCGAATTTCGATTTTTTCACTGCAAAGGTTTTCAATCCACTTTCCTTTCTACTTGTACTTTGAATCACCGCCTCTGGATGACTGAACCAGAGAGGATATTTGGGCTTTCCTGACACTCATCCTGACTCTCAGAAAAGATTATTCGATTTAATGGAAATCAGCATAGAGTACTTCCAGGAATGGGGTTCACGGAATGCAGAGTTGGGGCAGTGCTCGCTGCTCTCTTCTTTTTTCCCACCTTTCCTATGCGTCTTGCCCTCAAGCGCCTTATAACTCTAATGTTGTCCTCTGCAAAACAGACTCTAATCGAACTTGTTCTCCCTTTTTCTTACGTTTCTCTAGGAAAATATTTTTTTTTGGTTTTCATTTCTCTTTCAAAAATCCACCTATTCTTTCAAACAGTTCAACCATTTCGGGGTCTTTTGAAGAGCAGTCTAAAATCTAACCTGACTGGGGAAGCCTTTCTGGTCGATCCAGGGTCAAGTCTGCACTGGGATGATATCCCAGTGTGGAAGGAGGGGGCCGCAGGTTGGCAGGCCGCGCAGGAGAGGGGGCGCAGAACTGGGTCATGTGTGGGTAGAAACTATGATTTGCTCCGCTGGGAAGAATTTTCTGTTTCCCAATATTTCTTTTCAGAGTTTCAGGCTTGGACTTGCCTTCTCAGTTTTCTATTCTTTCTATTTTCGGCCCCTTAAATGTGAATAAACAAATAAAAAATTTCCATTGAAAAAAATTGTGGGTAAGTGTAAAGTGTAATCGAGCTGTTTCTCTCGGATACTACCTTTTGACAGCGCTATCACTCTCAATAATCACATGTTTTCTCAAGTTTTGCTTTTCATTCTGATACTCGAAGGGGTGGGAAAATTCGGGCGTACGAGACAGAATTGCTCAATCATAGTTAAATATTGTGATCCTGGATAGTTTTCAACGCTCCAAACATCGTTGACGACATGACAGGGACTGTACGGGCCTACTTATGCTAAGATGTCGACCACGCCTGTGAGCTTGTATGCTGCCTTTAAAGGCAGTGTTCCCGATAAATCTCGTTCTCGAGGTCTTGGTGTGAAACACTAAGTTGGCAGATGCTGGAGAGGAAAGGGTCGAAGAAAGCGACGAAAATTGGCCAGATATTAACAAAAACGGCTTTGAAAGCTATCCCGTTGCGCCTACCTATCCCGGTCCGCCACCCAATCGGACGAGCTTGTGGCGCCGTACACGTTCCGATAGCGAATTGCCAAGCAACTCTGCCGCGATTACCATGATCAATTCGCGCAGATTTCTCGATTAGCGCGTGCTTGCCGAAATCAGCAGGGCCAATGATTCTCGTCCACACCCTAAATTTAGAGACCGTTATTTTGACTTATTCTGGACGTTTTTCTTCGCTCTTTCTTCACTATTAGTTACTTCACGGCCAAACAATCCCTTTTTGGGGTCGAATTCGAGTGCGATATCCATCGTGAACACTGCCTTAAAGACACGGCAGAGGGTGATAAGAGATTTTCGAACTACGAGTGCAGGAAACCTTTCGTTTACTGTTGTTCTCTAGGCCAAATTCTGGTCCCCATTTGCGGACTATCTGTATCATGCGACGCGTGCTGATCGTTCTGGCACCACTTGGTCCCCTCACGATACTCTCTGACGTGTCGCATGATGCAACATTCGTAGTCCGCAAGTGAGGGCCGGAGTTTGGCTCGGAGTACGGTAATATGTAGCTAAAAAATGGCTTGCATTTTCATGATACTTCACTTGTACCTACAGATTTCGCAGACGCCCTGATATCTTCTCTAAAAGTGGATTGCTCTCGGAAGACCTGAAAACTTTGTTTAGAGTTTCATTCTTTGTGCAAAAAACCCACTTGGGCATCATGAATCAGAATATGCAAAGCGGTCTACAAGTAATCATTCTGAATAAAACTTCTCCAGCGGCGTGATTTGACGAGCTTCGGCGCCTTGGTTCATTTCAGGGTTAGGCACAAAACCGTTCATTTGGATAAAATTAGCGCATAACTCTGAAAAAAGATTCTCTTGAAGGCAGTTTGATTGCTTAATTAACAGGGTAAGAAGTTGTCCAGAGATAAAGAGTGAGCATGTACTTCTCGAAAACAATATCTTCACAACATCGTAATAGACGGTTTAGAGATCCTCTAGTACGTACTTGTGTGCTTGTGCAAGGTATGACAGATGCCCGAGAAAAAAAAAACTTCACGCTTAGAGCTCATCCTCTTCATAAAGCAAGGCTCGAAGGGACTGTCCTGTCGAAATCTCTCAATCACCGATATATTTTGCTATGACCGACCACTTCCCTGCTATGAATCTCAGCTTGGAATCAGATGAGCAAGATAGGCTCTAGGTGCACAGATGTTGTCCATCCTTCTTTCGCTCACTGGTGGGCTTCTCGCACCCTGGAAGAGGCATGCCGTTGTTCGGAGTTATTGTGGCTGCCCTGTGTCTACATTACTCTTTTCTATTTATTCTTCCATCTTGAAACTGCATTACGGTGAAGTACATCGACATGTACTGAAGAGCTTCCGTAAGGATTATTTAAACACAAATGCTTCGATGAACTTTCTTTACTGCTACGTCTAGAAACACTCTAAATGATATTGCCTCCTCTGCAAAGAAAGAAAATTTCTGCGCAGCTAAATCCCTGGGGTAATGTGTCACATATTTGGGTTCCATTCAAAGTCGTTCAGGCAATCTGGGGTGACCAAGCATAGTGATTCGCAGGGGCTAGCTGATGTCCGATCCAGTTTTTTTCGAGTATTTCACCAAATCGCCCGAATCCGGCGGCATTTCAGGTTCGGTTGGTTTTCATGGGGAATCGAACTGGGCCAGAAGCGACGACTACATTTCTTGCTGCTCTGCGTGAGCAGTTTTTTTCAAATCGACTGCTTTCAAATCTGGCAACTCGTGTTTTCAATTTCGATCACCATTCGTTGCACAGAATATTCTGATTCTCTCAAAATTGTCAATTCGGTCATAAAGTGCTTCATCTAATACAGTGAGTATCATAATTATAGCAATACACTGAAAGCTCTGATATCAATGTCCACGCAAACGTTCATCAACCTGCACTGTCACCATTCAACTCCGTGTACCAGAAAACCTTGCCTCACAAAATTCTACAGAAAACCATCTAGAAATGAAATCTATCTTGTATATAACATATAA
The DNA here is from genome assembly GCA_029168955.1 of Aplectana chamaeleonis. Classification (NCBI taxonomy): domain Eukaryota; kingdom Metazoa; phylum Nematoda; class Chromadorea; order Rhabditida; family Cosmocercidae; genus Aplectana; species Aplectana chamaeleonis. The sequence continues at coordinate 3,047,637 of JAPDOI010000004.1, read as the reverse complement.
CTTTTAAAGTCTTTGTATCATAATTATAGCAACACTTTCTATTGGAAATGCTCTCTCAAAACCTTCTCCGGTTCGTACATGTTATGATAGGGGTATGTAATATCAACGTATTTCTATCAAGCCAAGCGAATCCGTTCTGTCTGGAGTTGAGAGCGGTCAGATTCTTGCCCTGGACAGGGGTAGTCTGAATATAAAGAGAATAGCGGAGCAACATAATCGCTACTTCGCAGCTGTCTACCGATTTCTGCATGATCCTGAGTCACATGCGTCAAAGAAAGCACTGGCGGGCCCAGAAAGCTGTCTGCTCCTGAGAACGTCGAGTAGGATGGCTCGTGCCCAACTCGGCCATGTCGGTAAATCAGGTCCGAGCCGACCTTTTTGATTAATCGCAACCCAATTATAGGTCATTCTCGTATGCGTCCAGCACTGCACCGCATAGCACTGCCTAAAAGCGCGCGACTTCAGTGCGCTGAGAGGAACATGGCGACTGACTGGTCCACGATGAGCAGAACTTGTTCTCAGGCTTCATCTGGGTAAACACTGTGTTCAGACGATTTCCTCAGAAAAGAAGAAGGTAAAGTTGGATGGACCTGACGGATATGCACACTACTGGCAAGATCTCTGCAAGGAGCCGAGATAATTTTTGGTTAAGACAGTCTCACGGTATGGTGTGGCTTCGATGCTGACGGTATGCTCCTGATAGCCTTCGATTCCTCCAGAAGGATATCTGCGGAGTACGAAGAAGTGTTGTGAACAGGACTGCTACCGTTCTTCGCTCGGTTCCAGCAAAATGAGCTCACCTTCCAGTAAGACGAGGCCGACATCCATACGAGTCGCTCAACTAGAACTTGAATTGAGTAGCTTGGGCTCTCCGTTGTGGCTTGATCGGCGTGCTCACCTGATGTGAAGGCAGTGGTCACGATTAAAACCGTTATCTAAAAAACTACAAAAATTAGCTTAGATTATAAACAGCTTAAAAACTATGAAGGGAGCGCGGTGAAAGACGGGCTAGAACTAGAGTTTCTAGGGCCCAAAGATGCCAGTTCGTGCAAAGGTGCCCAGCGCCGACCAAAAAGATCGCAGTCTCGTGCCCAGCAGTCAAAAATCATCGACATTCAGCGGAAGAAATAAATGCAAATTTACTCAATAAAATAGTCGAGCAATGAAAGAAAGCACGCCAGTCAATGTTTTTGACTAGATGTGTACATAAATTTGAGGGTTCATTGATTGAAATTCAATTTCAGGCTAGCTGATGTTCTTGATGTAAGAGATCATGATGTGGTGTGGGCTCGTCCACCATCAAAAGACAAGAATGTTCGGACTTCGAATTTGGCCTAGAATAGTGGTTTTTCGCGATTGTTTCCTATAAGTCCTACTACTCGAGAACAAGAAAAGGTTTTAGAGAGAAAAAGACCAATGATACGCGAGAAGGATCCGATGCTCCTAGTGTCGAAAGAACGGTAGAAAACGAGCCAGGAGCGGCAAAATAACGGCTGCAAACAAGTGTTTTGGTGCCCCAGACACGCCTCGTGCCCTAGATCCGCCTCCTCGGAATGAAAATGAAGACTCAGATTACAGGATTGATTAAGCCAAGGAAGTGCTGAGAAGTGAGCTGATCGCCTCATTGCACTGATAGGTATCATCCCTCTAGCGGTCATTTACTCCACGCTCAAAAATGAACGTAAACAAGAGTGGGACTATTTTGGCTCACAACACGTCTTTCGTGTCCTTTTTAAGCATGCCTTGCTATATAGGGCACCAGACCTTCCGTAAACCGTGGAGATATCGGAAGTGAAATTTATCGTGAATACTGCCTTCAAAAGAGGTGCGCGAACTTGTAGCCTCCAATAACATCCGTTTACCCGTCAGCGACTTAGGTGGAATGTTTGTCGTAATCCCTCATGGTATGGACGTGCCAATAACCGAAAACCATTTTTCCGAAATGTCCAATTATCGCCCTTCCTCGGATAAATACTTTAGATCCCAGTATCGCAGGCTGAATAGGTTACGGGTTGCGGTAGCGAAATTGGCTGGTCTAGCGCAATCAATAATTACGCGCCTTGAAATTGAGACCCCAACTTGTCCCGTTTTGTACCTGCTCATCAAAACTCATGAAGTACGAGCATCGGAAGACCTTTGTCAAGTCGTCCCGCCCGCAGTCAAAGTTAGACTCATCATCAGCTGCGTGGGTAGTCCCACGGTTTCTCAGTTTAGTACTCAGCCAACTCTTACCTTTCATTCCAGCTCACCTGCCTGATACACAAGTTTTTCTTGACCGCCTGCGCTCCACATAACTAAGCAGCAGTTGTGTATGGGAATCTTTCTTCGTCTCTGTGCGCAGTCTTATGCTTCTCCTAAAGGAGTGCCTCAGTTGTAACGTTTTAAAGTGGGCGGGTAATTATTTTTCCCATTTGCGGGTTCTGGCAATGGGACATCGGCTGGCATCAACGCTCGCCATCGCCTCCATGGCAAAGATCGAAACAGCTATGCTCGAAACCCTCCCCTCGTTTTATAGTCGTTACATTGACGACTGTTTCATAAATTGCTCGACGAAACAGGAGCTGGACCCTTGTTTTGACCAAATGAACGCCCAGTCCGAACACATCTAGGTAACTTGGGGAAGAACCTTGCCATAGCTGGTTGCCTTTCTTAAATGTTGAGGTTCACCTTTTGGGGTATAGAAAAATAACAAAATGGTATTGCAAGTCTTCAAACGAAAACATTTTAGTCCACTGGCAGAGGGCCCACCCCACCCAGACTAAAAGGGCAGTTGTCCGGAATATGTTCCACATCGCAGTAAATGTGTGTTCGGGCGAACAAGAGCGGCTGGAGTCTAAGAGACTCGCTAGCCAAATTGCACTTCTCAACGAATATGAACCTCATCCAACGAGGCTCAGACCCGGGGGCGTAGGGACCAAACGGACCGCCCAGCGATAAAATTTCTTTTATGATAGTTTTTTTTTCATAGTTACACTGCACTGGGGACCCACAGAGATAGTTGCCACCAGGGGAAGATTTCGAGGTGCGAGTGGTAATACTGACGCGGGAGGTCATGACAAGTGCGCGAAAAGCTCTCGAGGCGTTCTGGATCCATGCGAGAGCTCCCAAGATCAACCGGAAGGATGAGGGCCTATATATAACCCGTGAACTTCAGATTGGGGCCGAATTTCTGTTCCATCGGTACCCGAGAGTCGTACATAGCGAGTGTTGCTATAATTATGATACAAAGATTTTAAAGTTATATATAAAATATGTAGACCTTATTTCTTGATGGTTTTGTGTAAAATTTTGTGAACGAAAATTTTTGGGTACGTGGAGTTGGATGGTGGCAGTGCCGGTCAATGAAACTTTGCGTGGACATTGATATCAGAGCTTTGAGTGTGTTGCTATAACTATGATACGCACTGTAGTCCCCAAAGTGATTTGAGCAACAGTCATGATTAACGCCATCGACCTCTCATGAAATTATTCTTGATCATATAAAACTTGATTCAGAATCTGATCAAATGTTCCAGGATCTTTCTCACACCTCAACAGTGCGCTCTGTAACTGCTCCACGCTCTAGTGTTCATACATGCATAAGGCCTTGTGCTCACATCCCGCCATGAGCAATAGCGTTTGTGATGGATATCGACCCAAAATTAGTATAGCCCACATGCAATGTCGCTGTTGCACGTTGCAGCAAGCATGCAATAGGCCTAAGTGCCTTTCGCCAAATTTTGTCAATTGGATGGAAGGGGGAAGGAATGAAGGTGTAACAGATTGCTAGACCTATCGACCTATCGGCCCATATGCCTCCTTCTCCATACGATGAAAATCCTCGAAACAGTATTGGACGCCAGATTTCGCGATTTTGTCGGAGTCACAACTAATCAGTGCGGATTCGTAGAGAATTGTGGAATTGTCGATGCTATCTATGCAATAAGTCTGCTGATGGAGAAACACAGAGAAAATATGAAGATGGCTCATTTGGCCTTTTTCTGATTTGGCGAAAACATTCGATCGTGTACCACACGAATTGTTTTTGCATTGCGTAGCCAAGGGGTTCCTGGTGAGTATGTAAGATGGATACGGCTGCAGCATGCAGTTACGAGGAGCGCGGTTCGTTGTGATGTAATGCGGGCCTCCACATCTCGATACGATCTTAAAGGCAGTGGTCGCGATGGAAAAAGTTGTTGAGAAAACCATAGAAGTTAGCTTGGTTCGCAGGCGGCTGAAAAACACGAAGCTCACGGGCCAAAAACGGACTCTAACTCGCTGGACAGGAAGCGAAACGACGATATATGAAAGCTCACTGTTGTTCTTCCAATTCAAGAGAAGATGAGAGGAAGCCGTTCGTGGTGGTATTGGCTTCTGACGCGATCCAGTCCGTAATCTGTCGCGAAGACCGCGATGGCCCTGGAGGTTGAAGGATGTGGACAGGAAGCAGGATCAAAGACGAGGTGGCTAGACTGCGTAAGGTGCGTCCGAATGAGAATGGCGGCCCATGCGGCCGGTGTGCTTGGCATGCGGCCGTCGCGTTCGCCGCTCTCGGACGAGCATGCGAAAAGTTCCCGCCGCCATCTACTGCGAACGGGGTAGGCACCGGCTGGCAGCAAGCACTGTGCCGATCAATCAGCTCTGCAGACGGGGGGAGAGGGGACGGCCATCGTTGAAATCTAACAATCGTCCGAGGGCGGCGCATGCGACGGCCGCCTGCCAAGCACGCCGACAGCGTGGGCCGCCATTTTCATTCGGGCACACTTTAAAACAAGATATGTCTGGGGAGCATCTGACAGCAATTGATGCAGTGGACCGTTCGAAACGGAGACGAATTACCAGAAAAGCTGACCCTGCGCCAACGCGGGACTGAAGCTAGGAAAAAGAAAAAGACGAATGGGCGAACCGCGATCATTGAGGCGAACATTATTGATTCCTAATATTACCTGTGTATCTTCTTTGGAATACAACTTTTTCAAAACAATTTTCTGCAATGGTGTCCATAATGTGATGAAGGAAAATAGTTTGTAGGTCGCAGGCAGTCAGCGTCGTGTTGACTCTAATCACAATGTTCCATTGACAGAACGATTATGCTGTATTATGGACGCCACGTCGTAAATTCATCGATAGGCAATCTTACTACCCATAAAGCGCGATTGCAACCACGTTTACAAGACATATCGATTTACGGTTGATATGGATGGTAAGCATTGAGTCGCGTGGCCTGTCGCTGGAGTGTGGACTTGGATGCATTGTCGAAACTGGTAGTGAATTTAACAAGCCGAATTGGATGGGTAACTGTCACCGGCAACGTAGTGGGAAAGACTGTCCTTCGCTCATCGGTTGTGGGTTTGAGAGCTGGGATTTTCCTTACAAGGGAAGTATACAAAGCGTATTTCGGATCTGCGGAAACGAATAGTATTGCTAGTATGTCTTGGGCATATATTGTAAAACCGCGCAGTATCACGTGCCGAGCGGCAGGTTCCGAAAAGTTATAAGCCTAAAACTGTTGATTTTCGCGGTTTTTATACCTTTCAAAAACGCGTATTAGTATTTGAAAAATCCGGAAATAGATCTCATAATTGTGTTCAGCTCCCGAAACTACCACCCTGAGCAAAGTTTGGAGGGAGGCCCATTTTCCAAACTTTGCGCAGACTGATAGCGTTTTGGACTTTACGGATTTTCGGTTGGGCGGTTATTTTTATCGATTAGAGGTTCTGGAAGCGCTTCAGAAAAATGTTCCAGATTTGACTTAAAACTCTCTCTGGGGTATTTTTAGGGGCGCTGATCACGAATTTAAAGTTTGTTTGTCGATTTTCCAAAGTATTCGGTCTACTTCGCTCGAAGTATTCCAGCGGGGGGATTTCGAGGGCAAAACGCCACTTTCGAGATTTCCGGATTTCTTCGACAGATGTGTCTCAAGGTCATTCTCTGGTAGTAATTTGATGAGCTTGAAACGAATCTGAGGTCCGTTTGCCAATTTTCTACAGATTACGGTAGATTACGGTAGGTATACGGTAATTCGATCAAGGTTTCAGATATGACTTAAAATCTGCCAACGAGGGTTATTCGGGGTGGCGAATACGAATCTGATGTCCATTTGCCGATTTTCGAACATTTAAGGTAGGTTTCGCCCCCTAAATGGCATATTACTTACCGTAACCTACAGTAAACCTCAGAATTTTGACAAACGGACCCCAGATTCGTTTTCAGCACCCTAGATTATCCCTACATACAAGTTTTCAGCATAATCCGAAAATTTTCTCGAAACGCACTTCTGATGGGTACCCTTACCAATTCGCGAAACATAAAAATATAGTTTGGTCGCCGCAGTGAAACGAAAAACTACTGAAGGCACAGTCTAAGCTCAAGGGCGAAATTCGAGATTTTATCATAATTGTGAAGAAAACGCACCCCATATAACACCTGCCAAGTGGGAGCTTTCGATTTCTCTGAATAAGCGAGATATAGGAGGAAGCCACCCCGGGGCACCCATTGCAAGAAGCCGCTGCGGCACGCCCTTTTTACGATTTTTCGAGCTCAACAGTGACGAGATGAGCGATGATTTTCTATCAATATCCCCGTTCTTCCCTTCATTCTCAGCCACTCTCCTTATTCAGGCCGGCTAGCATACATCTGTTGAAAATGACGGAATATATTAGTCTCGGACAACTCGTCAACCATGCTTCCGCAGCTCAATTTGCAATGCCACAATTCCAGGGGCCTTATAAGATTCCAGAGGCATCATTGGAATCAGCTTCGGAACATTTTTGAGATAGGCAGAAAAATAGATAAAAACTTTTCTGAGGATTGTGTCTTCAATTCGGACTGGATCTGCTCTAGCATTTTTCATTATGTATACTCAACATTGCATGGCTATGTCAATTTGTTTTGTTCGCCTCCATGAGAAATTCTTGTCTATCGTTACTGTATGTAATGATTGCGTAAGTGAGAATTTCAGTTGTGTTTTCATACATTTACGCAGTTTGATCCCCTATTCCTTCTGCTACTGTGGTCCTATTCGTTCTCACCTCCATCGGTAACGGGTTTCGTGCTACAGGACCGGAGCTCCATGTTTTTTTTCCATTCGCTTCTCTTTCAGAATGCTCGCAGAACTCACTTCGCGAGAGTCGCTTGAAAAAGCGATTGATGAGACGGCAAATGACGTCAATACTATATATTTTCCATTCTCTATTCAAGGCTTTCTGCAGGACGCGTGAGTTCGATCAGCTGTTCTAAACTTTCATCTACAGAGTCTTCATATAGATACTGAAAACTGCACTTTTAGCTTTCCGGAGTCGCCACTCCGAATATTCGTGTACCCAGTTCGTGGGCCCAGGAAGTATTGGTTCATGGTCAAAGATAACGAGCACATTAAGTGAGTTTGAGGTATAATTTCCGCATGCGTATGACATGGAGGTGTTGATTTGCAAGCAATTGAAGGCAGTGTCACGACAAAAACTGTCTTCGAGTCTTCACCGGAAATCGAAAGTTACGGGGTCCGTTGCAACAATTCTGACGAGGAAAAGGCTCAACACCAGCCGCAGTTAGCCCCACAAGGCTTCAGCACAGGGTGCGTTCAACCCCTTCCCCAGTTCCTTATTGGCCAGAAAAGGTTCGCGGTGGGCATCCACATTCAATTCTAGAGCCGCATACAGCTATAATGAATGGCTTGAGGCCTTTCTTCTGACATCATTGTTGCAATAGACCCTGAACCTTTCGATTTCTTGTTGAAACTCGAAGACCGTTTTTTTTTTCGGGAACACTGCCTTTCTGAGAAATCGTTTTGAACTCTTTTCCAGGCCGTATTGTATGCTAGCGCAGACAGAGGGTACCACACTGGAAAGGCGAGAATTCTACGACTGTCTGCGAGAATTCAGGTAGGAATACCTGTTTCCGGGAACCCTATAGGTGAGTTGGGGTGCTGCATACGAATCTGGAGCCCACTTTCCGGAATTATGTAGTTTACTGTGCTTCTCTGGACCAAATTCCGTTCTGCAATTGCGTCCCGACACGATTTGCGGCCGCACGCGCTGGAGTCGGTCGTGTTTGCAGCGCCATAGCCGACTCGTTGTGGCTTTATACGGTTTTTTCCAAATTTTTAAAATTCCACAGCCTCCAAAACCCAACCAGAGTCAACAGATCGGCGGCTACGGCGTTGGAAACTTTTCCAACTCGGAAGTGTGCGGCCCCAAAGCGTGTCGACACGCAATTGCTGACCGAAATTCGGCCCAGAGAAGCACACTACATACTTCGATGTAAAGCATGCCACTTGAAGTACGAATCCTGCCTTGCATTTGGAAACTCGACGAGCGGACGGTATTCCAAATAAACCCCAGAGAAAAACAAACCTGTCTTGTCTATGGTAGCGTTCAAAGGTTGCATTTGGCCTTCAACATTTTTTTCCTATCCCCCGTCGCTCATGGCGGGGAGCCTTGAACGGATGTCGTTGAAAACTTAGGTAAATCGACAAATAAAACTAAGATTCGTGATCAATTCCCAAAATTACTTCCTCCTTGGCAAAATTTGTATTGAGGTCTGGAGCATTTTTCTCTAACGCATTCAGAACCACCCGATAAATAAACGCTTAACCAGCAATGGCTACAAGAGGAAAACGCCACTTTGTCCAAAGTTCGAGAATGCGCCCCCACTCACACTGTCAAAACGGGACGCTTTGGGCTCTCAACACGAATATGTGGTCCGTTTCCAGATTTTTGGAAGCTTATCCGGGGTTTCGAAGGATACAAGAGATAGCGTAACGACCGTTTTGAGCTTACAACTTCTTGGAATCCGCAGCATGTAAGATTCCCTCCCCCACCAAGCTTATTGCATTATAACCTCTTCACAATTTCCGTAACCCACATTTCTTATGATATGTAGAGTTCGCGTGATAATTTTAGTCTGATGAATAGACGGGGCTGCGACGGTAGATCACCCCGGGTGAATCGAAACCCCATTCTCCAGTGAGGCCGCCAACCCCGCACGGCCAGCCTCCTGGTCCATGTCCAGAAAAATGAAAACATGTTACATGTAATATAAAGTGTAAGATACTTTAGACACCTTTATATCGCATGTAACCTACACTTATATTACATGTAACATACACATATATTACAGGTAACATACATTTATATTTCACGTAACTTAATTAGAGCTGCAAGTTGAAGCTCGATGCTTTAAGCGTTGGACCTGCCAGTTCAAGGCTACTGCTTCAGGTACGAATCCGCAAGCTTTAAGCTCTCCTGGACACTCTTCCCTCTAATCCTCCCCACGATTAGCACGAACCATGAGGGGCGAGAGATCAACAACTTGGCCAGGGCGAGTGACCACCCTGTCGGATGTCAATTCTATGGGCATTCGGTCTCCACCAAGGTATGAGGCGACCCGTATGCTGTGCAGGTGTGCAGATAGTGTTCAGCATGGGCCCTCAGTTGCTGGAGTATTTGAATTATGTTACACTGATACTACATGTAATTCACTTGAGTAGAGATAATTCACATGTAACTTACAGTGACGGATATGTATTACAAGTATATTGTAATCGTCTTTTATGTTACAAGTATTATGTTTTCACCATCAAAAACATATTACGTGCGACATTTGGCCTTCGAGCGAGGGACCGATATATTACATTTAACATACATCGGTCGAGATAATTTGCAAGTAATATATATTGGCCAATTAATATGACATGTATATTAATTCAGGCCTTTTATATCACATGTAATATGTATTCATTTTTCTGAGTGCGTCAGATTAAATCGAAAACGGAAACCACACATAGCGCTGTGATCAGTCTCAGCGCAGTGCACCTACCAAAAAAATTTGTGTTATTTTTGTTTAACTGGATCGCATGAATTTAGAGTCCGAGCATTCGGAGCGCTTGACAGTAATCGAGCTCACCTGATAATTGGCAAGGAGGAACTGATCAAGGCTGTATGTAAAAATTTTCACATTACAATTGATACTAAGAATGTCGACACTCTTATTCGTTTCAGTACACTTCTTTGATGCGTAATATTGTGTGCGATTTGGAAGAGAGCAATTTGAACTTGGAGTTGTTCTACATGAACGAGAAGCAATGTCGGCAAGCTCTTAGTGGCGTGGAATCGGAATCAGAATCAACATTGCCGGATGGTTACTACTTCGATGAAGTTTGTTAGCATACTTCGTTCATCAACTTACTTTTACCTGAAGATGATGATAGTGAATGTTTAGGTCGACCCAGTTATTGAAGGTGAACTAGTCAACAGTACTTGGCAGCACGCTCAGGAAGGCGATCTCGAGCAGACGATGTAAATTCTAACCTAGAAATTTTGATTGAACATCTCAATTCATCTTTCAGTTTGTCTTGACTATTTCTACTTATCGGCTATAGGGCATAGCTTTTTCGCCAGTTTCGTAGAAGTCATAATGTGAATTGGGAGTTTCTGATGGATCGAGAATTGTTCCTAATACCTGTAGTTCAGAGCCAAGCTGATGCGGTTGCCGTCTATTTGTGTTCGTCATAATGGCACTCCGATTGCGTTCGAGATGGTTGATCCCGCAGGGTTTTTCAACAATCAATTCGTATTCCCTGAACACCGAAGGAAAGGTATTGGAGCTGCGATCGAGACGAAGCTTACCGAACGTTGCGTGAGGTGAGTGCTGAGCAGCAATCAAAGGCAGGGTCCGCGATAAATTCGGTTGTTGTGCTATCCCCATGGAAAGGTAGATTTGCTCATCACGAAAGTGAAAATGAATAAAAAATTGGATAAAAAACGCCCAGGAACAAGTTGTTGCTTGGCCTCCTCCTGCCCCCGGTTATCAATATTTCTATAAAAGCCTGTTCTGTTAATTTTATTTTGCTTCTTAAGTTTTTTCTAAGCACTTTTGAAGACTACTAACTACTTTAACAGTAAAATAAAAGGCAGATAAACAAGCATTACCAAAAGTTTCGTTGATTAGGGGGCCGGCCGACACCTGTAATTAACCGTTCCACCTTGTTTTTGAGCGCTTTTCCCGAAAAAATTCCGGTTTTTTTTACTAAATTCTACTTTTGTGATGACCACATTTACCTTCTCATAAAGAGAGTTCAAAAATTGTTTTTATCGCGAACCCTGCCTTTAAGAAGGGTGTCAGGTGGTTTTCACACCTCTTAAGATTGCTAGGCGTTTGCAATGATGAACATATGGTAAGAAGTCGATATCATTTGGAAAGGAAACCGCGGCACCGATTGCCGAAAAAGTCAGCATGCAGAAAATGAACGACTGATGACTGTCGATGAGTTGCGGTCCCACTCCACAAAAATAGAGGAGTTGATCCGTATTTCGCGGTTCGAATCATCAGGCTATTCCAATCAAGCAAACTGTCCCAGGCAGGGGTGTGCTGTTTATCTTCTCCGCTGATTTTTTTACCAAAATTTTTCGCCGAGAAATTCATTACGGTTAATACGGTTAATTCGGTAAAAATTTCTGGATCTCGATTTCTTAAAATAATCCATCTTGATTTCTTAAAATAATCCGTGCAACTATACAAATTTCAAGGAACATTTATGCAATCAGGTACGTAGCATCGCATGTGTGACATGATAAACCACTTAGTCACTGAATCCTCACAAGGGAATAACGATATACTTCAAGAAATGACATCCCGAATCGCTCGACTCTCAATAACCCTTCGGTAGTTTTTGAGGAGCGGTTTGCTATGATAACGCTTTTTGATTTTCCGGATAGAGGAATACTTCGCTTAATCTTCTCTACAGCAGTGTCGGGAAAAATCAGTAAGAAAGTGATGAGAATAATAAGAAACATTCAAATTCAAATTTTAGACTATTGGAGCTCACAGCTCTGTCAAAACACGATTTCTCCTTTCTAATCAAACCTATCATCAGAACGCTACTGAAAACTCGCCATTAGGTCGTGGAGTACGAGCACAAGTGGGTGGAGAGTCAGCACTAACAGGGGGTTTCAAGTTGTTCTGATGCTTTTTCAGCAATCCTCTCCAATTTTTCCTCACAAAAAGGGTCACATTCAAGCTTTCTTTCAGGGAAAAAAATCAGGAATCTTAACTTTCACGGCCCCTCCTTTGAGCAGGAAAAAGAAAACATACCTCTCTTCTCTAATGTACCAAAAAAATTTTTTTCCGTGGTTGCAAAAGACCTAACTTCATTAATACTCCCAATCGTCTCGATAGAGCATCGGTAAATTTTGAGATTAAGTCGGTAAATCTGTAAGTCACAATTTGAAAAAAAAAGCCTATGGTAAATCCGCCAATCGTTAGATACTCATCCCTGGTCCCGAGCGGGATTCAAACTGCAAAAGACTCGTCCGGTTCGCGTACTGAGACCACAACTCACTGTCGATCGGATGATTTCGCGCCCAATATCTGAAAACGACTTCCCGATTGAGTGTCATATAAGATAACTCGTTCCTTCTGATTTCGTGGACGGCTATTTGTGAGGGCGTTGAAAATGGATAGGTCCGTACAAACAGGCTAAGCCCATAAAGTCTCCTGTGGCGGGGATACGCTGTTTCGGAACCATGGAGGTGTCAGCATCTTCTCAAGCAGCAATTGAAAGTTGACCTCATTTGTTTGAACATACTCTAAGAAGAACTTTGGATCGTCCTGTACAAAACGCGCTTCAAGAATGGTTTTGAATCTTTTCTGGAAACGGCCACCTGGACGTAGGCGAAAGTTCTGTACGTATGCGACTAAAGAGGATTTGAAGCCACTCGGCATCGAAGTACTATTCCGATGCAATGTTTTACACCGCAGGAAGTGGAATAGAGACGGATGGATTGTATTAAAATTATGGCTGAAGACCGTGAATATTAAAGACGACTGACTACTTTTCTGGGGTTTGACTCACTTGGACTTATTCTGCTGGCTTCCTCTTGACTTGGTCAGTGTGCATCCTTGCCGAAACGTGCCGTTCTAGTAGTAAGCGGGGTCCATTCGTCCTTGTCGTCGATCACTATTTTAACACAATCCAACCATTGGTTGCTGGCCCACTTCCTGCTCAGTCGAATATCAAACATGGATTTCCTTTCACTGCTGAAAGATTAAGAATCCTCCTTCATGACATTCGTCCAAAACCATTGTCTATGTCCATACAACTGTTTCCAGACAGGTCTCGGAAGCATCCTACAAGCATGTCCATGTAGACAATCTGACGTGCTTTCATATGACCGAAACAGTCTGAACAAGATAAACGCTTGTTGCGTGGAGCTTACTACGATTGGCACCTGATTCTAAAAACCTTAGAATTTTATTCGACTTTCAGGTTCGGCATAAAACCGTTTAAGACTGTTTCGCGATCTAATCGTTCAGTCCTCGAAGCAACTTATACATCACCTCAGTGGACACAGTGGAAAGAGGGCGATCGTCCCGTGGTTGTGATCTTTCAAGAATGGACTGTGATGAATCGGCAACTGTGAGGCGAACGAGCCTGTTTGTTCGATTGATTTGTGTTCTCTGTTGAAGTTACAATACCGGCCATAACTTCTGTCCCAAAGCGCGTCGGCGACGCGAAATCGCGTCGAAAACGCCGTTTTCGTTCGGAGTGGACTTTTTGAGAACCTGAAAAAACCATTCGATTCCCCTTGATGAGGAGATTCCGACTGTACGTTCAGACTTAAGAAAAGCTCAAGTCTTCACCTAGTTATGGCATATTTTCCCTAAATGGAGTCAAAATCTTTGTGGGTGGTCACTTTCTGAATCTGAAAGCACTAATCGCTTCCTCTCGTCGTCCTGATTTCAAAAATCTTCTAAGGTTCAGAAAAATGTTATTTCTTGACATAGTTATAGCATCTTTCGACCACCCAAAGAGTAGGATTGCTCTATCAACGGCGAAACTTTAACGTGAGCATCACCAGTATATTTGTGTCGTAATTCTGACTTCAAAGCTGTCTCTGCACCTGGAAAAGTGTGAGATTTGACTCTTAATCTTTATTAGTTTTACATGAACTTGGTTTTGGCGATGGTCTCCCTTCAATTTCTCGGTTCTCCGCGCTCTCCACGCTATTGCACTCCTCTCTCTGACGCATTCCTCGCTGCCTGTACTGCCTCGCTCGAAGACAGTCCCCAAAACCGAATAGAATTCGTGGAACGGAGACGGACTGGAGAGCCAGAGTTATGAAAGCCCGGTATCTGAAAGACGAAAGGCCGAAATGGGAGAGGAGTAAACATCATGGGTGTTCTCTGAGATATTGCTATAGCGAGACGGAACGCTGGCCGACTCAGAAAAGAAAGCACTTATCTGAACAGGTGGTCCGTATTGAATCAGCATCAAGAGACATTCGGAACAGGAACTAGCGTTATGGGTGGTTTGTCCCTGGTTTACTAAATTCTATTCTCACACTACGGTGAGTAATTCAGTGGATATAGACCACCCAGCCAGCGCATGCGGTCGCGGCGCGCTTAGCATTGATTCGTTTCCCACTCATCATTGAGCACTCTTCCGGGAATGCGGATGTAAAATCATGTCATATAAGAAAAGTATCGGATCCACGTTTTATAAGAAAAAATGCATTCTCACCCAGTTGAGAAAAATCCTCCGTATTAACTCAATTTGAAAAGAAATATCCTACAGTGCCATTCTGAAAATTCTCTGTTGTCGGTGAGTGATTCTGCGGATGCAGACCACCCAGTCAGCGCGCGCGCACAGTATTGATTCGTTTCCCTGCGCAGAGTGATCATTGAGCACTCTAAGGCAATCATTCAGTACCAGGAAAATATTGAATCCACATTTATTAGCAAAAACACATTTTTACCAAGGCCGATTTTTTCTTTTTATGACATGATTTTACATCCGCATTCCCGGAAGAGTGCTCAATGATGAGTGTTAAACGAAACAATGCTAAGCGCGCCGCAACCGCATGCGCTGGCTGGGTGGCCTATAGCCACTGAATTACTCACCGTAGTGTGAGAATAGGATTTAATAAACCAGGGACAAACCACCCATAACGCTAGTTCCTGTTCCGAATGTCTCTTGATGCTGATTCAATACGGACCACCTGTTCAGATAAGTGCTTTCTTTCCTGAGTCGGCCAGCGTTCCGTCTCGCTATACCAATATCTCAGAGAACACCCATGATGTTTACTCTCTCCCATTTCGACCTTTCGTCTTTCAGATACCGGGCTTTCATAACTCTGGCTCTCCAGTCCGTCTCCGTTCCACGAATTCTATTCGGTTTTGGGGACTGTTTTCGAGCGAGGCAGTACAGGCAGCGAGGAATGCGTCAGAGAGAGGAGCGCAATAGCGTGGAGAGCGCGGAGAACCGAGAAATTGAAGGGAGACCATCGCCAAAACCAAGTTCATGTAAAACTAAGAAAGATTAAGAGTCAAATCTCACACTTTTCCAGGTGCAGAGACAGCTTTGAAGTCAGAATTACGACACAAATATACTGGTGATGCTCACGTTAAAGTTTCGCCGTTGATAGAGCAATCCTACTCTTTGGGTGGTCGAAAGATGCCATAACTATGTCAAGAAATAACATTTTTCTGAACCTTAGAAGATTTTTGAAATCAGGACGACGAGAGGAAGCGATTAGTGCTTTCAGATTCAGAAAGTGACCACCCACAAAGATTTTGACTCCATTTAGGGAAAATATGCCATAACTAGGTGAAGACTTGAGCTTTTCTTAAGTCTGTACGTACAGTCGGAATCTCCTCATCGAGGGGAATCGAATGGTTTTTTTGAGGTTCTCAAAAAGTCCACTCCGAACGAAAACGGCGTTTTCGACGCGATTTCGCGTCGCCGACGCGCTTTGGGACAGAAGTTATGGCCGGTATTGTACTTCATTTTGGAAATTTTCATAGTTGCTGATGAGATTACTATTTTCATGTTGTAGATCTCTACAAATCATATATATATATATATATATATATATATATATATATATATATATATATATATATATATATATATATATATATATATATATATATATATATATATATCTGCGATTTACTTAATTATACATATTAATATATTGCATTATTTAACGCATAGAGGATGATTGTCATGTGATGAGCCTTTTTTGTTGTTCATAGTTAGTAGAGTAGGTTCCTAACCGAACACTTCATAGTCCTATCAGCTGGGCTCGTAGCAATTCCCTCAGTCACAATAGGCTTGGCAGCCGCTAACTTGGAGTACACTCATTTCAATAAGAATCGACTCCATTGTGGACGCCAAGTTTTATCGCGAGCGGGTGCGTGCGCCAATATGCAATTTGAAAAAAAATCAGAAAAGCGTACCCCCTCGCCCCCCCCCCCACCCCGCCCCCATACCTCTAAGCAGGTAGGCATCTTTTCGTGAAGAGGCAACGTAACGATGAGATGCGAAACAAAAATGATGCCAGTCGTGGATATATATATATATATATATATATATATATATATATATATATATATATATATATATATATATATATATATATATATATATATATATATATATATATATATATATATATATATATATATATATATATATATATATATATATATATATATATATATATATATATATATATATATATATAACTTTTAACATGCTGGCATGCCTGCTACCGTTACCTGCTAGCAGCCTCAAGCAAATCAGAAAATTTCAACATTCAGTGGGATCGCTACGAGCCTTGTTGATGACTTAAAACACTTAAACAACCTACGACTGTAGCAGCGCTACAAGTGCTCCGTACTGCGGATGGCACAATCGGTTACGAAT
This sequence comes from Aplectana chamaeleonis, assembly GCA_029168955.1. Lineage (NCBI taxonomy): Eukaryota > Metazoa > Nematoda > Chromadorea > Rhabditida > Cosmocercidae > Aplectana > Aplectana chamaeleonis. The sequence continues at coordinate 3,030,950 of JAPDOI010000004.1, read as the reverse complement.
CTGCTTCAGTCAGCTACCAGCATTGCATCAATTTATTAGAGCCGTATTATCGTTTCATGATCTCATAATGAGAGACGAAACAGGTACTCGAAAGTACAAGTATTATATTATGTTAGAAGTGCAACTTACCACCTTGTTCTGTTGTTGTGTCATTTGAGATAGAAGAAAGCAGGAAGCAAGCCACGAATGAGCGTTTCTCATTGAGAAAAGCCAGTCGTTCGCTGTAATATTAATAACAACAATAATAAAAAAGTTGTAGTGTAGCGTATGTGCGAAATACAACATTAGAGAAGTATATGCCACAGTTGGGTTGTAAAGATGACTTTCGCATCAAAGGCAGGGTTCGCTATCAGAACTATAAGTGAATCTCCTTCATAAAAATATAGGTCTGAATCTCGGAGCAGAAAAATGGGCAGAAAAACTTGGAGACGAGAACAGAAAGGAAAAAGGTATTGGAATCAGGGCAAAACGGGTAGGTGGGGGGAATGCGCGACAATATTTCGAAAAGTTTTTGGTGTTGAAGCCGACGCGAGAAATTTGGAAAATGTAAAATATGTACATATCCTGTGCTAAAAGTATTCTTGTAAACTACATCATCCTGGTGCCTCTGAGTGCAGAATAATCAGGCAATTCAACCCAAGGATGTGCGTAGGGTTCGCGCAAGAATTTTAGTCTGATGAATGGACGGGGCTGTGACGGTAGATCACCCCGCGCCAATCGAAACCTCATTCTCCATGGAAGCCGCCAACCCACACGACCAGCCGCTTGGTCCAAGCGTCAGACTAAAATGATAACGGAAATCATACATACGGGTAAAGTGTGCCCTAATGAGAATGGCGGCCCACGCGGCCGGCGTGCTTGGCAGGCGGCAGTCGCATGCGCCGCCCTCGGACGAGTGTTGGATCTCAACGACGGCCGTCCCCTCTCCCACCGTCTGCAGAGCTGACTGATCGGAGCAGTGCTTGCTGCAAACCGGTGCTGGCCCCGTTCGTAGTCGATGGCGGTGGGGACTTTTCGCAGGCTCGTCCGAGAGCGGCGAACGCGACGGCCGCCTGCCAAGCACGCCGACTGCACGGGCCGCCATTCTCATTCGGATGCACCTTACTGCAAATCATTACTTACTTATAGTACGTGAACAGCACAACACTAGCAAATCTTCCATTTAGTTTATGCATCTAAAATGGTACATGAACTGAGTAGTAGGGGTAACGAGGCACGAGCTGGGAACATGATAGGGTTAGTCAGCCCCAGTGCATTACGAAAGATCAATTACTAGAACGAGCGCGACAGGTGGCCTGTTTTGCCGTAGTTATACACCAGTGGAATGAAAACGTCCCGCGATAACTTTGCCGCCGCTTGCGGCGTGAATCAGGGACTTGTCTGCAATGTTGCGTCTTTGACGTCTTTGACGCAATAAAGTGGACCGAAAATTCCCGGGCGTTTCAATTGTATTTTATCGAAACTTAATGCTTCTATCACCTTTTTATTGCAAAAAGTTACTCGAAATCGATTACTCCTGTCATAGAAGTGCTCGTTATGTCGTGTTGGTGGTATTTTAGCAGGTTTAGATCTGAAAAATAATCAGCTGATAGAAATTGGCAAATTTCCAATTGGGTAGGTCCGGCAAGGAGACAGTATACAGTGCCGCGGCATGTATAGCTGGTTGGTGCGGGCTTCCGGTGTGTTTTCCTGGGACAACTCTTCCTTTCCGCAGCGTCCCGCTGATGTATAACAACGGCCTTCGAGGATTCGAGGAAACGACTGATGGTACTCAAGAGCTAATTGTAAAACCGCTTTATATGAGTTGCTATCGAGGCGTACGGCCCCAAACGAACACAGAAACAACGATTCAAGGTCAACAAATGGTAACGATCTACGATAAGACAAGTAGTAAAAGTGGCCATCCCGCTACCAACGCCGCCGAAGTGAGTCGATCCGACACGGGCGCCTGTGTTGTACTCGCTGCGGAACCGACAGCGCTATAAACTCTTTTTGTGAGTAATAGCTACCAGGGTCAAGCGTACACTGGGATTATCCCAGTGTAGGAGGAGGGGGGGGGGCAGTTTTACAGGGCGTGGTGGGGAAGGGGGGCGCAGAAACGGGCCGTGTACGAGTAAAAGTCATGAATCGCTCCACTCAGCAGAATGTTTTGTTTCCCAGGTTTTTTAAAGACTTCCGAATTTGAATTTGCCTTTATTTTAGTTTTTTATAGTTTTCATTCTTAGCCCCCGAAGGGCGAACATTGAAGTTAAAATCTTCATTTAAAAAATTTGGTGAACTGTAAATAGCCATGCACCTTCAAGATGATTGTCTAAGTTCTGAATAGGCAAGAGTTTCTCCCGATGTTTCTGAGTCATTTTGTTTCTATTGTGAGTACACTTAGCGAGCGATGTTTTTCAGAAAACAAGCGAATGATCTATCGTTGTGGGAATCAGAACGTCAATACCGCTTGTAAACTGACTATTCGTGAAGTGGGCAATGTGCTTACCTCTGAAAACCCCTGGAAATTTGTTTACAAAATGATTTGGTGTGGTGATTCTTCGTGAAAGTTCACGTATTTCACCTCATTGGTGGAAACAGTGTGAGCGTGACGTACAGGTGTGACATGTGCGATTAAGGTGAAACGGTTTTCTATGCTACTGTCTGGCTGCTCGCAAGATCTGTATCTCAAATTGTTGTGTGGAGATGCTTCACCATACCAGGATCTAGAAATCTACCAAGTATGGGGGTGGTCACGGTCATAAGAAGTCGTTTGCTTACCAATACAGAAATGGTTTTTGAAACTTTTGCAGGATTTTGGGACATACTTTTTGGGTACTAAAAGATTTTTTCTCAGGTGATCAGAGTCCAGAGGTGGTTAAGGTCAAAGAAAATATCGTTTTACACCTATGCAGAAAGGATTTTTGGAACATTTGCAACATTTTGGGGACTACATTTTTTGTTACCAAGAATTTTTTCCACCGGGTCTTTTCTCCGAACTTGTAGCATTAAAGTAGGAGAAAAAAGTTTTTCTCGTAGATCCTGTGCCTGTGGGGTTTAGTTTAAAGCTTCCCACAAATACTATTCAAAGCCTGAATTTGAGTCTCCCAGCTCTTGATTGATTCGAGAATGAGCCACTGGGATACCTAGATTCGCTCAATGGGAAATGAACCCCTTAAACCGCTACAATGCTGCCGAGATGTCATACGTTCGTGCCGTGGCCGTGTGGAGAAAGCAAGATCAACTCTGTGCAAACCGACATCAGTCCCTGCACCGAGAGGGTTTTTTGTCCTGACAAGGGAAGTATAAAAAGCGTAGGTTGGATCTGCCGAAACGACTAGTATGGTTAGTATCTCTACTGGCTCAATAGTAAAATTTGCGCAGTATCCCGCCGCGAGCCGCAGGTTCAAGAAAGTTATGAGCATTTATTTTAGGCTTGGCGAAAAGGCAAGGGTACCATCAAGCATTTTTTTGAAGTTTCAAAAAATTTTCTCGGATTCAGCTCAAAAGCTGTATGTAGAAGTAATCTAGGGTGGCGAACACGAATCTGGAGTCCGTTTGTCGAAATTTCGAGGTTTACTGTAGGTTACGGTAGGTAACATGTCATTTAGGGGTCAAAACCCACCTTAGTATTTCAATTCGTATTCTCCACTCCAAATAAACCCTGTATACGAATTTTGAGTAAAATCTGAGATTTTGACCAAACTACCGTATACCCACCGTAATCTACCGTAATCTGCAAAAGATCGATAAATGGACTCCAGATTCGTGTTTAGCACTCCAAATAACCCTCAGAAAATGATTTTGAGACATATCTGTCGTAGAAGACCGGAAATCTCGAAAGTGGCGTTTTTCCCTCAAAATTTTCCCCGGTTGGGAAGCTTCAAACAAAATTAGCCGGAAACATTGGAAAATCGACTAATTAACCACAGATTCGTGATTAGCGCCCCGAAAAACCTTCCTGAGACAATTTTAAGTCAAATCTGGACAATTTTTCTAAAACGCTTCCAGAGCCCTCAATGGGTAGAAATAAACGCCCAGCCAAAAATCCGCCCAAGTTCAAAACGCTATCAGTGTGGACAAAGTATGGAAAATGTGCCTCCACCCAAACTTTGCTCAGGGTGGGGGTAGTTTTGGGCGCTGAGCACATTGATGAGGTCCGTTTCCGAATTTTCCGAAGACTCACGCGCTTTTTGCAAGGTACAAAAAGCACACAAAATAAACTTTTTAAGCTTGACACTTCTTGGAACCTGCAGCTCGGGGCGGGAAACTGTGTAGTTTTTTATTGAGCCACAAGAGATACCAATGACACCAGTCATTTTGGCAGATCCGACCTACGCTTTGTATACTTTCCTTGTGAGAGAGATGCTGGCTAGCCCCAGCTCTCCTAAAAGTTTTACTACAAAGGGCTGGCGTCGAGAGGAATCCTGGACCTGTACAGAAGTATCTTTGTACCACCTGCAGCAAGAAGGTCACTTGGACTGGGAAAAGCGTCCAATGCTTTGAATGCCAAAGGTGGGTGCACTTCTCCTGCTCAGGTCTTAGTTCTGTGAGAAATCACGACTCATCCTTCCGTTTTGAGCTTCTGTGCTCCGCCCCCAGCAACTCTGATTCATCATTCACCTACCGCCCCTCTCTATTGTACATATAAATCTCAAGGACTTTCGTGCCAAACTGTTTGAACTCTCCCTCTTCGCACGTACTCATCATCCGGATGTTATTACAGTTCAAGAAACCAAACTCTCTCCCTCTACCACTTATCCCCAACCAAACCTTCCTGGCTACACTGCCTATCACATCCCAAGGACAGCTCTTGGATGCGGAGTTTCTACATTAGTACTTTCTAACTTACCCTCTCATCTAATTTGAAATGTTTCTAAGGACGGTACTCTCGAGTACGTTCTCGTTTACCTCCCTCATAAAACTCCATTATCTCTATTGAATATTTACATCCCCCTCCACTTTTGTCCCCAAGCTACAACCCCTTTCCTTTTCTTAAAGGCAGTGGTCGCGATCGAATATGCTTGTCGTCTTTTTCTCTCTGAACCCTTTTTTGGGTCTCGAGTAATAGGACCTATAAGAAAAAATTGCGAAAAAACCACTGTTTTGGGCCAAATTCGAAACCTGAACTTTCTTGTCTTTTGATGGTGGACGAGCCCACTCCACATCATCGGCATCGGTGACCTCTTATATCAAGAACATCAGCTGGCTTGAAATTGAATTTCAATCAATGAAGCTTTGGATTTATGTACACATCTAGTCAAAAACATTGACTGAAGTGATGCTTTCATTGTTCAACTGTATTTATTCGTTAAATTTGCAATTATTTCGTCCTCTGAATGTCGATGATTTTTGACTGCTCGGCATGAGACGGCGATCTTTTTCGTCATCGCTGTGCACGTGTGCACGAAACAGCTTCTTTGGGCCCTAGAAACTCTAATTCTAGCCCGTTTTTCACCGCTCTACCTTCATTGTTTTTCAGCTGTTTTTGATCTAAGCTGATTTTTGTAGTTTTTTCTAAAACGTTTTTCATCGTGACCACAGCCTTTAGGAATTTGCATGACTGCTCTCTGTCCCCATCAGCTGTCTTTGCAGGTGACTTCAATGCCCACACGTTCTGTTCTGTGCTTCATTCTGACGCCAGAGGGGATGACGTCGAGGAATGAGCTGAGGAGTGCGATCTGGTCATCCTCAACGATAACCAACCCAATCGTCTCCCTGCCTGCGGCCGACCTTCTAGCCCGGACATCTCTCTCGTTTCATCCAATTTTTCATAATGCTTGCACCTGGTCGACCTCCACAACTCTCTCCAGCGACCACATCCCCGTCTTTCTCCATTATGATCTCTCAAACTCTCTTGCCTTTTATGAAAGAAGGCCGAGAGGAATTAATCTCGGCCTTAAACAATTGTGGGGTTCCAGAAGACGGGTACTACGTAAGTTTTGACGTCGTGTCTCTTTACACTAATATCAATAACGACGGAGCAGTGTCTGCCGCTCTGGAACTCCTTTGTCGACATCGAACGGATATTCACACCTTTGGGTTTACAGACAACGATATAAAGGAGATGCTGGCAGCAGTACTGAGGTGCAATGTTTTTCTGTTCAGCGGAGAGATCTGTTATTAAAAACGTGGATTTGCTATCGACCTCAGGATAGCGCCGTTATTAGCCATCGTTTATCTGGATAGAATAGAGCGAAGATCACTGTCCAATGGGATTCTATTCTATAAACGGTACATAGACGATGTGTTCGTCATTGCATCCACTGCTACCGAACTTCAACTCGCACTTGCAAGTCTGAACGGATACGATTCGAATAGATGCTTAACGGTGGAAGCTCCTGACGAAGACGGCATGCTCCCGTTTCTCAATACTAGTGGGAAGATTATTGGTGGATGCAAACAAGTAAGGTGGCATAAGAAGGCTGCATCCAAGAATATAATTTTGCACTCACGCAGCGCCCATCCGACCTATGTGAAGGCTAATGTAGTGAAAACCCCATCATTACAAAGAGCAGGATGTGCACTCGATAGACAGAAGAAGTAGAAGAGATGATAGAGCGAATTTCGGCTGAGAACGGGTATACCACCTCTGCACCTATGTGGTGGCGGCCAAGGTTAACCCTGGAGGAGTGCATTCTGTGGTACCATACGTTAACGAGGGAATAGCCAAAGCTCTAAATCGGGTAGTCATGCAGTCTAAGCTACCTACGAAGCTCATGTTCGAAAAGCCGCGAACCTTGAAAGATATCCTGACATCATCGAGGCTATACGAAGAGCGATGCGGCAGAAGAAACTGTGGATACTGCGATGAGAATAAGATTTGTCAGCTCCGAGGAACGGTATACATGGTGGAGTGTGAGGGATGTGCACAGAGATACGTAGGAGGGACGACGCGACCCTTACACCAACGCATGGACGAGCACCATCGGGCTTTGAGAAATCCAGCTTCCTACACAAGAAATAGTTTTTTACGGCACCGCACTGAACACCATGCTCAAGAACCACCACCTCCTTAGAAAGTGACCGTTCTACATCGCTCCCTAGAGGCACCGCTGGAGAGAAAGTTATACGAAGAATTGGAAATAAAGCGGTTGTCTCCCGAAATAAACAACAGCGATGAAATGGCGGATAGTTTAGGGCTTATCGCAAACCACTTCTTATCGCGGTTATTCCCTTATCCAGCACCCGTCACACATAGAGTAGCCTTAGTTGCATCTAGAGCCGTGAGCCGTGAGACTTAAATGACTCTGCTCCGCTTGTTTTCTTTCTCAGGAAGTTACCCTTGCAGAACGCTAACAGTGGGACCACAGCAGGCTCCTTCCGCTTGCTGGGAATCTTTCTTGGTTAGTCTTCCATATCTTTTGTCTTTCTCCACCGTGGAGTGGGTAGCTTTATGATGTATTTGAAGGTCTGAAGAAGTCGATATTGAAGAAAGCTCACCGACAATAAAATCTATACTGCATTGGAAGACAGAAAATTGAAAGGAGTGTTTAATAATATTTTCGAGATCAAGATCATTAGCTGGAACAAAGGGTTGAGTCCCTAGCAGAGCTGAGTTTGTTAAGAAATGGTGTAAGGATGAGAAAAATGAAAAATCTCTATAGGCAACGGTTCAAACCGTCTTCAACCTTTCACAAGGAATCTAAAGGTCCGAGGACCATTGCAACAACAGTGTCGAGAACCGGCTCAAAACGAGAAACCATTAGCAATATGCGGCCCGAAACTTAAATGTGATGTGACGAAAAGTGTGTTGACGTAATCTATGTGGACTTCGCTAAAGCATTCGATAAAGTTAGCTACAAGAAGCTCATATACTTGCTTGAGAAGCTCGGTTTTCACGAAAAGGTATGGAAATGGATTAAAGAGTTCCTGTCCGGTAGGACGTTCCAAGTTCGCATTAACTCCGCTTTTTCGAATGTGGTTGAGGTTCGTAGTGGAGTGCCCCAGGGAGGCGTACTTTCACCGATACTCTTCAATATTTTTTAAATTGATCTGGGGAAATTTTTGCACAAGAATGGTGTCATCTGTAGACAATATGCCGATGACTTGAAAGTATACAGGGAGGTCTCCAGCCTTCTGGATACAGAGCACTTGCAGGCTGCTATCGACCATTTACAAGCCTGGTCAACTGCATGTCAAATTCCAATTTCTCCTGGTAAGACGTTCTGGATGCGTACTGGCTCTTCCACGTTGCCCGTTTTGTATGAAATAGATGCCCAGAGTATTGAAAGAGTCAGCCAAATCGAGGATTTCGGTTTCTTGTATGATGAGAATCTAGATTTTCTTTCGCATTACAAAGAGTTGTTCAAAAGGGCTCATAACCGTACATATCAAATTTTTAAGGCTCTGAAGACAAAAGATATTAGCGTTCTTCTGGAGGTGTACAAGGTTTACATTCGCCCACTTGTGGAAAATGGTACGGTAGTCTTTTCCCCATACAAGAAGAAGGACATTACTCTCATTGAAAAGGTTCGGAATAACTTTACCAGGAAGATACTAATACGACGTGGTGGGTTTTTGTACTCAAAAATCCCTCATTCGAAAATTCGGAACCAGTTTTTCGACATAGCAAGTCTCGAGTCGCGGCTGGAATTGTATGACGTCTGTATTGTACACAAGCTTTTGAACGGAATGTCTGGTGCGAATTTTTCACACTTCTACAGAATAGTCCTCTCAAGAGCCCGAGGTGGTGATAGAAAATATCTTTTGCGAGGCCGAGAACCACAATCAGGTCCAAATTATTCACAGTAAGCGCGGGTTCAGCGTATCTTCGTTTGAGTAAAACCACACCCACTGCCAGGTCAATAACAACGTTCACACGGGGAGTGGTAAAACTTTTGCTGAAATCATAGATGTGTGTTTTTGCTAATTTGAGATCATGTTTATTTATCCAAAGCTCTTTTTCTTTTTCAGCGTTTTTTTTTTATACAGCGTACTCAAATAAATAAATAAATGTGCTTGCCCCACCCACATCCTCGGTAGCCACACTCACAAGGGAAGTATGCAAAGCGTAGGTCTGATCTGCCAAAACGACTAGTGTCGTTAGTATTTCTTGTGGCTCGATAGTAAAACTGCGCAGTATCCCGCCGCGAGCCGCAGGTTGCAAGAAGTTACAAGCTTAAAAAGCTCATTTTTTGTGCTTTTTGTACCCTCCAAAAATCGCGTTATTCTTCGAAAAACCCGGAAACGGACCTCATGAATGTGTTCAGCACCCAAAACTACCCCCCTGAGTAAATTTTGGATCACTTTGCACTGCTCAAAGAGACACCCATTCCTTTGATCTCTAGCATGTCGGAAACTGCAATCAGTGGGGAGGAATCAACAGAATTTCGTCCGGCGAGGGATAAAGTAATGGTCTTGTTGAACTTGTATGCAGAACAGCGTTACTGGCGTTCTCTGACCACTTAAGGGTTTTAAGTAGTTTTTGATGTAATGGATATTTTATTCATGTTGAGGCTACTGAAACGCCAGGTACATAGTAACTGGCAGATATTGCATAAATTACCACTCGACTAAACAAATGTTCATGTATTATAGCAAGAAAAAGCAGTTTTTGCCGTTGCCGTTTGAAATTTCGGACTCCTTTGCCGCACACCCCTGGTCATGGAGCTGAATGCCGCGCGCACGCGCCACCACTTCAGTTCAAATTTTGGCGCGGCGTTGCACGTCTTCACCCCGGCCGCCGAATTTATGCATATCACTCTTGAATTTTCGTAATTCCTGCTGCCAATTTCCAATTGTTCTTGCCATCCAGATTCGATTTGCAGAAAATGCCTCAGAATGCGGAACTAAATCGAAAATTTCAGTGGTTGGTTCATGATCTGAAATGAGTGGAATCCCCATGACCCGATTTGTTGATTTTCATTAATTTAGGTGTTTTGATTTCCTCTTTCCGCTATTGAAATGACCGTTCCGTTTCGCTAATTTTTAGGAAAAAAATGCGTTCATCTTCAGTCCTGGCCAATAATATGCACTTAAATTTCTGTAAAAGTATACCTTACTATTTTTATTGCTGAAAGCCATGGCAGTACTCATATAGTGCCGTAGAAAATCGTATTATAGGATGGATCCGTCTCCTCAAACGCCGCCATTCTGTCATTGTGGACTTGGGCCCCTTATGCAGGGCAGTCGACAGGCTTGTGTCGACAAAAAAAGGAGGGATGCGCGTCCGCAATCGATCGACTCCAATATTTCGAAAATCACGTTCTCTTGAACACCTTCCTGATATATTCGGAAAAAGCACTCTGAGAATGTATGCTCCTAATTCATACCCTCTCTATAATGAGCTACTTAGCCTCCATCTCACAATCATTTACACCTAACTAATGAACCTCGCAAAGCCATCGCTACCGTTTCAAAGCGGGCACCTCTGAACGAAATTATAGTCGTTTTTGAAGCTTCACGAAAAGGTAAAGGTACACCCCCCATCAGCCAATGTCTAAGGTTGTTTAAAGAAATCTTTTGAATTTGACTCAAAACTTTTAACTGGGGGTTGTTTAGGGCGCTGAATGCGAATCTGAGGTTCGTTAGTCGCGAGACTCACGGTTACTGTAGGTTACGGTAGGTAAAATGCATTTAAATGTCGTTACCGACCTTAATACTTTGAAACTCGAAAAATCGACCTCAATTTCGCGTTCGGCATCCGAAATAACACCCACAGAGAATTGGAGATAGATCCGAGACTTTGACCAAGCTACCGTATACCCGCCGTAATCTATCGAAAATCGCTCAACAGTTTGCAGATTTGTGTTCAGCACTCCAGAAAACCCCCACAGAAAACTGTTGAGTCCAGGGTTGAGCGGGCCGTTGCACCAATTTTCGGCAGCGCTACGACCCTCCCCCTATTGACTAAATTTTTGGTGAAAGTGAATAATTTTACGACCTCCCTCCTAAGATGGGAGATCGCTTCAGCTTTCTTGGAAAAAAAAATTTCCCTATTTTAGCTTATCCAAAATTTGGAGTAAACGCCGCTATTTTCAGAAAATTTTACGATTCGCCCCTCCCCAGATTTTCATTTCTCTCAAAAGTTTTCCGAACCCCGTTGCGCCGGGTCGCAACCCTGCTAATACCTGGTTGAGCCCCATCTATCAAACCATTCCGGAAATCATCGAATATCGCGTTTCGCCCTCGAAATTTTCCCCAGTGGCGACCTTTGATTGAAATAATTTGAATACTCTCGAAAAGTGTCTAATAAACATCAGATTCGTGCTCAAATTTTGTTGATGAACCAAGCCCAGATACCTATTAGTGGCGGGAGGGCCGAATACGCACCAAGGATCCCACATGGTAGGGCAGCATTTGCAGCTACTATTCTATGCCGATGAACACTTAATACAAGGCATACAAGGTGAAGAGTTTTTTTTTCAACTCTCACCCAAATCTCTACTAACAATGAAGCTTGATCTTCCTGGGATGTCACCTTTAACTCCTTGGTGGAAACCGTGCTACCCTCAGATCGCGTCTAATTCCCAATAACTACATAATGCGAGGATCTTCTTCAGATTGGAAGCTTCTGAGCAGTTTTCAAAGCGCGACAGCCGTTCAGATCAACGTAATTCGTCTCGTGTGCTTCTTTTAATATTTCTACTCATAACTATGCATATTTTTAATATAACCAGTCGTTCCGTTTCCTGTTGGTTTTCGTAAAATGTGCATGTTCTTCTCGACTGGAATGAATAAATGAAATGAAAAACTACCTCATATGGATATTTCGACTCAGATGGGAAAAGTTGTTCTGAGACGCTTCCGGAGCCAATCACTCGAATAAAAATGGCGCTCAACGACAATCAGACTTCCAGTCTTTTCCAACATGCAACACATGGATTCCAAACGTTCTGTTTTGAAAATGGGAAACCGTCTTAGTATTGAAGCTCAGTACGTCAAATATCCCTTCATTGAAATGTCTGAGCAAAATTAATTCAAGGGCTGCAATCGTCATGTTCGGCTCAGCTGTAGGAAATCGGAGTTTGACCAGCTACAACTTTTTTAGCAGATGTCCGCGGCGAAATCAGAGTCCAGATTCGAAGAGAGCGCCCCAAAACTGATCAGAAAACATTCATTAGCTCTGTGATCCGGGGGAACACCTTGCGAGAATTCCTAATAAGATGTGTTGTGGTGGCTGGCTCTAGTGCGCGACCAGTTTTTGACAGTTGAGCATAGTTACAGAGCATCGAGAGCGAAGATCGAAAGTGTGTACGAAAATGCGATGATCCCGGATGAGACTTTTGCGGCGAAGATTCTTGTTAGACAAGGCGGTTATTCGTCGTATTAAACGTTCAATAGCGGAAATGGTCGGTTTTTTTTCATGGTTGGGTTTCATTTGTAGCCTAATCTCCGACCGAAGTGGCGGAGTGAATTTTCTAGGTATCGATCGTGCCCTCCTGAATAATAAACATTGTCGGTTGCTCCGGCTGGCTGCTGAATTTGAGACGGCGACTTACCCTTTTAGGTTCCTGCTCTAGATTTCTTCAGGGTCCAGTTGGTTACACCTCCACCTTAGGACGGTTTATTGACTGTGATTTTGCATATAGAAAAGGCTGGTATAGAAGTAATTCAGTCTAGAAACACGAGAACTTTAGCGGTGGAATTAGGTGGTAGAAAAGTTTATCGAGAAAAATTAAGATAGGTACTTCTAAATGTGGTTGGCCGCATAAGAAGTCCGGAAGAAAGATACCGGATCGTAATGAAGCAGCGGTAGAAAGGTGCACGCCTGTCGTAACGCACGCTGCGGAGACGGGACAGTACCGCCGCGTTTGCCGTTCAGCGTCGTCATGGTGCACCGTGTCGTCGTTAATTTTTGCGAAACGACATATCGACGCAACGGCCATTTCATAACCGCTGACAGACAATCCCGATGGGCGTGAAAAGTATGATTCCGATCTAACGCCCGGTTCAAACTTCCCGTCACCGTGATCGGATCACACCGAAATCGCATATACTTTCTTTATCGGAACGAAAGTCTGCTCCTCAGTTGAGGGAAACCGCTGCTGCAGCACGCAACACTATGGTAATCGTGCTGGGACACAGCGGGGCACATATTAATAATGTTGAAACCACGAGGTCCGAGGTTTCATATACTTTCCCCAAGATTCACTCTCTGACTTGGATTGTGGGTGCCATCGCAGCAAGCAGAGGAGTGGGGGGAGGATGGCAGCTGGCAACCGAAATTGGCCTCGCCCATTTCTCCGCGCCGCAGTTCCAGTAACCAATCACTTGTTTACGCGCGAATGTTGGATTCGATTTTCTTAACCCATCACTATCCTGATCTTGGAACAATCTCAATCTTGTTTAGGTGAAACCACCAACAGAAGATACTGTCGGATAAGTAGCTGTTTTCAAAATATGTGACCCACAACCTCAAAAACATCACTCGTTGCCGCATTAAGTGCAGCAGGCGAGAAGATCGATTCAATAGTATACTAATACCAGATCTAGCCTGAGGAGTGAAGTTCCCCAACCAAGAGACTCACACCAATCAACAATCACCACTCGCCTTATTTTGTACAATATACGCGAAAATCGATATAGTTGATTATCGATCGCTGAAGCATCATGAATAGGAATCTCGACAAGTTCAGTACTCACCCGAAAGACCTGTGTTGATCTACTACAGATGCACCTACGCACCCTGGTCTCCGCAGCCGTAGAATGCCCACGCAGATTTCGTGCTTTACGGGTAATTTAGCATATTTCGCGCGCACCACGCACCGCGCTTTTGGCGCCACAATTTGCTATGAATTTATATGTACAGTTAAGCCTCTTTCAGAGTTTGATCGCCGCGCGACGCGATGGGATGATAAACATGAGCATCGATCGAGATCGCGTCGCACGTTGATCTGTATTCAAAACATGTCAACGCTGCGATCATCGATCGCACTCTGAAAGAGGCCTTAGATTCGTGGATTGCTTTCTCGAGAGAGCACATTCAAATCTTGCCCGCGGCTGGCGCGAGCGGTCCAAATCTCCGGCGGCTGGCGGTATAGTAAGCTGATCAGCTGCGCTCTTCTCTTGGCCTGAATCGATTGGCGGGCCGGTTTACGCGACCGCTGTGGCAGCCGCGGTGGGATTTGAAGGCAGTGCCCACGATGAGAACCGTTTTCCAGTTTTTGCGTTTAATCGGACTAGTGGGTGTTCACAAGGTCATTCACAAACTTTGGAGTTCTGAAATTGCCTCCGAATGAAGTTCTCGCCACCTCAAAACGGCTTCCTGGGTTTGGACGCTGGCCTCTGGTTCGATCCTTTGTTACAATTGAGAAAGGAAAACAAGCGGTTATCAAAAGAATTTATCACGTTTAACACATTCATTACATTGAACAGTTCACTCCTCCGAACCGGTCAATCCTTCTTATGTCAGAAATGAAACGTCACAAAAGCGATCCTGTTTTGGTAGAGAAAAGCGGTTTCCGGGCATTTTTCGCTGCTCTTTCTGGCACGAGTGTCTCAGTAGGGTCTGACCTCCCATATTCAACGGAAAACTCGACAACCATATTTCATCGTGGACGATGCCTTTAAATGTTTCTCCTTGAATGGAGCAAGGTACGGACCTAACTATAGACGATAATGTCTTTGTGCTGTTTTCTTTTGAAGTTGTTCAAGGTATGCCTTGCTGCGAGAATGATTACATGATGGAGGACGATACAGATGATCTGTATAAGCCGGAAGGCACAATCTACCTCGATGATGAAGGCTATAGTCAATTTTGTAAAAGATCATCAGACACGCAACAACGTCTGTCGAAACCGGTATTTGTGCGTGGTCTACCATGGAGAATATTAGTCACCTCAAGGTGATTTACAAAGTCTACAGTGACACGATGCGGAGCGGGGCGAGCATACGTGATCAACCCTTCAATCTTTCAAATTTGAAATTTCTGAAATCTTTATGTGTTCAGGGATGCTGCTCGAGTAGGGACTGGTAGTTTAGGTAGCAAGGCGCTCGGGTTCTTCCTTCAATGCAATGGAGAGTCAGCTGAGGTTGCGTAGAGTTGTACAGCATCTGCATCTTTAAAGGTTTGAATTTTAGTTTTCTTCTTGGTGCTAAAAGGCCGCGGGTGGGGGCACTGTGGCGCGAGGCACTTGGCCACGCTTATTTCACCGTGCTGCACTAAATTTGAGCACCTACCCGGGGTTTCTCTCCCCTGCCAAAGTCAGGAGAGCCATTGCGGCGCGGAAAAATGGGCGTGGTTAAGTGCAATAGAGCGGTGCCTCCCCCCCCCGGCCACATATCACCTTTTTTGTAGCATTTGTTTTGTTGAATATCAGAAATTAACAGGTTTGGGCAGGCCGTTGCGGCGATTTCCGGTGGAGCTACGACCCCCTGTTGACCAAACTTTTCACTCGACAAATATACATTCAACTTTTTCTTTAGCATACCGAATAGGAAAAGAAATTTCACTGAACTCTGACACTTTGCCAAAAATACCATATATCAACCGTATTCCTTGGAGCAAAGTTCCCTTCCGTCTTTGCGTATAATCGCGCTTGTATCACTCAGCACGATGGTAATCATGCTGGGACCGCGTGTTCCCGACACGATTACCCTTTTCCCCAAAAGGATTATCATCGTGTTTCGTGATTCCACAGCAGTTGTCCGCAAATGCGGACCGGAATTCCGCTCTTATAACGACAGTAGAAATTTATGATAGACTCTGCAGACCCAGCTGTTCTCGCCCTGCTATCTTACTATTAAAGGGCGACTATATAAGTATAAGTTTATTACGAATGCGTAAGGCAAACGTGAGAGAAAAAAAAACAAACACTAATTACGCAAACCACTATACAATCATTTTCAGAAAACAAATAAAGCTAAGCTCTAGAAATAAAAACGCAGTTAGGTCAATCACACAGCATGATCGCTGGATTCGGTTTTTTGTATCAAGTTTACCACATGACGTTTGAATCGACTCAGAGATAGTGGTGGAGTGATACTCTTAGTCATTTTAAGGTACGCACTACCCGCTCTGAACGCGAAGAAGCTTCGCCGCAAAGCAGTGCGAGGGCGCTCCAAGATGAGTTTGGTTCCTCCTCCTCTTGTATGGGAATGACGTAATTTGAAAAAGTTATGACTTCCAAAGATACCCGAGTAGTGCAACATTTTATAGACCATGCACAAGTCCGATACTTGACGTCGCGCCTCAAGTGACGGAAGACCTAGGTATTTATTCCTGATTTCAGCTCTAGGTATTTTGGAATACAAGAAACCACCCACTCTAACTAGTAGTTTTCGCGTAAAGTTATTCTGAACCTTCTCAATCGCCTGTATATCCCTTACTTTTCTTGGGTAGTACACAGTAGTACCAGATTCTAAAATTGGTCGAATGTAAGTCTAGTAAGCTCTGAGAAGAATGTTTTTGTTTTTAACGGAATCCTTTGAAAAGCTGGAATGTTCTAGAGAGAGCCATTTTACAACGAATTTGAATATGTTTGGAGAAATCAAGTTTATTACTGTAGTGGAAGCCTAGATCCCGAACAAATTCCACACGAGGTATATCAGTTGCACCTACTAAGTATGAGGTTTCCGGAATGGATTCCACCGTTCCTACTCGCATGAAAATGGTCTTCTGCGGAGCTAGTGGTAACTGCCATGACCCTGCCCACTTCCATATCTCATCTACAGCGAGCTGGAGGGATTTTGTGTCATCTGACGTAGATATGGTCCTATAGATTTTGATGTCTATGATGTCTAACCACTTGGTAAGCTATAATGAGGGAACTATCACTCCCTCATTATAGCTTACCAAGTGGTTTGGAGAGAATTCTTTCCTCTCCGAACTTTTTTTGAGAGCCTCCCCCCCCTTCCGACTTTTCATTTTTCTTTAGAAGTTTTCAAAATTTTTGCGACCCCCCTTCGCGCTGGCAATCGCAACCCTGCTCAACCCTGAAACTATCTATCTCATCATGGAGTGGGAAGTATTGCGTCCCGCCAGCGTGCGCGTCGCGTGTGTACAGTCGCTTCTGTCTTCCATCGAGTGTTCTTAACAGCTGTTCTCACTAGCCAGTGCAACTATGCATTGAAATACTTGAGCATGCGGGTCTGTTACCTGTAGTTGTCTTATAGACTATACCATTTTCAAACCTCTGGTCGGAACGGGGAAAGCAGTTGGATTGCTGCGAAACACTTCTACTTTACCCCAAAAACCTTTCTGGTAACGCCTCACGTGTTTGACTGGTAAAGAGTGCACATTTATTGGCAATGCGGCCTGCCTCAGGAATTAAATGATCTCTGAAAGTTGACCACAGTGTTGCTCTTTTGATTCTGGTGATGTATGGTCCGTGTCACCCAATCAGTGAGCAGCGACGAATATACGCGGGAAACTCGGGGAAATGGGTGCAGTGACTGAAAATCAAATGATTCTGGCCAATGCCAGCGTAGTCTTCCGAATGAATGAATCTAAACAAAACGAAAGCACAAAATCTCTGAGCTGATTAGCGATATCTAAAGGGTTTCAGTCCGATTGGAAATAGTCTGGACAGGATCTTGTCCACACCCTGATGTGGATCACAGTTTTATGGGGTGGGGATTGGGTTACGACAGGTGGCACCAACTCACATAGTAACACCTGTCGGATCGCGGGAGCATGGCGAACCGAACAACACCCACCCCGCGATCCGATCGCCGTCCTTCTAGGTTGCCACGGCATGGAGAAACTGTTCTAGTGCTGTCTGCGATCCGGCCGACGAACTCCGCATGCATACGGAGTTGAAAACGATTCAAAATGGGGAAGCACGGGTAAAAATGAAATATTTATTGTACACTGAGCGATTGTGGTTATCAATACATGCTCGCTCTGCTGAGCTGTAGATAGCAGCAGTATCTCAAGATACTATCAATATTTCATTTTTAACCGCACTTCCCCTAGCGACGGTGATCGTTTGTGGTGGTGGCTATGGACGCTTCGTAGAACCAAACACTGTTTAATTTTGAGGGCCACCTGTGGAAAAACCTGTTCGGTCGTGGTTACGCGCGCAAGTCTACGGCTGTAGCGAATAGGCCATACCGAGCGCAAGCCTTGGCTTGTGCGCGGTATGGCCTATTGTGATGAAAGTGTACTGATCACGTGCTCTTCTAATGTTACCCGCCTTCTAAAGATGGGTTGATCGCCTTCAAACGCCGGGTGGATCGCGCTCAGATGCCGGACTGAGCGCCGTTGACTCCGCATTTGTTCCTATTTTGCGTCGCGATAAGCCCACCACAGTGTCTGCGTGGGCCCACAATACGACCGAAACTTTAATGGTTGTCGTCGGTCCGACCGGTGCTTTAAGGTCCGAGTTGAGCAGGGTTGGGACTCGGCGCCACTGGGAGTCGTAAAAATTTCAGACAATTTTAGAAAAAAAAACCAAGAATTAGGGGGGTGTTCGAAAAACTTCTGGAGAAAAGAGGGGAATTCTCTGCAAACCACTTGGTGACCATAAATGAGGTAATAATAGCTGTCATTTACTTCCACCAGTTGGAAACTTTCAGATTTTCAACCCGAAAGAAGGCTAAAGCAATTTTCCATTACGGGAGTGGTCGTGAAATTTATTCGTGTTTTTCCGAAGTTTCGGTAAGCAGGGGGGGGAGGTCGCAGCTACGCCAAAAATTGGCGCAACGGCCTGCTCAACCCTGCTTAACGTGCTTCCACCGCCATTGGCCCGCCATGCTCCCGCAAGCAGCTCGGAGAGGCCTTTTAGTGCTGTCTCGGTCTGAGCGGTGTTACGATCTGAGTACTGCTGAGGACGGGCCGCAGTATCGCCCCCCCCTTCTGCTAACTTAGGCTGGCTCTTGACTAAAAACTCCCTAGCAACGTCTTGCGCCAAGAGGACCATCTGAATAGGACATCTTTCTCTCGGAGAAGGCACCTTAGAATATCATTTTGTAATGAGAGCCTTCCGGAGCTGAACGCTCTAATCGAGTCACCATTTCCCCATTCGTGTTCCTGTTTGACCTTGCGAACTGAAGACTGGCACACTTTTGGCGATGTTCTAAGTGATGGGATTCCTCCCTTCTCCCCCAAACGAATCTCACAGTTTTGCCCTAACTAATGTTCGCTAAAATACTAATGCTCTTTTCGCTACAGGTCCTTGGACAAGTCGATGGTTCCGATGATCTCTTTCACGGCGGATCAGGCATACGTTCAATCCGCAAGAGAACGATTGAGGACACTCACAATTTTTTTAAGAAGAATTTCCGTATTTTTAAACGATCGTATATCTTGGTCGAGAATTTTAACATTGTTTCAGCACCTTAGTGATCCTGAAAACGGTTATATAAAATATGACTCCCGCAAACTTGTACTAAGAACCACTGGACTTGGCTACCTTGATGTTCCACGCGCGACCGATAGGAGGATTCAATTAGGACTTCCCACCCCACACTCCAGAAGAGTCATGCATATCTAGTTATGGCATTTAAAATTCTGGCCAGCAAGACACCTGTCCAGCCCAACAAATTTTTCATGGTACGTTCCTCAAGAACTAAAGAGGTAGCGTGAAGCTCAGTACAATCACAGCCAGATCCCAAATTAGAGCCAAGTTCTTCTCAAACAGAATTGTATCCGCTTCTAATACTATCCTGAAAAGGAACGATATCCTTTCGCTGCCTTTAGCACAATTTAGACGGCTGGCGAGCCGCGCTTCTCAATCGGTAGCGAATAAATCTTTTTTTCTTTTTTATTGTTATAGCAGTTACAGTATGTTTATTCTCAGGTATTCTTTATTGTTGTTCAGAGTTCACTAACTGTTTGGTGTGTTTTACGTGTGCCTTTGGCCACGTCTCGGTAAATAAATAAATAAATGACACAATTCGACTCGCTGTTCATGTGTCTGCAAATGTGCCGCGTGGTGTAGAGTGAGTTTTTTCTGGAATATTTATGATTTAGTTGATCAGAACATTTATACCTAGGGACCGAACGAGATGTAGTCGGTCAAGGGTCTAACTGGCCGTTGTGCACTATCTCAGCGAAGCTACAAACCCTTCCTATTGCTAGTAATCAGAATTTCTAGACTTTTTGGCCATCATCTCTCCATCCTCTGTGATAGAATTTTTGGCGATCTCTCCCCGGATTTCTGTTCCTGGGCTAGAAAGTCTACCAGCGCTTTCACCACGCGTTCAGAAATCACACAAATATGCTTGACCCCGAGTTGATGTGAGATCAATATGCATGAAACTCATTGCGACACGACCGTTCGGTCAAACCGCGGCAAACTTGTTACAACGAGATTCTAGCGTATTGATCTTCAACCGAACAATTTGCCTAAATCAGTGAATGTGTTTTTTTTTCAAATTAGACTGCCTTTATTTCTTTAATTAACACCAAGTGTAATATAAATCTCCGAAAGAAAGGGGGCTCGATCTGAAGTGGTGCTTCATTTTGCAACGAAGAGCTCTAAAACTCGAAATGGGCAAGCAACCTGTACCGTTCTAGCAGATTCAATTAGTCATATGTTGAAATCCACAGTTTGTCTCAAATTAAATCGAAAATGATCTGATTCTTCCTAAGATTCGTGTCTTTTGGCGACCAGATTTTTCGAGAGAACCGACAAGATGTGTCGACTTCTCTATCTGCGCGTAGCCATTTTCCATCTGGGAGTATGGATAAGGGTCAAGCGGGGTGGCGAAATTTTAAAACCGGTTGTGGGGGTCGCAAAAATTTTGTTCCGGAGAGGAAGGTTAGGGGGGAACGCAAAAATTTAGGTCTTAAAATGAAAATTCGGTGAAGATATCCCAGAAAATCTCGATGTCTTTGGGTACGAAAGAGAGCGATAGTAGCTTTGCTCAGGTTTTAGATGCTTGAGACTAGTGAACAAATTTTTGGCCTGTGACAGCTTTAGTCGTCTGATATAAACTGTCCAGAAATCGCGCCAGGAGCGGGAGATTGCAAAAATTTCGGATTTTGAAAAATATTGATTCTTGGGGTCGCTCCGGTTTCGAAAAATTACGCAACGCCCCGCTTGACCATGGGATGGAGGAATACGTCAGGTTTCTATCAGATCAAAAAATGGTGTGGAGAGTGTTGTAGGCTTGTGCGATTGTTCTGGAATGGGGCTGGACGTTCTGGAAAGTTTATACAGCTTAATGGTTCCTGCAATTTTCGTAAACGCTCTGAGAACATTTTAGCACATTTTGTAAAGGTGTTGGTGAACTTTTTTGAATTCCGACTTTTTAGCAAGGTTGTAGATTTGCGTGCAGGTGCTAGACAGCTTTCAGAGATTTTTGAATGTTCTTTCATTTTTCTATCTCGTCCCAAAGGGACGTATTTACAGTCTGTTCGAATAAAACTGTCCTACCTCGCGGCCGGCGGGCGTGTAGATCTACCTTCGCAAAGTTTTTTTCAGACCTGTGGATCGATTAGCTGGGGTATAAGACAAATAGTGAACTATATCTCAGTCAGCCGCATCTCAGTCATAAGTAGCCTCGTCTGGAAAATGAATTTGTTCGGCCGCTCGACAGGCACGCCGACCGCGGGGGCGGACAATCTTATTCGGACAGACTTATAAGAGGTGTACAATTACAGGAAGTGCAGTATATCATTTTTTTGTGCCTGATGCTGTTGGTTTGATTGTATGCATGGTTTCATACTCTGTGTCACACGCGGTGCCGAAGTGCTATCAGTAGGTGACAATTATTACCCCTTTTTAGTTTACCAAGGGGTTTGGAGAAAAACCTGAAACGCCTACCAAATTTCATCACGGTATCTTTGACCTTTGGTATAACTCCAGTCCCGTTCGGACCGATTTTACGTATCGTCAATCACTGGATGAGGGATCGCCGCAACGCTGCTTGGCGGGAGAAATGCGCGCGGGAAAACGAAGGGAGAGTGGCTATTGATCGCGCATTTTTTCCCGCCAAGCAGCGTTGCGGAGATCCCTCATCTAGTGATTGACGATACGTAAAATCGGTCCGAACGGGACTGTCCTCTCATGCTGTCGGCGTTCATCTCAAGCGGCCGTAGCGAAGGCAGTTTCAAGTTGTGAATCGATCAGCAGTAATATTAGACAAACCGAATGGTTACTCCGTCAGCTGTCTGCAGCCGTAGAAACGTTTGTTCGGAAAATGGTTTTGCGACTGTGGCTCGAAGCGTACGCGTACCGCGTTGGCGGACAGCTTTATTCGGACAGACTTTATGTGTTATAGTTTTCTTCAAACGATTTTTCAAAAAAATTTCGTTCGTTGAAAATTTGATTTTCGCTTTTTTTTTGTTTTTCCTGAAGCTTTTCGGAACCTAGGCTACGTTATTTCAAAATTTTTAGAGCCAAGTTGTCGTGGACATGACTTCACAGAAAACAACAGAAAGTTTTTGAGCCGTATTATTTCGAGAAAAAACCTGAAGTGGACCTCAAACACGTGTTGAGCTTTTGAAATGACTCCTTAGACAAGGTTTGAACGAAGAAAAGTCTTGACATACGATGTTTGAAACGTAGTAATATGATAATACTGTTCAAACCAAAGTGCGATTCTGGTCTGCACTTGCAGACAACCGCTGTTGAAGCACTCAGCTCAAAGACAATCCCGGTGGGATCAAGGGGGGCTCTCACAAATAATCTCTACCTCAGCACGACTATTTTTAAGCTGCGGGCTGCAACTGCAAACCAGAAATCAATTTTCTAGGCTCCTGTAGAGGTGAACGTTCTTGACTATCCATCTTCGTATCGATGGACATGGTCGCTCACGTTATCATCGATGTACTCATTTCTCGTGGCATCGGTGAACGTGAGCGGCCATGTTAGCGCGATGGATATGGATGGTCATGATAACACTATCCCTTAGTATCAAGTAAACTTTAGAGGGTATATAAGCTAGTGAACATATGTGGTGTGTCTCACTTGGCGTACGCTCTCCGGAGGGGAGAAGAGGAATAAAGGACTCTACTGCCTGCTGCCCACCTTTACGAAGACGGACGACTTCCACGGTACAACGACTCTACTGCCTGCTGCACACCGTGTTTGGGACAGAAGACTCCCACGGTACATGGGGGCCAAGCCACAGCGTCACTGATTTCTACAGTTTGTCGCAGTGCAGCGTACCGGATCACGGCTTGAACCACTCAAGGTCGCCAATCGTTCCGAAGCATACGCTCTTGACAGCAGTGTGAAATAGTGAGGCTGGAGTGTTCGAACTCGTGTACAGTCAATCAGTCATCCGCAATTGATACCTATCTTGCAGATATGGACGCCACTGATGATTTTCTTTATGGTCCCGTTGGAGACGCCAACGTAGAGATGACCGACTCAAGAGAGGACGAGCCAACAAAAAATGTGAGTTACCTCATAAGAGATAAGAAATGTGACTTGATGAAACAAGTCCACAAGTGCATTACTGCAGTAACAGTTGAATGTGAGAAAGTGCTTCGCACACACTTTCGTACGAGCGATCCTATTAGGATGGAGATTGTAGAATCTGTCGAAATGCACGCTAGAGTTTGCGAAGAAACGCTGAAAAATTCTATCGATTTCTTTGGAAATGAATGCTGTGGGAGAATCAGTGAGTGCATAGCGGACCCACGAAAGATTGAAGAGGGCGCAATCAAAATTCTCAAAATTGCTAACCTCACCGAGACAAGCCAGCTAGAAAAGTGCTTAGACGAAACAATCGCTGATAGGAAAATCATTGAAAATCTGTGTAATCTAGAGAATTGTGAGAAGAGTCAGATAGAGAGCGAAGTTGAGAGCATGATGCAGAGAATAAATGAAAGCGAAGATACAATCGCGCACTTAAATGAACAAATTGACAAGCAGAATCCAGGTACACTGCCTGACAGAGCGCTTCCAATCTCTGGGCAAGGATCAAGACACTGCAACGGAGACATAACAGAATGCTCAAACTACCCGCACTGTTTCAAGCAGTGAGTGGCTGAGATTTTTCAATATTGATACTGATCAAAATGATCCATCACAGATGGCCCACCTTTCGAAGCACTCGACGCAATCGTTCCAACCGTACTCCTCGCATACAGGCACAAGAATCTCAGAGATGCCAGAGGCAAGAACCGGACGTTCGTCGGACACAGGTACAGTTTTTGCCCCAATGGATAGAAATATGGAGTATGAGCGAGAGAGTTCAAATGAGCATGAAAACGCCTTCGTGCAATACAGCTGCTTTGCCTGCGTTAGAGCCTTACTCAGGTAGCAAAAACCAAAGTCTCAAGAGATTTGTAAATGACTTCACTATTTGGTACCACAAGCCCCAATAGGATGATAGGATCCTGACCCAGTTGTTTGTGAGCTTTTTGAGGAACAAGGCTCTGGTGACATTTGAAACTCTACCCAAGGTAATAAGGGAAGGCACTTTTAAAGGTGTTGTGGAGGCCATAAAGGAAAGGCTGCAAGAGGAAGGTAACACAACAAGAGTCAAAGCTATGTCGCAGCTGCGCAACTTAAACATGCGGCCGGTCAAACAGTGGAAGATTTCTGCGTCATACTTGAAAAATTGGCAAATAAAGCTTACCCCTACGTACCGGAAGAAGTCGTTTTCTTACAAAAAGCCGAGATACTGTTAAGACAACTTGCTAACTGGCAGGGCAGTTTTTCTCTCTCTCTCTGAAGCTCTGGAGAACAGTGATAGTAACCAGGCCTACGAGAACGTTAAGCAAGCTGCTCTTCGACTCAAGAGAAATCGCAAAGCAGCAGAAATTGTTCAGGGTCGAGGACTGCAAACCCCATATTTATCAACGAGAAACAAAGTATGGCGCCCGCGCTCAGAACGTTTCAGCAACATAAATAACAACCGCCCTCACAATCTTAACGAAGGCATGAATGACCAGATTACGAGAAGCGGTAACTATTCCACAAGATTAGAAACGTCTACAACGCGAGCACCGATAGCAGGGTCGCAAATCGAGAGGCCGGCAATACAGCGCTATAAATGTGGCAGAAAAGGTCATATGGCCAAAGATTGCCGTAACAATGCGAATGCTGACTTTAACAGGACGGCGCAACAGCCGCAGCGGAGCAATGATGTACGTCAGGCAGGCTCTTTCTCAACATGGATCGACAAAACGGTATGCAGGATCTCAAGTTGCAAAGAGCAAGGTGGCATTGGTGGATTGTTTGGACCAAAGTCTTTAGCCACGGTGCGCATGATGGACAAAGACGTCACCGCCCTGCTCGACACGGGATCGGAAATTTCAATCATACCGCTTAAAGTGTTCAAGAAAGCCCGCGAAGAAGGGATAGACCTGGTCAAATACATAGATAGAATACGTGGTATGGACGTGGTAGTTTGCAACGCGTCGGGAGCAACCATGAAATTCTTAGACACGGTACGCTCACCAATGTGTCTGTTCGGCAAAACTGTTTACGTTCCATTCCATATCGGCAAACGCCGAGATGAGGTAGTCATTCTGAGAACAAACGCTCTAGAGCTATTTCACCTCCGACTATCGTTGTCGAGCGATACAGAAACGGAGCGGGGGGACTGAAATCTGGGGCCACCATCAGGGAAAGAACTTTTATACCTCCACACTGCTCGAGAAAAATCGTAGTGGAGAGTGCGGTGCCCCCTGAAGACTATCTTCTATGTTCCAAACATCCTATGGTGGGACAAGGTATTTGTCACGTGGAGGAAACGGCACTGCGGAAGTATGTGCCGTGAATCGTTCCGATGAAGCAAATGTCCTACAGCAAGGAGAAGAGATAGGGATGTGGACCCAAAACGACTGGGTACCCCTGAATGCTTTCAAGTCTGGAGCGGATATGTTGGAAAGTGTAGTTGTCAGTGCTTCAGTGAACGACGAGATACAGACAACAAAGTTATTGAGGATTTTGAAAAAGAACACGACCATGACGGTTGATCTGCAGGAGTTTTTCGTGACCAAATATAGCGACATTTTCGGAATCAAGGACTCTGAGCTGATCCAAACTGATCTGATCACACACAATATCGATACAGCACATCATCTTCCGATCAAGCAGAGAACCCGCCCAGTACCAATAGGAGCACGCCGAGAATTCAAGTCTATCATCAGAGACCTGCTGGAGCGTAAAATATTAATCAAAAGCAGTTCTGAGTGGGCTTCACCTGTTGTACTCGTACGCAACAAAGATGGTTCATTGCGTCTCTGTATAGATTACAGGGCACCGAACAAAGTAACTAATCAAGATTCGTACCCTTTGCCTAGCATAGATTCTGTGCTAGCCTTGATGGGAAGAAAGTGCTTTCCACACTCGATCTTGCATCCGAATACTGACAGATACGTTTGTCTGACATGGCCAAAGAAAAAAGTGCCTTTACAACGAGTGAAGGTTTATTCCAGTTCGAAGTACTACCGTTCGGACTATCCACAAGCCCAGCATGTTTCCAGCGACTAATGGACATGATTCTTAACGAGCTCGGTGGTAAAGGCAGTAGTCACGATGAAAAACGTTATAGAAAAAACTACAAAAATCAGCTTAGATAAAAAACAGCTGAAAAACTATAAAGGTAGAGCGGTGAAAAACGGCCTAGAATGAGAGTTTCTAAGGCCCAAAGCAGCCAGTTCGTGCACACGTGCACAGCGATGACGAATTAGATCGCAGTCTCATGCCGAGCAGTCAAAAATCATCGACATTTAGAGGACGAAATATCAAATTTTGCCCAAAACAATGGTTTTTTCGCGATTTTTTCTTATAGGTCCTACTACTCAAGACCCAGAAAAGGGTTTAGAGAGACAAAGACGACAAGCATATTTGATCGCGACCACTGCCTTTAAGGACAAAGAGGTTTTCGTCCACATCGATGATGTTCTCATTGCTACTGAAACCATCGAAAGACACTTCCACGTGCTAACTCTAGTTTTTGAAGCGTTTCGAAAGGCAAACCTCAAACTCAAAACACAAAAATGCAAGCTGTTCAAGGACAAAGTTTCCTTCCTGGGTCACGTCATTGACGCAAATGGCGTGAATACAGACCCTGACAAGGTTACCAAAATCCGCGAATATCCCACACAAAAAAAAATCTGGCACAGTTGAGAACTTTCCTCGGCCTCGCTTCCTACGACTGAAAATTTGTGTTGGGTTTCTCTAAATCGCCAAGCCATTGTACAACTTGACAAGCCCTAAGACAGAGTGGAAGTGGTCAGCCGCAGAGGAAGCTACCTTCAACAAACATAAGGAAGTCATGACAACAGCGCCAGTATTAGCGCAACCTGATATTGCGGCCGCAACAGAAGGGTCGCGGCTTTTTATTATCTACACCGACGCGTCCAAAGAGGGTGTTGGTGCAGTACTCTGCCAAGAAGGCATTGACAAACTTCTCCACCCGATCTACTTTGCATCGAAAGGCCTGTCTCAAGCTGAAAAGAACTATCACGTGACAGATCTCGAAGCTAGTGCTGTAATGTTTGCAGTTCCATTTCTTCATCTACGGGTTAAAAACGATCGTGAGAACAGATCACAGAAATTTGGCTTGTTTGTTCAAACAAACGAATGTGTCCGCACGAGTCTTACGATGGGCCTCAGAAATTCAGAAGAACGATGTGGAGATTCAATATGTGGCTGGGAAAGCAAATGCCGTGGCCGACGCTCTACGATGTGGAGATTCAATATGTGGCTGGGAAAGCAAATGCCGTGGCCGACGCTCTATCTCGAGGTGCGGTAAAATGTAGCGAAAATGAAGTTTCAATATGCCCTGAGCATGAAGCAGTGGTTAGTCGAGTGGATGTAGGAAGATCGATGTGGTTAGAGGAATCGAAAAAAAAATAAAAATCGTTCTGACCCGAACACATGAGAAGAACGTTCCACCATTGAAGCTAATTACCACTTCGCGTCCTTTCGAGTTAGTCGGCATGGACTTAGTAGAGGTGGGACTGTCAGAAAGTGGTAACAAATATGCATTGGTGGTAATTGATCACTTCTCAAAGTTTTTGGGAGCATATCCGATTCCTGATAAGTCGGCACGCACAATCGCCAGAACAATTTTCGAAAGGTGGATTTGTGACGGATGCCTCTGGCCAAAAACTTTGCACTCAGATCAAGGCTCAGAATTTATAAACAGCGTGTTATCGGGAATCTGTGAGATCGCTGCAATCAAACAAGGCGTCACCAAAGGGCACAACCCACGTGAAAATGGTGTTACGGAACGTGCGATTGGAACAATCTGTCGCATGTTGAAAAAGCGGACGGTCATCCCGGCTCAGTGGGATGTGCTATTACCAATGATTGTGTTCGCTTACCATTCGTCGCCCCATGAAGCCGTAAGTGATAGCCCTTTCTACGTCCTACATGCGTTCGATCCCACTCTTCCATCCATGGAGATTCCCAATGAGACATTGTCATGGAACCATGTGGATTAAGACGATTATAAATATGAACTACTCACGGGGCTCAGGCACATAAATGAATGTACCAGAGATTTGAACGAAAAGTACAGAGCACGTATGAAGGATAGATACGACAGAAGGAATAAAACAGATGCACTAAAACTCCCTCATGTCGGTGATCGAGTATACATGACTGTCCCGCGCGAAAAAGGGGCGTCTAAACATCCAAAGCTCACGGACGAATGGAGCGGTCTCTTTCGTGTTTTGGAAACTAGTGAGAATACCGCTTAAATAACAAACATTGCAAAAGTGGACGACCCTATTCGCGTGCAACATGACATGCTTATAGTACTTCCACATGAGATTAGTGATGAACCGGTCATAACAAAGACAAACAGAGTAGAAAGGGGAAGAAAGAATCGAGAAACCACCCGTAAAAAGTCTGATCTTTTGTGTTGTAGAGTTACGATCACGCCTGATGCTACGTCGGGAGACACTACTGCTCTCGGATTGTTTTTCACGTGCCCAGGAGCCGGCAAAGGACTGAACAGCGGCGATACTGCTCTGTATTGTTGTAATGTCCGTGAAACATCTTTTGCAGATGTCGTCCCTCTAGAGCAAGACCCGCTGATACGATTTTTGAGACTTAAAGGCAGTGGTCGCGATCAAATATGCTTGTCGTCTTTTCCTCTCCAAATCCTTTCCTGGGTCTCGGGTAGTAGGACCTAGAAGAAAAAATCGCCAAAAAACCACTGTTTTGGGCCGGATTTGAAACCTGAACTTTCTTGTCTTTTGATGGTGGACGAGCCCTCTCCACATCATCGGCATCGATGACCTCTTATATCAAGAACATCAGCTAGCTTGAAATTGAATGTCAATCAATGAACCTTCGAATTCATGTACACATCTAGTCAAAAACATTGACTGAAGTGATGCTTCCATTATTCAACTGTTTTTAATCGTTAAATTTGCATTTATTTCGTCCTCTGAATGTCGATGATTTTTGACTGCTCGGCATGAGACTGCGATCTGTTTCGTCATCGCTGTGCACGTGTGCACGAACTAGCTTCTTTGGGCCCTAGAAACTCTATTTGTAGACCGTTTTTCACCGCGCTACCTTCATAGTTTTTCAGCTGTTTTTGATCTAAGCTGATTTCTGTAGTTTTTTCGATAACGTTTTTCATCATGACCACTGCCTTTAACTCAATTTTTGCCTTGGCGCGATTGATTTCCGTCTACGAGAATGCGGTAGATCTCGACAAAAAGCGATACCTGATGCGAAACGCAAACCACCATTTCGTTACGATCTCCGGCGCACAAACGGCAAACACATTCTTCAAAAGACATTGCTAGCACGTCCTCAAGGCCCTTCTAGTGCACGTCGGCAGCAGCTTAGCATTGGTGGCTGACGGCGGTGTTGACATCGATATCACCCAATTGAATGATCTCACAAACGCTGGAGTTGGCTACGCCCTAACGCACTCGTGGGAGAGTATAGACATCCGCAAGCCTGCACTACGCACGTTACTTTTTCTTCCGAAAGGGCTCAGAGGTTTTAGCAGAGTGATCATCCCGAAGGCGAATGTTTTCATCGAAATCTACCAGGACGTAAAGGACGCCGCTCGTGCAGCTCAAGATTTGCACAACTTCGGAATATGTATTTTCGTAACACCCACATCCGAATAACCGTTCGAAGCAAGCGATTGGCAATCACTGGCTATGGGGTTCACCAATGCGGTTGGACTCGGAGCCAAGATATGGGCCGTCAGCGGACCAAGGGGCGAGTCAGCATGGATGCGAAATCGCAAGGACACTTCTGACACGTTCGATGTCATCAGGGAATCAGCGGCTGCGATGAAGTGTAATGTTGTGACGATGTTTAGCCCAGTGCCGTCGTTGAACGAGCCGTTCGCCAATCTCGGAAAGTCAAGCAGACCAACACCTGGAGCGGTATACCCTGCGGCGACAACGAAGACTTTCTTCGGAGCACTACAAGATCACATGACGCCTCTCGTACACGGTAGTCTGTACCAGGTCATTCGAGAGCCCGTGAGCCGCAAAGCCGCATACAAATCGAAAATTGATCATTTACGCAGAACTTATGATCAACAAATTCAGGAGACTTCGGGACGAGATGACCACGCAACGACGCCACCACGACTCGCCTATCGCTCATGGATATCGCATGGCCGTGGAGGCCGAAGCCAACGCTTCTCGCCATAGAACGCGCTAGCTACTGAGCATTTTCTTGTCACCCGCCCCCCCCCATTTCTTAGTCGTAGTGTAGTAAATTTTTTGTAGTAGTTGTATAGTAGTAAAATTTTTGTAGTCGTTTTTTTCTATTGTCAATACTATGCCTAAATCGTATCGACAGGGACGTCGATATTGAGGGGAGGGCGTTGTAGAGGTGGGCGTTCATGACCATCCATCTTCGCATCGATGGACATGGTCGCTCATTTTATCATCGATGTACTCATTTCTCGTGGCATCGGTGAACGTGAGCGGCCATGTTAGCGCGATGGATATGGGTGGTCATGATAACACTATCCCTTAGTATCAAGTAAACACTAGAGGGTATATAAGCCAGTGAACGTATGTGGTGTGTCTCACTTGGCGTACGCTCTCCGGAGGGGAGAAAAAGAATAAAGGACTCTACTGCCCGCTGCCCACCTTTACGAAGACAGACGACTTCCACGGTACAACGACTCTGCTGCGTGCTGCACACCGTGATTGGGACAGAAGGCCCACGGTACACTCCGGCAACTCAGTATATATTACAGTATATTTAATAGAATATAGTATAACAGAAAATGAAAATATTATAGTAATATAATATAATATAATAGAAAATAGAATATATGTAATGGAGTGCGCTCAATAATTTTAGTCTGATGAATGGATTGGGCTGCGACGGTAGATCACTCCGCGCGAATCGAAACCCCATTCTCCAGTAAGACCGCCAGCCCCGCACGGCCACTACCCTGGTCCATGCGTCAGACTAAACCAAAAATGGAAACCATAAAGCTCATTTTAAAGCTCACTGGAGCCGGTAACGACACCGATGACCAACACAGATTTCAAACCTGTCGGCTGATCGAAGCCTGACCAAGACAGTTATTGAACCTGTACCAACCGATCAAACCACTCAACCAGTTCGACGTCGACCTTCAAGTATGTTGAACTACTGGTGCTTTTTAAATACGGTGACAAAATTTTCTAACCTTGCCAAGCCTTGCATATGGTTTCCGTTAGTCTGACGCATGGATCAGGCGGCTGGCAGTGCGGGGTTGGCGGCCTCACTGGAGAATGGGGTTTCGATCCGAGCGGGGTGATCTACCGTCGTAGACCCGTTTATTCATCAGACTAAAATGATAGCGCAAACTCTATGTGCGTCGCTAGTCAACCTGTATAGTAGGTTCTTTTCATCAAATCTCTTTCCAAATGCATATAGTTTGGGAGCGCGAATTGTTTCTTGAAACAAATGGTGAGCGAAAGCTCGAAGGGTACTTGTCCACTGTAGAACTCGTCGTTGAGTCGGCTTCGGTAATTGCTGCTTGTTCCCTCCCCCCCCCATGTGACCGTGAAGAACTTCTGCAATGGGGTCATCTGAAGCAGACGGTGTCTGCTTTACAATATGTCATAGCTGAAGTGTTTGATACCTCCACTGAAAGAATGACAGGGCAAATAGCCCATGTCCATTTTTGGGACAGGTCAATATTTAAGATATCTAAATTCGCGCTACTTTTTCCGTTTACCTGACGACGTATGTACTACGCGAGTCACCACTCCTACCTCATTCATCCTTTCCAAGTGGTTGGAAGATAAACGCCATCTTTTCCAAAAATTTTACGAGTTCACCCCCCCCCTCAAATTTTCATACTTGTTTAAAAATTCCCGGAATTTTTACGACCCCCCCCCACTGTTGCGACCTGTCGCAAGCCAGCCCAACCCTGGCTCCATAAATTCTCGCAACAATTAAGGCGAGACTTCACGGACCTAGCGACAGCGAGATCGAAATAGAGAATTTCGCCTTTTTTGCGTGGAGTATGCTTAGAGCTTGCACCATTGCACCTCTGATGCAAGAATGAGCGGGTTTTAGCGAGCGTCGCCAGGACCCGGAAATTCCTTTACTACGGAATTAGGGGGCGTAACCGCTTCCTTGAAGGCACTTTGCCACCCATGGGCAGAGATGTGAGCTGTTGAATACGAGAGGGAAAACTTGAAGGACGCACAGAAAGGTGCCCACAACGATCCATCGGTCGCACGAAAATATGGCGCCTCTATACCCGGATGAGCGTAATTATTTTCGAGGAGTGTGATTGGCAAGCAGTTTTTTTGTGGTCAGGTTGTGAGATCCGACTTCACGACTATATTCGGATTTTGAACTATTCGAATATCCGACTTTTCGACTATAGACGGATATCGGACTTTTTCGAATATTCGATTTTTCGAATGTAGTCGGATATCGGACTTTTTCGAATATTCGACTTTTTGAATGTAGTCGGATATCGCACTTTTTCGAATATTCGACTGTATTCGGATATAACACTTTTTCGAGTATTCGACTTTTCGACTGTAGTCGGATATCGTACTTTTTCAATTATCCGACTTATCGAATAGAAAGTCGACTTTTTTATCCGATTGAAACAGGTCGGATACTCATCCGATTATTCGACTCGGAACAAGTATAGGCCACACCGAAAATTCTAATTTCGATTTGACAGCTAACCGATCAATATTGCGTTCAAAACGAGACCCGGTCACCAAGACTTGACAGTGTCGATAATCTGTCTGGTTCAGCACACAAAGTCACACAGACTGAGTGCCCTCGCTTTCGAAAAAAAATCGATTCTCTGATCGATCACAATTCCCGGCCACCTAGACGTGACGGTACGATAAACTTTTTTCCCGATTTCTTCGAACATGTGCCGAGATCATACAGACTCTTTCGGCCACTGATATAAAATCGACACTTTTATCTCTTGACTTTCTAGTGAAATCAAAAATTTGCGATGTTCGGTCAATACCTGACAGCACCCTGCTCTCCGAAAAATTCCAGCTACAGTACTGGACAAAAAGGTATCTTATTTTGGTTTTTCACTAACAACTTTGCGGAAACTGGATGATTTTTCACCAAACTTCTACACGACATCGAAATGGATTGGAGTAGTTGAAAGAGCTCGATAGGCCGAATTTCTAGTGAGAAAAACAAATAACTTCCATTTTAGTTAAAAATATTTCAAAAAAAAACAGGCATTTGGAGCATGAGAAAAATTTCTTCGTTTAAGTTTTCTGAATATTCAAACAAGATCATAAACTTGTACTTGGGAATGAGACGATTAACTCCTCGCTGCGTACCCTTTAGTGTCGATTAAAGCTTGACATCGCCGTGGCGTCGAATCGATGAGTGAGTCAATGAAGACTTTGGAATGCTGCGTCATTGGCCTCGAGCGGAAAAAAATTTTAATCGGAGTTCTGAGCTCTTTTCGTACCCAAGCTTTTCACACGTGCTCGATCCGACTGACGTCTGGAAACTGGTTTGACCGCTCCATGTGTTTCACGCGGTGATCGTCCCACCAACTCTGAACAGCCTTCGAGGGATGCTTCGGTTCCTTGTCATCCAGATAAACAAAACCACGGGTTACCGAACGACTAGCAAATGGGAGCATCACTTCTTAAATCTCCATGTACTTGTTAGCATCCATCCCAGCAACGATTCGCACAAGAGGGCCCATGTCTTCGCCGAGAAGCACCCACAAACCATGCAAGAACCGCAGCCGTGCACCACGGTAGGACACGTATCTAGCATCGAATCTTTTGCCCTCTGGACGGCGAATCCACTCCAATCCGTGTAATCCAAACAGTAGACACTTGCTTTCGTCACTCCACAGCACGTCGCTCCACTGCGCCCTACTCCACATTAGATGCGCCATAGCTCATTCCGCGCGTGCTTTCTGATTCGTTTCCGGCATGAGTATCTTCTTGACAGGACGCCATCCATGAAGCCCAGCAGCTACTAGGCGACGTCCGATGGTCCGCGTGGAGAAGAGGATTTTGTTCGGAGTGGACTAAACTCGCAGAATAAAGTTGTTGATGTTCCTCAAGATGTTTTTGTCGAAAAGAAAATCGGTCGCACATGGCCTCCCGTGACTCTTTGCCTTCACCACACCTCCTCGAGTGTAAAATCGTTGGAGAACATTTGTTACGGTTGATGCAACAACGTTGACCTGACTCTCAAGTTGCCTGTGGCTACGGCCTTGCAATTTCAAACTGATAATAGCAGCTAGGACATCCACATGGAGATTAGGGGCACCAGGTGTTTTTGCCATTGTCTCAACAGTCAAACTATCCAGTAAAATTAGCAGAACCCTTCTTAGAAAACCCAAAACTACTCTCCCAGCCTTAAGTTTGGGGGTTATTCAATGTGGCTATTGTGAAAAAAAATATATAAAGGAGACGCGGAAAAGCCTAAAACGTTGACTGCGCGACAGTGTACGGAGGCACGGATACAAGTGTGCCTCTCATGTCACCAAAAAAAATTGAAGGCGATTGAGTGATTCTAGAGAAAGTCTTGAGCATAAAACCAAACTGTGATATCTTTCTGTCCAGTACTGCTCTGTATGTGGCATCCGACTGACAAAGTCTGACGGCGCTCGAGTGACACAGAAAAAAATCGATCAGGACTTTTTTTGAAAATGCCCGTCCACTAGGCCTGACAGTATTCCGGCTACTAGCCACAGTAGTGATCGATTTACAATTGTTTTGCTGCACGCGGCCACTAGACCTGGTGGCACCTTTTCATGCAAAAAAAGGACAAACTATGCAAAAATACCAAATTATCGTTCCGAATCGTGTCTCAAAGTGCCGCTGTACTCGTCGGACTAAGTGCGGATTGGCCCCTCAAGTTACCAAAAGTAATAATTTTAAAATAAGAATAGCGCGAAATCCTTTTTGGTTGCTACGAAAAATTCCCGATTCCCATCCTAAAGGCAGTGTTCAAGATAAAAAATGTGTTTCAGTTCCCACTAGGAATGGGTAGTGGAGGGGCACACTGTAGCGATTTCGTTGAAAGAACGCATTAAAACGGGAAAGGAAACGCTCCAAAAGAGCCCGAAGTTACAATTCGAGCGCAAGGGAAACCCCAAGAGCACAACACACGCCCACCGACGTGAACAAATGAATGCTCGAGATCGTGAGATGAGCGAAGATTTCCAATCACTAGCCCCGTTCTTCCCTTCATTCTCAGCTTCTCTCTTCACTCAGGTCACTCAGGCAGTAACGCCGGCTGAGGGGGCAGGCAATACCGGCTGACTAGACATTGTACCCGGGCGAGCCCCGGTATTCACTGCCGCCTCAGTCGGTAAATGGTGGAGCGCTCAGCCGGCAAGTGGTGGCCCCCTCAAACCGCGTTCACTGCCCCCTCGGCCGGTAAATGGATGCCCCTCAGCCCGTATTCACTGCGCCCTTAGCTGGTAAATGGAGGCCCGCTCTGCCGGTAATAGTTGCTCATCACGTGAATGATATCGATCTGCAAGAGCAGATAAAGCCCCTAGTAGGCTCTCCCTATTCTCCAGCAAGTTCGAGGCTTGCGTTTCATTTCTGAAGCGGCAAGCCTTACCTTGCTTCAAAAATCATAAACTGACCCGCTGTCACGTTCCAACGGTCACAACGAATCGTAAGGGGTGAGGGTTCGATGATCCAAATCGTGCGAAGAACCACCCGTTCGAATGCCAACACCTGAATCAGCTCGAAGCCCATTTCGCCCGCGCCCTACATGAGCCTGGTTCGCTTTAGTCTCTGCCCGATCAGCCGGTGACATGCTCCGCCGTGGATTCATGTCCCCCCGCTGACCCGGTAAAGCCATGCCTCTCAGCTGGTGAAACGCATGCCCGCCCGCTCAGCCGGTAAGTCGCTCCGCCCCCAAAATAAGCCTGTTCGCTCAGCCGGCGACCCTACTTCTCCGCCCACTCAGCCGGTGTTATTATCTGAGCAGCTAGCATAGATCGGCTGCAAAAGACAGAAGTTACAAGCCTCGGACAACTCGTCCACCATGTTTCCATAGCTTAATATTTGAGGGACCATAACTTGGAATCAGCATGGGGCCCTTTTCAAGATAGGCAAAAAATCAGAAAACCGGTTTTCATCGTGAACACTGCCTTTGAAGGCAGTGTTCGCGATAATCTTTGATTTTGAGAATAATCGCTAAATCGATTACTTGGCCTCCGGATACAGCTGTAGTGACGAAGAATTCGATAAAAGCGCACCAGAAGTTCAAGAAATCCTCTACTCTCATTCCGCCTCTTTACTCTCACTAGAACTGTTCGTTGTGACAATCAAATCCTTTGTGGACCCGTCCTTTGCAATTCTTGACTCTCTACTGCTCCGCTCCTTCCTTAGGACCCTAGCTAATAATGCTTAGCATGAAAAATTCCTCTATTCTCGAGTGACCCAATTTTCCACCGGGGACAACCACCATGAACATGTTCATCCAACAGGACAACTAGCCCATGTTATAGAATAATGTCACTGAAATACGAAGTTTTAATGTGTGCTCTAGCTGTTTCTGCGTGATTTTGGTAGAACTTGGAGACCAATTCATCCTTTTGTGTGAAAGGCTCGGGAACGAAAACCATCGTAAACACTGCCTTTACCCAACGGGAATCCCCCAACCCTCGAGCGAGTACAACAATAAACACAATCACAATGCAGTCAAGATAAAATTGCGACTTAAACGCTTATTTTCATTCACTCG
Organism: Aplectana chamaeleonis; assembly: GCA_029168955.1. Lineage (NCBI taxonomy): Eukaryota > Metazoa > Nematoda > Chromadorea > Rhabditida > Cosmocercidae > Aplectana > Aplectana chamaeleonis. The sequence continues at coordinate 2,994,006 of JAPDOI010000004.1, read as the reverse complement.
GACACGACTAGAACGAATAATTTTTAAGGAATGAATAGAAAGAAAAATAAATGAGCGATAGGAAATTTTCCACTACAACAGTATGGGAGTATAAAAAACAGGACGGGAGAGGCAGGGGCCACCAGGCGGTGGGTACAAGGGAATCAAAAACTGTTTCGCCACCCCTCTCTACCTCCTACATGAAAAAATCCCTTTCGCGCCGGCTGGCTTTCATGGCGCGAATACATTAATTTGAATCGGATCACCCTGCTGAGCACCCAATAATCGCGATCGCCCGATTGCCATGTCACCACCGGCGGCTTGGTTCGTTTTCACCTTTACTTTTCATTAATTTTACCTCGCGTTAACCTTTCGCCTACAGCGTGCAAAACATGAATATCGAAGGGGTGGGCTGCAGATAGAGCCATGTTTTGCGCAACCATGTTTTTTCAACGGAACTTGCGTCCACGTTTGTTTTTGCAAATGTTTTCGCGCGCAACGTTGGAGAAGCTTGCGCGCAACGAGCTGAGTCTGAGAAACAAGCTCGCCGAAGTGGAGCGCAAGGTGTTTGAAAATTTTTTACGGTATAGGTGGGACACGGACGATCAGCCAAGCCTAACGGAGTTTCACACTGACTTTTAAAGGCAGATCAACTCTGCCCGAATGTGATTCCGTTACACATTAAAGAAAGATTTCACCAAGTTGTATACTGTTGTTCTTCTCATTCATTCAAGGCCGATGTTGTCGCCGAAGAGGAAGGAGCAGGCGAGGCGGCAACAATGGAGCCACCAGAGGGTGAAGATTCTGTTGCGAAGCGGGTGTTTCAGAAGAAGTGTCGTCATCATCCGCTAATATCCCATCACTTCCTTCTGTCGCCATCACGTATTTGTTTATCTAGGTTTTCATCCACAAATTGCTCCACAATAATTGTAGCAAGGTTGTAATTAAGTATAAACCAGACGTCTTGAGTAGAGATGTGCGGGGATTTCTTCAATTTTTCAACAGTGTCATGTGAACGTGGAAAGCGACGGCAGACGGGATATTGCCAGCATGATGTGTTGCTATTCATCGTGTTCACACCCTCTTCTAGCTTTGCCGAAACGTGAAGGAAAGACATTTCCGTACATCCCTGGTTGTGAAACACGTTATTCCCCCACACTGCTGGAGTTTTTCTGGAATCCAATCATTCTTTCCGGATATGCAAGTAGTGCAAGTTAGAACGAGTGCCTTTCTTTCACGCCAACTATTGTACCTCGCGTGACCTATTGATGCCGTTCAATTTCACGGTTTTTATCACTTGTTTTGTTGATGTGGAGGCGCAGTGTCATCGTGGATGGTCTGTCTGAATCTGATCCCCACCGCTCCCCCCAAGTGATGTAAAAAATGTACTGAAAGTGAACTGCTCAGCTCATAATTGACGTGACCCGATGACCCATGACAGAGCCGTTGTCACCGTCGAACTGTTTTGTATATAACTTTCTGCTCTTTTTGAGAATAAAATGTTCAAAAAGCATTAGGATTACCCTCAGGATGTGGTCATGCAATCATCTTGTCGCATTAATCCTGCCTCATTCTGCAGTCTCTGCATTCCCAGCAGGGATGTGCGGAATTTGCTGTTCTCTGTTTTCTGCCCATTTTTGGTCATTCTTTTCTAGTTTCTATTTTCTGTAAAAATGGGCGAAAATTGGACAGAAAACAGGAAGAAACGTGAATCGCGATTTGTATCAGGATTCATCTAGGCTCTTTGCAGTTCCCCCACTCTAGACACTTTTATCTCGCTGTTGTGGTTATCCACTACGGCGCATGTGGCGTGATCCCTGTTCACCGTCGGGTTCGATCCTGGTCGAGGGCTCTTATGGAGGATCGCCTACTCGTTGGCAAGAGCGTACGCGGAAGAAGAAGTCGTCTACAATGCCGTCATCCTTCCGAAGTCAAAGATCCTCGACCATACCTCCCAGATTCCACTCTTTCACGAGTCCTGGAGCCAATTTTTTCGGTCGCGGATCAGCATAAACCGGCGCTGCTGATCCGTTGTCTTCTTATACGTGCCGGAATCGAAGCAAACCCTGGACCCCCTAGCCGTATTCGATGGCCCTGCACCCAGTGTGGTACCTCAGCCGCAGCAGGGAGCGTCCAATGTATCAAGTGCAGGAAATGGACTCACGTGAAGAAATGTTCCGGTCTCAAGTCTTTCAAGGATGCGGACAGCTCATACGTGTGCCCAAACTGCGTCATTGTGCCAACATCTCAACCGCAACAATCGAAACCCGACTCTTTGAAGGTGATTCAATGGAATATTAATGGTTTACGCAACAAATCGGCGGAACTAGAGGCTCTTGCACACCGTATAGGGGCCGAAATAGTGGGACTTCAAGAAACCAAATTGGATCCGAGTCAAGGAGCACCCACTGTTCGAGGCTACACATGCCTGAGAAAGGACAGAACGAGTTCCGGAGGAGGAGTAGCTTTTCTGGTCCGAAACGACTTACAGTGCAGTGTGATCACCCCAGGTACCAGCGATGGCACGACGGAGTGCATCCCCATAGCTGTGGAAACTAGGGCTGGATCACTTCAAATTCACAACATCTACTCTCCACCAAGATCCTCATGCCCACCCTCATACGAGCTGTCGATCGCCCAATTCTTGACATGTGTGAAACCCACGATCGTTATGGGAGATGTCAATGCGCACAGTCCTCTATGGTCGGAGGGTGAGGAAGACCAACGCGGACAGGACTTGGAGGAAGAGATAGCGCAGTCCGATTTTGTGATTCTGAAAGAAGCCGCACACCCAACAAGGAAACCGACATATGGAAGACCCTCGTCACCGGACCTTTCGCTGTGCTCGCAGGATTTAGCATCGTCAGCACTGTTGGACACCATTAGCACAGGCGCAAGTGACCACCTCCCTATCTTGATGGAGTTCAGAAACTAGGTCCTGATATCTTCCTCGCCGAGGAGCACTTTCGTGAACTTCAAGAAGGCGAATTGGCCTAAATTTCGGTTGGAGCTGGAACAACAGTCAGCGGGTTTCGATTTTCGGACTAACCCGCTGAAAATGGATAGATTCCTTACAGCCGCTATAAGAACAGCGACTTTACAATCCATCCCTAGTGGTAGGCGTAAAGCGTTCACGCCGGGCCTGTCGGACACCGCTAAGGACCTCATTTCTGAAAGAGACGCTATTCGAAGAACGAATCCCACCAACACCCGGGTTTCCGAGCTGAACAAGGAAATCACAGATGAAGTGAGGAAGGACCGGCAGCAGACGTGGAGAGCATTCGTGGAAGGCATTGATCATCGTACGAACTCCTCCAAGCTTTGGACCACCATGAAAGCTTTGGATGGCCGTTCAGCTAAACCGAATCCCCTCCAGCTTCTTCATAAAGGCGAGCCGGTTAACAACAAGAAGGCAGCCAACCTTCTATGCAAACAATTCAGTTCGCCATGCCCTCATAGAAGCCTGAAGTCGTCAAGAAGGACTTTCAGATGGATCAAGAACTTTTCGAGAGACGACGTGCCCGTTATCACGACCACCCTCATTGACGCCGCCTTGAAGAGATGCAAGCCGTCTAGAGCGCTAGATACAAGTGGAGTGGCCCCTATCATGCTCAAACATTCAGGATCAGTTTTTCGTGAGTGCCTGAGAGCGCTCTTCAACAGAACTCTATCAACTGGACTGATTCCGGCGTCATGGAAGGAGGCAAGGATCTTCCCACTTCTGAAGCCCGGAAAACCTGCAGAGAATTTGAACAGCTACAGGCCCATTTCGATCATCTCATCTATGGCACGCACCTTTGAAAGAACTATTCTTCCTACACTGGAGACGCACCTGCGAATCCCTGGATGGCAGAATGGTTTTCGGAAAGGCTTCTCCACCACCACAGCTTTGGTCGAACTTACGGGATTCATTACGGATGGACTTAATGAGAAGAGACCGCCAAGCCGTTCAATTATGGTCGCACTCGACCTAAAGAAGGCCTACGACACTGTCGTCATCTCCATTCTTTGTCAGAAGCTTGCAGAGTCATCCCTACCAAGAGGACTTGCGCGCTGGATCTCCAGCTACCTGAAAGGGAGAACGATACGGACAGAGTTCAGAGGCCGGATGTCAAGCGTAAGATTGGTGCGCTCCGGGGTACCACAAGGCGCAGTGCTCTCTCCGCTTCTTTTTTCTTACTACATCGCCGATCTTCCAGCACCCCCACCAGAAACACGCCTTATCGGATATGCGGATGATTTAATGATTTACATCAAATCCCGATGTGGAAACCTGCGAAAAACGTCTGAACGACTATCTTCCGAAACTGACAAAGGCTCTAGAAAATCTCCAAATGCAGCTTTCGATCCAAAAGACTACTGTCTCTCTTCTCACAACACATTCTGCTCAAGCGAGATACGTGCCAAAAGTCTTCATAAATGGAACGCAAATCACGCACGAAAGAAATCCGACGATCCTCGGCTATCACTTTGATACCATGATGACGGGACGACTTCATGCGGAAGCTGTTCGCAAGAAGACGGCTAAAAGAACGAACCTCCTGAAAGCGTTGGCGGGAAGGAATTGGGGACAAAGCAAAGAGCTGCTCACACTGACCTACCGTGCCATTGGACAATCTGTGATGTCCTACGCGGCTCCAGCCTGGAGCCCGCTCATTGCATCTTCTCACTGGGATCGGTTGCAAGCTTGTCAAAACACAGCTTTGAGGACCGCGACGGGAAGCCTGGCAATGGCAAGCACAACTCGTCTGAGTAGCGAGACAGGAATCATGCCAGTTCGAGCTCATAATGAGATGCTGACACTCCAATATCGAACGGTTGCGACACTTGACCCTGAACACCCGTCGCACGACATGTTTAAGGAGCCAGAACCGCCTAGACAGATAAGGAAACACGTCAGAACTGCCAAACCAATGTTGGTGAAACCTGGAACTGCAGAGAGCATTCGCAAAGAAGTTCACAAGAAGTTTGTGAAAGAGTTCTTGGGTAATCTGAACTCTCCCTTGCTGAGTGGACCGCCGCCGAAGGTATCCAAGGAGGAGGAGACGTTGTCAAGACCTAGCCGAGTAGCGCTGTCTCAGCTCCGAAGTGGTTTCTACTCAAAATCGCAATGGTATCTCCATAAGATAGGAGCAGCTGATAATCCACTTTGTCCGGAATGCAGACTGGAGAAACATACCGTACCCCACATGTTCTCTTGCTCTGGAAAGCCAACGCACCTTACAATAGAAGATCTCTGGCTCAACCCAGTGGAAGTCGCCAATTTCCTGTCACTTTGATCATGCAATGATGATTTTGAAATGTAAAAAAATCAAAAAATAAAAAAACAAAAAAAAAAACACTAAAAAAAACCAAAAACACCAAAAAAAGAACAAAAAAATTAAAAGAAGAGGGTTGAAAAACGCCCCACTCAGGGATCCTCCAAAGAAGAATACCCTAGAAAACTTGCTTCGATTATGCCGTCTACGTACCGGAAGTTTGGATCCAGGATCAGTGGTTATGGTGGAAGATGGGCAACAACAACAACATCCTGGTCGAGGTAAAGCAAACCAACTATCGTCCTTTAATTGGTAAAAAAATCATATGAGTAGATGAAGGCACTGATTGGGAAGTCGGCAGGAGCCCCGCAAGCCGCTAAGTAGGCGCGAGAACAATTCAAGCCTCTACGAATACGAAGTCGAATGCGCTACGCATCCCAATACGGATTCAGGAAGCCGAGTCCTTGTCTTCATCTTATAGTGGATACCCTTACCCCGAGGTTTACCGATGACGAATCCCTCAGATGGTACGCGACGCAGTCAAATGACGCGCAATCTGCAATTTTACCGTAGACAAACAATAATAAGCCATTAATACTACTTAAAGCCCACTCCATGCCCGCACCGGCGCGTCGCTTGGGTATGAATAATTTCTACACGTGCCCAGAGACCGTGAGTTCTCCAGAGTGCCCGCTTTGGTGGAGAAGGGTAATGTTAGCCCCAAATGTGCCATGCGCGCAAACTTTGAATACGTGTCACAACGTATTGCAAAACAGATGGTACAGAAATCAGCTAAGATGAAGCGCCAAGAAATTGGTGGTAGGGCTATGAGGCAATTCTGCCACAGAGGTACGAGAGGCTCTCAACGATGGAGCGAACGGGACATTTATACTCTAACGGCATAGCGGCGCGGTACGGGCGCGACTTGCATCTACGTACTCCTTGCACAGACATATTGAGCTCTTCATAGAGTAATAGAGCCTTTAAAGCCGGGGTAAGAAAGGTTATAAAAACATTTTCCATCTCTTCACACTCATAATCTGCCTTTCTTGGGCTTTTATACTTCACACTCTGACCTACGGTTAGGCTTTTAAAATTGAACGAAATAAGAATAACGAAAGAAGATCACCTAGGAAAAATTACAAAAAACTTCGAACTTTCGACAATTCTCATATAGTGTACGCTAAACGCTATTGATTTTTGAAATTTTCTTCTTTTCTGCTCATTTTTAGAGATTTTTTTCCTGTTTTCTGTTCTCTGTCAAACTAGATTTTATGTTTTCTGTTTACGAAAATGGTTTTTTCGCACATCCCTTGATTCCCAGATATACTGTAGCTAATGACCGATTGGTTGCCGAGCGAATTTATCTAAAGTCTGCCCGAATGAGAATGGCGGCCCACGCGACCGGCGTGCTTGGCAGGCGCCCGTCGCATGTGCCGCCCTCGGACGAGTGATGGATTTCAACGACGGCCGTCCCCTCTCCCCCCCCCCCGTCTACAGAGCTGATTGATCGGCGCAGTGCTTGCTGCCAGCTGCTGCCGGCCCCGTTCGTAGTCGATGGCGTTGTGAACTTTTCGCATGCTCGTCCGAAAGCTGCGAACGCGACGGCCGCCTGCCAAGCACGCCGACCGCATGGGCCGCCATCCTCATTCGGATGCACCTTACCTTCCCTGTATGAATTTTAGTACCGCGGAGCTCCCACCGAAGAGAGGCCGTACAAATTCAGAACATCTCGTCTATTTCTCGTCTAACTCTCGACAACTCCTTGACTGATTCTCGACAACTTTTTGCCGGATTCTACACAACTTTTCGCCGGATTTTGACAACTCTTCAACTTATTCTCGACAACTTTTCTCCGAATTCTCGACAACTTTCCTCTGGATTCTCGATAACTCTTTGGATGATTCTTTGGAACTTCTCTGCAACTACTCGACTAATTTTCAACAAGTTCTGGTCTTATTTGCGACAACTTTTCGCTTGATGTTTTCTCTCCAGAATCCGCCACCTTTTCGTAGGATGTAGTCAAAAATAAAATAAGGAAGTAAGAAAAGATACAAGCACATGTACTACTAAAGAAACGGTACCTTTGCGGAAGAAAATATTCCAGTACGTCTATAGGACTAGAAAGAAGCAGAAGCATAATTTTTAAAACAAATCTGTAGACACTTATTTTAACAGCAGTGATTATTTTCTAATCTTTAAGCCTTCAGAAAAGTAGTTGATTCCGGATGAAGGGTATTGACTGAACAAATAACAGGGCTAACAAGGGAGGTATTAAAAAAAGCGTAGGTCTGTGCTGAGGAAATCTAATAGCATGTAGGGATGTGTATGTCTGGCAGCATAAAACAGTATAGGTGACCAGCCGCGATTCATTGATCGGAATAAGCTATAAGCTCAGAATTTTGCCGGTTATCGCACCTTCTCCTAGTCCACGAAGAGCCAAGAAAGCAACTCCATAGCATCGGGGGCGCAGTTAGTAGGGAGGGACAGAGTTAATCTGGCGATTAGGGTTCGAAACCACTTAAAGGCACAGTACACCCTCAGACCTGAATTTTGAGATTTTCTTTTGATTGTGTAGTAGACATCTCCAATATAACACGTGCCAAGTGCGGGATCTCAATTGCTCCAAATAATCGAGATATAAGCGACCACCACAGGCCCGACCCCCTTCGCTCACCACCACAGGCCCGGCTCCCTACCAGATTTACGAACTCGATAGTGGCTAGATGAATGGATGAATTCCAACAAAACTTCGTTCTTCAGTCCATTGCCGAACTGTCTCCTTATACTGGCTCGCTCTTGCGCAACGGTTGCGAATCAAGGGAAGTACAGGCTTGAGACAACTCGTCCACCAATTTTTCACCCTCAGAATATGGGCATCTTTGAGGATTCATAGCTCTGTTCGTGAGAGGCCTTTAGCGATTTCAGAGATACCATTGTGGTCAGCGTGTGACCCTCTCCAAGATGAATATAGAATCTAAAAAAAATAATTATCTGGGTGTCCGTTGCCTTTAAGGTTTATTCTTGCAAATTCATTGAACTGTCGCATTTTGATCAGAAATCATATCCCAAACGTCACTTTATAAATTTGCAGCGCGATGCAGCCATGCAGGGTCAGGCGTGGCCACGGGATAAGTTGGTGGAGAGTGCAGCCCTTCCCAGCGGGTGGCTCGTCACTGCGCCCTCCCTCCTCCGCGAACGAAAATCAGGATTTTTCCCGTTCACTCTCTACTTTGTATGTAAGGAATTTATCAATATTCTTCACGTGTGTCGGCTCGTTCTCAGTTCAATCAAAAGCTAGGGGTCTTAAGTTCGGGCTGTGAATAGTATCAATGAAGAGCTTGGAAATAAACCACACATGAACAGGATCTGCGATAATAAGTTTTTTTCTTATAGCTGACAGCTGTGAGTTCGGAAGAAGTTTTGGGCCTTTTTCACGCGATCAATGACACCTTGATCTGTTCCTCCTCGGCTGATATGAGGTGCCAAGTTGTTTTCCGCAAAGTTGTTTAGAAAATTTCGCGCAGACCCTCCCATGAGTGTTTACCGATAAATTTTCTCAATGGGATAGTAGCGGTTTTAGGGGTCCAAATCCCATTGAACGAATTCAGATATCCCATTGGCTGGTTCTCGGTTCAATCAAGAGCTGGTGGTCTCAATGTGGGCCTGTGAATAGTACTAATGAAAAGCTTCAGAGTAAACCCCACATGGACAAGATCTACGATAAAAAGTTTCTTCTCATAGCTGACAGCTCAAGTCCGGGAGAAATTTTGGGCCTGTTCGACGCGGAAAGTGACACATTGATTCGCCCTTTCTCGACTGCTCAGAAAGTCGGAAGGGGGTTAGTGCGTTGGCACAATAGCGTTAGTACTCCAGGGAAAACATGGAATACTACCCCTCGTTGAAAGCAGGAGCTGCTGCTAACGGGAGCATATGCTGCCAAACCCTAGTTATCTACAGCCTGTTCTGCAAACGGAAAAAGAATTTGTACTGCCACCCTCTTTACCGGTGTTGGGTATGATCCTTGCCACGGCCAGCAATAAGAACATCATTTACGGCACGCTCCACAACGAGGAGGCTTCCCTCGCGATATGTCATGGGGATGATCCTTCAGCGTTCAAAACTAACGTCCTGAAAGTGACACAAGGTCACCTTAAGGGGTATGGTATACTTTGTCGCTGTAATGAGCGACAGGCATGCAATCTAAGGGGTCGTTTATACTCTTGCCGCCGAGCGGAGCGGCACAGTGCATCTCTGTAATATTGATCACGCGGCGCGGCTCGATTGATATCATAGGATTGCACTTCGCCGCGCCACTCGGCGGCGGAAGTATAAACAATCCCTAACACAAATCGCGGCGGGACCCGCATCGGAGCAACGGCAACGGCCGTCATAGGAACAGATGTCGCGTGTGGGTCGCAGCGACGTGTCGCGGAGGGCTGCCATACTGCAAATGTGCCATATCCTGTCGCTACCACTGTCGCTGTCGCTGTGCAGTGCACTGCGACAGCGACAGATTTAAAGGACGGGAGGATGTCGCTGCCGCTGTGCAGAGCGACGCGACCGGGTGTCGTAAAAGTATACCATTCCCCTAATGGACCGGTCTCAGACGGCCAACTGCTCCATTGAAGACAATTCGTTTGCTAAGTGTACTCACACTTAGCGCACGAAAAATAAATAAATAAAATAAAAACTAAATAAATTGACTACAGAAACATTGGAAAAACTCTTGTCTGGGGGTACGCAATTTCTCCTGTTTGCACTTATTGTTGTTGCAACTTATCCATATTGCATCACTTCAGTATTAAGACAATCACACGGTAAAGGCATGGCCATTAACATTTAACTACAATTTCTATTAAAGAATCACGTCGCAATGGAGCACGCAAACGAAAGAACAGTTTCTAGGTGGTATCATCTTTCCCCTGTGTTCATCTCCGAGTGGTTATTTGAATCGTTGAACATGAACATAAAAAGTCCGTTTTCAGTTTTATCAATGACTGTTACAGATTACAGTGACTCTAATGTCATTCAGCTACCGTAATATTGAGTAAATTCGAAAACGGGCACAATATCCGTGTTCAACGTTTCAAGTAACCATTTCAGACAAGTTTTAGGTGCATATTGCATCTGATCTCTCGAGGCATGTGAAAAGGGGTGCCCATTAGCAAAATTGAGGTCTATAATTTTTCTTCTCCAATCCTCGTCCAAGCTTTGACCGGGGAGGGAGGGGGAGGGGTAACCCTTCTGTGGGTAACTGGCATTATACCTACTGCTACCTATAGGTTAAGGCTTAAAACTAAATCCGATCAAGGACTCGGGACGAGAACCAGATGCTATTCAACAATTCAAGGCAAGCCCATTCTCACACAGTAATTAATTTCCTCATTCAGACCTACGCTATTTATATTCCCCTTGTAAGCAGGAATGCGTTTTCGAGATCCCCTAATGGGTGAATTTTTCAGTTAAGGCCCTTTTCAAATTTCCGAATGAGTGATTAAATCCTAGTAAGACTTCAGTTGTTTTTTCGAAGAAATCAATAAATTTGTATACCCGTCATGAACTCGAATGGATTGAATATTCGGAAAATTAATCCGAATATTTTAATACATCATGATTAGGCTGATTTTCTTCTGTGCCTTTCAGGGTTTTTCAGGTGATGAAATTTTATTAGGGCGACGTTTCTACCAATTCGCCGTCTTCTTGGCCTGAAATGTCTCAAAGCACCTTTAAATATTACATTCCAGATAAAACGCCTTTTCAAGCGGGAAAATTTCATTGAATAAACTAGCACATGTTCTTGGCGAAGAGCGCCCTCACGACGAACCGTTTCGGGTCAGCCAAACCTCCATGTACTCGCTATCGATCCAAATGTTGGTGTATTCCAAATAGGGAGAAGTGAGATATTTTTCACTTTCGAAGATCACAAGCCGGAAGAGCCACCGAAGTTTTAGATAGCTTGAATATCTAAAAATTTCAAAGCTTCGAGCATTCAATAACATTCAGCGATAACCGCTTGATGCTCAAACTTCCTCAAGTGCAAAAATTTCCTGAAAAAAAAACTCACTGAGTATTTCTGATCAGAAATAAAAGAGGAAAACCATAGAAAAAAAAACAAAAAAAAATATCAAGGAATTCTCACGACTCTTGCTGGTCTATGGCACAGTTTCACTTGGTAACCTGTTGAACTGTGACAAAAAATGAAGACGACACAAGAGTATCCAAAATGCTGATGTAACCAAAGTTTATTCATTTATTTATTTATAATACATGAAAAACAACTCGCGAACAGCAAAGCCTTGAATAGCACGACAGATAATACCAAAAACACAGTATAGATTAAATTGTGAGAATGAACCGAACAAGGCAGTACCAAAAGCGTGACCAAGCCTGTGGGAAAAAAAAACAAAGCAGTCGATTTCATTTACATACATATTTGTCGATCGGTTTTACACACTTGGCTACGAAAGTTGGTATTTAAAGTATTCCAATATTCTTAAAAGAGACGAATATCTGACTTGTAGACCACTATGAGGTTTTCGAAAATTTTCTTGAACATAACCGTAACCAGGTTGCGAATGGCCCTACAGTGCGGTCGGCTGCCAAGGGTAAAAAGGCGGCGGTATTGTGTGCTTTTGTGCGGCGCCCAATTCAGAAACGGTTTAACGCATAGCGACTTCCTCAGTTGATTCTGTTTGTTGAATTCGTGGGGTAAGCCTGCAATTCAACTCAAGATGTTTGGAGAAATGTCGACAAACTTAAAACCTTCGGTAAATTCAAGTGGAAAAGTGACGAGTCTTCAGATGCTCATAAACATTTGCAAAACAATAGAATATCGTCAAAGAGAAATGTAAGTGGTACAAAACACAGTATTTCGAATATAAAACATTTTCCGAAAAACTGCGAGTTGGAAACAAAAATACACTAAATGAAAGTTACAACACAGCACTGCAGAGTCAGAATGAATTCATTTTTGGGCTCAAACAGAACAATGCTGGTTGAAATGTTTTATTGGTGGTTCAGATGAATAGTACGCGCAACTTTTGAAAATTTTCAAAAAAGTGACAATCATATCAGAAATCTAGTGTCTACTGGAAGATAGCAACAAACTTCTTTCTCCATTGTGATGAATTCCTCCCTCGAAGCAGCATAAGAGTGGTTAAACCAGGTTTCGGTGACCATAATGATATCGTACCTAGAGCTCCTAGCTTCGGAATAGGGTGAAAAGTTTTAAAGTGAACGGAGAGTGCAGTAAAGGCACTTAAACCTATTAACGAGGAACCGAGCACCGCTTATTATTTTTCCTTTGACGAAGTCGATCACACTGACTGAGAAACCAGACCAGCAACCTCAGAAGAAACATGAACCGCCAAAGCATTTCGATTACGCTTGATTTCAACCCTAGTGAGAGAGACCCGCACTTTCGTTGTAGTTCCACAGTTAATAAAAAATTTCCAAGCCGTGCTAAGTTAATCCGTCTTCTGACGCTTATTCGGTGCGACCGGTGTATTTGCTGGCGGTGGTGCCTCAAGCCAGATGTTGTCTTCTGTCCTCTCTGCAGCGCAACGGTAGTTGAAAGGCCCCGCCGCCATACTTTTTGAAATGCTAATTTTGAATCCAAAGAAGGGGTTATGATCCGTCGAACCCGGAGAATTCCTTTTCTGGTGGACTCAAATTTGGTAATGTTGGCATTTCTGAAAGCACCAACGTAGTTTGGTTTGACATGGACCACATAATTATGGCGCGATTTCTTCTCAAGGCCACAAAGTAGAAGAATGCTGAAAGTCCTTTTGTAGATGGCTGGCAATGGGAAAAACTCGCGCAGCCTATATTCACAAAATACATTTGTTCGTGCAGAAGCGTCAATTTCGGTTTCCACGGACTGTCGAGAAAAATCTGAACCTGCAAATATTTTTGTCGAGAAAAATATGAGAAAATCAAGAAAGTGTGATGCCCCACACAGAAAAACGCGATTAATACGAATAGAGATTTTAGAAGAAATTTGCGGAGAATAAAAGCTGCCGAGAGAAACACGCACAGCTAGATTTCTCAGATAGTTTGTGCAATAATTTTGAAAATGATTGGAATTTTTAGACGCTATCAGTCTCGAATTTTCTATCACTAAGGGGTGACACACACCCTCTGGAAAATCTCTTTTGTATCATAACACCACACTCGAACTCGAAAGCAGACAGTGAAAAATGATTTCAAAAGCAAAAAAATGGCTTTTCCACAACCCAGACTACTCAATCTAGACAACAACGCCCAGGACTTCGGAAGAACTTTTAGCAATGAACCAGAGGAACGAAAATTGAGAATGTGTCAGAAAAAACAGCGAAAATGTATGATTTTGATGCGGATCGTACGCGGCCGCCGCGCCGCCTGCTCTCTCCGGGCGGCGCGGCAGCCAGCAATGAATTACGGTAGTCGTTGCGGGACCAAAGCCGCTTGCCGGCGGCGTACCTTTAAACCTAGCATTCCTGCTCTTAACCTGAAAGGCGTCAAGGTTTCTTGCGGTAGATTTGCCTGAGATTCAGCGCTCCTTAGAGTAATCAATCATTACCACAGAGGAAAAATGAAAACTTACAGGTTGGTAGAAAAGTACTGAAAGCGACACCTATTAAGCTGTAGAGAAATTGAAATTTATACGCTATTTTGACATTTCTTATTTCATATGAACATACAAAGATTTTATTTTGATCTGTCATTTTTTTCGTTGTTTAAAAGCATTTGAATTCAACGTTTCGGTGTATATTTAACTATGGAAGAATATCTAAGTATCGTGCACTGATAAAATTCTTTGTTTTGGAAGGTTTATCAGCAACAGAAATTCATACAAAAATGGTGAGCGTGTTGAAAGAATCCTCTCCTCAAAGGCACAGTCCAACCTCAGAGGTAATTTTTGATATTTTGGTCCGGCTGCCGATGTTCTTCTTTTTGTTTTTGGTCTGGCTTCATACTGTGACCTGCTTCAGAACGATGGCCGCGAATAACGAGAAATTACAGGCTCGAGACAACTCGTCCACGAACTTTTAGCTGTTCAAATTCAAAATTTTTGAGGAGCCGTAAATCAGTTCGTAGTGAATTTTGAGAGATTCTGGAGACAACTTTGTGATCAGCGTGGAATTCTCTCCAAGATAGGCAGAAAAAGGAAAAATCGATCCTGAGCTTGTACTGTGGCTTTAAATTCCAAGCGTACATTGATGGGTTTTAGAGTTCAAACGTGGTCGTAGAAGTGTTGAAGATGAACCACGTAGTGGACAACCAAAAACTGCAACATCACCAGAAATCATTGAGCAAGTACATAAACAATAATGTTAGTGAAGATCTAAATTGACTTAGGGTGGAATTATATTATATTATATACAAGGTGCACAACCACGTACTTGTGGGCGTGCTATAGGATCTATGGAGTATTTGCATTGCAAAGCAGTGCCTCGCTGTGCTTAACAGCCTTGATGTCACAGTGCAACATCAGGAGTAAAATTTGATATAACAGGCCACCCACCGTGAATTGCAACCCTGCCCAGCGCGAGATTTCAATTCGCTCTAATAAGTGAGAAACTTCAAGGAAAAAGTCGACCCCGCCAAAAAAGCCTAACTGCGCACACCGTCCAGGAAAGGGAATCAAGAACTCTGCTATTGTACATTATGCTGTTGAGCATCGCCACACAAACTAATTTTTCCGTTTGCAAACATTTTGGTTACCTTCTCGGGGTCGAAACGCTTAATTGTGCATATAGGTGTTGTGAGCGGGGCCGACTTTTTCCGTGTAGCTTCTCACTAATTTGATCGAATTGAGATTTCGCGCTTGGCAAGGTCGCTGTACACGGTGGGCGCACTATAATATAAAATTTTACCCCTGGGGTACAGTACCGCACAATTTTTTGCAGAAAAAGCATTTGCGATGTTTTTCGTACTCACAAAGCGCTGCATCGCCATAACTTCCAAGTGGTCCGATTTTAATTTTGAAGTAAATTCTGAATCGCTTTCATTGAGCTCTATACGATAGTGTCAGAAAATAGTATGTTGAACTTATGAAATGCATCGAGAAATGCAATATTCTCACCACATAATCCCACACTATGAACTGGACAGACGATCATGATAGCAGAAATCTTTTGTTCTGATTTGTTGCCGACATGAGTTTCAGAAGGAAATACACATTTTCCAACAGGATCCCGGAGTTGCAATGGCTCCCTACATTTGCCTCACTGAGAGGAACACGAAAACTACCCCTAAAATTCATTTCGTCAATTTCGAAGCGAGATATGGCGATGTGGCGCTTTCTCTGAGAAATACTGCCGCGACTCTTCCGCTACTGCCCCGCGACTTCACCGTGATCCCGGACTGTCCCGCAACCCCCAGCAACCCTTAACTCTTCCGCGGCTTTGCCGCGACTTCTTCGTGTGTTAAGCGTTCGCAAATCTACCGCGACTCCCTCAGGACTTTTCCGCGACCCTAACGCGATTCGGTGAATGAAGATTAGTCCGCGGTTCTGCCCCGCACCTCCCCCGCGACTCCAGCAGGCGCCAAGCCGAAGGAGTTGTGACAGAGTCGCGGCAATATTTCTCAGAGTTGTATGAGCAAAATACGTCATAAAAAGCCCCTTCTGCAGAAACAGAACTTGTGCGCTACTGTATGTAATCCGCGGTTCTGCCCCGCATCTCGCCCGCGACTCCAGCAGGCGCCAAGCCGAAGGAGTTGCGGCGGAGTCGCGGCAATATTTCTCAGAGTTCTATGAGCAAAATACGTCACAAAAAGCCCCTGTTGCAGATAAAGAACTTGTGCGCTTCTGCATGTTTTCACGGAAATCAGTTACACTATGCTCAATCAAGCTCACGCAGGGAAGTTTCGCAATGCAATGCATAACCCTTTACAGTCTGACACAGAGTCGAAAGAAGAGAATCTACGGAGGAAGTTATGACACACTTCTCCATGGATTGGTGAACATTTCGGTTAAGATTGATGTCCCGCTCAATTCTTGAACTCATTGCAGAAAGGAACAGTTGAAGCCATAGGCACGCATGAATCCTAATATATGCAGTAGAATGTTTTCTCATTGACACGGGAGGTCAATCACCTAGGCTGCATGCGTGGTCAGTGTGTGTGTGTGTGTGTGTGTGTGTGTGTGTGTGTGTGTGTGTGTGTGTGTGTGTGTGTGTGTGTGTGTGTGTGTGTGTGTGTGTGTGTGTGTGTGTGTGTGTGTGTGTGTGTGTGTGTGTGTGTGTGTGTGTGTGTGTGTGTGTGTGTGTGTGTGTGTGTGTGTGTGTGTGTGTGTGTGTGTGTGTGTGTGTCTGTGTGTGTGTGTGTGGGTGTGTGCGTGTGTGTGTGTGTGTGTGTGTCACACCCGGGTGACAATTGTTAACGACGAGTGGCGATGACTAATTTCCGTTCATTGTCTCACACACACACACACACACACACACACACACACACACACACACACACACACACACACACACACACACACACACACACACACACACACACACACACACACACACACACACACACACACACACACACACACACACACACACACACACACACACACACACACATACACACATACACACACACACACACACCAAGCAGCGTATAGTTAGTAGGATAGTAGGATATTTATTACATGAACGGGGTCATGTTATCATGAGAAAAATAAATGAGAAAAAGGATAAATTCTTATATACTCAGCAACAACCAATACATGACATCCACTATAGTCAACAACTTTACGTCGGATTTAGGTAGCAGTCAACAGTGTTTTTGAATACCCGTAAGCTGTGAGTAACAGGCAACCTCTTGCTCAATTTAAAAAATCTGAGCCGGCTCTTACAGAAAAAAAGTGTGACCGGCTCCTTAACTTAGCTCTTGGAATTACGAGTTTCTGAGAACCTCCTTTGGTTATAGAGCTTCTCAAGCACCAAAAGTCGCTCAATTTAAGGCCACAATTACCATGCATTATTTTATGGAACCTAATCAAATCACATTTCCGTCTCCTGTACGCCAGTGAGCGCAAGTTGAAGATACGATTCCGTTCCTGGGAAGGAGGAATCCGGTCATACGAAAATCCTTGCGTCCTTATCAAAAGCTTTCTAGTAACTTTATTCAGAAAACGCTCGAGCCTTGCTACGACCTGTTTCTTGTATGAGCAGAAAATCACTGTTCCATATTTGAGCAGCGGCCTCACACATGTCCTAAATGCTCTGAGAAGCGCGGTAGTTATTTATGGAAAGAGCCTTGAATAAGTTGCATACAGCCCTCGTAGCTTTCCCGCAATGCGTTCACAATGCACATCAAAACTGAGACCTCTGGTAGCAAAAAAAAACAAGATCATGGATCTGGTGGACCTTCTCAATTTGTTCACCTTCTATTGCATAATTGATTTCGTTGTTATTCGAAGCAAGATGCAGGAGTTTGGTTTCCTTTTTAGATAGGGGTAGGCCCAAGTCATTAGCCCACTTATGTACCGAATCAATCGTTTGATGTAATGCACGACAATCTTCAACGTTCAAGACTGGCTTATACAGCTTGAGGTCATCGGCAAAGGAACAACATTTAACATTGTTAGAAGTAACGAGGGTGGGTAGTTCTCAAGTGTAGATGTTAAAAAGAACCGGCGAAAGAACCCCACTTCGAAGAACACCGCTAAATGCTTGCCTAGGGCTGGACAGGGTTGAATTAATTTGCACAATAAAAGAACGACCTGAGAGTAAAGACTGTATCCACGCGACTATTCATGGATGAATACCGACCGATGAGATTCAATTTGAGCACCAGTTTTTCATGTGAAACACGGCCGAAAGCTCCAGAGAAATCTAGGTAAACAATGTCCACAGGATGACCCTCTTCGAGGGAAATGGTCCAGTCATTGAAGAATTGAAGCATTGCTGGGACCGTCGATTTCCCTTTCTGAAAACCATGCTCGTAGGGCTATATAATTGTGTGCTCATCAATATGGGCCTATATTCTTTTTTTGAGAATGTTTTCGATTACTCTGGCTAGTATTGATGTTAATTTATGAATCCGCTTGGAAACAAAGACTATCAAAAATCTATAAGACATATTCTTACAGTCTAATGCAGAGAGTTCCTTACCTTTTTCCTGAAGAGATTTTCTTTTTGCTGAAGACCCGCGAAAAAAATCACGATTGCTCTCGTAACTTTCTTTGTCCAGGTAACTTCTACGACGCAAAAAACTCAGAATTTTTTCTGCTGGTAGCTCATAATGGGCTTCTCCTTTGTTCTCGTGAACTTTCTCCATAATGATCTCGATTCACTTTCTAGGTTGAGCATGGAGGAGTTATGCTAGTTTAATAACATTATATAACCCGTAGCCTACAATATGTTCTCTTCGATCACAGTGATTCCCTAGTAAGTTGGGCTTGCTTCACAAAAGCCACTTCTCATGACTTACTTTGACTAAATCGGTTGGCTTTTGCCTGATGCGGACAATCCGCATCTTCACCGAGGTGTACCGTCCTAGTAGTCAGGCGTGCCCATTTGTCACGGTCCTCAGCCACAATTTGAACACAATCCATCCATTGGTCGCTATTCCACGTAAAACATCGAGCCTAAAGTGCCTTTCGATGCCGAGAGATTTCAAACCCTCCTTCATCACATCTGCCCAAAAGTTTCGCCTACTTCCAGGCGGCCGTTTCCAGACAAGACTCGGAAGCATCCTTGGAACGTGTTGAACAAGACGGGGTATAAAAAACATGATAACCAATTGATAAAGAGTGGGGTATAAAAAAGTGGAATGCGGTGTGTCTTCATTCGCATACCGTCCTTCTCCAGTGGTCAGCAATTGAGGATCTGCCTGGACTAGGAAGTAGGGAAACGGCACCACCAGTGGTCAAAATATAACGAAATCGAAGTAAAAATTTAGAAATTTATAGAGCCGTGTCGCTACCGCGTCGTGTCGGGCAATGTTCCTTTACGTTCTTATGCGCACTCACACGAACCGGTAATTGCAGTATAGAACAAGAGCATGACAACTTTACGATTTGCCATCGGCACGAAATTCTCATGAAAGTGTGGTGTTTTTTCTCTAGACTTTCCCATGTTTAGGGCCCGAAATCGTGATATTTTTTATCAAGGTGAAACTGTTTCCCCACACCCTAGTCTGTCCAGAGCTTCAGCCGCTTACCTCTATAGAAGGGCGGTGTGTGAATGAGAACACAGAGCTATCCGTATCTATTATAGCCCACCTTTTTATCAAGTGGGAATAATCAGGTTTGTTTACCGTGAGAGTTTTGTGGTGATGGAATTTTATGATCGTCTCATAACGTGTATGTCGATAATATAGACATTCCCCAAAGTTTAGACAAGAGCATGGACCGGCCGCAGAAGTGTATCGTCGTTCGCGATACCCAGCTGCTCGAAGGTCTCGCTGCTGGACCAAATGATCACATCAGGGCAACCATAGTGTTGTGTGCCGCTATAGCGGTTGTATGCCACTGCTGATCGGGTATCGCTCCGTCTCCGACGACAGCATATCTGCAGTTGTTGGAACTTGCGCCTAATTATACTATCCTTATGAGGGTGTTGGTTTTTCACAGGGTGTTATTCTACGATCGAGTTTGGAACCTTTATTGTCTTAATTGCTAATGTTGGCGTGTTTGCAAATGAACTTCCATTGTTGCACTGTTTTCTCAAGGGTGAACTCGATATAAATTAGTCCCGCCGTTTGCTAGATGGTGGGCGCAAATGCGGTCACCCGAATTTCAGATAGGTGAGCCGCTGTACATTGGTATTCCGTCGAAGTCCTTTCATGCCGCGATCTTTTAAGCTCTGATACTTAGGTTTAAACTAACAACGTAAATCTGGCTCCATTTGGAAGACTCATGTATTCATTCGAATCGCTGTGACGAAAAAACAAAGAACGCCGAGAAAATTAGTTTTGAACTTCTGTGCTGATACTGAAGAGTGTCACACGTTGATCATAGTGGTATCTCTGAAATCGTTCGAGACCCCCTATGAACAGAGTTATGGCTCCGAAAAGATGACTGCAATGTTTTCAGGTGGTGCGGGCAGTATTTCAAGCAGATCAGGGATTTAGCCGTGAGCGAAAGACTTGCTCCAGTTCTCGCAGTGGCGTTCATGTCAAAAATCGAAACGCCACTGTTGGACCGTGGACCGCCTCTAAACTGTCGGTACTTAGACGATTGCTTTATAATAAGCTCCACTCAAATCGAGATGGACACTCGTTTTCCAATTCTCAATCAGCAATCTGAAAACATAAAGATGACTCGAGAAGTACCGACGGATGGCTGGCTCTCTTTCTTAAACGTCCAAGTTCAACTTTCGCAGGGGTCATTCAAAATTAGGTGGTATAGGAAACCAACAAGCGAAAACATAGTCATTACCCTTTCTTCAGCTCATTCTTCAAAAAGTAAGCATGCGGTGATAGGAATTATGTTTCGCATTGCTTCTGCGGTTTCCTCAAAGATAGTTAGTAGGAATTTTTCGATGAAAATGGCCCGCCGCATAGCCATGGAAAACGGTTATCCGTCGATCAATCGCCCCACAAGACTTCCACGGCGGACCACCCTCTCAGCTGTTCGCTAAGAAATCCGGACAAAGGTGACGTTTCGCGCCCCTTTCGTCTCGGAAAGTTTGAGGGCAGCAATACGGGCATGTCTTCGAAGGGCAGATCTCCAGGAGATGGTTTCCGTTGTTGAGGTCCCTTCCACAAACCTTGAAGAAAAGTTGGTGCGAAACCGCCATTGAAATGCGAAATTTGCCACATTGAAATGTGGCAAATTACATATTGCAAACGTTTTCCCTAACATACTTATGCGAATTCGTGATTCAAGAAAATTTAAATATTCCGGCTTCTCATTCGCAGTAGAGGTCTGATCCCTCTATAGTTTACCCCCTTATCACTGTGTGAAACGAAAAACAGAACTGATATTCGGAGAACACCACGCTGATCAAGAGGATGAAAGGGATTTGAACACATTATACGCCGAGCCATTATGTGTGTTGAAACAAACGTGTAGCATCATTTTCAGACGTGTTGAACAGGCTAACACTTGTCTTATCCCGTCATACAACGCGTCGTCGGTTTCATTCGTGGAATTCCCTCATTCCGAATTGCTCCACCTGCTGCCGGACGGTTGGACAAGGGGTGAGTTCGAAATTTATTTGAAATTTTGGATTTCAGCAATTAATAACTAATTATCAGCTAACTATTCAGGTTGATGATTACTAGACGGCTTCTAGCCGTTTAGGCTCTAAACTTCATTCGAATTTCCAATCTGATAAAATCACCCAAAAATTTCGAAGCCCAAACTTTCGAACTTGTGGCGTCTGGCCAGGGGTTTTATCGCAACGCAAAAAAAAACAGTAGTGAAAAACCCGTGCACTAGCCGACCCAATAGATCACCCCGCCCACATCATAAAACAGTTGTCCTGCGTCCATTGTCCCAATTAATGGATACGCGTCCGCTGTAATAAGAGAATAATTCCAAGCTTTGCCAGTATTTTTGTTCAGTTCATATTATTGATAGCATTGTTGCTTACAAAATTTGTACTATCCCCGAGATTACCCAATTAAAAGACACTGTACGAGGAAAAATTAATAAACTTACATATTATTGTGTAGGTAGCAGACTCAATATGCACATTAATGAACCAACAGCAGAATATAATGACCCTAGTTCGAGATGCTTGAGCTATCGTGTGTCAGAATGCGTCTCTCTCTCCTTAGAATGAACGATCTCCGTGTGCAGATGTGTTTGCGCAGTGGTGGAGTGTTTTATCTCATAGAAGTGTATGGAGTTTCCTACTGATCTCGAGATATCTACTTGTTTGAGAAACGCCACTGATACATACTATTCCTATACCGTTTCGATCCAACCCGGAAACATTCTGGAAGCTTGTGCGGCGATTCTGAATTCTGCAAGATCCTTGGTCGAGATTCATTGGTCTGAAATAGTCTTTTTCGGCGCGTGCATGATGATCTTGAGAATTCAATAAGGCGGTCATGATTTTGTTATGATGCTGTGGTGGTTTTACTTTGTAAATTCTGTTATTGTTGTCTGTGTTTAACCTGTTATGCTATTACTTCTGATTATGAGAAAGGTGTCAATGAAGTGGTCGTTTGTTACCCTGAACCTACCCCTCCCCGTTTGCACTAAAAGTTGTTACGACCTTGTGCGTTCGCAGCATAACCCATTACAGGCCGTATACGATATGCCGGTATCTCATGACGATTATCAGAATAATTCTACCATGGCCATGCAACGGGTATTCTACGATTTGCAGGTAGCATCTTAGATCTATTGTGCAGCAGGTGTAACGTTTTGTTATCAAATATTTCCAATAAAACAGTAATTGCATAGCATTCCAAAAATACAGTTGACACAAAGAAGCTCACGATTTTTTTTTCTGGGACTTCTTGGAGACGTTCATGCAACACGATGTCCAGGAACTGGGTAGGGTTTTGCTCGATAACTTGGAATGTAAGATGAAAAAGTCACTTGTTAGTATGATGTTCCTTGTTTTTAGTATTTGATCAATATTCGTGGATTGGTTAAGTTGTACCTTCTTCAGGTTGAAGACATGACACCAAGTCTGTTCCGAGGTGTCATGAAATCATACATTCGGTGCAGCAACGTCAGCTTTTAGAGCAGCAAGGAGGAGCCGTTCTATGACATCCAGCTCAACATTAAAGGGAAGAATAACAGTAAGTGTGGGTACAGTCTGTTCCGCGCGGCGAAGCCAATTTGAAGGTCAGATGTGTACGCCCATAAGCTGTCATGTCACGGCTATTGACGCGGTCGACATTCTTAACGCCAAAAATCCATTCGACAGGATCGCTCTCGTAAAAATATCCGGGTGGGTATTCATCCAGAACCCATTTCAGCTGGAAATCGTGAAATTTGAAGTGATTCGAAATTCTATACAATCTTAAAAAATTACTAATTATTATCGCGGGATCCGTCCATACAGTCGACACGGATCACTGTGCCGGCTACGGTTCTCTTTTAATGGTTCACAATATTTCGGCGCAAACACGGTGCTCGTAGCATTTGTTGAGTATTCCGACTTTGCGCCAACTTGCGCGGGTGTGGCCCCAAGAGAGCAAGAACCGACACTTCCATACGAGTTGACTGTGTGGTGTCGGAAGGCGAAATTTAGCATCTGCTACGCATGTGTTCGAATAGGGTGCAAATTCTGCCTGTACCTCTTGAAATTTTATCCGATTTGAATATTTATTACTCGAACGGATATCTGAATCTAAAACTGGTACCCGAATCTCAAGTCATAACAATATTTTTTCGAGCCCTATATGCTTTTCATTACTGAGAAGGCGAAGTCCGATTTGTCCATTTCCGCAATTTGGCAATACCCCAAGTTTGATCTCGTGCATTTTTTTCACATTCGGATGGACGGCTGGGAATGGTAGGTAAATGGCATTATACCTACAGTAACTTACCGTAGCCGTCCGAAAACGACTCCCATTTTTGCATCCCGAATCTCCCCCCCCCTCCCGATGAAGTTTCGGGTGCATAAATGAAATTGTTGATTTTGTTTTCCAGCTACCGTTTTGAGCCTGGAACTCTTTGAACTTGAACTACCAGGTTGTTCAATAGGATTTGTCGTACGATAAGAAAAACACAATTTTGTGGTTCAGAATACACTTTATTATTCAGTATAATCTCCCTGAACATTAATACACTTGCTCCAACGATCCTCCAATCTGTGGATCCCATCCCTGAAGTGAGAATCCGGAACGTCCGCAAAATACGCCTCATCAGCCGCTATCACCTCTTCATTTGATGAAAAACGCTTGCCACGCATAAATTTTTTGAGTTCTGCACACAAATGGAAGCCGCTGGGGGCCAAATCTGGTGAATACGGTGGATGCTTCAACAACTCGAACTTTAATTCATGGATTTTAGCCATTGTCAAAATGCTTTTGTGACAGGGTGCATTGTCCTGATGAAAAAGGATTTTTCTTCTGCAAACCGGGTCTTTTTTTCACCATTTTTTTTCCATCAACTGGTCCAAAAGGTTGCAATAGTGTTCAGACTTGAGTTTGCAAGTAATGTTTTACTTGCAAGTTTCTTTGGCAATTTTTTTACTTTCCAAGTTCTTTTTCTTGTTTTACCAGTTTGCAAGTAATCCACGAACAAAATTCCTTTCGCATTCAAAAAAACTGATGCCGTAACCTTCTTGGCTGATTCCCGGACACGAACTCGTTTCGAAGCGGAACAACCAGGTTCACACCACTCTTTAGCCTCTTGTTCCGATTCAGGATCATGGTGATAGAATCATGTCTCATCCATAGTGATGAAGCGACTCACAAAATCTACTTTATCCTTTCTAAAACGCTCCAAATGTTGCTGAGTCGCATTCAAATGTGTTTTTGTTCCATTGTTAGCGAATGAGGCACCCATTGTGCACACAGCTCCTCTAAAACCTAAACTTTCACTTAAAATATGGCTCACACTGCCTAAGGAGATGTGTAGAGCCTCTACTAAATTTCTCTGAGTCAATCGACAATCTTTCAAAACAGTATCCTGTATTTTGGCTATGAATTTTGGTGTTGATGCGCTTTTTAGACGTCCTTCACGTGCATCGTCTTCAAGACTTGTACGACCACGTTTAAATTCAGCAGCCCATCTTTCTTCTGTTCTAATTGTAGGTGAACAATCATTAAACGCTTTTAACATTCGTTCGGGGGTGTGTATACAAGTCTGTTGGTACCTGCTCGTAGGTGCCCCTGCTT
Source organism: Aplectana chamaeleonis (assembly GCA_029168955.1). Lineage (NCBI taxonomy): Eukaryota > Metazoa > Nematoda > Chromadorea > Rhabditida > Cosmocercidae > Aplectana > Aplectana chamaeleonis. The sequence continues at coordinate 2,969,026 of JAPDOI010000004.1, read as the reverse complement.
CTACTGAACCCAGCAGACGTTCGGGTGTACACGGGGAACGTTCGAGCGATAAAGCGTGCACAATTATATCGCTAAAGTATCCCGCACATTGCATAAAAGTATCGTCGTCCGGCACACTGAGGCCTCTGCTCCATAATACCATAGGATCCGTACCTCGTGGAGTCTTTGGCTACAAGCCACAATTCCGTCACCCTGAATTGCCGGTCATTGTCGAGTGATATCCAGCAATCTGCGCTGTCCAATCTTCTGAGCTACTTCCATGCACCGTTTGCTGCTTTGCAGGAAACTCGACTCAAGAATAGACCCGTCATCAACTTTGAAGGGAACGCCATCTACTGAGGTGACGCTGATGATAGGAGAATAAGAGACTGTGCAATAGCTGTATGGAAGGATTTCGATGGTGTGGTCAAAATGTTCGGCTCAACGTCGTGCCGGAATGCATTTGAACGACTGCATGATCACAGAGGATTCAATCTGTGGATATTGAGTGCTGATGCACCCACCAAACCCGCCGATGACAATCCCAAGGATGCCTTCTACGAGGAACTCAATACGTTGCTAGCCAGGATACCTTGTAAACATGCTGTTGTCGTGGGAACCGACGCAAACGCGAAGATGGGACTTGGTCAGGAATCTGAAGTACTCGGTGAATGGTTTTACCCAGTGGAGCAAACATCAGACAATGGCTACCGCCTTGTCGACTTGTGTGAACGGAGTGGTCTGATTATTGCATCGACATTCAAGAGGAATCATCGCCGCCATCAGCTTACGTGGCAGGGACCAACCCAGCTATCTCTAGAAGAGCAGCGGAAGCGCAAGATGACAACTTTGAAATTACGGCTCGACTATGTTCTGACGAGTGATGTTCCAGTATAGGACATTCGAAGATATAGAGCTGTGTGGATGTCGCATTCGATTCGGATAACCGTCCAGTTCTGTTGAACTTCACTGCGAGGATTCATAAAAGGAAGCGAGGGGCTAAGCCTCTCCAGAGGATTGGCATGACAAGTCTCAGAGATGAAGAATGCAGAAGGGATTTTCTACAACGCGTTTCTGTTCACATCGGAGCACGGACGAAGAAGAAACTTTGCGACGCGGATTCTTTTGTCAAGTGCATCCAGGACGCTTCGAAGGAGGCACTCCTGGTTGTACAGCCCAAGAAGGAGCTCGCCTACGTCTCAGAGAAAACAACGTCTATTTCACTAAGGTATGTGCTCTCCGTACTGTAAGAAATTTTGTGGAGGAGGAGCGTCTGAAAAGAAAGTTGCGTCGGCGAATTCAAAGTAACCGCGAACGAGAGTGGACGTGTAGAGTTAAGGAGTTCGAGAAGGCTTGGGAGGAGAAGAATCCCAGGAAAGCCTACAAGTTGCTGCGACAGCATAGCGGAAAGTTGACGAGATGTTCTCAGGTCTTGAACACTACTAATGGAGTTGCAGTTGGTGATGCGACGCTGCCAATATGGAAGGATTATTTCAGTTCATTACTGAATCGTGCAGCGCCATCAGTACCTGAGCTCCGGCATGTTCAGAGAGCACATTACGATGTCAGTGAGGAACCGCCGACCTAGTCTGAAGTTTCGAATTGGGAAAATCAAGAATACAAAGACGGGTGGAGATGGCAACATCACTGCTGAAACGCTAAAAGCTCTTCCTCCGTCTGGGATTCGTGAAATGACCAACACCATCCGTACCATATGGATGAGCAAAAGGATACCCGATTCGTGGAAGCATGCGATCATCGTACCTCTTCACAAGAAGTTATCCGTCACGGAGCCCAAGAACTACAGAGGTATCTCTCTACTGCGTGTCATCCACAAGGTTTTGGAACGTATCAACAAAAAAACAACAGCAGTAGTTCGTACGCCTGTCGGGTTTACGTCAGCTTTTGAGGTGGAACTGGAGTAAGGCAAGGAGCTGTAGCAGGACCTTTTCTATTCAACTTCGCCGTTGATGACATCATGCGTAGAGTTGCAGAACAGTTTCCTGCGGACGTGATCCTAACACCATCAGGACGCTCCCTTGTTGACCGGGAGTACGCCTATGACATTGTGTTATTCGCTGAAAACAACGCAAAACTGCAAAGGATTGTGAACCTCGTTCGAAGTATGCCGCACTTAGTCTTCGTCCGGGCAAACGCAAGCAGATGTGGGTCTCTCAGAGGCTTTCAACGGGAGTTTGTGTGGACGGACAACGTATCGAACTGGTCGGCGATTTCTGTTATTTGGGCTGTTTGCTGAAGAACGATGGTAGTTATGCAGCGGATATTCAACAACGATGTGCGAAAGCTACGTCTGCATTCAATTCTCAAACCAAGTGCTTGGCATTCAGTTCTCTAACCAAGTGTTTGTGGTCTACCCCCATCGCGAAGGAAGTTAAGTTGCGCGTCTACTTATCCGCTATTCGCCCTATCATAATGTACGGATCGGAGACGTGGGCAGCACCGAAGACGCAGATGGAAATGTTGGATTGCACGGGGAGGGAGCTGTTTAGACGTTTGCTCGGATGTTACTGGCCGCGGATGTGCCACAACGAAGAGCTCTACAATGAGATGGACGCCTTACGTAAACGTTTGACGCGAGGGAGGTGCCAACATCTCCCAATGCCATCTCGAGCGGCAACGGAAGGTAGTATTTGTCTTTGAGGGCATATTTTAAGAAGACCACCAGATCGTCTTGTTCAACGCGCTCTAAGGATGCTTCCAAGTCCCGTCTGGAAACGGCCGCCTGGACGCAGGCGAAAGTTTTGGACGGATGTGGTGAAGGAGGATTTGAAACCTCTTGGCATTGAAAGGCAATTCAGGCGCGATGATTTACTTCGCAGGAAGTGGGATAGCGATCAATGGATGGATTGTGTTCAAATTGTGGCTGAGGTCGGTGACAAATGGACACGACTGACTACTAGGACGGCACACCTCGGTGGAGATGCGGAATGACCGCGTCAGGCGAAATTCAACCGTTTAAGTCAAGTAAGTAAGTAAGTCAGTACAAACGTGTCACTACAAGTGCTAATGAGTTCGCGGCTCCATCTCGCATAATCGCTGAGCAGCTAGGGCATACCATGGAGGTTTCTAGGCCAAGGCCGTTCCCTAACTGCTGCAAAAGTAGGCGTAACGGGGCGGAATCACCGCAGCATATGCTGCTGCCTGTCTTGCGTTTCAAACCGCAGTTCACGCGACATATGCTGCTCCCAGCCTTGGTTTCCACGCCACATCTCGCGACATATGCTGCTCGCAGCTTTGGGTTTGAAACGCCACAATCGCGCTAAAATTTTCAGCACTCTCCGCCCCTGGTTGCGCATGAAATCCTCATATTCGCGGCCTATATGCGCTTCAATGCCCCTCCTACCTAACTAACAAGAGTACACTTTCTGAAAGTGTCAGTTTATACAATATTTATCCTAAAAACACAAAAGAGCTTGAAATGAACTTTCCGGAGTCCCATACATAGAGTTCGCGCAATCATTTTAGTCTGATGAATGAATGGGGCTGCGACGGTAGATCACACCACGCGAACCGAAACCCCATTCTCCAGTGAGGCCGCCAACCCCGCACGGCCAGCCGCCTGGTCCATGCGTCATACTAAACGAGAACTGAAACTATTTGATCACATACAACAACATCATACAGAAACTCACAGAAAATATTCACAGAAACTTACTAAATTACATTCACAGACATTCATCAATATATTTTCGAAAACACACTTTCAAATTCTACCTGATATCTCAAATTAGCAGCAATCACAGTGATTTGCAAATTGATGCACACGTTAAATGAGTTGCAGTATTTTCTTCTACTTTTCCCCGAAGACCAAAAATAGGCGTAATCGAACACCAGCAACCTTACAACTACGTTATGATTTAGAACATATTATTTCACTTTGAAGTTTCCGAACTCCTACCTTTTTTCCAGGAAGGTTCAGATAGAGGTGTATGAATATGCGAACGTATGCTGAAAAAATGACCGCACATCTTGGGTATGGGCAATAAGGCAGCATTAGCAACATTCTCCTAACAAATTGAGCAGATTACTTACATATCTAAACAACAACAACCAACCAACGACGAGATCAGGCACATGGGCTAGCCCTCACCCTTCGGTAACTTGATGAAGTTAGTTTGAGAAATACCAAAAATATAGACTCTACAAGCTCGAAATCTTTTCCTAGTTTCTGGCTTGCTCGATCTCCCCTAGCAGTTCTTTTTGCGGCTAAAATCAGCAAGCAGTCAAAGTAAGGCACATATTCGCTAACAGAAGTGAATGATATTTCGTATTTGCATTGGGATCTGTAGCAAAACCTTATTTTGACGCATATAGTGTTTAAAATATTTTCAATAAACAAAATTGCATTAGCCTTCTCAGCTAGAGCAAGACCCTTTTCATTCTTTGGAAATTTGATTCTCTTCGAGGGTTTGCAGACAACAAGACTTGTTCTCAAAGGCAGCATACACGTTCGTAAACGTGGTTGGGATAACAATGTGAATCGAACCATATGGCTTACAACATAATGCCGACGCATTTTAAGCATCAAAAACGACACACAATGTCGCTACATGAGTTAGAAGTTGGCCCCGCCATGTATTTTCACGCCCCTTGTATTTGCCCTTTTCCTTCAACGCATGGTTGCTGGGCCATTTTCGCCGTCAATAAAGTGTGTGGTTCATTTGTGAGGCAATCTACCAACAGTACCGACGGTGATTATGACCCAGCAACCTAGCGTTGCAGGAAAAGGGCAAATACAGGGGGCGTGACAATACAGGGCGGGGCCAACTTCTAACTGATGTAGCGGCATTCTGGGTCGTTTTTGATGCTTCAAAATGCGTAGGCGTTGTATTCTGGGCCATACCATTCTATTTCCGTAGTTATCTCAATCACGTTTACGAGCGTGTATGATGCCTTCAAAGTTCAGCATTATGACAAGAACGGCTTCTTCCTGATTCAACACTCATTGGAATCGAACGGGAATAAACCGGGATCACTGGAGCTACCCGACGTATAAACACGAGACGCTCATTCTTCTCAGGGGTTAAGCCTGTAAAAAGTCCAGTACGAGAGCATCTTCAGCATTAAATCTCACTTTCTTGACAACTTCATTTTCCCGGTATTTGCTTTCATTACTAAAACGAACATTATTGTGGGCTTACGAGCCAGTTTCTTATAGGTGTGTCATCATTTTGCAAACGACAGGAAACAGGACGTACTTCTGAGCGGTCACACGATCGATCGGGAGCAAGTGAAGAACCCGCAGTTGTATTGTACTAGTGAGCTTATACATAGCCTATTTGCGATTTCCTTCCTCGGTTGAGAACTGCAGGAGTGAAAAAAGTCGGTCTTCTCTATTACCCACAATCGATCGAAATAAGCTGTTGCATAGTCGTGACGAAGTGAAGAAAGCTCAGCACGAAAGCGGTTAAGGAGGCTGACGCCGAGGTGGGAATTGCTTAGAAGAAAAGAAAGAGGCTAGAAGACTCATATTCGGCTGGAACCGTTGATTCTGAAGTTTGGAATAACGCAGATGAAGAGCCTTGAAAATTCCAAACTTCCTGAAAGGGATTGATGGTTGTTTGCAACATATGTGACAGTTTGAAGCAGGCAAGAAAATGTTACTTGAAAAAGGTGGACGCTTATTTTAGTTGGCAAAGCGCTCATTTCAGGTGGAAAACTTTTAAAAAACGTCGGATGAACTTTTAAAAACGTCATAAGTGCTCCAGAAGTGGGGCTTCATCACCGGCTTTCTATCGAACGCGTAACCGCTTCACGCCACTTTGTTATGTTTTTTTCGCATTTCTTTACAAGCTAAACAACGAGTTTGCTCTATCTTAAGAGAACTAACAGAAGGCGGCTGATGAATGCGCTTCGACACTTCTCAGAAGGTAACACCAGTCGAACCGACGCTCAAAGGCCTATCCGTGCTAATCACGGGAGCATGACGGGCGAATGGCGGCAAGCAAAAGCCTCGCCGGGCTGATCGCGGGAGGATATAAAAAGCTGATCGGAGCGACGACAGCCATTGAAGTTTTGGTCCGATCGCGCGCCATGCGGAGTTCGTAGCCGGATTGCGGGCAGCACAAGAGTAGTGTATCCATGCCGGGTCCATACTGGGGCGATGGCTGCGTTATGGGTGTTGTTCATCCTGCATGCACCCGTGATCCGACTGGCGTTATTGTCTGAGTAGAGAAGGTTGAAAAGGAGCTCAAAACTTAATTTTTCACCAAACTTCCAAAGCTGGTCGGTTAATTATGACATATTCATTATAGAAAAAGCAAAAAACTATGTTTGGTCCCAAATGAGAAGGCTGGCGTAGTTTTGTTCATTCAAAATCCCTTTAATGCTCTAAGCAGGATGATGAGGTTTTTCCACAGTTTCCGAAAAAAAATTTAAGATATAATTCACTTCTGCTATCGAATGCATATGAAGCTACAACAAAGACACTTTTCAGATCCTACTACGGTTTTTTCTAGAATTCCCCCCTTCCTCTTCCCATTCTGGGCGAGCCCACGCTAAAAAACACAACACACCAAAGTTTTTCCTTGAATCCTCAATAGTTGTTCTTCTCCAATACTGAGAAACTTTGAGCGCTCCATGGTACGCTACCGGACAGATTTTTTTCTGAACAAAAAAAGCAAAAAAAAAGAGGGGAAACTAGTCTGTGCAAATAGTGAAACGAACAAACCGAGCGTGGCATCAGCGTGGCTTTCTCACTTTCTGACCAAATCCTACGAGCGGTAGTGTACTATTCGTCTCCGCAGGTCCGACATACGCTTTGTATACTTCCCTTGTTAGTGTAGCGATGAACGGAAAACAGATGTGTTTAGCTCTCTAAAAACACATCTAATTCAACGAGAACAAAGAATTTATTGGGCAAAGGAAAAAGCAGCGCCCAGAAACTGGAAAAAGAAACGAGGAGCCGCGAGCATGGAATTTATAAAAGGAAGCAGTGAATGGTGACGTGGCGAAAATTTCGGCGCTCTCAGCACCATTCTCGCGTCAAGACCAGTTGCGTCAGGACACTCGGCGGACTACTGCCAGCGTTTGGAAGACGGGTGGGTGGAGCCATCCAATGGGGAGTGACTGCTGGCACTAGGACATTTTTCTTCCGTGGAGCGCTGGAGTTCCGCGACATATGCTGCATTCCCAGCATCATGGGACGATATCCTGCGACGATGGGGTTTCTACTGCTGAGTCCATCCACCAATTACAAACTGGTGGGCGGTCGTCAGCAGATATCTCAATGATGTTGCTCAGAAAAAGAGAGGCCGTTTCAGTGCCCTAGCTGCTCAGCGAATATCTGAGATAATGGAGCTATGTGAGACAAGTGGGGGTGTGTATACAAGTCTGTTGGTACCTGCTCGTTGGTGCCCCTGCTTCTACTGAACCCAGCAGACGTTTGAGTGTACACAGGGAACGTTCGAGCGATATAGCGTGCACAACTATATCGCGAAAGTATCCCGCACATTGCATAAAGGTGTCGCCGTCCGGCACACTAAGGCCTCTGGTCCATAACACCTTAGGATCCGTACCTAGGGAGTCATTGAGTCTTTGGCCACAAGCCACAATTTCGCCACCCTGAACTGTCGATCGCTGTCGAGTGATATCCAAAAAACTGCGCTATCCAGACTTCTGAGCTATTTCCATGCACCGTTTGCTGCTTTGCAGGAAACCCGCCTCAAGGATAGACCCGTCATCAGCGTCGGAGAGTACACCATCTACTGCGGTAACGCTGACGATAGGAGAGTGGGAGGCTGTGCAATAGCTGTAAGGAAGGATTTCAATGGTATGGTCAAGGAGTTCGGCTCAACGTCGTGTCGGAATGCATTCGTACGACTGCGGGATCACAGAGGATTCAATCTGTGGATAGTGAGTGCTCATGCGCCCACTGAAACCGCCGAAGACAATTCGAAGGATGCGTTTTATGAGGAACTCAATACGTTGCTGGCCAGGATACCTTGTCAACATGCTGTTGTCGTGGGGATTGACGCAAATGCGAAGATGGGACTTGATCAGGAATCCGAAGTACTCGGTAAATGGTTCTACCCAGTGGAGCAAACATCGGACAATGGCTACCGCCTTGTCGACTTTTGTAAACGCAGTGGTCTGATTATTGCATCGACATTCAAGAGGAATCATCGCCGCCATCAGCTTACGTGGCAGGGACCAACCCGGCTATCTCCAGAAGAGCAGCGGAAGCGGAAGATGACAACTTTGAAACTACAGCTTGACTATGTCCTGACGAGGAATATTCCAGTATCGGACATTCGAAGATCTAGAGCTGTGTGGGATGTCGCATTCGATTCGGATCACCATCCTGTTCTGTTGAGCTTCACTGCGAGGATTCATAAGAGGAAGCGAGGGGCTCAGCCTCTCCAGAGGATTGACATGACAAGTCTCAGAGATGAAGAGTGCAGAAGGAATTTCCGACAACGCGTTTCTATTCACATCGGAGTACGGACTAAGAAGAAACTTTGCGACGCGGATTCTTTTGTCAAATGCATCCAGGACGCTTCGAAAGAGGCACTCCCGGTTGTACAGCCTAAGAAGAAGTTCGCCTACGTCTCAGAAGAAACAACATCTACCTACAACAGAGTATGTGCTCTCCGAACTGCAGGAAACTTCGTGGAAGAGAAGCGTCTGAGGAGGAAGTTGCGTCGGCAGCTTCAAAGTGACCGCGAACGAGAGTGGACGTGTAGAGCTAAGGAGTTCGAGAAGGCTTGGGAGGAGAAGAATCCGAGGAAAGCCTACACGTTGCTGCGACAGTATAGCGGGAAGATGAAGAGATGTTCTCCTGTCTTGAACACTACCAATGGAGTTGCAGTTGGTGATGCGACGCTGCCAATATGGAAGGATTACTTCAGTTCACTACTGAATCGTCCAGCGCCATCAGTACCTGAGCTCCCGCATGTTCAGAGAGCACATTAAGATGTCAGTGAGGAACCGCCGACTGAGTCTGAAGTTTTGGATTGTGTCCGGAAAATGAAGAATGGAAAGGCAGGTGGAGATGACAACATCACTGCTGAAATGCTGAAAGCTCTTCCTCCGTCTGGGATTCGTGAAATGACCAACACCATATGGATGAGCGAAAGGATACCCGATTCGTGGAGACATGCGATCATCGTACCTCTTCACAAGAAGCTATCCGTCACGGATCCTAAGAACTACAGAGGAATCTCTCTACTTCGTGTCATGTACAAGGTTTTAGAACGTATCATTCTCGAGCGACTTATCAAACATCGTGGGGACGACCAGAGATGAGCAAGCCGGTTTTCGACCTGGAAGATCGACCATCGACCAAGTGTTCGTCGTGAGAAGAGTAATTGAATCGTGGCAGCGGTTTTCGAAGCCATTACAGCTTGCTTTTTTAGACTTTGAAGCCGCGTTGAACTCTCCTCATCGTTATCGATTGCTCAATGCTCTGCGAGCAGATGGAGTCCCGGAAATGTATGTTCGGTTAATCGAGGACATGAACAAAGGAACAACAGCAGCAGTTCGTACACCTGTCGGATTTACGTCAGCTTTCGAGGTGAAAACAGGAGTAAGGCAAGGAGCCGTAGCAGGACCTTTTCTTTTCAACTTCGCCGTTGATGACATCATGCGTAGAGTTGCAGAACAGTTTCCTGCGGATGTGATCCTAACACCATCAGGACGCTCCCTTGTCGACCTGGAGTACGCCGAAGACATTGTGTTATTCGCTGAAAACAACGCAAAACTGCAAAGGATTGTGAACCTTGTTTCGAAGTATGCCGCGGCCTATGGACTTCGTCTTCGTCCCGACAAATGCAAGCAGATGTGGGTCTCTCAGAGGCCTTCAACTGGAGTTTGTGTGGACGGACAACGTATCGAACTGGTGGACGATTTCTGTTATTTGGGCTGTTTGTTGAAGAACGATGGTAGTTATGCAGCGGATATTCGACAACGATGTGCGAAAGCTACGTCTGCATTCAATTCTCTAACCAAGTGTTTGTGGTCTACCACCATCGCGAAGGAAGTCAAGTTGCGCGTCTACCTATCCGCTATTCGCCCTATAATGATGTACGGATCGGAGACGTGGGCAGCACCGAAAACGCAGATGGAAAGGTTGGATTGCACGGAGAGGAAGCTTTTTAGGCGTTTGCTTGGATATTTCTGGCCGCGTGTATGCCATAACGAAAACCTTTACAAGGAAATCGACGCAGTACATCAACGCTTGACACGAGGGAGGTGCCAGCATCTCCTAACGCCATCTCAAGCAGCAATGGAAAGTCGACTTCGACTGCTCGGGAATATACTAAGAAGAACGCCGGATCGTCTCGTACAACACGCTTTAAAAATGCTTCCAAATCCTGTCTGGAAACGGCCACCTGGGCGTAGGCGAAAGTTCTGGACGGATGTGGTTAAAGAGGATTTGAAGTCACTCGGCATCGAAAGACAGTTCAGGCGCGATGTTTCGTTTCGCAGGAAATGGAATAGTGACAGCTGGATGGAATGTGTTCAAATTGTGGCTGAAGACCGTGAAAAATGGACACGGCTGACTACTAGGACGGCACACCTCGGTGAAGATGCGGAATGACCGCGTCAGGCGAAAGCCAGCCGATTAAGTCAAGTAAGTCATGTGGGACAAGGCTTCCAACGCTCAATGAGACTGTCCAGAACTGCGACTGCGGGGCGAAGCTGAACGTGCATAGCGATTGTTTCCTAGTGAAAGAAGGACATAGTGCTGATCAGGGATGTGCAGAATTTTCTGTTTTCCGCTTTCTGTTTTCTGTTTTCTGCCCATTTTTGGCCATTTTTTTCTGTCTTCTGTTTTCTGTGAAAATTGAAAATAGGCAATTGGCAGAAAACAGAAAAACCATGAACCGCGATTAGTAACAGGATTGCTCCTTAGGTCAAAGGCTGGATTCATCGAAGGTAAGCCAATAGATTGAGGGTTAATGCAACCTGGGGGTTCTGCAGTTCTCCCACACCTACCACTTTTACTCGCTATACTGTGATCTATCCTAGCGCTTGTGGCGTGATGGCAGGAGGCGCTGCTGCTCGCAATGCTCGGTCGGATTCAACTCTCGCCTGAGGTCAGCCAAATCTACCATCTCACTGAGGTCCTCATGTTGTTAACAGATCTGTGTGGGGGAGACGAATTCACTGACTGGAAAGTCGGCTCGCCAGCAAGTCACTAAACAGCCCCAACAAGCTTTCAAGACTTAATGAATACGACGATGAATGCGGTGAGCAACCCAATAGAGATTGAAAGGCAGGGTTCTAGATGAAATCGGTTGTTGTCCCATCCCCATGGAATTGTAGATCTGGCCATCACAAAAGTGAAAATAAGAAAAAAATGGAGAAAAAAAGCTCAGGAACAAGTTATTGCTTGGTGTCCCCCCGCCCCCATTTATCGAGATTTGTGTAGAAGCCTGTTCTGTCAACTTTTATTTTGTTCTAACGTTTTTTTCTGAGCATTTTCGGAGACTGCTGACTACACTGACAGCAAAATAAAAGGCGGATAAGCAAGCAATAATGAAAATTTCGTTAATTAAGGGGCCGGCCGAGACCGGTAATTAGCCGTTATATTTTGTTTTCAAGCGATTTTCCGGGTTTTTCCCTTATTTTTACTTTTGTGATGATCAGAGCTACATTCTTGTGACGAGAGCTCAAAAGTTGTTTTATCGCGAACCCTGCATTTGAGGAACCGAGGTCTTATCTTTATTTTATACTGGTTACCATTACCCAGCACCGTTTGCTGCCTTGCAGGAGACCCGCCTCAAGGATAGACCCGTCATCAGCGTCGGAGAGTACACCATCTACTGCGGTAACGCTGACGATAGGAGAGTGGGAGGCTGTGCAATAGCTGTAAGGAAGGATTTCAATGGTATGGTCAAGGAGTTCGGCTCAACGTCGTGTCGGAATGCATTCGTACGACTGCGGGATCACAGAGGATTCAATCTGTGGATAGTGAGTGCTCATGCGCCCACTGAAACCGCCGAAGACAATTCGAAGGATGCGTTTTATGAGGAACTCAATACGTTGCTGGCCAGGATACCTTGTCAACATGCTGTTGTCGTGGGGATTGACGCAAATGCGAAGATGGGACTTGATCAGGAATCCGAAGTACTCGGTAAATGGTTCTACCCAGTGGAGCAAACATCGGACAATGGCTACCGCCTTGTCGACTTTTGTGAACGCAGTGGTCTGATTATTGCATCGACATTCAAGAGGAATCATCGCCGCCATCAGCTTACGTGGCAGGGACCAACCCGGCTATCTCCAGAAGAGCAGCGGAAGCGGAAGATGACAACTTTGAAACTACAGCTTGACTATGTCCTGACGAGGAATATTCCAGTATCGGACATTCGAAGATCTAGAGCTGTGTGGGATGTCGCATTCGATTCGGATCACCATCCTGTTCTGTTGAGCTTCACTGCGAGGATTCATAAGAGGAAGCGAGGGGCTCAGCCTCTCCAGAGGATTGACATGACAAGTCTCAGAGATGAAGAGTGCAGAAGGAATTTCCGACAACGCGTTTCTATTCACATCGGAGTACGGACTAAGAAGAAAGTTTGCGACGCGGATTCTTTTGTCAAATGCATCCAGGACGCTTCGAAAGAGGCATTCCCGGTTGTACAGCCTAAGAAGAAGTTCGCCTACGTCTCAGAAGAAACAACATCTACCTACAACAGAGTATGTGCTCTCCGAACTGCAGGAAACTTCGTGGAAGAGAAGCGTCTGAGGAGGAAGTTGCGTCGGCAGCTTCAAAGTGACCGCGAACGAGAGTGGACGTGTAGAGCTAAGGAGTTCGAGAAGGCTTGGGAGGAGAAGAATCCGAGGAAAGCCTACACGTTGCTGCGACAGTATAGCGGGAAGATGAAGAGATGTTCTCCTGTCTTGAACACTACCAATGGAGTTGCAGTTGGTGATGCGACGCTGCCAATATGGAAGGATTACTTCAGTTCACTACTGAATCGTCCAGCGCCATCAGTACCTGAGCTCCCGCATGTTCAGAGAGCACATTAAGATGTCAGTGAGGAACCGCCGACTGAGTCTGAAGTTTTGGATTGTGTCCGGAAAATGAAGAATGGAAAGGCAGGTGGAGATGACAACATCACTGCTGAAATGCTGAAAGCTCTTCCTCCGTCTGGGATTCGTGAAATGACCAACACCATATGGATGAGCGAAAGGATACCCGATTCGTGGAGACATGCGATCATCGTACCTCTTCACAAGAAGCTATCCGTCACGGATCCTAAGAACTACAGAGGAATCTCTCTACTTCGTGTCATGTACAAGGTTTTAGAACGTATCATTCTCGAGCGACTTATCAAACATCGTGGGGACGACCAGAGATGAGCAAGCCGGTTTTCGACCTGGAAGATCGACCATCGACCAAGTGTTCGTCGTGAGAAGAGTAATTGAATCGTGGCAGCGGTTTTCGGAGCCATTACAGCTTGCTTTTTTAGACTTTGAAGCCGCGTTCAACTCTCCTCATCGTTATCGATTGCTCAATGCTCTGCGAGCAGATGGAGTCCCGGAAATGTATGTTCGGTTAATCGAGGACATGAACAAAGGAACAACAGCAGCAGTTCGTACACCTGTCGGATTTACGTCAGCTTTCGAGGTGAAAACAGGAGTAAGGCAAGGAGCCGTAGCAGGACCTTTTCTTTTCAACTTCGCCGTTGATGACATCATGCGTAGAGTTGCAGAACAGTTTCCTGCGGATGTGATCCTAACACCATCAGGACGCTCCCTTGTCGACCTGGAGTACGCCGAAGACATTGTGTTATTCGCTGAAAACAACGCAAAACTGCAGAGGATTGTGAACCTCGTTTCGAAGTATGCCGCGGCCTATGGACTTCGTCTTCGTCCCGACAAATGCAAGCAGATGTGGGTCTCTCAGAGGCCTTCAACTGGAGTTTGTGTGGACGGACAACGTATCGAACTGGTGGACGATTTCTGTTATTTGGGCTGTTTGCTGAAGAACGATGGTAGTTATGCAGCGGATATTCGACAACGATGTGCGAAAGCTACGTCTGCATTCAATTCTCTAACCAAGTGTTTGTGGTCTACCACCATCGCGAAGGAAGTCAAGTTGCGCGTCTACCTATCCGCTATTCGCCCTATAATGATGTACGGATCGGAGACGTGGGCAGCACCGAAAACGCAGATGGAAAGGTTGGATTGCACGGAGAGGAAGCTTTTTAGGCGTTTGCTTGGATATTTCTGGCCGCGTGTATGCCATAACGAAAACCTTTACAAGGAAATCGACGCAGTACATCAACGCTTGACACGAGGGAGGTGCCAGCATCTCCTAACGCCATCTCAAGCAGCAATGGAAAGTCGACTTCGACTGCTCGGGCATATACTAAGAAGAACGCCGGATCGTCTCGTACAACACGCTTTAAAAATGCTTCCAAATCCTGTCTGGAAGCGGCCACCTGGGCGTAGGCGAAAGTTCTGGACGGATGTGGTTAAAGAGGATTCAAAGTCACTCGGCATCGAAAGACAGTTCAGGCGCGATGTTTCGTTTCGCAGGAAATGGAATAGTGACAGCTGGATGGAATGTGTTCAAATTGTGGCTGAAGACCGTGAAAAATGGACACGGCTGACTACTAGGACGGCACACCTCGGTGAAGATGCGGAATGACCGCGTCAGGCGAAAGCCAGCCGATTAAGTCAAGTAAGTCATGTGGGACAAGGCTTCCAGCGCTCAATGAGACTGTCCAGAACTGCGACTGCGGGGCGAAGCTGAACGTGCATAGCGATTGTTTCCTAGTGAGTGAAGGACATAGTGCTGATCAGGGATGTGCAGAATTTTCTGTTTTCCGCTTTCTGTTTTCTGTTTTCTGCCCATTTTTGGCCATTTTTTTCTGTCTTCTGTTTTCTGTGAAAATTGAAAATAGGCAATTGGCAGAAAACAGAAAAACCATGAACCGCGATTAGTAACAGGATTGCTCCTTAGGTCAAAGGCTGGATTCATCGAAGGTAAGCCAATAGATTGAGGGTTAATGCAACCTGGGGGTTCTGCAGTTCTCCCACACCTACCACTTTTACTCGCTATACTGTGATCTATCCTAGCGCTTGTGGCGTGATGGCAGGAGGCGCTGCTGCTCGCAATGCTCGGTCGGATTCAACTCTCGCCTGAGGTCAGCCAAATCTACCATCTCACTGAGGTCCTCATGTTGTTAACAGATCTGTGTGGGGGAGACGAATTCACTGACTGGAAAGTCGGCTCGCCAGCAAGTCACTAAACAGCCCCAACAAGCTTTCAAGACTTAATGAATACGACGATGAATGCGGTGAGCAACCCAATAGAGATTGAAAGGCAGGGGTCTAGATGAAATCGGTTGTTGTCCCATCCCCATGGAATTGTAGACCTGGGCGTCACAAAAGTGAAAATAAGAAAAAAAATGGAGAAAAAAGGCTCAGGAACAAGTTATTGCTTGGTGTCCCCCCGCCCCCATTTATCGAGATTTGTGTAGAAGCCTGTTCTGTCAACTTTTATTTTGTTCTAACGTTTTTTTCTGAGCATTTTCGGAGACTGCTGACTACACTGACAGCAAAATAAAAGGCGGATAAGCAAGCAATAATGAAAATTTCGTTAATTAAGGGGCCGGCCGAGACCGGTAATTAGCCGTTATATTTTGTTTTCAAGCGATTTTCCGGGTTTTTCCCTTATTTTTACTTTTGTGATGATCAGAGCTACATTCTTGTGACGAGCTCAAAAGTTGTTTTATCGCGAACCCTGCATTTGAGGAACCGAGGTCTTATCTTTATTTTATACTGGTTACCATTACCCAGCACCGTTTGCTGCCTTGCAGGAGACCCGCCTCAAGGATAGACCCGTCATCAGCGTGGGAGAGTACACCATCTACTGCGGTAACGCTGACGATAGGAGAGTGGGAGGCTGTGCAATAGCTGTAAGGAAGGATTTCATTGGTACGGTCAAGGAGTTCGGCTCAACGTCGTGCCGGAATGCATTCGTACGACTGCGGGATCACAGAGGATTCAATCTGTGGATAGTCAGTGCTCATGCGCCCACTGAAACCGCCGAAGGCAATTCGAAGGATGCGTTTTATGAGGAACTCATTACGTTGCTGGCCAGGATACCTTGTCAACATGCTGTCCTCGTGGGGATTGACGCAAATGCGAAGATGGGGCTTGATCAGGAATCCGAAGTACTCGGTAAATGGTTCTACCCAGTGGAGCAAACATCGGACAATGGCTACCGCCTTGTCGACTTGTGTGAACGGAGTGGTCTGATTATTGCATCGACATTCAAGAGGAATCATCGCCGCCATCAGCTTACGTGGCAGGGACCAACCCAGCTATCTCCAGAAGAGCAGCGGAAGCGGAAGATGACATTTTTGCAACTACAGCTTGACTATGTCCTGACGAGGAATATTCCAGTATCGGACATTCGAAGATCTAGAGCTGTGTGGGATGTCGCATTCGATTCGGATCACCGTCCTGTTCTGTTGAACTTCACTGCGAGGATTCATAAGAGGAAGCGAGGGGCTCAGCCTCTCCAGAGGATTGACATGACAAGTCTCAGAGATGAAGAGTGCAGAAGGAATTTTCGACAACGCGTTTCTATTCACATCGGAGTACCGACTAAGAAGAAACTTTGCGACGCGGATTCTTTTGTCAAGTGCATCCAGGACGCTTCGAAAGAGGCACTCCCGGTTGTACAGCCTAAGAAGAAGTTCGCCTACGTCTCAGAAGAAACAACATCTACCTACAACAGAGTATGTGCTCTCCGAACTGCAGGAAACTTCGTGGAAGAGAAGCGTCTGAGGAGGAAGGTGCGTCGGCAGCTTCGAAGTGACCGCGAGCGAGAGTGGACGTGTAGAGCTAAGGAGTTCGAGAAGGCTTAGGAGGAGAAGAATCCGAGGAAAGCCTACACGTTGCTGCGACAGTATAGCGGGAAGATGAAGAGATGTTCTCCTGTCTTGAACACTACCAATGAAGTTGCAGTTGGTGATGCGACGCTTCCAAAATGGAAGGATTACTTCAGTTCACTACTGAATCGTCCAGCGCCATCAGTACCTGAGCTCCCGCATGTTCAGAGAGCACATTACGATGTCAGTGATGAACCGCCGACTGAGTCTGAAGTTTCGAATTGTGAAAATGAAGAATACAAAGGCGGGTGGAGATGAAAACATCACTGCTGGAATGCTGAAAGCTCTTCCTTCGTATGGGATTCGTGAAATGACCAACACCATCCGTGCTATATGGATGAACGAAAGGATACCCGATTCGTGGAGACATGCGATCATCGTACCTCTTCACAAGAAGCTATCCGTCACGGATCCTAAGAACTACAGAGGAATTTCTCTACTTCGTGTCATGTACAAGGTTCTAGAACGTATCATTCTCGAGCGACTTATCAAACATCGTGAAGGAACGACCAGAGATGAGCAAGCCGGTTTTCGACCTGAAAGATCGACCATCGGCCAAGTGTTCGTCGTGAGAAGAGTAAATGAATCGTGGCAGCGGTATTCGAAGCCATTACAGCTTGTTTTTTTAGACTTTGAAGCCGCGTTCGACTCTCGATGGAGTCCCGGAAAAGTATGTTCGGTTAATCAAGGACATGAACAAGGGAACAACAGCAGCAGTTCGTACACCTGTCGGATTTACGTCAGCTTTCGAGGTGAAAACAGGAGTAAGGCAAGGAGCCGTTGCAGGACCTTTTCTTTTCAACTTCGCCGTTGATGACATCATGTGTAGAGTTGCAGAAAAGTTTCCTGCGGATGTGATCCTAACACCATCAGGACGCTCCCTTGTCGACCGACGACATCCTGTTATTCGCTGAAAACAACGCAACACTGCAAAGGATTGTGAACCTCGTTTCGAAGTATGCCGCAGCCTATGGACTTCGTCTTCGTCCCGAAAATGCAAGCAGATGTGGGTCTCTCAGAGGCCTTCAACGGGAGTTTGTGTGGACGGACAACGTATCGAACTGGTGGACGATTTCTGTTATTTGGGCTGTTTGCTGAAGAACGATGGTAGTTATGCAGCGGATATTACACAACGATGTGCGAAAGCTACGTCTGCATTCAATTCTCTAACCAAGTGTTTGTGGTCTACCACCATCGCAAAGGAAGTCAAGTTGCGCGTCTACCTATCCGCTATTCGCCCTATCATGATGTACGGATCGGAGACGTGGGCAGCACCGAAGACGCAGATGGAAAGGCTGGATTGCACGGAGAGGAAGCTTTTTAGGCGTTTGCTTGGATATTTCTGGCCGCGTGTATGCTATAACGAAGACCTTTACAAGGAAATCGACGCAGTACATCAACGCTTGACACGAGGGAGGTGCCAGCATCTTCTAACGCCATCTCAAGCAGCAATGAAAAGTCGACTTCGACTTTTCGGGCATATACTAAGTAAAACGCCGGATCGTCTCGTACAACACGCTTCAAGAATGCTTCCAAATCCTGTCTGGAAACGGCCACTTGGGCGTAGTCGAAAGTTCTGGACGGATGTGGTTAAAGGCAGTGTTCACGACAAAAACCATGTCCGATTTTTTGATGGAGATCTTCAGCTGCGGGGCCTAGGGCAACCCTAACGTTGGAAAAACTAAGAAAAATGAGCTCGGAACGGTCCCCTACGGCCCCAAAGTTGGACACCCGTCAGCTCGTCACACCCAGATGCACTTTCCACGCCCACCGACGTGAATAAATGAATGCTCGAGATTGTGAGATGAGCGAAGGTTTCCGATCAATAGCCCCGTTCTTCTCTTTATTCCCAACATCTCTCTTTACTCAGGTCAGCTCGCATACATCGGGTGAAAATGACGGAAGTTACAAGCCTCGGACAACTCGTCCACCATGCTTCCTTAGCTCAATTTTTGAGGGACCATAACTCCGTTCCCAGAAGGTCTTGTACGATTCCAAAAACATCATCGGAATCAGCATGGGACCGTCTTCAAAATAGGCAAGAAAGCAGAAAAGTGATTTTTATCGTGAACATTGCCTTTAAAGAGGATTTGAAGTCACTTGGCATCGAAAGACAGTTCAGGCGCGATGTTTCGTTTCGCAGGAAATGGAATAGTGGCAGCTGGATGGAATGAGCTCAAATTGTGGCTGAAGACCGTGAAAAATGGACACGGCTGACTCTTAGGACGGCACACCTCGGTGAAGATGCGGAATGACCGCGTCAGGCGAAAGCCAACCGATTGAGTCAAAGTCACCATTACCCAGAGATTTACCGTTAATCCCTCGGAAGGTATGCAATGCAGTTAAATGACGCGAAAACTATAATGGTATTGTATACTGACACTGGTCCGAGTATAACAACTTCCATAAGTGGGCACAGACCAAGAGTATTTCAGAGCCACCGCTTTAGTGGAACGGGGATAAGTTGGGCTCCAACTGTACCATACACGCAACTTCTGAGTGCGTATTTTAACTCATTGCAACGCAGGACGGTACAGAATTTAAAAAAGGTAAAGCGCGACGAAATCGATGGTGAGGCTATAAAGCAGATGATAAAACTCCCAGAGAGGTACGAGCGACCCCACCACGGTGGAGCGAACGGCGCGTCAGGTCATTTATACTCGAACGGCTCAGTCGCGCGTTACGCGCTTGACTTTCGGCGCTGAGGAGTAGTACGCTGCTCAAATCAGCAGTTATCCCAAAATCAGTGTAAAAATATGTAAACTAGGGAAGGGTAAACTCGTTGTCATTGTGTCTACGTAATTCTTACACATACATATTGAGCTTCTGAGCAATCTGGCTGCTATTGTCTGGGAAAAGAAAGATTAGAGAGAAAATTGTCGTCCCCGCGCTGATAATCTGCGTTTTTTTGGGTGTCTGTACTTCTCACTCTGATCAATATTTGGGTTTTGAAAATTGTGCTAAAAACATTTGTAACCTGCAAATGTATGAAAGTTTATTGCTGTGGAAAAAACTTATCTGAACACTTTCTATTGATTTTTAAAAATTTTCTGTTTTCTGTTTCCTGTTTTCTGTTTTCTGCCAATTTTTGAAGATTTGTTTCTGTTTTCTGTCAAACTGGGTTTTCTGTTTTCTGTTTTCTGTTTCCACAACAATTTTTTCCGCACATCCCTGGTGCTGATTCTGGCCGAGAGTAGAGAGCGGAGTAGAGTCCCGTTGGGGTGCCTCGCCCGCCTTTTATAGAGAACAGAGGCGGGACCGCAGTCTAAGCCTGTGTAACTGCGGTGTAGCTGGTTCTGAAAATATCGTGGAACTGATGACAGTTCACGACCCTCCTGAGACCAAGAGTCTTACTTTTGCATGACTTGGAGGCCACCCACCAGCATGAATGAATATTTATACAAACTTCCTGCTGGATGGATAACTGTACAAATCTTCATTGCAAGTTCTAAGATGAAGAATCAGTATTTTAACGTTCAAACAGTTTCCATACTTAACGTTTCTATCGCAGAATTTTTGAAAAAAATTGCAGACAACATTAATTAATATACATCAATATGATATGATATGAACAACAATACCACAACACATGAAATTATATAACGACCGAAAAAAATAGGATACTGATTTGAATCTCTTGCTGGGAGTAAATTATCCACCCACTTTCTCGCCGCCGACCAATCACATCAGCCTTCGCTGCTCCTGTGATAGGTCAACGGCTGAAAAATGGGCGGGTAACTCCCTCCCAGCAAGAGATCTAGATTAGAGCCAAATATAATTGTGATTTACTCGTTGTGTAGTTGAAGCGGCATGAACGCGTCGATTTGTGACTTTGTACAGGTGATGCGACATGAAGACTTTGATCCATTTCAGCCATTTTCAAATTTACAAACGTTTTGCATAACCAGATGTTCGAGTTTTCAGTTTTCGTCTTCAAACAGTTATTGCATGGTTGCGAACAACGTGCTTTATGTTCGAATCAAACTAACTGACTTCTTTCCAGATAATACCAAGTTTCCAATTTCACAGTCACTTCTTTTCGATTTCGACCATAGTTTCTAGGGTAAATTCTGGTTTCCCTTTCTAGTTAAATAATTTTCCTTGCAGTCTTGCAGTTGCTACTTTCAAATAGTTAGAAACCATGACAATACACATGGAGGTGAAGAGTGAAGAATTAAGATCCCAGTTTAGTTGAAGTTTCAATCCACATTTTCGTGCTCACTTTCGAATGCATTTCCTTCAGGACCTGTTCCAATTGCGTAAATAAGCTCATTAGTTTAAAGGTCGCACATTTTCATTTTGCTAATAATTGAAAAATGAAGTTCAACTCAATTTTCCGTTATTGAACTGTTATTTTTTTTTGTAAAGTGGTGAAAACCTGTGTTGTGTTGTTGTTCTATCAGAACGACCATCGCTGCTATACACACTTCCTACTCCGCCAACGCGTAGCTAGATGCCTCACACGGAAACCAGAGATGCCCAGGATTTGGGAGGCATCAAGTCTGATTTTGACATTTTTTACGTAAGTTACGGAAAGTTTAGCCTCAGTTGGTGAAAGTTTAGCTACAGCGCCCGCATATTCTACGTAAATTCTCGCTACAGCACCCGCATATTCTATGCTTATTGTCGTTGCATCACTCGGTCGATCGACCCACCAAGTCTTGATCGGTACTAGAAGGGCGATCTCCGCTACGATCGGGCGCATCGCCGTTTCTTCCCCACAGCCTGCAGCATCCCAGCGGCCAAAATTATCCTTCTTCCAGAGAGCGACACGGGGTCACCGTTCACGACCACCCACAGAGTGTCAAAATATCCGTGGGTGGACTGGGTCAACACTGTTCGAACCGCATTCCTGGGTTCCGTGTAGCCAACGCGTGTTTGAGATGGCATTTCAACACAGGCTGTCGCTAAACCCGTAGATTCTCGCTACAAAACTATAGCGTGAATATACGAGTTTAGCGTCAGAGAGATCAATGTTTCAAATTTAGCCTTCATTTTACGTAGAATACGCGCAAAATTTGCACCCTTGTAGCCTCGTCACAAGAATATGCGGGTTTTAGCTATCGTAGGCAAAATCCGTAGTTTACCGCTACATGGAATGGGGTGGTGTTCCAGGCCGCGCCCTCAGAGGCATCTAGCTACGCGTTGGCAGAGTACCTTCAGAGGGAGTGCTGCATGCCGCGACAAGCGAATTTCCAGACAACATTAATTAATAATGCAACAAAAGCAATCGCTAGTACGCATCATCAGTCCCGCCCTCAGGCTAATTCTGTCTAGTCTCTCCGAGCCATGGTGAACTCTGTTTCATATGACTTCATCGTGGAGCGTAAAGTAGTAGGAATTGTAGAGATGAAATATTGAAATGTGAAAGAATGAGAAAGTGGTACTGTAAAGGCAATCAAACTCTTCAATATTAGTAGTGTATAGAGTAGTGACAGGGCTCTAATCAACCGTCACATAGTGTTTTCCCATTGGTTTATAAATATAAAATACAATATGCTGTCTGTGGAAGCTAAAACCACCAAAGCTCATATCGAACCGTGATGCAGTTCGCGCAGGTGTCAAATATGTTGTTTACGTTTAGTTATCGACGGACTATAACTTTCGTAGAACAGTCTAGTTATAGGCTAGTGCATTGTTCGACCGTAAGCTTGAATAATCCTGATTGCGGAAAAAAGTTCAACTCTTGAAAAGTATGACCAATCGGTAGGTCATATGTACGGTCCGAAGTGACAGCCAGCGTTTTACCCAATTCTCAACGGGTTGTGAGAGCGGGTCGTGAAAGTTTGAGCCCCGATTCGAAAATTTTGGGTGGGATCGTGAGACATTTTGCCCAAGAACGAAAGTTAGGCAAGGATATCGTAAAAATCTTTGAAAATCAGCAGGAGGAAATTGTAGCTTCAGTGAGGCGACCTCATATTTGTTTTCAAGGTCTCCAAATATTTTTTTCGAACAAAGTCGCTACTCATATTCTTAGCATTCAATTCGATTTCAGTGTGGTGTTAGAGCTCCACGATGTAATTGCGCGCTCTACGGCTATTGCTGCTTCTACTGTTGCAGTGCATATCAACGGCCCTTTTCCCTTTAGGAATGTCTGTGGAGTGACAATTGTCAATCTATATTGCAGAGGCTATGAGTTAATAGCAAATACATCAGCAAATCTCTCCATTCCGTTAGTCACAGTTCATAATCCCTGAGACCAGTGACGCGAAGTAGTGTTAATCATTCATAGCGATCAACGGTGGACATGGCTCCCCGAGAAAGCGAGTTCGTCTCATTTTAGCATGGAACCGAATCACCGTATTTGAGTACATTGACACAGCTTTGATCTAAAAATATCTCGAAAAAGTTGAATTATTCGTATCGGAAAAGTCAATTTTCGAATCGTTCGTTTACTCGACTAATCGAAAAAGTCATTTAGTCGAATTATTCGTTTGTTCAACTATTCTAAAATGTCAGTTATTCGAACGATTAGTTCAGTCAGCTAATCGAAAAAATCAATTAATTGTTTATTCAAATATTCGTAAATTTTTATTCCTTTCTCAGATAAAAACAGCCCACTTCCCGCCGGCGAAGTCGGGGTAGTCGACTTCGCTCGGCCCCAATTTTGTGGGCGTGGCACAGCGCCCCACTTCCCGCGGAGAGAGAGGTTTTCCAGTCTTCCCGCGGAGTGTCGGCGGGCAGTCGGCTATTCCTGGGGGTCATCGAACACTCAGTCATCGATTCCCCTCTTTGACATCATCATTGCACCACCCACTAGAGTGGAGCCAATGAACGATTGATGAGCAGAGAACGCTGCATTGAGACTCTCTCCAAAACCCGCCCTGTGTGCGACGCTGGCATTGGGCAGGTGACTCATTGTCGGTTGATGGCATCTGCGGATGAAAAGACTGCAAGTGAGTGTAGTAAGCAACCCTGTGTAAGCTTACTCCCTTGTCAGAAGCAGCTCAAGATGAAGAGCCCAGAAGGGGATTTCTGAAATTTTGTTCCAACAGACCTTTATCTAAAGGGTGATTTTCGAAAGTGCCGCGAACTGCTTTTGGATTGTCTTCTGTCAGTCATCAGATTAGCCGTAAGGCGATAGCAGAAGGGCCGCAGAGTGCTTGTTCAACGTGTACGGTCAGTAAACGAAACGGCGCTGCCGACTGCTCGCAACCGACCTATTGGCCTTCCGCAGGAGGGGTTACGGGACGTCGGCTAATGGTACTGCGGGAAGTGTGCTGTCTGTATCTGAGTTTGATTACTCCGATGTACACACACATGCTTACCACATCGATTTACAGTCGGCATGGATCCTAGGGATACTTTGCCTTCCTCATTGAAGACTGGCTCCAACTCGGTGCACCTTTGTCATAGTATATGACACTGAGTTTGTAGTATAGGACACCACCCTTCTATAGGGAACGCAAACTATCAGTAGGATCCATGCGGACTATAGGCCCCTCAGATTATATCCCTTTCCATTTGAAGCAAGATGCAGCATTTCGAGTAAATTTTTTTTTGGTTTGCGCAAATGTTGGCATGGTTAGACCAAAGATAAAGTGTGTTGTTAACGAATTCGCGCGATGAAAACATGTAATTTCGAGGAAAGTTGAGAAGCCTTAATACACTACTCTGTTGGAGATGAGGTTTCGTGATGGCCGCTTATATCTCGCTTATTTGGAAAAATTGAGATCTCGCCCTTGACACGTGTTATACAGGAAAGCTCTACTACACAAGTCAATAAAAATCACAAAATTCATACCTGAGGGTGTACTGTGTCTTTAAACCCTCAAAATTTATTCATACCCCCTACAGATGTTCTTATGCAACCTAAGGGCGAGTTATCGAAAGAGAGTTTGATCGATCAGTTGTATGGTTGGAGTAAGTGCGAGCGGATAAAATCGATATCGATTTAGAGGTCACGGCTTCGTAGCGATCTAGCTGATCAGACTCAAACGCCACAAACAATGTTTCTCAGAGTTTTTTTTTCGTCGAAGAACTACGTCGCTGGGTTAATGTAGCTGGATACCATGTTGCGACTGTAACCTACACTAATAATTTCTGGTGCTGAAAAAGGACCCAATATTGGTGCTCAGCGACCCAAATAACTGACCATGACAACGCGTGTGTCGGTTTTTTTTGACGTCTGCAGACCCATCCATGGAAGTTCCTGAATTTCACTATGGAGGCCCAGATGTCTATTCTTTGCCTTAGCTAAGTCCAGAGGGTTATTTAGAGTGTGAACTTGGAAAACAAATTTTCAGTATCTCGAAAGATGCATGGAGGTCTACAGTTATGCTGTAATTTAGCTAAGAGTGTCTGCTGAAAACACAAGTGTTTATGTTTACACAAGGTGCTGAGTTGATCGCCGAACGCTTGGCTCCGAAGCCAAGTGTTGTTCTTATATGTGGCGAAAGTCATAATTCTCATTAGATACGCCTTACTGTGTGATGGCGCAAACTCGGTGCGCCTATGTTTTAACATGGGTGCCCCAAATATGAGCCAACACATTGCATGGAACGCAAAGTATTAGTGTGATACGTACCGACTGTACCAAATCGCGACGAGGAATGGAGCCGTTTTGTCAAAGCTATCAGCTCAGTTCCATTACATAGTACAATGTCGCGCCGGTCGCATTATGTACATAGTGGTAGGTTGTCTGCTGTTGTTAGACCTCCCTCTTTTTTGGAAACAAACTATCTGACTTATGTCGAAAAATCAAAGCTTCTAAACAGATGCGATGCAAAATTCCGGCTCCCGCGCATTCGAGTGCGGAGTGCATGCGGACCCTTTGTATTTCAGATCTAAAACGTTGAGAAAAAGTGTACACACATCGATAAGTCAAGGAGAAGAAGGTTCTCCAGCATCACCAGCACACGTGGGTGAAGGTAGTCGAGAAACAGATAACACAAGGGGAAGGGGTTGAGGAGCGCAAAAGTGCGGAAATCCGTTTTAAAGGCAGTGTCCACGATAAAAATCGCTTTCCTGTTTTTCAGCCAGCCCGTATGCGAGCTGACCTGAGTAAAGAGAGAAGTTGAGAATGAAGGGAAGAACTGGGCTAATTATTGGAAATCATCGCTAATATCACGATCTTGAGCATTCATTTGTGCACGACGGTGGGCGGGCCATGCGCTTTTGGGGCTTGCCTTGCGCTCGAAGTGGCGACTTCGGGCCCTTCTGGAGCTTTTCCTGCCTCGTTTTCATGCGTTCTTTCGACGTTAACGTTACAGTGTGCCCCTTCACTACCCATTCCTAGTGGAAACTAAAACACATTTTCATCGTGAACACTGCCTTTAAGGACGACGCAACCCTCGCCGAAATTTTGAGGCACATTCACGAAGGATAGCAAAGCAATTCGCGTCGATTCCAGGGAGGTATGGACGATGAGGGAAAGGTTTAAAACGTCTTCAGGATGCGGTTTGGTTTCAGAAGTACTCGAATATTAAGGACGCACACATATTAATTATTCTTCAGAAATCAAACAATCCTATTTAGAGAACATTGTGTCAGAGAATGAACTTGATTGCCCCAAGAGGAGCGAGGATATTTCAAAAAGGCTATGTCAATAGATTTTTGTCCTCTACTGTAGCTCATGTGTGCAACCAACAATCGAAGCGCTATAACTCTGAACAAAGTTTGAAGAATGTGCTTCACCCAAATTTGGTACAGTTGCATTGTTGGAGCACGATTAAAAAGTCCGCTCCCAGACTTAGCAAAGATTGCGGCGCAGGCCAGAAGATAAATAAATACCGTAGCGACCGTCTTCAGCTTATGACGTTCTGGAACAAGCAGCTAAGGACGCTAAAAGACGTTTTCCTAAAACAGGCCTTGAGGTACTAAGAACACAATCTTCTTTCACAGATTTGTTAAACTTTTAAGGACTTTCAATTGTGAAATTATTATCGAAAATTTCGTGTCAAAAGATGAGCTTTATAGCCTCAAGGAGAGCAAAGATATTTATGAAAAAGGCGATGTCAACAGATTTTTTCCACTTCCGTATTAGAGGTAATCAGGCCAGTAACTCCGGCTGAGGGTGCAGGCAACACCGGCTGACTAAACATTGTACCCGGGCGAGCCGCGGTATTCACTGCCCCCTCAGCCGTCAAATGATGGAGCGCTCAGCCGGCAACTGGTGGCCCCCTCACACCGCTTTAACTGCCCCCTCATCCGGTAAATGGCTGCTCCTCAGCCCGTATTCACTGCCCCCTCAGCCGGTAAAAGGAGGTCCGCTCTACCGGTATTAGTTGCTTACTAAGTGAATGATATCGATCTGCAAGTGTAGATAAAGCCTCCAGTAGGCTCTTCCTATTCCCCAGCAAGTTCGAGGCTTGCGTTTCATTTCTGAAGCGGCAAACCTTACCTTGCTTCAAAAATCAAGAACTGGCCCGCTGTCACGTCCCCACGGTCACAACGAACAGTAAGGGGTGAGGGGTCGATGATCCAAATCGTGTGGATGACCACCCGTTCGAATGCCAACACCCGAATCAGCTCGAAGCCCATTTCGCCAGCGCCGTACATGAGCCTGGCTCGTTTTAGTGTCTGCTCGATCTGCCGGTGATATGCTCCGCCATTTATTAATGTCTGCCCGCTCAGCCCGTAAAGCCATGCCCCTCAGCCGGTGAAACGCATGCCCGCCCGCTCAGCCGTCAAGACGCTCCGCCCCCAGAATAAGCCTGCCCGCTCAGCCGGCGACCCTACTTCTCCGCCCGCTCAGCCGGTGTTATTATCTGAGCAGCTCGCATAGATCGGCTGCAGAATATGGAAGTTACAAGTCTCGGACAACTCGTCCACCATGTTTCCTTAGCTTAATATTTGGGGGACCATAACTTGGAATCAGCATGGGGCCCTTTTCAAGATAGGCAAAAAACAGAAAAATGATTTTCATCGTGAACACTGCCTTTGAAGGCAGTGATCGCGATAACCTTTGATTCTGAGAATAATCGCTAAATCGATTACTTGGCCTCCGGATACAACTGTAATGACGAAGAATTTGATAAAAGCGCACCAGAAGTTCAAGAAATCCTCTACTCTCATTCCGCCTCTTTACTCTCACTGGAACTGTTCGTTGTGACAATCAAATCCTTTGTGGACCCGTCCTTTGCAATTCTTGACTCTCTACTGCTCCGCTCTTTCCTTAGGACCCTAGCTAATCCTGCTTTGCTTAAAAAATTCCTCTATTCTCGAGTGACCCAATTTTCCACCGGGGACAACCACCATGAACATGTTCATCCAACCGGACAACTAGTCCATGCTACAGAATAATGTCACTGAAATACGAAGTTTTAATGTGTTTCTAGCTGTTTCTGCGTGATTTTGGTATAACTTGGAGGCCAATTCATCCTTTTTTGTGAAAAGCTCGGGAACGAAAACCATCGTAAACACTGTCTTTACCCAACGGGAATCCCCCAACCCTCGAGCGAGTACAACAATAAACACAATCACAATGCAGTCAAGATAAAATTGCGATATAAACGCTTATTTTGATTCACTCGGACACGACTAGAACGAATAATTTATTAGGAATGAATAGAAAGGATAATAGATGAGCGATAGGAAATTTCCCACTTCAACAGTATGGGAGTATAAAAAAAAGGACGGGAGAG
The DNA here is from genome assembly GCA_029168955.1 of Aplectana chamaeleonis. Taxonomy (NCBI): domain Eukaryota; kingdom Metazoa; phylum Nematoda; class Chromadorea; order Rhabditida; family Cosmocercidae; genus Aplectana; species Aplectana chamaeleonis. Next base: position 2,940,585 of record JAPDOI010000004.1, on the reverse strand, counting down.
GTAGGGGCCACCAGGCGGTGGGTACAAGGGAATCAAAAACTGTTTCGCCACCCCTCTCTACCTCCTACATGAAAAATCCCTTTCGCGCCGGCTGGCTTTCATGGCGCGAATACATTAATTTGAATCGGATCACCCTGCTGAGCACCCAATAATCGCGATCGCCCGATTGCCATGTCACCACCGGCGGCTTGGTTCGTTTTCACCTTTACTTTTCATTAACTTTACCTCGCGTTAACCTTTCGCCTACAGTGTGCAAAACATGAATATCGAACGGGTGGGCTGCAGATAGAGCCATGTTTTGCGCAACCATGTTTTTTCAACGGAACTTGCGTCCACGTTTGTTTTTGCAAAACTTTTTGCGCGCAACGTTGGAGAAGCTTGCGCGCAACGAGCTGAGTCTGAGAAACAAGCTCGCCGAAGTGGAGCGCAAGGTGTTTGAAAATTTTTTACGGTATAGGTGGGACACGGACGATCAGCCAAGCCTAACGGAGTTTCACACTGACTTTTAAAGGCAGATCAACTCTGCCCGAATGTGATTCCGTTACACATTAAAGAAAGATTTCACCAAGTTGTATACTGTTGTTCTTCTCATTCATTCAAGGCCGATGTTGTCGCCGAAGAGGAAGGAGCAGGCGAGGCGGCAACAATCGAGCCACCAGAGGGTGAAGATTCTGTTGCGAAGCGGGTGTTTCAGAAGAAGTGTCGTCATCATCCGCTAATATCCCATCACTTCCTTCTGTCGCCATCACGTATTTCTTTATCTAGGTTTTCATCCACAAATTGCTCCACAGTAATTGTAGCAAGGTTGTAATTAAGTATAAACCAGACGTCTTGAGTAGAGATGTGCGGGGATTTCTTCAATTTTTCAACAGTGTCATGTGAACGTGGAAAGCGACGGCAGACGGGAAATTGCCAGCATGATGTGTTGCTATTCATCGTGTTCACACCCTCTTCTAGCTTCGCCGAAACGTGAAGGAAAGACATTTCCGTACATCCCTGGTTGTGAAACACGTTATTGCACCACACTGCTGGAGTTTTTCTGGAATCCAATCATTCTTTCCGGATATGCAAGTAGTGCAGGTTAGAACGAGTGCCTTTCTTTCACGCCAACTATTATACCTCGCGTGACCTATTGATGCCGTCCAATTTCACTGTTTTTATCACTTGTTTTGTTGATGTGGAGGCGCAGTGTCATCGTGGATGGTCTGTCTGAATCTGATCCCCACCGCTCCCCCCAAGTGATGTAAAAAATGTACTGAAAGTGAACTGCTCAGCTCATAATTGACGTGACCCGATGACCCATGACAGAGCCGTTGTCACCGTCGAACTGTTTTGTATATAACTTTCTGCTCTTTTTGAGAATAAAATGTTCAAAAAGCATTAGGATTACCCTCAGGATGTGATCATGCAATCATCTTGTCGCAATAATCCTGCCTCATTCTGCAGTCACTGCATTCCCAGCAGGGATGTGCGGAATTTGCTGTTCTCTGTTTTCTGCCCATTTTCGGTCATTTTTTTCTAGTTTCTATTTTCTGTAAAAATGGGCGAAAATTGGACAGAAAACAGAAAGAAACGTGAATCGCGATTTGTATCAGGATTCATCTAGGCTCTTTGCAGTTCCCCCACTCTAGACACTTTTATCTCGCTGTTGTGGTGATCCACTACGGCGCATGTGGCGTGGTCCCTGTTCACCGTCGGATTCGATCCTGGTCGAGGTAAAGCATACCATCTATCTGTTCGGAGTCCTTTAATTGGTAAAAAATTCACATAGGCAGATGAAGGCACTGATTGGGAAGTCGGCAGGACCCCCGCAAGCCACTAAGTAGGCGCGAGAACAATTCAAGTCTCTACGAATACGAAGTCGAATGCGCTACGCATCCCAATACGGATTCAGGAAGCCGAGTCCTTGTCTTCATCTTATAGTGGATACCCTTACCCCGAGGTTTACCGATGAAGAATTCCTCAGATGGTACGCGACGCAGTCAAATGACGCGAAAACTGCAATGTTACCGTAGACAAACAATAATAAGCCATTAATACTACTTAACGCCCACTATCCATACCCGCACCGGCGCGTCGCTTGGGTATGAATAATTTCTACACGTGCCCAGAGACTGTGAGTTCTCCAGAGTGCCCGCTTTGGTGGAGAAGGGTAATGTTAGCCCCAAATGTGCCATGCGCGCAAACTTTGAATACGTGTCACAACGTATTGCAAAACAGATTGTACAGAAATCAGCTAAGATGAAGCGCCAAGAAATTGATGGTGGGGCTATGAGGGATTTCTGCCACAGAGGTACGAGAGGCTCTCAACGATGGAGCGAACGGCGCGCTAGGACATTTATACTCTAACGGCATAGCGGCGCGGAACGGGTGCGACTTGCATCTACGTACTCCTTGCACAGACATATTGAGCTCTTCATAGAGTTATAAAGCCTTTAGTGCCGGGGTAAGAAAGGTTATAAAAACATTTTCCATATCTTCACACTCATTATCTGTCTTTCTTGGGCTCTGACCAACTGTTAGGCTTTTAAAATTGAACGAAGGAAAAATAGATCACCTAGGAAGAATTACAAAAAACTTCAAACTTTCGAAAATTCTCATATAGTGTACGCTGAACGCTATTGATTTTTTGAAATTTTCTTTTTTTCTGCTTATTTTTAGAGATTTTTTTCCTGTTTTCTGTTCTCTGTCAAACTAGATTTTATGTTTTCTGTTTCCAAAAATTGTTTTTCCGCACATCGCTTGATTCCCAGATATACTGCAGCTAATGACCCGTTGGTCGCCGAGCGAATTTATCTAAAGTCTGCCCGAATGAGAATGGCGGCCCACGCGACCGGCGTGCTTGGCAGGCGCCCGTCGCATGTGCCGCCCTCGGACGAGTGATGGATTTCAAAGACGGCCGTCCCCTCCCCCCCCCCCCGTCTACAGAGCTGATTGATCGGCGCAGTGCTTGCTGCCAGCTGGTGCCGGCCCCGTTCGTAGTCGATGGCGGTGTGGACTTTTCGCATGCTCGTTCGAAAGCGGCGAACGCGACGGCCGCCTGCCAAGCACGCCGACCGCATGGGCCGCCATCCTCATTCGGATGCACCATACCTTCCCTGTATGAACTTTAGTACCGCGGAGCTCCCACCAAAGAGAGACCGTACAAATTCAGAACTTCTCGGCTAACTCTCGTCTAACTCTCGACAACTCCTTGACTGATTCTCGACAACTTTTTGCCGGATTCTACACAACTTTTCGCCGGATTTTTGGCAACTCTTCAAGTTATTCTCGACAACTTTTCTCCGAATTCTCGACAACTTCCCTCTGGATTCTCGACAACTCTTTGGATGATTCTTTGGAACTTTTTCCCGGATTCTCTGCAACTACTCGACTAATTTTCAACAAGTTCTGGTCTTATTTGCGACAACTTTTCGCCTGATGTTTTCTCTCCACAATCCGCCACCTTTTCGTAGGGAGTAGTTAAAAATAAAATAAGGAAGTAAGAAAAGATACAAACACATGTACTGCTAAAGAAACGGTACCTTTGCGGAAGGAAATTTTTCAGTACGTCTATAGGACTAGAATGAAGCAAAAGCATAGTTTTGAAAACAAATCTGTAGACACTTATTCCAACAGCAGTAATTATTTTCTAATCTTTAGGCCTTTAGGAAAGGAGTTGTTTCCGGATAAAGGGTATTAACTGAGAAAAATGACAGGGCTCACAAGGGAGGTATTAAAAAAAGCGTAGGTCTGTGCTGAGGAAATCTAATAGCATGTAGGGATGTGTATGTCTGGCAGCATAAAACAGTATAGGTGACCAGCCGCGATTCATTGACCGGAATAAGCTATAAGCTCAGAATTTTGCCGGTTATCGCACCTTCTCCTAGTCCACGAAGAGCCAAGAAAGCAACTCCATAGCATCGGGGGCGCAGTTAGTAGGGAGGGACAGAGTTAATCTGGCGATTAGGGTTCGAAACCACTTAAAGGCACAGTACACCCTCAGACCTGAATTTTGAGATTTTCTTTTGATTGTGTAGTAGACATCTCCAATATAACACGTGCCAAGTGCGGGATCTCAATTGCTCCAAATAATCGAGATATAAGCGACCACCACAGGCCCGACCCCCTTCGCTCACCACCACAGGCCCGGCTCCCTACCAGATTTACGAACTCGATAGTGGCTAGATGAATGGATGAATTCCAACAAAACTTCGTTCTTCAGTCCATTGCCGAACTGTCTCCTTATACTGGCTCGCTCTTGCGCAACGGTTGCGAATCAAGGGAAGTACAGGCTTGAGACAACTCGTCCACCAATTTTTCACCCTCAGAATATAGGCATTTTTGAGGATTCATAGCTCTGTTCGTGAGAGGCCTTTAGCGATTTCAGAGATACCATTGTGGTCAGCGTGTGACCCTCTCCAAGATGAATATAGAATCTAAAAAAAATAATTATCTGGGTGTCCGTTGCCTTTAAGGTTTATTCTTGCAAATTCATTGAACTGTCGCATTTTGATCAGAAATAATATCCCAAACGTCACTTTATAAATTTGCAGCGCGATGCAGCCATGCAGTGTCAGGCGTGGCCACGGGATCAGTTGGTGGAGAGTGCAGCCCTTCCCAGCGGGTGGCTCGTCACTGCCCCCTCCCCTCCGCGAACGAAAATCAGGATTTTTCCCGTCCATTCTCTACTTTATATGTAAGGAATTTATCAATATTCTTCACGTGTGTCGGCTCGTTCTCAGTTCAATCAAAAGCTAGGGGTCTTAAGTTCGGGCTGTGAATAGTATCAATGAAGAGCTTGGAAATAAACCACACATGAACAGGATCTGCGATAATAAGTTTTTTTCTTATAGCTGACAGCTGTGAGTTCGGAAGAAGTTTTGGGACTTTTTCACGCGATCAATGACACCTTGATCTGTTCCTCCTCGGCTGATATGAGGTGCCAAGTTGTTTTCCGCAAAGTTGTTTAGAAAATTTCGCGCAGACCCTCCCATGAGTGTTTACCGATAAATTTTCTCAATGGGATAGTAGCGGTTTTAGGGGTCCAAATCCCATTGAACGAATTCAGATATCCCATTGGCTGGTTCGGCACATTCGCCCTTTCTCGACTGCTCAGAAAGTCGGAAGGGGGGTAGTGCGTTGGCACAATAGCGTTAGTACTCCAGGGAAAACATGGAATACTACCCCTCGTTGAAAGCAGGAGCTGCTGCTAACGGGAGCATATGCTGCCAAACCCTAGTTATCTACGGCCTGTTCTGCAAACGGAAAGAGAATTTGTACTGCCACCCTCTTTACCGGTGTTGGGTATGATCCTTGCCACGGCCAGCAACAAGGACATCATTTACGGCACGCTCCACAACGAGGAGGCTTCCCTCGCGATATGTCATGGGGATGATCCTTCAGCGTTCAAAACTAACGTCCTGAAAGTGGCACAAGGTCACCTTAAGGGGTATGGTATACTTTGTCGCTGTAATGAGCGACAGGCATGCAATCTAAGGGGTCGTTTATACTCTTGCCGCCGAGCGGAGCGGCACAGTGCATCTCTGTAATATTGATCACGCGGCGCGGCACGATCGATATCATAGGATTGCACTTCAACGCGCCGCTCGGCGGCGGAAGTATAAACGATCCCTAACACAAATCGCGGCGGGACCCGCATCGGAGCAACGGCAACGGCCGTGATAGGAACAGATGTCGCGTGTGGGTCGCAGCGACGTGTCGCGGAGGGCTGCCATACTGCAAATGTGTCATAGCCTGTCGCTACCACTGTCGCTGTCGCTGTGCAGTGCACTGCGACAGCGACAGATTTAAAGGACGGGAGGATGTCGCTGCCGCTGTGCAGAGCGACGCGACCGGGTGTCGTAAAAGTATACCATACCCCTAATGGACCGGTCTCAGACGGCCAACTGCTCCATTGAAGACAATTCGTTTGCTAAGTGTACTCACACTTAGCGCACGAAAAATAAATAAATAAAATAAAAACTAAATAAATTGACTACAGAAACATTGGAAAAACTCTTGTCTGGGGGTACGCAATTTCTCCTGTTTGCACTTATTGTTGTTGCAACTTATCCATATTGCATCACTTCAGTATTAAGACAATCACACGGTAAAGGCATGGCCATTAACATTTAACTACAATTTCTATTAAAGAATCACGTCGCAATGGAGAAAAAAAAAACGAAAGAACAGTTTCTAGGTGGTATCATCTTTCCCCTGTGTTCATCTCCGAGTGGTTATTTGAAGCGTTGAACATGAACATAAAAAGTCCGTTTTCAGTTTTATCAATGACTGTTACAGATTACAGTGACTCTAATGTCATTCAGCTACCGTAATATTGAGTGAATTCGAAAACGGGCACAATATCCGTGTTCAACGTTTCAAGTAACCATTTCAGACAAGTTTTAGGTGCATTTTGCATCTGATCTCTTGAGGCATGTGAAAAGGGGTGCCCATTAGCAAAGTTGAGGTCTATAATTTTTCTTCTCCAATCCTCGTCCAAGCTTTGACCGGGGAGGGAGGGGGAGGGGTAACCCTTCTCTGGGTAACTGGCATTATACATACTGCTACCTATAGGTTAAGGCTTAAAACTAAATCCGATCAAGGACTCGGGACGAGAACCAGATGCTATTCAACAATTCAAGGCAAGCCCATTCTCACACAGTAATTAATTTCCTCATTCAGACCTACGCTATTTATATTCCCCTTGTAAGCAGGAATGCGTTTTCGAGATCCCCTAATGGGTGAATTTTTCAGTTAAGGCCCTTTTCAAATTTCCGAATGAGTGATTAAATCCTAGTAAGACTTCAGTTGTTTTTTCGAAGAAATCAATAAATTTGTATACCCGTCATGAATTTGAATGGATTGAATATTCGGAAAATTAATCCGAATATTTTGATACATCATGATTAGGCTGATTTTCTTCTGTGCCCTTCAGGGTTTTTCAGGTGATGAAATTTTATTAGGGCGACGTTTCTACCAATTCGCCGTCTTCTTGGCCTGAAATGTCTCAAAGCACCTTTAAATATTACATTCCAGATAAAACGCCTTTTCAAGCGGGAAAATTTCATTGAATAAACTAGCACATGTTCTTGGCGAAGAGCGCCCACACGACGAACCGTTTCGGGTCAGCCAAACCTCCATGTACTCGCTATCGATCCAAATGTTGGTGTATTCCAAATAGGGAGAAGTGAGATATTTTTCACTTTCGAAGATCACAAGCCGGAAGAGCCACCGAAGTTTTAGATAGCTTGAATATCTAAAAATTTAAAAGCTTCGAGCATTCAATAACATTCAGCGATAACAGCTTGATGCTCAAACTTCCTCAAGTGCAAAAATTTCCTGAAAAAAAAACTCACTGAGTATTTCTGATCAGAAATAAAAGAGGAAAACCATAGAAAAAAACAAAAAAAAATTATCAAGGAATTCTCACGACTCTTGCTGGTCTATGGCACAGTTTCACTTGGTAACCTGTTGAACTGTGACAAAAAATGAAGACGACACAAGAGTATCAAAAATGCTGATGTAACCAAAGTTTATTCATTTATTTATTTATAATACATGAAAAACAACTCGCGAACAGCAAAGCCTTGAATAGCACGACAGATAATACCAAAAACACAGTAAAGATTAAATTGTGAGAATGGACCGGACAAGGCAGTACCAAAAGCGTGACTAAGCCTGTGGGAAAAAAACTAAGCAGTCGATTTCATTTACATATTTGTCGATCGGTTTTACACACCTGGCTACCAAAGTTGGTATTTAAAGTACTCCAATATTCTTAAAAGAGACGAATATCTGACTTGTAGACCACTATGAGGTGTTCGAAATTTTTCTTAAACATAACCGTAACCAGATTGCGAATGGCCGTACAGTGCGGTCAGCTGCCAAGGGTAAAAAGACGGCGGTGTTGTGTGCTTTTGTGCGGCGCCCAATTCAGAAACGGTTTAACGCGTTCACCGACTTCCTCGGTTGATTCTGTTTGTTGAACTCTTGGGGTAACCCTGCAATTCAACTCAAGATGTTTGGAGAAATGTCGACCAACTTAAAACCTTCGAAAATTTCAGGTGGAGAAGTGACGAGTCTTCAGATGCTCATAAACATTTCCAAAAGAATAGAAAATTGTCAAAGAGAAATGTAAGTGGTACAAAACAAAGTATTACGAATATAAACCATTTTCCTAAAAACTGCGAGTCGGAAACAAAAATACACTAAATGAAAGTTACAACACAGCACTACAGAGTCAGAATGAAATCATTTTTGGGCTCAAACAGAACAATGCTAGTTGAAATGTTTTATTGGTGGTTCAGATGAATAGTACGCGCAACTTTTAAAAAATTTTCAAAAAAGTGACATTCATATCAGAAATTAAGTGACTACTGGAAGATCGCAACAAACTTCTTTCTCCATTGTGATGAATTCCTCCCTCGAAGCAGCATAAGAGTGGTTAAACCAGGTTTCGGTGACCATAATGATATCGTACCTAGAGCTCCTAGCTTCGGAATAGGGTGAAAAGTTTTAAAGTGAACGGAGAGTGCAGTAAAGGCACTTAAACCTATTAACGAGGAACCGAGCACCGCTTATTATTTTTCCTTTGACGAAGTCGATCACACTGACTGAGAAACCAGACCAGCAACCTCAGAAGAAACATGAACCGCCAAAGCATTTCGATTACGCTTGATTTCAACCCTAGTGAGAGAGACCCGCACTTTCGTTGTAGTTCCACAGTTAATAAAAAAATTTCCAAGCCGTGCTAAGTTAATCCGTCTTCTGACGCTTATTCGGTGCGACCGGTGTATTTGCTGGCGGTGGTGCCTCAAGCCAGATGTTGTCTTCTGTCCTCTCTGCAGCGCAACGGTAGTTGAAAGGCCCCGCCGCCATACTTTTTGAAATGCTAATTTTGAATCCAAAGAAGGGGTTATGATCCGTCGAACCCGGAGAATTCCTTTTCTGGTGGACTCAAATTTGGTAATGTTGGCATTTCTGAAAGCACCAACGTAGTTTGGTTTGACATGGACCACATAATTATGGCGCGATTTCTTCTCAAGGCCACAAAGTAGAAGAATGCTGAAAGTCCTTTTGTAGATGGCTGGCAATGGGGAAAAACTCGCGCAGCCTATATTCACAAAATACATTTGTTCGTGCAGAAGCGTCCAATTTCGGTTTCCACGGACTGTCGAGAAAAATCTGAACCTGCAAATATTTTTGTCGAGAAAAATATGAGAAAATCAAGAAAGTGTGATGCCCCACACAGAAAAACGCGATTAATACGAATAGAGATTTTAGAAGAAATTTGCGGAGAATAAAAGCTGCCGAGAGAAACACGCACAGCTAGATTTCTCAGATAGTTTGTGCAATAATTTTGAAAATGATTGGAATTTTTAGACGCTATCAGTCTCGAATTTTCTATCACTAAGGGGTGACACACACCCTCTGGAAAATCTCTTTTGTATCATAACACCACACTCGAACTCGAAAGCAGACAGTGAAAAATGATTTCAAAAGCAAAAAATGGCTTTTCCACAACCCAGACTACTCAATCTAGACAACAACGCCCAGGACTTCGGAAGAACTTTTAGCAATGAACCAGAGGAACGAAAATTGAGAATGTATCAGAAAAAACAGCGAAAATGTATGATTTTGATGCGGGTCGTACGCGGCCGCCGCGCCGCCTGCTCTCTCCGGGCGGCGCGGCAGCCAGCAATGAATTACGGGAGTCGTTGCGGGACCAAAGCCGCTTGCCGGCGGCTTACCTTTAAACCTAGCATTCCTGTTCTTAACCTGAAAGGCGTCAAGGTTTCTTGCGGTAGATTTGCCTGAGATTCAGGGCTCCTTAGAGTAAACAATCATTACCACAGAGGAAAAATGAAAACTTACAGGTTGGTAGAAAAGTACTGAAAGCGACACCTATTAAGCTGTAGAGGAATTGAAATTTATACGCCATTTTGACATTTCTTATTTCATATGAACATACAAAGTTTTTATTTTGATCTGTCATTTTTTTCGTTGTTTAAAAGCATTTGAATTCAACGTTTCGGTGTATATTTAACTATGGAAGAATATCTAAGTATCGTGCACTGATAAAATTCTTTGTTTTGGAAGGTTTATCAGCAACAGAAATTCATACAAAAATGGTGAGCGTGTTGAAAGAATCCTCTCCTCAAAGGCACAGTCCAACCTCGGAGGTAATTTTTGATATTTTGGTCCAGCACCGTCTATAGCAACCCTGCCAAGCGCTAAATCTCAATTCGCTCAAATAAGCGAGAAAAGGCTAGGAAAAAGTCGGCCACGCCCCTTTGAAAGAAAAAATGGGAAACGCTGACTGGCAGGTTTCCGGCCTTAATAGGGAAGAGACGCGCAAATTATTTTATTCAAAATTTATGTTCTTCTTTTTGTTTTTGGTCTGGCTTCATATTGTGACCTGCTTCAGAACGATGGCCGCGAATAACGAGAAATCACAGGCTCGAGACAACTCGTCCACGAACTTTTAGCAGTTCGAAATAAAAATTTTTGAGGAGCCGTAAATCAGTTCGTAGTGAATTTTGAGAGATTCTGGAGACAACTTTGTGATCAGCGTGGAATTCTCTCCAAGATAGGCAGAAAAAGGAAAAATCGATCCTGAGCTTGTACTGTGGCTTTAAATTCCAAGCGTACATTGATGGGTTTTAGAGTTCAAACGTGGTCGTAGAAGTGTTGAAGATGAACCACGTAGTGGACAACCAAAAACTGCAACATCACCAGAAATCATTGAGCAAGTACATAAACAATAATGTTAGTGAAGATCTAAATTGACTTAGGGTGGAATTATATTATATTATATACAAGGTGCACAACCACGTACTTGTGGGCGTGCTATAGGATCTATGGAGTATTTTGATTGCAAAGCAGTGCCTCGCTGTGCTTAACAGCCTTGAAGTCACAGTGCAACATCAGGAGTAAAATTTGATATAACAGGCCACCCACCGTGAATTGCAACCCTGCCCAGCGCGAGATTTCAATTCGCTCTAATAAGTGAGAAACTTCAAGGAAAAAGTCGACCCCGCCAAAAAAGCCTAACTGCGCACACCGTCCAGGAAAGGGAATCAAGAGCTCTGCTATTGTACATTATGCTGTAGAGAGAGCATCGCCACACAAACTAATTTTTCCGTTTGCAAACATTTTGGTTACCTTCTCGGGGTCGAAACGCTTAATTGTGCATATAGGTGTTGTGAGCGGGGCCGACTTTTTCCGTGTAGCTTCTCACTAATTTGATCGAATTGAGATTTCGCGCTTGGCAAGGTCGCTGTACACGGTGGGCGCGCTATAATATAAAATTTTACCCCTGGGGTACAGTACCGCACAATTTTTTGCAGAAAAAGCATTTGCGATGTTTTTCGTACTCACAAAGCGCTGCATCGCCATAACTTCCAAGTGGTCCGATTTTAATTTTGAAGTAAATTCTGAATCGCTTTCATTGAGCTCTATACGATAGTGTCAGAAAATAGTATGTTGAACCTATGAAATGCATCGAGAAATGCAATATTCTCACCACATAATCCCACACTATGAACTGGACAGACGATCATGATAGCAGAAATCTTCTGTTCTGATTTGTTGTCGACATGAGTTTCAGAAGGAAATACACATTTTCCAACAGGATCCCGGAGTTGCAATGGCTCCCTACATTTGCCTCACTGAGAGGAACACGACAACTACCCCTAAAATTCATTTCGTCAATTTCGAATCGAGATATGGCGATGTGGCGCTTTCTCTGAGAAATACTGCCGCGACTCTTCCGCTACTGCCCCGCGACTCCACCGTGATCCCGGACTGTCCCGGAACCCCCCAGCGACCCTTAACTCTTCCGCGGTTTTGCCGCGACTTCTTCGTGTGTCAAGCGTTCGCAAATCTACCGCGACTTCTCAGGACTTTTCCGCCACCCTACCGCGATTCGGTGAATAAAGAATAGTCCGCGGTTCTGCCCCGCATCTCGCCCGCGACTCCAGCAGGCGCCAAGCCGAAGGAGTTGCGGCGGAGTCGCGGCAATATTTCTCAGAATTGTAGGAGCAAAATACGTCACAAAAAGCCCCTATTGCAGATAAAGAACTTGTGCGCTACTGTATGTTTTCACGGAAATCAGTTACACTGTGCTCAATCAAGCTTACGCAGGGAAGTTTCGCAATGCAATGCATAACCCTTTACAGTCTGACACAGAGTCGAAAGAAGAGAATCTACGGAGGAAGTTATGACACACTTCTCCATGGATTGGTGAACATTTCGGTTAAGATTGGTGTCCCGCTTATTTCTTGAACTCATCGCAGAAAAGAACAGTTGAAACAATAGGCTTGCATGAATCCTAATATATGCAGTAGAATGTTTTCTCATTGACACGGGAGGTCAATCACCTAGGCTGCATGCGTGGACAGTGTGTGTGTGTGTGTGACAACCGGGTGTCAATTGTTACCGACGGGTGGCGATGACTAATTTCCGTTCTTTGTCTCACACACACACACACACACACACACACACACACACACACACACACACACACACACACACACACCACACACACACACACACACACACACACACACCACACACACACACACACACACACACACATACACACACACACACACACACACACACATACACACACATACACACACACACACACACACACACACACACACACACCAAGCAGCGTATAGTTAGTAGGATAGTAGGATATTTATTACATGAACGGGGTCATGTTATCATAAGAAAAATAGATGAGAAAAAAGGATAAATTCTTATATAATCAGCAACAACCAATACATGACATCTACTATAGTCAACAACTTTACGTCGGATTTAGGTAGCAGTCAACAGTGTTTTTGAATACCCGTAAGTTGTGAGTAACAGGCAACCTCTTGCTCAATTTGAAGAAATCTGTGCCGGCTCTCACAGAAAAAAGTGTGACCGGCCTCTTAACTTAGCTCTTGGAATTACGAGTTTCTGAGAACCTCCTTTGGTTATAAAGCTTCTCAAGCACCAAAAGTCGCTCAATTTAAGGCCACAATTACCATGCATTATTTTATGGAACCTAATCAAATCACATTTCCGTCTCCTGTACGCCAGTGAGCGCAAGTTGAAGATACGATTGCGTTCCTGGGAAGGAGGAATCCGGTCATATGAAAAACCTTGCGTCCTTATCAAAAGCTTTCTAGTAACTTTATTCAGAACACGCTCGAGCCTTGCTACGACCTGTTTCTTGTATGAGCTGAAAATCACTGTTCCATATTCGAGCAGCGGCCTCACACATGTCCTAAATGCTCTGGGAAGCGCGGTAGTTATTTATGGAAAGAGCCTTGAATAAGTTGCATACAGCCCTCGTAGCTTTCCCGCAATGCGTTCACAATGCACATCAAAACTGAGACCTCAGGTAGCAAAAAAAAACAAGATCATGGATCTGGTGGACCTTCTCAATTTGTTCACCTTCTATTGCGTATTTTCTAAAAGTTTAGCTTCCTGGCAAAAGTAATGATTTGGCAATATTATAATTTCAAGAAATCAAGAAGCTGAAAAAATAAAAAAACCTCTTGAAATATCTTTAAAAATGATTTGGCGCAAAATAAGCACAAGCAATGAAAAACTAGGAAATGTAGTGAAGTGAAATGATTAAAATTGGATTTGGCGGTCAGTCATAGGCCAACTTTTTATAAGTAATGAGAGACGAGGTATAGGATTTTACAAGCTTCTCCGTTAAACTTTACAAAGCTAAATCAAGCGCGCATCGGATTAGAGCGTTACGTTTACATGGCTTGACCCACCCTGATTTCCGTATTACAGCTTCAATGAAATGTTTTACGGTTTCCGTTGCGCGCTTGATTTAGCTTTGATAAGTTTAACGGAGAAGCTTGTAAAATCCTATACCTCGTCTCTCATTACTTATAAAAAGTTGGCCTATGACTGACCGCCATATCCAATTTTAATCATTTCACTACATTTCCTAGTTTTTGATTACTTGTGCTTATTTTGCGCCAAATCATTTTTAAAGACACTTCAAGACGTTTTTTTTTATTTTTTTTTCAGCTTGTTGATTTCTTGAAATTGTAATATCGCCAAATCATTACTTTTGCCAGGAAGCTAAACTTTTAGAAATTTCATGTATTTTTCCCAAAGGTTCCCTTTTTGACCTGATTTTTGTTTAGCGATTCCCATTTCGGAGAGGCGAAACCTCTTATGACAGCTTGTGCCTTCCGTAAATAATGAAATCGGTACCAATCGGTGTTGTCTGAGAACCATATAGTCTACAGCAATGGAAGTAAGACCTCGTGAGGTTGTGGACTCGTCCTAACATACGGTGGTTTGTTAGTGGTATTACTCATTTTTCCGAAATAGCGGTGATAGATCGGTGAGTCTGTGTTTTCACCGATACGACTACATCTGTGGAAGCAATGAAAACTGGCGAAAATGTGAGAGTAGAAATGAAAACTCACCGACCAATCTCACTTATTTCGAAAAAATGAGTGATAGCACAATCAGACTACAGTATGATACGAAGAGTCCGCTATCTCACCAGGCCCTGCATTCATTGCTGTAGACTATAACTCCTAAAAACTGTGATCTTCAACCATAAAAAACTATCCTCGCTTTCCTACTGAGACCCCGTACACGTTTTGCTGCTTCATGCGCACTTCCACTTGTGTGTCACACACTTTCTACGGGGTCCTGCGCACTCCCACTATGGTCATGCTCACTTTCAACGGCGTCCAGCGCATTCCCACTGGAGGCCCGTACGTTTTCTACGGCGTCCCGCGCATTCCCACTGGGGTCCCACACACTTCCTACGACAACCTACGCTTTCCCACTAGAGGCCCGCACACTTTCTGCGGCGTCCTGTACACTCTCACTGGAGTCCCGTACATTTTCTGCGGCGTCCTGCGCACTCCCATCGGGAGCCCGCACGCTTTCTACGGCGTCCTGCTCACTCCAACTGGGTTACCGCACACTTTCTACGGCGTCCTGCACACTCCCACTGGGCTCCCGTATATTTTCTACGGCGTCCTGCGCATTCCCACTGTGGTCCCGCACACGTTATACGGCGTCCTGCGCACTCCCACTATGGTCCCGCACACTTTCTACGGCGTCCTGCGCACCCCCACTGAGGTCCCGCACAGTTTCTACGGCGTCCTACGCGCTCCCACTGGGGTCCCGCACAGTTTCTACGGCGTCCTGCGCACTCCCTCTGGGGTCCCGTACATTTTCTGCGGCGTCCTGCGCACTCTTCAAATCCTATTTACACCAACCGTCTCATAGAGAGAACAATCTTGGCCGGAAAGCTATCACTAGCTGTGTTGTTTTTCATTAGTTCATTTTCGAAGCTCAGAGAACGTCTGATGGTTTACAATAACATGTTTACATGTTTTTACCCGTCTTGACCCTCATATTTGAGGGTCCGCTAAAATTGAGCTTTTAGCTCCAAAATTGAATAGGAGCTAGCTGCATCCATTTCCAGCCTCCTGCCAAAAAATTAGCTTCCTAGCTCAATTTTAACTGGTTACACAAGATCGTGAACGCCGTCTGAAAAAAAAAAAGAGATTAACAGTTTTTCGACCAAAATCACGTGGTTTTCGCCATTTTTTTCGAGTGCCAAGAAACGATTCCAAACCATTTTTTGGTACAAATACCAACTTTTTACGCTCTTTCCATTGGAGAAAAAACCGCATCATCACAGTTACTCTGAACGCTGATTTTGGAATCGCAGAGTTGCGCATGGCCGAGTTAAAGCCAAATCTGGTGCGCGCTTCGCGCGCACCACAATTTTCGAAGCTCAGAGAACGTGTGATGGTTTGGGGTAGGCCCCAGTCATTAGCCCACTTATGTACCGAATCAATCGTTTGTTGTAATGCACGACAATCTTCAACGTTCAAGACTGGCTTATACAGCTTGAGATCATCGGCAAAGGAACAACATTTAACATTGTTAGAAGTAACGAGGGTGGGTAGTTCACAAGTGTAGATGTTAAAAAGAACCGGCGAAAGAACCCCACTTCGAAGAACACCGCTAAATGCTTGCCTAGGGCTGGACAGGGTTGAATTAATTCGCACAATAAAAGAACGACCTGAAAGGAAAGGCTGTATCCACGCGACTATTCATGGATGAATACCGATGAGATTCAATTTGAGCACCAGTTTTTCATGTGAAACACGGCCGAAAGCTCCAGAGAAATCTAGGTAAACAACGTCCACAGGATGACCCTCTTCGAGGGAAATGGTCCAGTCATTGAAGGATTGAAGCATTGCTGTGACCGTCGATTTCCCTTTCTGAAAAGCATGCTCGTAGGGCGATATAATTGTGTGCTCATCAAGATAGGCCTCTATTCTTTTTTTGAGAATTTTTTCGAATACTCTGGCTAGTATTGATGTTAATTTATGAATCTGCTTGGAAACAAAGACTATCAAAAGTCTATAAGACATATTCTTACAGTCTAATGCAGAGAGTTCCTTTCACAGGCTTTTGGGCCCTGTGTGTAGGTGGTTCCAAGGGTTCTTACCAGTCAGTCGCCCTAACCAACTCCATATGAGGTTGTTGGGCTAATCGGTCCCTCCCAAAGGTTTGTATTTACTAGGGCATCATGTCGTTTGCTCACTTTCGTGTGAATAATAATTAGCCTGTAGTACGAAGAGGGGTTCGATGGGGTAGTTCTTCATACATGATTTCGCTTTTTCCAGGATCTGAAGACGGCGAAACTCTCCAGAACGTAAGCTGAATAAAGACGTCTATAACAATCTTAGTCGTTGCTGGAAGGAAAGCAAAGGAACACTATCTTGCGTTTTTGGAGAAATTGAGATCTCGCACTTGGCACGTGTCATAGAGGAGGGGCTTACTACGCGAATAAATGAAAATTACGAAATTCATATCTGAGAGCGTACTGTACCTTCAATAGAAGAAAACGGAGTGCAAAGCAGAACTGTGCTGATCAATCAAACCATTTTCAATCCTGTCACGTAGCTTTTTGGTTATTAATCAGTAATAAAAACCAAATTTTCTGCAACAAACATAAAAATAAATTTCGGCGCGCACATTGAAATGTGGCAAATTACATATTGCAAACGTTTTCCCTAACATACTTATGCGAATTCGTGATTCAAGAAAATTTAAATATTCCGGCTTCTCATTCGCAGTAGAGGTCTGATCCCTCTATCGTTTACCCCCTTATCACTGTGTGAAACGAAAAACAGAACTAATATTCGGAGAACACCACCCTGATCAGGAGGATAGAAAAGATTTGAACACATTATACGCCGAGCCATTATGTGTGTTGAAACAAACGTGTAGCATCATTTTCAGACGTGTTTGACAGGTTACACTTGTCTTATCCTGCCATGCCACGCGTCGTCGGCCTCATTCGTGAAATTTCCTAATTCCAAATTGCTCCACCTGCTGCCGCACGGTTGGACAAGGGGTAAGTTCGAATTTTATTTGAAATTTTTAATTTTAACATTTAATTGTGGTGCGCGCGAAGCGCGCACCAGATACGCGCAACCCTGCGGTTACGAAATCGGCGTTCGGAGTGAATGTGGAAACGCGGTTTTGTCTTCATTGGAAAGAGCGTAAAAAGTTGGGGTATACACCCAAAGATGGTTAAAAATGGTTCCTTGGCGCTCGAGAAAAATGGCGAAAACCACGTGATTTTGGTCAAAAAACTGTTGATCTCCTTTTTTTTCAGACGGCGTTCACGATCTTGTGTAACCACTTCCCGTTGAGCTAGGAGGCTGATTTTTTGGCAGGAGGCTGGGAATGGATGCAGCTAGCTCCTGTTCAATTTTGGAGTTGAAAACTCAATTTTAGCGGAACCTCAATATTGAGGGTCAAGACGGGTATAAACATGTAAACATGTTATTGTAAACCATCCGACGTTCCCTGAACTTCGAAAATGAACTAGTAAAAATCAACTTAGCTAATGATAGGCTTCTGGCCAAGATTGTTCTCTCTTTGAGATGGTTGGTGTAAATAGGCTTTGAGGAGTGCGCAGGACGCCGCAGAAAGTGACGATTATAATTTGCCTCCGGCACAAAATTCTCACTCAGGAATTATCCTGTTGAAGTTGCGCTCTGGCCTATTGAGGCAAGTTAAAACCTGTTTCACGTGTGCTAAATCAAGACGCGTATGAACATAGACATGTTAAGACAAAGGTATTAACAATGTTGCTGGTATAAAAGACTCATCATCTCACCGTGTGCCTCAGTCGGCTCTTCGGAGCCGGACCTGGAAGGTGGCCTTAGTCACTTTCCAGAAGATCCACCGGATTCCGGAGGATAATTTTTGTCGCCGAGGGGATATCCCCACGGCTCGAGGGGGAGGGAGGGGAGGTGGTACCCAAGTATGGGCCCATCTCCCCACGGTTTGCAGTGTGGTGGACCCCACTGCGAGCAGTGGTGGCTCTGAGAGTTTTGACCGAGAAATAGCCGCGAAATGCCTGCTTGTCGCGTAATAGCCGCTAAATAGCCGCTAAATAATGCTCGCCGCAAAGTAGCCGCCAAATGAATCTCGCCGCGAAGTAGCCAAGAAATAATGCTCTCCAGGCAGATATAAGGAGCATTCCAGAGGCATAATTCAGATGTCAGCACCTCCGTCGGTTCAGTTACTCGAGTTTGAGATTCGTGGAGCTCGTTCAACCTCTGGAAGCCCCGCCCAACCGCTGGCGGCCCCGCACGGTGGCTCGTCGAGCCGGCGACGGTTGCGTCTTGGTTAGTTTTGATTATTTCTGAATATTTCTCGGTTATATCTCGGCTATTTCTCGGCTACTTCTGGTCCGTTCCATGAGAAGCCGAGAAATAGCCGCGGAATAGCCTGGAAATAGCCCACCAGGAGCCGCTGCGGAGCCTGATGGCCTATTTACCGGCTACTTCGCGGCCAAAACTCTCAGAGTCCCGTTAGGATCACAACAGGGATGATCCTTGTGGAATGGTCTCTTGGCGCTCGAGAAAAATGGCGAAAACCACGTGATTTTGGTCGAAAAACTGTTCATCTCCTTTTTTCAGACGGCATTCACGATCTTGTTGCAACACTTAAAATTTAGCGAGGAAGTAAATTTTTGGCAGGAGGCGGGAAGTGGATGCAGCTAGCTCCAATACAATTTTGGAGCTGAAAGCTCAATTTTAGCGGAACCTCAAAATTGAGGGCCAAGACGGGTAAAAACATGTAAACATGTTATTGCTAACCATCCGACGCTCACTGAACTTTGAAAATGAACTAATGAAAATCAACACAGCCAATGATAGTCTTCCGCCCAGGATTGTTTCCTCTTTGAGACGGTTGGTGTGAATAGGATTTGAGGAGTGCGCAGGGCGCAGCAGAAAGTGTGCGGGCCCCTTGTGGGAATTCTCAGGACGCCGAAAAAAGGGGGCGGGCCCCAGTGGCAGTGCACAGTACGCCAAAGACAGTGTGCGGGACCTCAGGTGGAAAGAATGGGTCCTTTTTTACGTCTGCGGGTCACATTTTTTAGGAGTTATAGTCTTCCGACCACACCGATCGGTAATGATTTAATTATTTACCGTAGGGAAAAGCTTTCATAAAAGGTTTGTCCTCTCCAGAGTGGGAATCGCTAAGCAAAAATCAGGTCAGAAAGGGGACCTTTGGTAAAAATATATGATATTTCCAAAAGTTTAGCTTCCTGGCAAAAGTAATGATTTGGCAATGTTATAACTACAAGAAATATAGAAGTTGACAAAATAAAATAAAAAAAAACGTCTTGAAATATCTTTGAAAATGATTTGGCACAAAATAACCAGAACTAATGAAAAACTGGGAAATGTAGTGAAATAACCAAAACCGGATTTGGCGGTCATTCATAGGCCAACTTTTGATAAGTAGTTACTGACGTGGGATTAAATTTTACAAGCTTCTCCGTTAAACTTATCAAAGCGAAATCAAGAGCGCAACGGAAACCGTAAAACGTTTCATTGAAGATGTAATACGGAAATCAGGGTGGGTCAAGCTATGTGAACGTAATGCTCAAATCCGAATCAGTCTTTCGGCGCGTTTTTCTGGGACGTAGTTCCTTTTGGCATGCATCAACACAGTTAGGACGCACATACGTGGTAGTTGTCTCGCTGATTCCGCAGCGTCCCGCCAGTGTATAACTACGGTCTTACGCGCCTCCTGGCACAGTTGAGGCAGGAAGGATGTTTTCATCAGCTGGCCTGATTTTGAGTGACTACAGAAAGGCCTTGACGACAGAAAATTTTGAAATGTTACTTTTTCTCAAAATCAACGTCCCGCTGATCAGGTTCAGCCGTTGAGCTCAGTTTAATATGTAAAACTCACTCATTATTTGCACTATCCTCATGCAGTATTGAAAATGATATATGAATATTATCGATCATTTGTGCTATCGTATGGGATAGGCACCAAAAAGTCGAAGTCAGAATTTTTCCCGAATTCTCCGTTTTTACCGTATTTACCGAAAAAAATTTCGGTAAAAAGCTCCGGTAAGAAAATTTACCGAAAAGAATTTTCCGCACACCCCTGGTGTGTATACAAGTCTGTTGATAACTGCTTGTTGGTGCCCTGCTTCTACTGAACCCAGCAGACGTTTGGGTGTATACAGGGAACGTTCGAGCGATAAAGCATGCACAACTATATCGCGAAAGTATCCCATAAATTGCATAAAGGTGTTGCCGTTCGACACACTAAGGCCTCTGGTCCATAACACCTCAGGATCCGTACCTAAGAAGTTCATGGAGTCTTTGGCCACAAGCCCCAATTTCGCTACCCTGAACTGTCGATCGCTGTCGAGTGATATCCAAAAAACTGCGCTGTCCAGACTTCTGAGCTATTTCCATACACCGTTTGCTGCTTTGCAGGAAACCGCCTGAAGGATAGACCCGTAATCAGCGTCGGAGAGTACGCCATCTACTGCGGTAACGCTGACGATAGGAGAGTGGAAGGCTGTGCAATAGCTGTAAGAAAGGATTTCAACGGTATGGTCAAGGAGTTTGGCTCAACGTCGTGCCGGAATGCATTCGTACGACTGCATGATCACAAAGAATTCAATCTGTTGATAGTGAGTGCTCATGCGCCCACTGAAACCGCCGAAGACAATTCGATGGATGCGTTGAGGAACTCAATACGTTGCTGGCCAAGATACCTTGTCAGCATGCTGTTGTCGTGGGGATTGACGCAAATGCGAAGATGGGACTTGATAAGGAATCCGAAGTACTCGTTAAATGGTTCTACCCAGTGAAGCAAACATCGGACAATGGCTAGCGCCTTTCCGACTTTTTTGAACGCAGTGGTCTGATTATTCCATCGATATTCAAGAGGAATCATCGCCGCCATCTGCTTACGTGGCAGGGACCAACTCAGCTATCTCCAGAAGAGCAGCGGAAGCGGAAGATGACATAATTGAAACTACAGCTCGACTATGTTTTGACGAGGAATATTCAAGTATCGGACATTCGAAGATCTAGAGCTGTGTGGGATGTCGCATTCGATTCGAATCACCGTCCAGTTCTGTTAAGCTTCACTGCGAGGATTCATAAGAGGGAGCGAGGGGCTAAGCCTCTCCAGAGGGTTGATATGACAAGTCTCAGGGATGAAGAAAGCAGAAGGAAATTCTGACAACGCATTTCTATTCATGTTGGAGAACGGACTGGGAAGAAGCTTTGCGACGCGGACTCTTTCGTCAATTGCATCCAGGACGCTTCGAAAGAGGCACTTTCGGTTGTACAGCCCAAGAAGAAACTCGCCTACGTCTCAGAGGAAACAACATCCACTCACAACAAGGTATGTGCTCTCCGAAATGCAGGAAACTTCGTGGAGGAGAAGCGTCTGAGGAGGAAGTTGCGTCGGCAGCTTCAAAGTGACCGCGAACGAGAGTGGACGTGTAGAGCTAAGGAGTTCGAGAAGGCTTGAGAGGAGAAGAATCCGAGGAAAGCCTACACGTTGCTGCGACAGTATAGCGGAAAGATGACGAGATGTTCTCCTGTCTTGAACACTACCAATGGAGTTACGGTTGGTGATGCGACGCTGCCAGTATGGAAGGATTACTTGAGAAAACCTAAACAGGCAGCAGCGACTGTTAATCCATCAGTCTTCCATCATACTAATTTGTCAGCGGAGGTGCTCCAAGAGTTTCATCATGTTTCGACGTATCAATCTTCTGGGTATTCAGAGCGATAAAGGTAATGGATGAACGGTCGCTGCCGCCTGTTTAGGAGGACCCGGATAACTTTAGTTCATTACTGAATCGTCCAGTGCCATCAGTACCTGAGCTCCCGCATGTTTAGTCAGCGGCTGTCTAGCGTTCATTGTGACTCACAACAAAAAGGATTACCCTTATAATAATCATGTATGATGAGAGGGATGGGGGCGATAGAGAGGGTCGCCTTTCCGATTTTCCCCCCAATCGCAGAGTGGTGCCCGCACCCGCTCGCGATAAAACGTGGCGTCCGCAGTTCAGTCTATTTTTATGAAAATGAGTAGACTCTCAGTCAGCGGCTGTCAAGCGTTCATTGTGACTCACTTCAAAAAGGGTTACCCTTATAATAATCATCCTCTATGCGTTAAGCAATGCGATATCTCTATCTGTAATTACGTAGAACGCAGGTATAAATGTGATCTGTGAGATTCACATCGTCAAAATATAGCAAGTATGACAGTTTTTTTTTAAGTGGAGTCTTCAACAGCGAAAACATTTCAAGCGAACAAACGGGCACGTTTGCTTCACAGTTTCAAATTCATCACAGCTCATTCTTGAAAGGTCACGACCATGGTACAATCGCTTTCCTTCTTTTGTGTCCATTGATGTGATGTATATGTAGATCGCTTCGAGGACTGAGCAATTAGATCGCAAAACAGCCTTGAACGGCTTCATGCCGACCCTGAAAGTTAAATAGAATCCTGTCTTGTTCAGACTGATCCGTTCATATAAAAAACACGTCAGATCGTCTTTATGAGGATACTTGCAGGATGTCTACCTGTCTGGAAACGGCTGTATCAGCTTAGGCAAAGGTTTTAGACCAACGTCATGTAGGAGGTTTCAAAATCTCGAAGCACCGAAAGGCAACACAGTTTTGATGTTCTACTGAGCATGAATTGGGCCAGCAACCAATGGATGGATTGCGTTGAAATTGTGGTTGACGACCGTGACGAGTGGGCACGGTTGACTGCTAGGACGGCACATTTCGGTGAGGATGCGGGCTGACAATGCAATGAGGAAGCCAACAGAATAAGTAAACGTGAGTGAAAATTACTACAAATAGATTTCCACAGGGTGCGACTCCGGAAAAGTATTCAGCCATTTTCATTTGTCACGAACTTCAGCCACATTTAATACAATCCATTCATCTGTCGCTATTCCACTTCTTGCGAAGTGAAACATAGCATCTGAACTGTCTTTCGATGCCGAGTGACTTGAAATCAGCCGGTCAGAACTTCCGCCTACGTCCCGGTGGCCGTTTTCAGACAAGATTCGGAAGCAATCTCAAAGCGTGCTGTGAAAGACAATTCAACTTTTTTCTTAGTATGTGTTCAAGAAGTCGAAGTCGGCTCTCCTTTGGTGCTTGAGGGGGCGTTGTGAGATGCTGGCAGCTTCCTCGTGCCAAAGCATCATACCCCTGGCATAGTAGGCTTCATGGGCTCATTCTAGTCGTACGGCTCTACCCACTTTCAATGCCCTCAAAAGTAGCAGTCAACGAAAAAAAAAAGAACGAGTTCTTGTTACTCGATCAGGATGAAGACCCCGTGATCATGGCGGGCATTCCTTTAAACAACCTCAAAACTTGTCTGGTCCGTAATCGTCTTTATGACCGCATTTGTAATACACCCAATTGTGTTATTAGTACGACCGCATCTGTACTACACCCGATTGTGTTATAAGCCCGGCTGGCAGGTATGGAGACTGCACTGCTCGCGGTGCGTTCTATTCGATCTCCTGTCAGCTGTGAGGCTAAAAATACATCCATCGGGGAAACATCGCGGTCACTGCACGTCAGGATCAAACAACACCTGGATCGTAAGGTAAGGCAGCGGAAAGCTACCGTGCTTAAGGCGCATCGGGTCACTTTCCATAATGGTGACAACTTTGATATCAAGGTCGAGGCAATGGCCCGAGAGACTGACACCGCAGCGCGAAAAACCTCGGAGGCATTTCTCATACAGGCTCATAACCCGCAATTCAACCGGAAGGGAGAAGGCCTGTATATACCCTGTGAGCTCAGGCTATACGTAGGGCTCGCCTTCTAACAACTAAACGGGTGGTCTACGGCGTTTTCCTTCATGGACGTTCTACGCTGCTATGATCATTAGCGAGTTCCTGGCTAGGTGCGGTGAACTCCCCGTTGTCCCCTCTTACCTTGACTTTGACTTAATCGGTTGGCTTTCGCCTGACGCGGTCATTCCGCATCTTCACCAAGGTGTGCCGTCCTAGTAGTCAGCCGTGTCCATTTTTCACGGTCTTAAGCCACAATTTGAACACATTCCATCCAGCTGTCACTATTCCATTTCCTGCGAAACGAAACATCGCGCCTGAACTGTCTTTCGATGCCGAGTGACTTTAAATCCTCTTTAACCACATCCGTCCAGAACTTTCGCCTACGCCCAGGTGGCCGTTTCCAGACAGGATTTGGAAGCATTTTTAAAGCGTGTTGTACGAGACGATCCGGCGTTCTTCTTAGTATATGCCCGAGCAGTCGAAGTCGACTTTCCATTGCTGCTTGAGATGGCGTTAGGAGATGCTGGCACCTCCCTCGTGTCAAGCGTTGATGTACTGCGTCGATTTCCTTGTAAAGGTCTTCGTTATGGCATACACGCGGCCAGAAATATCCAAGCAAACGCCTAAAAAGCTTCCTCTCCGTGCAATCCAACCTTTCCATCTGCGTTTTCGGTGCTGCCCACGTCTCCGATCCGTACATCATGATAGGGCGAATAGCGGATAGGTAGACGCGCAACTTGACTTCCTTGGCGATGGTGGTAGACCACAAACACTTGGTTAGAGAATTGAATGCAGACGTAGCTTTCGCACATCGTTGTCGAATATCCGCTGCATAACTACCATCGTTCTTCTTCAGCAAACAGCCCAAATAACAGAAATCGTCCACCAGTTCGATACGTTGTCCGTCCACACAAACTCCAGTTGAAGGCCTCTGAGAGACCCACATCTGCTTACATTTGTCGGGACGAAGACGAAGTCCATAGGCTGCGGCATACTTCGAAACGAGGTTCACAATCCTTTGCAGTTTTGCGTTGTTTTCAGCGAATAACACAATGTCGTCGGCGTACTCCAGGTCGACAAGGGAGCGTCCTGATGGTGTTAGGATCACATCCGCAGGAAACTGTTCTGCAACTCTACGCATGATGTCATCAACGGCGAAGTTGAAAAGAAAAGGTCCTGCAACGGCTCCTTGCCTTACTCCTGATTTCACCTCGAAAGCTGACGTAAATCCGACAGGTGTACGAACTGCTGCTGTTGTTCCTTTGTTCATGTCCTCGATTAACCGAACATACTTTTCCGGGACTCCATCTGCTCGCAGAGCATTGAGCAATCGATCACGATGAGGAGAGTCGAACGCGGCTTCAAAGTCCAAAAAAGCAAGCTGTAATGGCTTCGAAAACCGCTGCCACGATTCAATTACTCTTCTCACGACGAACACTTGGTCGATGGTCGATCTTCCAGGTCGAAAACCGGCTTGCTCATCTCTGGTCGTTCCTTCACGATGTTTGATAAGTCGCTCGAGAATGATACGTTCTAAAACCTTGTACATGACACGAAGTAGAGAGATTCCTCTGTAGTTCTTAGAATCCGTGACGGATAGCTTCTTGTGAAGAGGTACGATGATCGCATGTCTCCACGAATCGGGTATCCTTTCGCTCATCCATATGGCACGGATGGTGTTGGTCATTTCACGAATCCCAGACGGAGGAAGAGCTTTCAGCATTTCAGCAGTGATGTTGTCATCTCCACCTGCCTTTCCATTCTTCATTTTCCGGACACAATCCAAAACTTCAGACTCAGTTGGCGGTTCCTCACTGACATCGTAATGTGCTCTCTGAACATGCGGGAGCTCAGGTACTGATGGCGCTGGACGATTCAGTAGTGAACTGAAGTAATCCTTCCATATTGGCAGCGTCGCATCACCAACTGCAACTCCATTGGTAGTGTTCAAGACAGGAGAACATCTCTTCATCTTCCCGCTATACTGTCGCAGCAACGTGTAGGCTTTCTTCGGATTCTTCTCCTCCCAAGCCTTCTCGAACTCCTTAGCTCTACACGTCCACTCTCGTTCGCGGTCCCTTTGAAGCTGCCGACGCAACTTCCTCCTCAGACGCTTCTCCTCCACGAAGTTTCCTGCAGTTCGGAGAGCACATACTCTGTTGTAGGTAGATGTTGTTTCTTCTGAGACGTAGGCGAACTTCTTCTTAGGCTGTACAACCGGGAGTGCCTCTTTCGAAGCGTCCTGGATGCACTTGACAAAAAGAATCCGCGTCGCAAAGTTTCTTCTTAGTCCGTACTCCGATGTGAATAGAAACGCGTTGTCGGAAATTCCTTCTGCACTCTTCATCTCTGAGACTTGTCATGTCAATCCTCTGGAGAGGCTGAGCCCTCGCTTCCCTCCTATGAATCCTCGCCGTGAAGTCCAACACACCAGCACGGTCGTCCGAATCGAATGCGACATCCCACACAGCTCTAGATCTTCGAATGTCCGATACTGGAATATTCCTCGTCAGGACATAGTCAAGCTGTAGTTTCAAAGTTGTCATCTTCCGCTTCCGCTGCTCTTCTGGAGATAGCCGGGTTGGTCCCTGCCACGTAAGCTGATGGCGGCGATGATTCCTCTTGAATGTCGATGCAATAATCAGACCACTGCGTTCACAAAGTCGACAAGTCGGTAGCCATTGTCCGATGTTTGCTCCACTGGGTAGAACCATTTACCGAGTACTTCGGATTCCTGATCAAGTCCCATCTTCGCATTTGCGTCAATCCCCACGACAACAGCATGTTGACAAGGTATCCTGGCCAGCAACGTATTGAGTTCCTCATAAAACGCATTCTTCGAATTGTCTTCGGCGGTTTCAGTGGGCGCATGAGCACTCACTATCCACAGATTGAATCCTCTGTGATCCCGCAGTCGTACGAATGCATTCCGACACGACGTTGAGCCGAACTCCTTGACCATACCATTGAAATCCTTCCTTACAGCTATTGCACAGCCTC
Organism: Aplectana chamaeleonis; assembly: GCA_029168955.1. NCBI lineage: Eukaryota > Metazoa > Nematoda > Chromadorea > Rhabditida > Cosmocercidae > Aplectana > Aplectana chamaeleonis. The sequence goes on along the minus strand of JAPDOI010000004.1, from coordinate 2,913,422 downwards.
CCACTCTCCTATCGTCAGCGTTACCGCAGTAGATGGTGTACTCTCCGACGCTGATGACGGGTCTATCTCTTGAGGCGGGTTTCCTGCAAAGCAGCAAACGGTGCATGGAAATAGCTCAGAAGTCTGGATAGCGCAGTTTTTTGGATATCACTCGACAGCGATCGACAGTTCAGGGTGGCGAAATTGTGGCTTGTGGCCAAAGACTCCATGACTCCCTAGGTACGGATCCTAAGGTGTTATGGACCAGAGGCCTTAGTGTGCCGGACGGCGACACCTTTATGCAATGTGCGGGATACTTTCGCGATATAGTTGTGCACGCTATATCGCTCGAACGTTCCCTGTGTACACTCAAACGTCTGCTGGGTTCAGTAGAAGCAGGGGCACCAACGAGCAGGTACCAACAGACTTGTATACACACCCCCCCCCTCTTACCTAAGTGAAAGAAAATAGATTTTTTATTTCAAGTAAAGTTTAGGAGATGTTGGCCGGGTAAACGCAGCTCTTATTTGATCTTTTCAGGCTCTGAATAAGGAGGTTGCTCCGAAATGTTAGCCATAAAAAACTATTACCAAACTCGTATCCAGTACAACAGCATCAAATAATAAGAAAGCCAATAGAGAAAGTCTGGCCAGCAGTGGATTATGGTCCCAGAACACCTATCGGATGAGTCTCCTCCTTCTCAGTTTGAAATCCGCTGGCGACCACTGTGCACGATTGGATTAGCCCGACAATTCGAACGGATCAGCTACTCCTTTTTTGTGGAGTGAGACAACAATCATCAACAGTCAATAAACCATTTTCTGCATGCTGACTTTTCGACAATCGGTGCCGCGGCTTCCTATTCAAATTATATCGCCTACTTGCCATACGTTCATTATTGCAGGCGCCAAACAATATTCATAGGTGTGAAAATTACTTGACGCCTTTCCTTATTGCTGATCAGCGCTTGCGAAAAATTTCGGCGGAGCGGCATCTATCGCCAGATTATAATCCACGAACAGAAAACAGCCTTTTGAAAATGTTTGTCAAATTTCGTATTGTCAATCTACCTTAAACGAGAAAAAAAAACCACTCGAAAACACCCGGAAGGATAGCCTTCGTGAAAAGTTCCTCACTGGATTTTGTTTTCAACTTTTGTCCAGAACCGAAGTAGATAAAGATATTGATTGAACAAGCACAAGAAACTTTCCAGTCAGTCCGAATTTACGAAAATAATGCCCAGGTGCTCTAGAAAAGTAATTGAGGGGCTCTAGGCGAAACAATACAAAATAAAAACTGAAATTGGACATTAGCAAGCAGGAATACCATATGCAGGTCTACAGAAAACGTATGTAGACTTAAGCCATCCCGTTTGAAGCATCGTCAATCAATGGATCGGGGGAAGAAGCGACTCTGCTTTGCGGTATGAATATCGCTCCGGAAAACAAAAGGAGGACAGCTATTGATCGAATAAATTCGCGCCCGATTGTTGAGCGCGGCTTCCTACTTGAGAGAAACTGACGATCAACTAATGTGTCAATCAATAGCCAACGGGCACCTTTGACACTGATGCGGCTAGGACATTCGACCTGCAAGATCGCTTTCAAAAGAGGATAGCACTCAACCCAAGCAATTAAGATCTGTTGCGCGAGGTGGTATTATTAAGATTTGTTGCGCGAGGTGGTTTAATTACTCAAGTTTGAGGGCAGACAGCACTCTTCAGGGCATCTGCGTGAGCACGGCCAGAAGTTGGTCTTCAATTGGGCTCCAAAGGCGAGGAACCGTGTGGCGGGTTCTGCAATTTCAACATCAACCTTTAAAAAGCCACCATAGCAGGTGAATTTCGGCCTATCCCGTCTCTGTGTGCCTGATACGATGCCCGCCGCTGCCGCTGTCCCATTCCAGATGGTGACCAGAAAACACTAAGTTAAGAAAGGCAAGGATGAAAGCTCGAAGGCACCGAATGGAATCGAGATGGCGCTGGATCAACTGCGGTCGGACAAGAAGGCCCCGGACTACCTGAAGGCTTTGTTTGCTCATGTTTTTCAAGTGCAAAGCTAGTTCTCAGCGGTTCTAGCGAAGAACCAAGAACTGCAGGAGAAAGTCTCGGCACTCAGTGCGGAAAATTGTGCGCTCGAAGGTGCTTTGGCTGAGGCCGAGGCTAGATTCTCTCAACTATCGACACAGCAGAATGCCTCTTCTGTTGGCGAGAATCATATTGTTAGTGGTAGGCATAGTATTGATGCTGAGGAGAAAGAGCGGTTACGCTCCATAGTTGTATCAGGTGTCCCTGAATCGTCTAAGAAGCGGCCCATAGAGAGAACTAACATAGTGGGAGTGCTCAGGACGCCGCAGAAAGTGTGCGGGTCTCCAGTGGGAATGCGCCGTATGCCGTAGAAAGTGTGTGGGACCATAGTGGGAGTGCGCAGGACGCCGCATAAAGAGTGCGGGCCCCCAGTGGGAAGGCGCAGGACGCCGTAGAAAGTGTGCGGGACTATAGTGGGAGTGCGCAAGACGCCGCAGAAAGAGGGCGGGCCCCCCGTGGGAATGCGCAGTATGCCGTAGAAAGTGTGCGGGACCATAGTGGGAGTGCGCAGGACGCCGCAGAAAGAGTGCGGGCCCCAGTGGGAATGCTCAGGACGCCGCAGAAAGAGCGCGGGCCCCCAGTGGGAGTGCCCAGGACGCCGCAGAAAGAGTGCAGGGCCCAGTGGGCATGCGCGGAGGCCGCAGAAAGAGGGCGCGGCCCACTGGGAATGCGCAGTACACCGTAGAAAGTGTGCGGGACCCCAGTGGAAATGCGCAGAATGCCTTAGAAAGTCTACGTGACTCCACTGGGGGTGCTCAGAACGCCGCAGAAAGAGTGCGGGCCCTCAGTGGGAGTGCGCAGGACGCCGTAGAAAGTGTGCGGGACCACAGTGGGAGTGCGGAGTACGCCGCAGAAAGTGTGCGGGACCATAGTGGGAGTGCGCAGGACGCCACAGAAAGTGTGCGGGACGATAGTGGGAGTGCTCAGGACGCCGCAGAAAGTGTGCGGGTCTCCAGTGGGAATGTGCAGTATGTCGTAGAAAGTGTGCGGGACCATAGTAGGAGTGCTCAGGACACACTTTCTACGGCGGCCTGCGCATTCCCACTGGGGCCCGCACTGTTTCTGCGGCGTCCTGCGCACTCCCACTATGATCCCGCACACTTTCAACGGGGTCCTGCACACTCCCTGTGGAACCCCGTACACTTTCTACGGAGTCCTGCGCACTACCAATGGGGTCTCATACACTTTCTACGGGGTCCTGTGCACTCCCACTAGGGACCCGCACACTTTCTGCGGCGTCCTATGGGAACGACTACAACATTTCCAACATGCAGACATTGTTTTCAGACGTTTAATTTTTTGATCTATGGTGGGGAACTTGTTGCAAAACTCAAATCTGTGGGTTCCATTGCATCCCGTACAACGAACAGGTATTTGCGCCCTTGTTGAGTAGAGGGAGTATTCTTCTCTATTATGGTCCTTACGACCTTCGACATGCTCTTGTCGCTTCAGGATACACGTTATATTGTTAAGCAACTCGTCCATTGTCCACGTCCTACCTGTGTCGAATTCATTCCTCGCTATTTCTTCTTGTAAGCTTTTAGGGAAGGCTTCGAGAACTAGGTTGATCATATGCGTGGTATTGACCACTTCACCTTGTTTTTCCATTTTGGAAACAATTGCTTGAATATCACTGAGATTGTTTCTCAATGATCTCGGGTCTTCGCGACATTGGCGCATTGCTTTCAACTGTCGGATCATTTCTATTGTAACGCGTTTTGGGTCTTCATATTGGGTCTTGAGTTGTTGTATTGCCTTGTTGTATGCGTCTCCCGTCCTTGGAATCATTTTAGGGTGCGTGCCGCATCTCCTTTGCAACAATTCAAAAAAATTGAGAGCTTCTCTATGTTAGAGTAAGCTTGTTTGTGAACCAGTTCCTCGTAGATTTCCTAAAATGGGCCGAAGTCCGAAGGATTGCCGTCAAAGGTGGGAATCTTCAATTCGTTTCCCAATAATCTTCGGCCTGTCGGAGGCTCGTTTGTGTGAAGGGCGGCTTGTTGCCTTTCCATCGCTTGCTTCATGCAGGACACTAATCTGATGACTCCGTTCTTGAGATGGTGTTCAACCTCATTTGCCTGTGTAATCAGTTTGTCGCCTTGTTTTCCTCCCAGTACTCGTCGAATTTGATTTCAAGATCGATTTTGTTTTCTCGTTTAAGTCCATCTATGGAACAGCAACAGTTCTCATAGACTGCCCATATTTCCTCTCTTTGTGATTGCAAATTTGCGATTAGGTTTTGTAAAGTTATTTGTTGTGTTGCTAGGCTTCAAGGCTTCCAACTCCGGTGTTTCGGTTGGAAAACACCACGGCCGACGAAACTCGTCAGCTTCTGACAAAAGCGTTGTCAAGACATTAAATTGTCTTGTCAGCTTTTGTTTTGCTGTTCTAAGGCTGAATGCTGGACACATCGGAAAATTCCGTGTATCTGGTGAAGACGGATGTCAGCGGCCCAACTTCAGGGGCTTATATACCCCTTTGAGCAAATATGCGATCGCCTTGTATAAACACTTTGTCCATTATCTGCCTGCCATCTTGTGAGAACATAAGTAATGTTGTTACTGTTTGCGCGATTTGTTGAAAATTGGTTTGCATATCTCCTCATTCCAATCCTATGTTTCTGACTGCATTTTGATGTCAGCTGAGAACGCATTCCTGCATCACCATGAGACTATCTGAGATATTTTATCTCAGTGGATTATTCTGAATATTGTGAGAGCCAAGTGAAGAAGAGGAGCTCTTTGTTCTATTGCGAATTGTGACGAATTTGTCGCTGCAAACTTGCAGCTGGGATCCCATAGATGTATTCTGCTTATCATGAACTGTAATCAAGTTTACTTAAGAGCTACCTGCTCTTGGCAGACTGTCGGACTGCCACCGGGTTTTCTGAAGAGATACCTACTCTTTGGCAAACTATCGGATTGCCACCGGGGTTTCTGAAGAGATCCCTACCCTGAATCGGTTGTACACGGGCAGTAAAACGCAGGATCGCTTGGCTTCCGGAAACCAAGAGACGTGACGTGGTCAGTCACTTTTCGAAGCAGAATTGTGGTCTTGTGGGAGAAAAGAAATTGTTTTGTCCGATGCACCATATTTGGACTGCATCAAGGTCCAATGCTATTTTGGTGGTTCCGGCTTCCTTGCCAACTCTTTACACACCTGTCTGTATATTCCATACGCGACTCGAACAACCTTCAATTTTAGCATATTCATTAACACATATATATATATATATATATTTATTTATTTATTTATTTATATATAGTCGAACATCATGATTTAACCGAGCTCCATATTTTGCTCTTTGTATTTAATTTGCCCATTTTACCTTTGTTCGTTATGTTTCTTTGTACCTATTGCTTTACCTTGTTCTCTTGGCAGGTCCGCTCATAGGTGTTGTCCGATCTCTGACGCTGCTCTCAGCGATTCCCGTGTTCCCTTTTATTGCGCCAATGGCAAGATAGGTACCCTCGATGCCCGAGCAGCTCGCAGGGAGGAGCTTGGCCGCCCATTGCATGCGTTGCGGCTCGTTTTGATAAGAGGTGAGAGATTGGCCGTCTGGTGTTCCGGCCACAGCCCGGGCACCTAATAATCGATGCACTGATGGCCGACACCGCATCGATTACGAGGTGCCCGGGCTGGGGCCGGAGCACCACACGGCCATGCTTCCACCTCTTATCAGAACGAGCCGCAACGCAGGCACTGAGCGGCCAAGCTCCTCCCTGCGAGCTGCTCGGGCATCGAGGGTATGTATGATATATAGATTGCCTGGCTGATAGACATGGGAGCGAACACCCTGTGGGAAACGACTGAAGTATGACGCATCATGAACTGCTCAGAGTTAATGACAAATAATAATAATAATAATAATAATAATAATAATAATAATAATAATAATAATAATAATAATAATAATAATAATAATAATAATAATAATAATAATAATAATAATAATAATAATAATAATAATAATAATAATAATAATAATAATAATAATAATAATAATAATAATAATAATAATAATAATAATAATAATAATAATAATAATAATAATAATAATAATAATAATAATAATAATAATAATAATAATAATAATAATTTATTACGTAGTTTAAGACACACTTCGGATAAGAAAACGTAGCAAATGAAACAAAATACAACAAAGGATGCCCATAAACCGCAGTTCTACCCAGAAAGAACCTTGATTCGTGCCAAACGCTTGAACTGTCCGAAAAGTTGAGGGATAAGCTGTAGCCCATGCCTTAGGGACACGTACGCCGACCCCGCTCGACAGGTGAAGCTGAATGCCCTATTATTCAATCTCGGCTTTCTATAGGAAATTTTTACTGAATCACCACGATTCCGTGAAGGTAATGAAGTGTAAAATTGTTAAACATTAAATTCCATGATTCTTGATATCATCTTGAACACCCTACACACATATCTCACAATACTCGCGCTTGCGCCTTTCTACTTAATATTTTCAGGTGTTCGGTAAAGCCCAACTTGTCATTATAATGAAATCCAAGATCTCTGACATTGCGAACCCTGGCCTGGAGATCATCGATCACGTATTCAGAAGTAATGTCAGAAGATCCCAGCCGCATGATAACTGTTTTCTCCGGAGCAAGAGGAAGTTCCCAAAAGCGAGACCATGAGACAACTCCATTAATTGCCGACTGTAAAACGATTTGATCAGTGGAATCCGTTATTTCGCGATAAACCTTGATGTCATCAGCAAACTGCTTCATGATTACAACTTTACCCACTACTTGTGGTAGATCCGAGGTGTAAATGATAAACACTAGTTGTGATAGTACACCACTCTGCGGAACACCACTTCTGACATTCCGACAAGAAGGAAACTGTGATCCCACTTTCACTTGAAATGTTCTATTAGTGACGAATTCATCAAGCCATTTGCAACTTACTGGATGCACTTTCAGTTGAACAAGCTTATACAGTAGCTTGCTATGGCTGACTTTATCAAATGCTTTGAAAAGTCGAAATATACCACATCATTAGTCTGCTTGACGTCAAGACTTCCCGTCCAGTCATTTAAACATTCGAGCATGTTGGTTTCTATCGATCTATCGGGAAAAGATCCATGCTGGCAGCTAGGGATCAACATGTTACTCTCCAGGTATTCGAACAAATGAGTCTTTATCACTTTCTCGAATGTCCTGCACAGGAAAGATGTAAAGCTTACTCGACGGTAATTTCCTACGTCACTTGCTGGTGCTTTCTTGAGCAAAGGTGTAATGAAGGAATGCTTCCATCGCGATGGGATCTCAGAAGACATGAGAGATCAGTTGAAGATATAGCATAAAGGGCTGACTATGACATGAGCTATGTTTTTCAAAAAGCGTGCAGGAATAAAATCCGGTGTAAGAGAAGAAGAACATGACCACTTTCTCATGATATCGAAAAGAAAGGATTCATTGAAACACGGAAATGTGCCCATTGGTTCAGCAACTATTAAACTGAAACTTGGTGTATAACCGTTATCATCAAGAAAAACTTCGCAAAATTTTTCGGCTAAAATATTAGCCTTGTCTCTGTCAGAAGTCGCCACAAAGTCTTCCTATTTGATTCGACCAATCCAACTATTACCACTCAGTTTCCTGTTAAAAACCGCTATTATACCTTTCCAAGGCGCTTTCGAATTTCTTCGCATATTGATGAAATTTATCCCAGTGATACCCACTTTGAGAGTTTTTAGCCAATCGAAATAGGCAAGATCGGTGTTCAAACATATTTTGTGACTAAGTTGGTAAATGGGCGTGTGTCGCAGAGACACGACGCCATGGAACGAACATTTCTATCACATGCGTGAGTATGCTTAGGAACATTTCATATTTCCAATTTGCACCTTCCACAGAGTCAAGCGATTCTCTCCAAGCAATATTCGACAGGTAAGCACACGCCTAGTCGTAATCACACTTCCCGAAGTGACGGTAATAAGTGTATATTGGCTCAACATATGTGCAGCAAATCTGGAACGTTATGCTATTTTGATCACTTGAACCTATAGTAGGCCCTACACATATATTATCCGCTAGCTTTTGATCATTGGTAAGTAGAATATCAAGGATATTTCTACCTTTCGTGGGCTCATTGATGTATTCCTTTAGATTGTGAGCAATAGTCATCTCCACGAAGGCGCTTTTGTCCTGGGACAGAAGTTTATAAAAGTCAGTCCGATCAATTTCCGGATAGTTGAAATCCCCCGCGACTAGTGAAGCATGCTCACATACTAGTAAATCACTAATCGCTTTCGTCAGTTGATCATTTAGTTCAGATCTGCACGAAGAGGTACGATATACAAGGATAACTCTAATTTAGTGATTTTTAAGAATCTTGTCAGCTGATAAAAGTTCAGAGGAGTCCGTAAGAGATTCAGCAAAAACTTCAAAAAACCAGTTGCTTTTTTCAGTAAGATAATAACCCCGCCTCCCACTTTTCGACTTCTGTCACACCGTATGACTTGATAATCGTTAGTAAGGTGACACAGTAGAGAAGGGATGGTATGCTGCGATTTCAACCAGGGGCCGGATTCATCAACGCGGCAGTGCTGGTAGCCCTATCCAGTGGTAGCGCTACCCGCTGTAGATTGCTACCTTAAAGGCAGGGTTCTCGATAAAATCGGTTGTTGTGCTGTACCCATGGAATTGTAGATCTGGCCATCACAAAAGTGAAAGTAAGTGAAAAATTGGAGAAAAAACGCTCAGGAGCAAGTTATGGCTTGGTGTCCTCCCGCCCCCAATCATTTAGATTTGGGTAAAAGCCTGCTTTGTCAACTTTTATTTTACTTCTAAAGTAATTTCTGAACATTTCTATAGACCACTGATTACTTTAACAGCAAAATAAATGTCGTGTAAGCAAGCATTAATGAAAATCGCGTTAATTTGGGGGCCGGCCGACACCTGTAATTAGCTGTTAATCTTAGTCTTGAGCGTTTTTCCCGCGAATTTCTGGTTTTTTTTTTCACTTATTTTTACTTTTGTGATGGCCAAATCTACATTCTTATGAAGAGAGCTTGAAAGTTGTTTTTATCGCGATTCCTGCCTTTGACCATCGAATTGTGATTCACGAGCGCAATGCTACCGTGAGTAGCGCTACCAAGTAGTTACGCCTAAAAGTGTTATGTGTGTGGCGATGCCGCCGTGTTTTACAAAAGACCGCTATTGCACATCGCTCGTAATCGCTTTCCAAAATCTTCAACTTTTGAAAACTATAGAACCTAAAGCATAAAAATGCAAAAAACCATGAAAAATTCTATGTTTATATCACATGAAGAATCCAGCTGTATGGGAAACGTGACGATGGTCTTGTATGGGAAACGTGACGATGGTCGTGTTTTTTCGGTGGATTTCATTATTATGTTCTTTAATCTGTACCATAGTTTGAATTTTGAGAATTAGGATGATGTGTATACTATTCGGGGCATTTTCGTGGGACGCTCGAATGATTTCGCGTCTCATAGCTGGGTTGCGGCGTGCCGAAAAAATTCCCAAGGCGATTTTTTACATAGAAAATGTCAACATAACTAACAAAACAAAAAAAATCAGCAGTAACAGAAACGATTGGGCCTAATTGTGCAATCACTGATTTGCCTCAGTACTTATGCGAATGTTTTATACTGTATACTTACCTAGTTTTCGCATAGTGTTTACGCTGGGGAAAAAACCAAGAGTAGAGCACGGTTCTCGGCGCTTTTAATAATTTTTGAACTTGCATTTTTCCAAGTCTCATCAACATCAAGCCTTCGCTGCCCTCGTCCTTTGGGTAAACAAAAAAAAATTCGTCCAAGAGCTAAAAGCTGTGAACCCCCTTTTTTGCGTAAAAGGTAAGTTATAGATACATATTAGGTCTTAACAAAAACAATGGCGGTTTTTATAAAATCAAATCTTTTCGCCCAAACGGGACTTTTTCGCAAACTGTAGTATGGCATTCAAAAGCGTATTTCCTCATCTATCTTACATTAGCGGAAATCGAATAATTGTCGATAATTGGCAAAATAAATATTGTGGATAAGGGAGTTTCGTGCAGTTTTAAACTATGTGAAGTTTGGTGTCTCAAAGTCATTGCGTGAAAGAGAAACTGAAGGCTGCAAGAATATTAAGTACATTAAACACACTTTAAATTTAAGTTCACAAAGGATCGAGTTCGATGATGAGAAACACGAAGTATGTGTCAGATAGAGAAGCATCAAAATCCACAAAAAACTCGACCGGACGAAGGAAAATTATTTTTTAAAACTCACAATTAGTTTTGCTCCAACATGATAATTTGAAATTAATCTAGCCTTGAGGATAAGTAATGAGTATTGGGAAGAGAGTGGCGGAAATTGTAGAATAGAACACAACAATTCAGCCAAATGAAGATTAAAAAGCCGGAAGTTCGTCATACAAGGGGTTTGAAACAGCTTTTTAACGGTCCAGCGCGTAAATTTAGCATCAGAGCGAGCAATCTGGCCGGGTAGGGCGCCGCTGGTGGCACCCTACCCGAGATTCGCGCTGGGTAGGCTTTGGTAGGTTGCTACCGTGGGTAGCAAGTTTCGTGAATCGCGCCATTTACGCGATATTCGGTAGGAAGCCACCCTTACCTAGCCTACCAGCGCTAAATTTCGTTGATGAATCCAGCCCCAGCTTTAAGTAAAAATATAAACATCGAAATTCTTCTCAAGTACGGTATCAATGTACAATGAATTTTTAGAAACGGATCGTGCGTTAGCGTAAAAACAAGTCAAGAATCTTTCCGAAAATCTACTGCGGTTTACTAGTTTAACGATTTCTGCTGAGTTTGATCTACGTGCCATTGATCAGAATGAGAAACAACAATATCACTGGCTGCGGTGCTATTATGAGTTTGATCTACGTGCGATGGTTCAGGACGACAAGCTACAATATCACTGGCTGCGGTGCTATCAATGTGACCTCTACGGCTCTGACGTTCTTCTCGTCTACGATTTCTCTCTTCCCAAGTGAGCGACTGACGAATGTACACCCCCTTATGGAAGAAAAATCGCATGCGCGGAGCCCATCTGAGGGTTTCTTTCTGGAAACGTGTCGTAGGTAGGACTACTTTCAAGAGTCTAGGACTAGACTAACCCATACGATACAAATTGCTGGAAAAGCGTTCAACACCAAGATAGTCAAGGATAGTGTTAGTGAAATTAACACCATGACTCAATCTTTCATATGAGCTACTGCCATTGCTTTCTGGAACCCCGGATATGACAATAGAACGCTTGAGAACGGGGCCATTCTAAGTATCAGCAGTAACAACAGGAGCAGAAATAGGACGAACATCACTAACAGGCAGAACGCGAGAATCAGAACAATTGCTGGATAGCAAGCTATCAATTCTCTGTTTCAAAGCTAATTTCTCCTTTCTCAACTTCCTATTCTCCTCGAGGATGGCATTGTTCGTTCTGTTGACCTCAGCAAGTTCACGCTTCGTTTCCATCAGAAGCTCCACCATTAATCTCATGTAACCGGGCACTGTCTCGTCCGCAACCACGTCGCTAAGCCTCTCCGCAAGACCGTATTGATCCGCACGGATTGAATCTTGACGGCCACTTATGACTGGAATAGACGAGAAACGGGAAACGTTTCCGTGTTACAGGACACAACTCAAAACGAATCACCGTTAATAGTGACGATTACTTCGATTTTGGATGAATACCCACCCGGATATTTTTACGAGAGCGATCCTGTCGAATGGATTTTTGGCGTTAAGAATGTCGACCGCGTCAATAGCCGTGACATGACGGCTTATGGGCGTACACATCTGACCTTCAAATTGGCTTCGCCGCGCGGAACAGACTGTACCCACACTTACTGTTATTCTTCCCTTTGATGTTGAGCTGGATGTCATAGAACGGCTCCTCCTTGCTGCTCTAAAAGCTGGCGTTGCTGCACCGAATGTATGATTTCATGACACCGCGGAACAGACTTGGGGTCATGTCTTCAACCTGAAGAAGGTACAACTTTACATACCCATGCATGTTGATCAAATACAAAAAACAAGGAACATCATACTAACAGGTGACTTTTTCATCTTAAATTCCAAGTTATCGAGCAAATCCCTACACAGTTCCTGGATATCGTGTTGCCTGAACGTCTCCAAGATGTCCCAGCAATAAGAATTCGTGAGCCTCTTTGTGTCAACTGGATGGTCGGAGTGCTATTCAGATACTGTTTTATTGGAAATAAGTGATAACAAAACATCAAGTTACACCTGCGGCACAATAGATCTAAGATGCTACCTGCAAATCGTAGAATACCCGTGGCATGGCCAAGGCAGGTTTATTCTCATAACCGTCATGAGATACCGGCACATCGTATACGGCCTGTAAAGGGTTATGCCGCGGACGCACAAGGTCGTAACAACCTTTAGCTAAAATGGGGAGGGGTAGGTTCAGGGTTGCATACGACCACTTTATTGACACCTTTCTTATAATCAGAAGAAATAGCATAACAGGTTAAACACAGACAACAATAACAAAATCAACAAAGTAAAACCACCACAGCATCATAATAAAATAATGACCGCTTTATTGAATTCTCAAGATCTTAGCTTCTGACTTCAAAAACCCACAAGATAGCTCTAGCATCTCGAACTAGGGTTTTTAATTTCTGCTGTTGGTTCATTTATGTGCATATTGCGACTGCTACTTACACGATAATATAAGTTTATCAATTTTTCCTCGTACAGTGTTTTTTAATTGGGTAATTTCGGGGATAGTATAAATTTTGTAAGCAATGCTATCAATAATATGAACTGAGTAAAAACACTGGCAAAGCTTGGAATTACTCTCTTATTACATCGGACACGCGTATCCATAAATTGGGACAATGGACGCAGGACAACTGTTTTATGATGTGGGCGGGGTGATCTATTGGGTCGGCTAGTGCACGGGTTTTTCACTACTGTTTTTTTTTGCGTTGCGATAAAACCTCTGGCCAGACTTCGCAAATGATTTTAGGCCTTGAAATTTTTAGGTGATTTTATTGAAAAAAAAATTATTTTGGAAATTCGAATGAAGTTTAGAGCCTAAACAGCTAGAAGCCGACTGCTTATTGAACTGAATAGTGAACTGATAGTTAGCAACAGGCTATAAAACGGCGAAACTCATTTGGTTCCTACGCGTGCTGGTGCGAAGCGCAGGTTAAAGACAGTGAGAGAGCGTAGGGCAGACGGATACCGAGGCGTCGCGCGCGCCGCTCGCGCCTCGAATGATGTGAATTACGACATTTTATAGAGGGTATTAATTGTTAAAATTAAAAATTTCACTTAACAAAACTCACCCCTTGTCCAACCGTCCGGCAGCAGGCGGAGCAATTTGGAATTAGGATATTTCACGTATGAGGCCGACGACGCGTGGCATGGCAGGATAAGACAAGTGTAACCTGTCAAACACGTCTGAAAATGATGCTACACGTTTGTTTCAACACACATAATGGCTCGGCGTATAATGTGTTCAAAACTTTTTTATCCTCCTGATCAGCGTGGTGTTCTCCGAACTTTAGTTTTGTTTTTCGTTTCACACAGTGATAAGGGAGTAAACGACAGAGGGATCAGACCTCTACTGCGAATGAGAAGCCGGAATATTTGTATTTTCCTGGATCAGGAATTTGCTTGAGTATGTTAGGGAAAACGTTTGCAATATATAATTTCCCACATTTCAATGTGAGCGCCTAAATTTATTTTCAGGTTTGTTGCAGAAAATTTGGTTTTTATTACTGATTATTACCAAAAAGCTACGTGACAGGATTTAAAGTGGTTTTATTGATCAGCACAGTTCTGCCTTGCACTCCGTTTTCTTCTATTGAGGGTACAGTACGCTCTCAGATACGAATTTTGTGATTTTAACTTATTTGCGTAGTGAGCCCCTCCTCTATGTCACGTGCCAAGTGCGAGATCTCAATTTCTCCAGTACGCAAGATAGTGTTCCTTTGCTTTCCTTCTAGCAACGATTAAGATTGTTATAGACTTCTTTATTCAGCTTACGTTTTGGAGAGTTTCGCCGTCTTCAGAGCCTGGAAAAAGCGAAATCATGTCTGAAGAACTACCCCATCGAACTCCATTTCATTCTACAGGCTAATTAATATTCACACGGGAGTGAGCAAACGACATGATGCCATAGTAAATACCAACCTTTGGGAGGAACCAATTAGCCCAACAACCTCAGATGGAATTGGTGAGGGCGACTGACTGGTAAGAACCCTCGGGACCACCTACACACAGGGCTCGCCCACAGATCAACCGATAGGTCAGAATGCACATAGGTCGGCGTGGGACGCCAGCCCCTGGGTCACCGGAACACATTCGTCTTTTCTATTAATTTTTGGTGTTTTGGCGGCGATCCTAAATGCTTCGAGAGTTTTGCGGGCTGAGATTTCACGTTCACGGGCGAAGATCATGACCTCCACCGTTAAACATATGATTCCATGGCTTCGCACCCGATGGTCTCTCAATGGCGTGGAAATTTTCGACTTATTCAGCCCGTCCGAATGTTCTTTGATTCTTACGCAGAACGGCCTGCCAGTTTCTCCTATGTAGTCCTCTCCACACTGGAAGCAATGGATGCGGAAGACAACCCCAGTAGCCATATAATCACCATCCTCCTCAAAGGGACAGACTACACAAGCCAGTGTAACGCAAAGCCGGTCATACAAGCGGTTTCGCACCAACTTTTCTTCGAGGTTTGTGGAAGGGACCTCGACAACGGAAACCATCTCCTGAAAATCTGCCCTTTGAAGACATGCTCTCAAACTTTTCGAGACGAGAGGGACGCAAAACGCCACCTTTCTCCGGACTCCTAAATGTACAGCTGAGAGGGTGGTCCGCCGTGGAAGTCTTGTGGGGCGATTGAGCGACGGATAACCGTTTTCCAAGGCTATGCGGCGGGCCATTCTCATCGTAAAATCATTACTAACGCTGTCTGGGGAAACCGCAGAAGCAATGCGAAATATAATTCCTATCACCGCATGCTTCCTTTTTGAAGGATGGGCTGAAGAGAGATTAAAGACTATGTTTTTGCTTGTTGGTTTCCTATACGACCTAATTTTGAATGACCGCGATAACCCCTGCGATAGTTGAACTTGGACGTTTAGGAATAAGAGCCAGCCATCCATCGGTACTTCTCGAGTCATCCTTATGTTTCCAGATTGCTGACTGAGATTTTGAAAACAAGTTATGAGAATAATTCTGCCTTGGCCATGCAACGGGTATTCTACGATTTGCAGGTAGCATCTTAGATTTATTGTGCCGCAGGTGTAACTTGATGTTTTGTTATCACTTATTTCCAATAAAACAGTATCTAAATAGCACTCCGACCATCCAGTTGACACAAAGAGGCTCACGAATTCTTATTGCTGGGACATCTTGGAGACGTTCAGGCAACACGATATCCAGGAACTGTGTAGGGATTTGCTCGATAACTTGGAATTTAAGATGAAAAAGTCACCTGTTAGTATGATGTTCCTTGTTTTTAGTATGTGATCAATATGCGTGGGTATGTAAAGTTGTACCTTCTTCAGGTTGAAGACATGACCCCAAGTCTGTTCCGCGGTGTCATGAAATCATACATTCGGTGCAGCAACGCCAGCTTTTAGAGCAGCAAGGAGGAGCCGTTCTATGACATCCAGCTCAACATCAAAGGGAAGAATAACAGTAAGTGTGGGTACAGTCTGTTTCGCGCGGCGAAGCCAATTTGAAGGTCAGATGTGTACGCACATAAGCCGTCATGTCACGGCTATTGACGCGGTCGACATTCTTAACGCCAAAAATCCATTCGACAGGATCGCTCTCGTAAAAATATCTGGGTGGGCATTCATCCTAAATCGAAGTAATCGTCACTATTAACGGTGATTCATTTTGAGTTGTGTCCTGTAACACGGAAACGTTTCCCGTTTCTCGTCTATTCCAGTCATAAGTGGCCGTCAAGATTCAACCCGTGCGGATCAATACGGTCTTGCGGAGAGGCTTAGCGACGTGGTTGCGAACGAGACAGTGCCCGGTTACGTGAGATTAATGGTGGAGCTTCTGATGGAAACGAAGCGTGAACTTGCTGAGGTCAACAGAACGAACAATGCCATTCTCGAGGAGAATAGGAAGTTGAGGAAGGAGAAATTAGCTTTGAAACAGAGAATTGATAGTTTGCTATCCAGCAATTGTTCTGATTCTCGCGTTTTGCCTGTTAGTGATGTTCGTCCTATTTCTGCTCCTGTTGTTCCTGCTGATATTCAGAATGGCCCCGTTCTCAAGCGTTCTATTGTCATATCCGGGGTTCCAGAATGCAATGGCAGTAGCTCATATGAAAGATTGAGTCATGATGTTAATTTCACTAACACGATACTTAACTATCTTGGTGTTGAATGCTTTCCCAGCAATTTGTATCGTATGGGTCAGTCTAGTCCTAGACTCTTGAAAGCAGTCCTACCTACGACATGTTTCCAGAAAGAAACCCTCAGACGGGCTCCGGGCATGCGATTTTTCTTCCACAAGGGGGTGTACATACGTCAGTCGCTCACTTGGGAAGAGAGGAATCGTAGACGAGAAGAACGTCAGAGCCGTAGAGGTCATATTGATAGCACCGCAGCCAGTGATATTGTTGTTTCTCGTCCTGATCCATTGCACGTAGATCAAACTCATGATAGCACAGCAGCCAGTAATATTGTTGTTTCCCATTCTGATCAATCGCACGTAGATCAAACTCAGCAGAATTTGTTAAACTAGTAAACCGCAGTCGGTTTTCGGAAAGATTCTTGACTTGTTTTTACGCTAACGCACGATCCGTTTCTAAAAATTCATTGTGCATTGATACCGTACTTGAGAAGAATTTCGATGTTTATATTTTTACTTAAAGCTGGGGCTGGATTCATCAACGAAATTTAGCGCTGGTAGGCTAGGTAAGGGTGGCTTCCTACCGAATATCGCGTAAATGACGCGATTCACGAAACTTGCTACCCACGGTAGCAACCTACCAAAGCCTACCCAGCGCGAATCTCGGGTAGGGTGCCACCAGCGGCGCCCTACCCGGCCAGATTGCTCGCTCTGATGCTAAATTTACGCGCTCGTCCGTTAAACAGCTGTTTCAAACCCCTTGTATAACGAACTTCCGGCTTTTTAATCTTTATTTGGCTGAATTGTTGTGTTCTAATCTACAATTTCCTCCACTCTCTTCCCAATACTCATTACTTATCCTCAAGGCTAGATTAATTTCAAATTATCATGTTGGTGCAAAACTAATTGTGAGTTTTAAAAAATAATTTTCCTTCGTCCGGTCGAGTTTTTTGTGGATTTTGATGCTTCTCTATCTGACACATACTTCGTGTTTCTCATCATCGAACTCGATCCTTTGTGAACTTAAATTTAAAGTGTGTTCAATGTACTTAATATTCTTGCAGCCTTCAGTTTCTCTTTCACGCAATGACTTTGAGACACCAAACTTCACATAGTTTAAAACTGCACGAAACTCCCTTATCCACAATATTCATTTTGCTAATTATCGGCAATTATTCGATTTCCGCTAATGTAAGATAGATGAAGAAATACGCTTTTGAATGCCATACTACAGTTTGCGAAAAAGTCCCGTTTGGGCGAAAAGATTTGATTTTATAAAAACCGCCATTATTTTTGTTAAGACCTAATATGTATCTATAACTTACCTTTTACACAAAAAAGGGGGTTCACAGCTTTTAGTTCTTGGACGAATTTTTTTTGTTTACCCGAAGGATGAGGGCAGCGAAGGCTTGATGTTGATGATCTTGGTTTTTTCCCCAGCGTAAACACTATGCGAAAACTAGGTAAGTATACAGTATAAAACATTCGCATAAGTACTGAGGCAAATCAGTGATTGCACAATTAGGCCCAAGCGTTTCTGTTACTACTGATTTTTTTGTTTTGTTTGTTTATAGTTATGTTGACATTTTCTATGTGAAAAATCGCCTTGGGATTTTTTTGGCACGCCGCAACCCAGCTATGAGACGCGAAATCATTCGAGCGTCCCACGAAAATGCTCCGAATAATATATTCACCGTCCTCATTCTCAAAATTCAAACTATGGTACAGATTAAAGAACATAATAAAGAAATCCACCGAAAAAGCACGAAGACCATCGTCACGTTTCCCATACAGCTGGATTCTTAATGTGATATAAACATAGAATTTTCCATGGTTTTTCGCATTTTTATGCTTTAGGTTCTATAGTTTTCAAAAGTTGAAGATTTTGGAAAGCGATTACGAGCGATGTGCAATAGCGGTCTTTTGTAAAACACGGCGGCATCGCCACACACATAACACTTTTAGGCGTAACTACTTGGTAGCGCTACTCACGGTAGCATTGCGCTCGTGAATCACAATTTGATGGTTAAAGGCAGGAATCGCGATAAAAACAACTTTCAAGCTCTCTTCATAAGAATGTAGATTTGGCCATCACAAAAGTAAAAATAAGTGAAAAAAAAACCCAGAAATTCGCGGGAAAAACGCTCAAAAACTAAGATTAACAGCTAATTACCGGTGTCGTCCGGCCCCCAAATTAACGCGATTTTCATTAATGCTTGCTTATACGACATTTATTTTGCTGTTAAAGTAATCAGTGGTCTATAGAAATGTTCAGAAATTACTTTAGAAGTAAAATAAAAGTTGACAAAGCAGGCTTTTACCCAAATCTAAATGATTGGGGGCGGGAGGACACCAAGCCATAACTTGCTCCTGAGCGTTTTTTCTCCAATTTTTCACTTATTTTCACTTTTGTGATGGCCAGATCTACAATTCCATGGGTACAGCACAACCGATTTTATCGAGAACCCTGCCTTTAAGGTAGCAATCTACAGCGGGTAGCGCTACCACTGGATAGGGCTACCAGCACTGCCGCGTTGATGAATCCGGCCCCTGGTTGAAATCGCAGCATACCATCCCTTCTCTACTGTGTCACCTTACTAACGATTATCAAGTCATACGGTGTGACAGAAGTCGAAAAGTGGGAGGCGGGGTTATTATCTTACTGAAAAAAGCAACTGGTTTTTTTGAAGTTTTTGCTGAATCTGTTACGGACTCCTCTGAAATTTTATCAGCTGACTAGATTCTTGAAAATCACTAAATTAGAGTTATCCTTGTATATCGTACCTCTTCGTGCAGATCTGAACTAAATGATCAACTGACGAAAGCGATTAGTGATTTACTAGTATGTGAGCATGCTTCACTAGTCGCGGGGGATTTCAACTATCCGGAAATTGATCGGACTGACTTTTATAAACTTCTGTCCCAGGACAAAAGCGCCTTCGTGGAGATGACTATTGCTCACAATCTAAAGCAATGAATCAATGAGCCCACGAAAGGTAGAAATATCCTTGATATTCTACTTACCAATGATCAAACGCTAGCGGATAATATATGTGTAGGGCCTACTATAGGTTCAAGTGATCAAAATAGCATAACGTTCCAGATTTGCTGCACATATGTTGAGCCAATATACACTTATTACCGTCACTTCGGGGAGTGTGATTACGACTAGGCGTGTGCTTACCTGTCGAATATTGCTTGGAGAGAATCGCTTGACTCCGTGGAAGGTGCAAATTGGAAATATGAAATGTTCCTAAGCATACTCACGCATGTGATAGAAATGTTCGTTCCATGGCGTCGTGTCTCTGCGACACACGCCCATTTACAAACTTAGTCACAAAATATGTTTGAACACCGATCTTGCCTATTTCGATTGGCTAAAAACTCTCAAAGTGGGTATCACTGGGATAAATTTCATCAATATGCGAAGAAATTCCAAAGCGCCTTGGAAAGGTATAATAGCGGTTTTTAACAGGAAACTGAGTGGTAATAGTTGGATTGGTCGAATCAAATAGGAAGACTTAGTGGCGACTTCTGACAGAGACACAAGGCTAATATTTTAGCCGAAAGAATTTTGCGAAAGTTTTCTTGATGATAACGGTTATACACCAAGTTTCAGTTTAATAGTTGCTGAACCAATGGGCACATTTCCGTGTTTCAATGAATCCTTTCTTTCGATATCATGAGAAAGTGGTCATGTTCTTCTTCTCTTACACCGGATTTTATTCCTGCACGCTTTTTGAAAAACATAGCTCATGTCATAGTCAGCCCTTTATGCTATATCTTCAACTGATCTCTCATGTCTTCTGAGATCCCATCGCGATGGAAGCATTCCTTCATTACTCCTTTGCTCAAGAAAGCACCAGCAAGTGACGTAGGAAATTACCGTCGAGTAAGCTTTACATCTTTCCTGTGCAGGACATTCGAGAAAGTGATAAAGACTCATTTGTTCGAATACCTGGAGAGTAACATGTTGATCCCTAGCTGCCAGCATGGATCTTTTCCCGATAGATCGATAGAAACCAACATGCTCGAATGTTTAAATGACTGGACGGGAAGTCTTGACGTCAAGCAGACTAATGATGTGGTATATTTCGACTTTTCAAAGCATTTGATAAAGTCAGCCATAGCAAGCTACTGTATAAGCTTGTTCAACTGAAAGTGCATCCAGTAAGTTGCAAATGGCTTGATGAATTCGTCACTAATAGAACATTTCAAGTGAAAGTGGGATCACAGTTTCCTTCTTGTCGGAATGTCAGAAGTGGTGTTCCGCAGAGTGGTGTACTATCACAACTAGTGTTTATCATTTACACCTCGGATCTACCACAAGTAGTGGGTAAAGTTGTAATCATGAAGCAGTTTGCTGATGACATCAAGGTATATCGCGAAATAACGGATTCCACTGATCAAATCGTTTTACAGTCGGCAATTAATGGAGTTGTCTCATGGTCTCGCTTATGGGAACTTCCTCTTGCTCCGGAGAAAACAGTTATCATGCGGCTGGGATCTTCTGACATTACTTCTGAATACATGATCGATGATCTCCAGGCCAGGGTTCGCAATGTCAGAGATCTTGGATTTCAATATAATGACAAGTTGGGCTTTACCGAACACCTGAAAATATTAAGTAGAAAGGCGCAAGCGCGAGTATTCCAGATTTTCAAAAGTATTTGCACGAAAGACAAGGAGGTTCTTTTGGAGGCATACAAAACGTATGTCAGACCGATGGCCGAAACTGGAACAACTGTGTTTTGTCCGTTTAAAAAAAAAAGATTGCACTGATTGAGGAAATTCAAAACAATTTTACAAGAAAACTGTTTATCCGTACGTTTGCATTCACGTATTCCAGGATATCCCGGGCGAGAGTAAGAAACAACTTTTTGTAACTGAGTAGTTTGGAATCACGGCAAAAAGTGAGATATGTGTGTAGGGTGTTCAAGATGATATCAAGAATCATGGAATTTAATGTTTAACAATTTTACACTTCATTACCTTCACGGAATCGTGGTGATTCAGTAAAAATTTCCTATAGAAAGCCGAGATTGAATAATAGGGCATTCAGCTTCACCTGTCGAGCGGGGTCGGCGTACTGTCCCTAAGGCATGGGCTACAGCTTATCCCTCAACTTTTCGGACAGTTCAAGCGTTTGGCACTAATCAAGGTTCTTTCTGAGTAGAACTGCGGTTTATGGGCATCCTTTGTTGTATTTTGTTTCATTTGCTACGTTTTCTTATCCGAAGTATGTCTTGAACTACGTAATAAATTATTATTATTATTATTATTATTATTATTATTAATATTATTATTATTATTATTATTATTATTATTATTATTATTATTATTATTATTATTATTATTATTATTATTATTATTATTATTATTATTATTATTATTTGTCATTCACTCTGAGCAGTTCATGATGCGTCATACTTCAGTCGTTTCCCACAGGGTGTTCGCTCCCATGTCTATCAGCCAGGCAATCTATATATCTTACATACCTATCTTGCCATTGGCGCAATAAAAGGGAACACGGGAATCGCTGAGAGCAGCGTCAGAGATCGGACAACACCTATGAGCGGACCTGCCAAGAGAACAAGGTAAAGCAATAGGTACAAAGAAACATAACGAACAAAGGTAAAATGGGCAAATTAAATACAAAGAGCAAAATATGGAGCTCGGTTAAATCATGATGTTCGACTATATATAAATAAATAAATAAATATATATATATATATATATGTGTTAATGAATATGCTAAAATTGAAGGTTGTTCGAGTCGCGTATGGAATATACAGACAGGTGTGTAAAGAGTTGGCAAGGAAGCCGGAACCACCAAAATAGCATTGGACCTTGATGCAGTCCAAATATGGTGCATCGGACAAAACAATTTCTTTTCTCCCACAAGACCACAATTCTGCTTCGAACAGTGACTGACCACGTCACGTCTCTTGGTTTCCGGAAGCCAAGCGATCCTGCGTTTTACTGCCCGTGTACTAGCGCTCGAGGTGTGGTATTTCTGGCCAATTTACCACACTTCTTGTAGCCTCACGAGCAGTCAAATGCAACACGGTGGCACAGCAAAATCGCCCCTTTATCGGGAAGCCAGTAAAACTTTGTAAAAGGATGCGCATACAGATATCAACCGATTCAGAGTAGGGATCTCTTCAGAAACCCCGGTGGCAATCCGATAGTTTGCCAAAGAGTAGGTATCTCTTCAGAAAACCCGGTGGCAGTCCGACAGTCCGCCAAGAGCAGGTAGCTCTCAAGTAAACTTGATTACAGTTCATGATAAGCAGAATACATCTATGGGATCCCAGCTGCAAGTTTGCAGCGACAAATTCGTCACAATTCGCAACAGAACAAAGAGCTCCTCTTCTTCACTTGGCTCTCACAATATTCAGAATAATCCACTGAGATAAAATATCTCAGATAGCCTCATGGTGATGCAGGAATGCGTTCTCAGCTGACATCAAAATGCAGTCAGAAACATAGGATTGGAATAAGGAGATATGCAAACCAATTTTCAACAAATCGCGCAAACAGTAACAAAATTACTTATGTTCTCACAAGATGGCAGGCAGATAATGGACAAAGTGTTTATACAAGGCGATCGCATATTTGCTCAAAGGGGTATATAAGCCCCTGAAGTTGTGCCGCTGACATCCGTCTTCACCAGATACACGGAATTTTCCGATGTGTCCAGCATTCAGCCTTAGAACAGCAAAACAAAAGCTGACAAGACAATTTAATGTCTTGACAACGCTTTTGTCAGAAGCTGACGAGTTTCGTCGGGCGTGGTGTTTTCCAACCGAAACACCGGAGTTGGAAGCCTTGAAGCCTAGCAACACAACAAATAACTTTACAAAACCTAATCGCAAATTTGCAATTACAAAGAGAGGAAATATGGGCAGTCTATGAGAACTGTTGCTGTTGCATAGATGGACTTAAACGAGAAAACAAAATCGATCTTGAAATCAAATTCGACGAGTACTGGGAGGAAAACAAGGCGACAAACTGATTACACAGGCAAATGAGGTTGAACACCATCTCAAGAACGGAGTCATCAGATTAGAGTGTCCTGCATGAAGCAAGCGATGGAAAGGCAACAAGCCGCCCTTCACACAAACGAGCCTCCGACAGGCCGAAGATTATTGGGAAACGAGATGAAGATTCCCACCTTTGACGGCAATCCTTCGGACTTCGGCCCATTTTAGAAAATCTACGAGGAACTGGTTCACAAACAAGCTTACTCTAACATAGAGAAGCTCTCAATTCTTTTGAATTGTTGCAAAGGAGATGCGGCACGCACCCTAAAATGATTCCAAGGACGGGAGACGCATACAACAAGGCAATACAACAACTCAAGACCCAATATGAAGACCCAAAACGCGTTACAATAGAAATGATCCGACAGTTGAAAGCAATGCGCCAATGTCGCGAAGACCCGAGATCATTGAGAAACAATCTCAGTGATATTCAAGCAATTGTTTCCAAAATGGAAAAACAAGGTGAAGTGGTCAATACCACGCATATGATCAACCTAGTTCTCGAAGCCTTCCCTAAAGGCTTACAAGAAGAAATAGCGAGGAAGGAATTCGACACAGGTAGGACGTGGACAATGGACGAGTTGCTTAACAATATAACGTTGATCCTGAAGCGACAAGAGCATGTCGAAGGTCGTAAGGACCATAATAGAGAAGAATACTCCCTCTACTCAACAAGGGCGCAAATACCTGTTCGTTGTACGGGATGCAATGGAACCCACAGATTTGAGTTTTGCAACAAGTTCCCCACCATAGATCAAAAAATTGAACGTCTGAAAACAATGTCTGCATGTTGGAAATGTTGTAGTCGTTCCCATAGGACGCCGCAGAAAGTGTGCGGGTCCCTAGTGGGAGTGCACAGGACCCCGTAGAAAGTGTATGAGACACCATTGGTAGTGCGCAGGACTCCGTAGAAAGTGTACGGGGTTCCACAGGGAGTGTGCAGGACCCCGTTGAAAGTGTGCGGGATCATAGTGGGAGTGCGCAAGACGCCGTAGAAAGTGTGTCCTGAGCACTCCTACTATGGTCCCGCACACTTTCTACGTCGTCCTGCGCATTCCCACTGGGGCCCGCACTCTTTCTGCGGCGTCCTGCGCACTCCCACTATGGTCCCGCACATTTTCTACGGCATACTGCGCATTCCCACTGGGGGCCCGCACACTTTCTGCGGCGTCCTGCGCACTCCCACTATGGTCCCGCACACTTTCTACGACATACTGCACATTCCCGCTGGAGACCCGCACACTTTCTGCGGCGTCCTGAGCACTCCCACTATCGTCCCGCACACTTTCTGTGGCGTCCTGCACAATCCCACTAGGGGCCCGCACTCTTTCTGCGACGTACTCCGCACTCCCACTGTGGTCCCGCACACTTTCTACGGCGTCCTGCGCACTCCCAGTGGAGTCACGTAGACTTTCTAAGGCATCCTGCGCATTTCCACTGGGGTCCCGCACACTTTCTACGGTGTACTGCGCATTCCCACTGGGGCCCGCACTATTTCTGCGGCGTCCGCGCATTCCCACTGGGGCCTGCACTCTTTCTGCGGCGTCCTGCGCATTCCCACTGGAGACCCGCACTCTTTCTGCGACGTACTCCGCACTCCCACTGTGGTCCCGCACACTTTCTACGGTGTCCTGCGCACTCCCACTGAGGGCCCGCACTCTTTCTGCGGCGTCCTGCGCACTCCCACTATGGTCCCGCACATTTTCTACGGCATACTGCGCATTCCCACTGGGGGCCCGCACACTTTCTGCGGCGTCCTGCGCACTCCCACTATGGTCCCGCACACTTTCTACGACATACTGCACATTCCCGCTGGAGACCCGCACACTTTCTGCGGCGTCCTGAGCACTCCCACTATCGTCCCGCACACTTTCTGTGGCGTCCTGCACAATCCCACTAGGGGCCCGCACTCTTTCTGCGACGTACTCCGCACTCCCACTGTGGTCCCGCACACTTTCTACGGCGTCCTGCGCACTCCCAGTGGAGTCACGTAGACTTTCTAAGGCATCCTGCGCATTTCCACTGGGGTCCCGCACACTTTCTACGGTGTACTGCGCATTCCCACTGGAGCCCGCACTATTTCTGCGGCGTCCGCGCATTCCCACTGGGGCCTGCACTCTTTCTGCGGCGTCCTGCGCATTCCCACTGGAGACCCGCACTCTTTCTGCGACGTACTCCGCACTCCCACTGTGGTCCCGCACACTTTCTACGGCGTCCTGCGCATTTCCACTGGGTACCCACACTCTTTCTGCGGCGTACTGCGCACTCCCACTATGGTCCCGCACACTTTCTACGGCATACTGCGCATTCCCACTGGAGACCCGCACACTTTCTGCGGCGTCCTGAGCACTCCCACTATGGTCCCGCACAATTTCTACGGCGTCCTGCCCGATCCCACTAGGGGCCCGCGCTTTTTCTGTGGCGTACTCCGCACTCCCACTGTGGTCCCGCACACTTTCTACGGCGTCCTGCGCCTTCCCACTGGGGACCCGCACTCTTTCTGCGGCGTACTGCGCACTCCCACTATGGTCCCGCACACTTTCTACGGCATACTGCGCATTCCCACTGGAGACCCGCACACTTTCTGCGGCGTCCTGAGCACTCCCACTGAGGGCCCGCACTCTTTCTGCGGCGTCCTGAGCACCCCCACTAGAGTCACGTAGACTTTCTAAAGCATCCTGCGCATTTCCACTGGGGTCCCGTACACTTTCTACGGTGTCCTGCGCATTCCCACTATGGTCCCGCACATTTTCTACGGCATCCTGCGCATTCCCACCAGGAACCCGCACACTTTCTCCGGCGTCCTGCGCACTTCCACTATGGTCCCGCACACTTTCTACGGCATCCTGCGCACTCCCACTGCTGGCGCGCACATTTTCTGTGACGTCCCGCGCACTCCCATTGGGGTACCCGCGCACTCTCTGCGGCGTCCTGCGGGCTCCTCAAATTCTATTCACACCAACCGTCTCGAACAGGGCACAATCTTTGGAGGACGCTTATCAGTAACCGTGTTGATTTTCATTAGTTAATTTTTTGAGTTCAGTGAACGTCGGATGGTTACATGTTTTTACTCGTCTTGGCCCTTAATATTGAGGTTCCGCTAAAATTGAGCTTTCAACTTCAAAATTGAATAGGAGCTAGCTGCATCCATTCCCAGCCAACCGACCAAAAATAAGCTTCCTAGCTCAATTTTAAGTAGTGCAGCAAGATGGTGAACGCCGTCTGAAAAAAAGGAGATTAACAGTTTTTCGACCAAAATCACGTGGCTTCCTCCATTTTTCTTGAGTGCCAAGTAACCATTCCAAACCGTTTTTGGGTGTACACCCCAGCATTTAACGCTCTTTCCAATGGAGAAAAAACCGCATCTCCACAGTCACTCTGAAAGCCGATTTCGGAAGCACAGAGTTGCGCATGGGCGAGTTAAAGCCAAATCTGGTGCGCGCTTCGCGCGCACCACAATTATTATTATTATTATTATTATTATTATTATTATTATTATTATTATTATTATTATTATTATTATTATTATTATTATTATTATTATTATTATTATTATTATTATTATTATTGTTATTATTATTATTATTATTATTATTATTATTATTATTATTATTACTACTATTATTATAAATCCATTCCAGCTGGAAATCGAGGAATTCGAAGTGATTTGAAATTCTATACAATCTTATAAAATTACGACTTATTGTCGCAGGATCCGCACATACAGTCGACACGGATCACTGTGCCGGCTACGGTTCTCTTTTGATGGTTCACAATATTTTGGCACAAACACGGTGCTCGTAGCATTTGTTGGGTGTTCCGATCTTGCGCCAACTGGCGCGGGTGTGGTTCCCAAGAGCGCAAGAACCGACACTTCGATACGTGTTGACTGTGTGGTGTCTATAGGGTATGAATTCAATCTCATGGGTAATCCATGAAATTTTCAAGGTGGCGAAATTTAGCATCTGCTATGCATGTGCTCAAATAGGGTGCCAATGGCAATATCCGAAGTTTGATCTCGTGCATTTTTTTCACATTCGGATGGACGGCTATGCATGGTAGGTGAATGGCATTATACCTACAGTAACTTACCGTAGCCGTCCGAAAACGATTCCCATTTTTGCATCCCGAATCTCCCCCCTCCCGATGAAGTTTTGGGTGCATAAACGAAGTTGTTGATTTTGTTTTCCAGCTACCTTTTTGAGCCTGGAACTCTTTGAACTTGAACTACCAGGTTGTTCAATAAGTTTTGTCTTTCGATAGGAAAAACACATTTTTGTGGTTCAAAATACTCTTTATTTCTCAGTATAATCTCCCTGAACATAAATACACTTGCTCCAACGATCCTCCAATCTGTGGATCCCATCCCTAAAGTGAGAATCCGGAAGGTCTGCGAATTACGCTTCAGCAGCCGTTATGACCTCTTCATTTGATGAAAAACGCTTGCCACGCATAAATTTTTTGAGTTCTGCTTACAAATGGAAGTCGCTGGGGGCCAAATCTGGTGATTACGGTGGATGCTTCAACAATTCGAACTTTAATTCATGGATTTTAGTCATTGTCAAAATGCTTGTGAAACGGTGCATTGTCCTGATGAAAAAGGGTTTTTCTTCTGCAAACCGAGTCTTTCTTCACCATTTTTCCAGCAACTGGTCCAAGCGGTTGCAATAGTGTTCAGATTTAAGTTTGCAAGTAATGTTTTACTTGCAAGTTTTTTTGCAAGTTTTTTTACTTTGCAAAATCTTTTTCTTGTTCTACCAGTTTGCAAGTAATTCACGAACAAAATTCCTTTCGCAACCCAAAAAAACTGATGCCGTAACCTTCTTGGCCAATTTCCGGACACGAACTCGTTTCGAAGCCGAACAACCAGGTTCGCACCACTCTTTAGCCTCTTGTTTCGATTCAGGATCATGGTGAAAGAACCAGGTTTCATCCGTAGTGATGAATCAACGCACAAAATCCACTTTATCCTTTTAAAAACGCTCCAAATGTTGCTGAGAAAGTCGCATTCAAATGTGTTTTTGTTCATTGTTAGCGAATGCGGCACCCACTGTGCACACAGCTTTCTAAAACACAAAATTTCACTAAAAATATGGCTCGCATTGCCTGATGAGATGTGTAGAGCCTGTACTAAATCTCCCTCAGTCAATCGACGATCTTCCAAAACCATATCCTGTATTTTGACTATGATTTCTGGTGTTGATGCGCTTTTTGGACGTTCTTAACGTGCATCGTCTTCAAAACTTGTACGATCACTGTTAAATTAGGCAACCCATCTTTCTTCTGTTCTACTTGTAGGTGAACAACCATTATACACTTTCAACATTCGTTGGGGTGGTGTGTATACAAGTCTGTTGGTAACTGCTCGTTGGTGCCCTGCTTCTACTGAACCCAGCGGACGTTTGGGTGTACACAGGGAACGTTCGAGCGATAAAGCGTGCACAACTATATCGCGAAAGTATCCCATACATTGCATAAAGGTGTCGCCGTCCGGCACACTAAGGCCTCTGGTCCATAACACCTTAGGATCCGTACCTAAGGAGTTCATGGAGCCTTTGGCCAGAAGCCACAATTTCGCCACCCTGAACTGTCGGCCGCTGTCGAGTGATATCCAAAAAACTGCGCTGTCCAGACTTCTGAGCTATTTCCATACACCGTTTGCTGCTTTGCAGGAAACCCGCCTGAAGGACATCAGCGTCGGAGAGAACGCCATCTAGTGCGGTAACGCTGACGATAGGAGAGTGGGAGGCTGTGCAATAGCTGTAAGAAAGGATTTCAACGGTATGGTCAAAGAATTTAACTCAACGTCGTGCCGGAATGCATTCGTATGACTGCATGATCACAGAGAATTCAATCTGTGGATAGTGAGTGCTTATGCGCCCACTGAAACCGCCGAAGACAATTTGATGGATGCGTTTTATGAGGAACTCAATACGTTGCTGGCCAGGATACCTTATCAGCATGCTGTTGTCGTGGGGATTGATGCAAGTGCGAAGAAGGGACTTGATCACGAATCCGTACTCGTAAAATGGTTCTACCCAGTGGAGCAAACATCGGACAATGGCTAGCGCCTTGCCGACTTTTGTGAACGCAGTGGTCTGATTATTGCATCGACATTCAAGAGGAATCATCGCCGCCACCAGCTTACGTGGCAGGGACCAACCCAGCTATTTCCAGAAGAGCAGCGGAAGCGGAAGATTACATATTTGGAACTTCAGCTCAACTATGTTCTGAAGAGGAATATTTTAGTATCGGACATTCGAAGATCTAGAGCTGTGTGGGATGTCGCATCCGATTAGGATCATCGTCCAGTTCTGTTGAACTTCACTGCGAGGATTCATAAGAGGGAGCGAGGGGCCGTGCTATATGGATGAGCGAAAGGATACCCGATTCGTGGAGACATGCGATCATCGTACCTCTTCACAAGAAGCTATCTGTCACGGATCCTAAGAACTACAGAGGAATCTCTCTACTTCGTGTCATGTACAAGGTTTTAGAACGTATCATTCTCAAGCGACTTATCAAACATCGTGAAGGAACGATCAGAGATGAGCAAGCCGATTTTCGACCTGGAAGATCGATCATCGACCAAGTGTTCGTCGTGAGAAGAGTAACTGAATCATGGCAGCGGTATTCGAAGCCATTACAGCTCGCTTTTTTGGACTTTGAAGCCGCGTTCGACTCCCCTCATCGTGATCGATTGCTCAATACTCTGCGAGCAGATGGAGTCCCGGAAAAGTATGTTTGGTTAATCGAGGACATGAACAAAGGAACAACAGCAGCAGTTCGTACACCCGTCGGATTTACGTCAGCTTTCGAGGTGAAAACAGGAGTAAGGCAAGGAGCCGTTGCAGGACCTTTTCTTTTCAACTTCGCCGTTGATGACATCATGCGTAGAGTTGCAGAAGAGTTTCCTGCGGATGTGATCCTAACACCATCAGGACGCTCCCTTGTCGACCTGGAGTACGCCGACGACATTGTGTTATTCGCTGAAAACAACGCAAAGGCGCAAAGAATTGTGAACCTCGTTTCGGAGTATGCCGCAGCCTATGGACTTCGTCTTCGTCCCGACAAATGCAAGCAGATGTGGGTCTCTCAGAGGCCTTCAACGGGAGTTTGTGTGGACGGACAACGTATCGAACTGGTGGACGATTTCTGTTATTTGGGCTGTTAGCTGAAGAACGATGGTAGTTATGCAGCGGATATTCGACAACGATGTGCGAAAGCTACGTCTGCATTCAATTCTCTAGCCAAGTGTTTGTGGTCTACCAGCATCACGAAGGAAGTCAAGTTGCGCGTCTACGTATCCGCTATTCGCCCTATCATGATGTACGGATCGGAGACGTGGGCAGCACCGAAGACGCAGATGGAAAGGTTGGATTGCACGGAGAGGAAGCTTTTTAGGCGTTTGCTTGGATATTTCTGGCCACGTGTATGCCATAACGAAGACCTTTACAAGGAAATCGACGCAGTACATCAACGTTGACACGAGGGAGGTGCCAGCATCTCCTAACGCCATCTCAAGCAGCAATGGAAAGTCGACTTCGACTGCTCGGGCATATACTAAGAAGAACGCCGGATCGTCTCGTACAACACGCTTTAAAAATGCTTCCAAATCCTGTCTGGAAACGGCCACCTGGGCGTAGGCGAAAGTTCTGGACGGATGTGGTTAAAGAGGATTTAAAGTCACTCGGCATCGAAAGACAGTTCAGGCGCGATGTTTCGTTTTGCAGGGAATGGAATTGTGACAGCTGGATGGAATGTGGTCAAACTGAGGCTGGAGATTGTGAAAAATAGACACGGCTGACTACTAGGACGGCACACCTCGGTGAAGATGCGGAATGGGTCAGGCGAAAGCCAACCGATCAAATCAAAGTAAGCCAACATTCGTTCGTGAATTTCTTTCAGTGCTATACCCTCCAAAAATGAAAATTTTATCATTGCACGATATTCAATTTTTTTCATTGCTGTGACACGGCGACACTAAATGGCTTGTAAACAAAGAATGATTTGACAGATTGAAATGAAACTTCACATACGTTCATATAAAGTGCTTATTGAATAACCTGGTAGCCTGGGTATCTTAGCGTCGCAGTACTTTTTCTCGCTCTCTGCGCATTATACCAAATTGGTCTCGCTTGTCAAGCTGGGTTCATACTTTCCACGACTGCGACAATCTGCTACGCACGCCACCGTCGCTGATCGGCGTGGGTTACCTGCCGCTGATGTTGGCGTCATCATACTCAACGGGGGTGTGTATACAAGTCTGTTGGTACCTGCTCGTTGGTGCCCCTGCTTCTACTGAACCCAGCAGACGTTTGAGTGTACACAGGGAACGTTCGAGCGATATAGCGTGCACAACTATATCGCGAAAGTATCCCGCACATTGCATAAAGGTGTCGCCGTCCGGCACACTAAGGCCTCTGGTCCATAACACCTTAGGATCCGTACCTAGGGAGTCATGGAGTCTTTGGCCACAAGCCACAATTTCGCCACCCTGAACTGTCGATCGCTGGCGAGTGATATCCAAAAAACTGCGCTATCCAGACTTCTGAGCTATTTCCATGCACCGTTTGCTGCTTTGCAGGAAACCCGCCTCAAGGATAGACCCGTCATCAGCGTCGGAGAGTACACCATCTACTGCGGTAACGCTGACGATAGGAGAGTGGGAGGCTGTGCAATAGCTGTAAGGAAGGATTTCAATGGTATGGTCAAGGAGTTTGGCTCAAAGTCGTGCCGGAATGCATTCGTACGACTGCGGGATCACAGAGGATTCAATCTGTGGATAGTGAGTGCTCATGCGCCCACTGAAACCGCCGAAGACAATTCGAAGGATGCGTTTTATGAGGAACTCAATACGTTGCTGGCCAGGATACCTTGTCAACATGCTGTTGTCGTGGGGATTGACGCAAATGCGAAGATGGGACTTGATCAGGAATCCGAAGTACTCGGTAAATGGTTCTACCCAGTGGAGCAAACATCGGACAATGGCTACCGCCTTGTCGACTTTTGTGAACGCAGTGGTCTGATTATTGCATCGACATTCAAGAGGAATCATCGCCGCCATCAGCTTACGTGGCAGGGACCAACCCGGCTATCTCCAGAAGAGCAGCGGAAGCGGAAGATGACAACTTTGAAACTACAGCTTGACTATGTCCTGACGAGGAATATTCCAGTATCGGACATTCGAAGATCTAGAGCTGTGTGGGATGTCGCATTCGATTCGGATCACCGTCCTGTTCTGTTGAACTTCACTGCGAGGATTCATAAGAGGAAGCGAGGGGCTCAGCCTCTCCAGAGGATTGACATGACAAGTCTCAGAGATGAAGAGTGCAGAAGGAATTTCCGACAACGCGTTTCTATTCACATCGGAGTACGGACTAAGAAGAAACTTTGCGACGCGGATTCTTTGTCAAGTGCATCCAGGACGCTTCGAAAGAGGCACTCCCGGTTGTACAGCCTAAGAAGAAGTTCGCCTACGTCTCAGAAGAAACAACATCTACCTACAACAGAGTATGTGCTCTCCGAACTGCAGGAAACTTCGTGGAGGAGAAGCGTCCGAGGAGGAAGTTGCGTCGGCAGCTTCAAAGTGACCGCGAACGAGAGTGGACGTGTAGAGCTAAGGAGTTCGAGAAGGCTTGGGAGGAGAAGAATCCGAAGAAAGCCTACACGTTGCTGCGACAGTATAGCGGGAAGATGAAGAGATGTTCTCCTGTCCTGAACACTACCAATGGAGTTGCAGTTGGTGATGCGACGCTGCCAATATGGAAGGATTACTTCAGTTCACTACTGAATCGTCCAGCGCCATCAGTACCTGAGCTCCCGCATGTTCAGAGAGCACATTACGATGTCAGTGAGGAACCGCCGACTGAGTCTGGAAGTTTTGTATTGTGTCCGGAAAATGAAGAATGGAAAGGCAGGTGGAGATGACAACATCACTGCTGAAATGCTAAAAGCTCTTCCTCCGTCTGGGATTCGTGAAATGACCAACACCATCCGTCCCATATGTATGAGCGAAAGGATAGCTGATTCGTGGAGACATGCGATCATCGTACCTCTTCACAAGAAGCTATCCGTCACGGATCCTAAGAACTACAGAGGAATCTCTCTACTTCGTGTCATGTACAAGGTTTTAGAACGTATCATTCTCGAGCGACTTATCAAACATCGTGAAGGAACGACCAGAGATGAGCAAGCCGGTTTTCGACCTGGAAGATCGACCATCGACCAAGTGTTCGTCGTGAGAAGAGTAATTGAATCGTGGCAGCGGTTTTCGAAGCCATTACAGCTTGCTTTTGGACTTTGAAGCCGCGTTCGACTCTCCTCATCGTGATCGATTGCTCAATGCTCTGCGAGCAGATGGAGTCCCGGAAAAGTATGTTCGGTTAATCGAGGACATGAACAAAGGAACAACAGCAGCAGTTCGTACACCTGTCGGATTTACGTCAGCTTTTGAGGTGAAAACAGGAGTAAGGCAAGGAGCCGTTGCAGGGCCTTTTCTTTCAACTTCGCCGTTGATGACATCATGCGTAGAGTTGCAGAACAGTTTCCTGCGGATGTGATCCTAACACCATCAGGACGCTCCCTTGTCGACCTGGAGTACGCCGACGACATTGTGTTATTCGCTGAAAACAACGCAAAACTGCAAAGGATTGTGAACCTCGTTTCGAAGTATGCCGCAGCCTATGGACTTCGTCTTCGTCCCGACAAATGCAAGCAGATGTGGGTCTCTCAGAGGCCTTCAACTGGAGTTTGTGGACGGACAACGTATCGAACTGGTGGACGATTTCTGTTATTTGGGCTGTTTGCTGAAGAACGATGGTAGTTATGCAGCGGATATTCGACAACGATGTGCGAAAGCTACGTCTGCATTCAATTCTCTAACCAAGTGTTTGTGGTCTACCACCATCGCGAAGGAAGTCAAGTTGCGCGTCTACCTATCCGCTATTCGCCCTATCATGATGTACGGATCGGAGACGTGGGCAGCACCGAAAACGCAGATGGAAAGGTTGGATTTCACGGAGAGGAAGCTTTTAGGCGTTTGCTTGGATATTTCTGGCCGCGTGTATGCCATAACGAAGACCTTTACAAGGAAATCGACGCAGTACATCAACGCTTGACACGAGGGAGGTGCCAGCATCTCCTGACGCCATCTCAAGCAGCAATGGAAAGTCGACTTCGACTGCTCGGGCACATACTAAGAAGAACGCCGGATCGTCTCGTACAACACGCTTTAAAAATGCTTCCAAATCCTGTCTGGAAACGGCCACCTGGGCGTAGGCGAAAGTTCTGGACGGATGTGGTTAAAGAGGATTTAAAGTCACTCGGCATCGAAAGACAGTTCAGGCGCGATGTTTCGTTTCGCAGGAAATGGAATAGTGACAGCTGGATGGAATGTGTTCAAATTGTGGCTGAAGACCGTGAAAAATGGACACGGCTGACTACTAGGACGGCACACCTCGGTGAAGATGCGGAATGACCGCGTCAGGCGAAAGCCAACCGATTAAGTCAAGTAAGTCATACTCAACAAGAGATCATTAACCCATTAACAACCACTTTTTCTTTCGGTGAGGCACTCATTGACTACCACTTCGGACCGCAAGCCTCACTGGTGGGATACGTCATTCAAAAATTGATTTCTTCTTTTTCGCAGCCTTAGGAAGGTTTTTGTAAAGGTTCAAGAAACGGGCGGACGAAGTTGGATTCGTCCGCAAATCCATTGTTGTCAATGTGGTGGCAATCGTATAGATGTGGTAGTCGTATGGCCACGACTACCACAGTCCCGGCACTCGTCAGGCTTACTGCAATCGATCATATGCTGCATGTATGACATAAGCATAGGGGAATACGCGCAGCGTAATGAGGCAAGAGTATTTCTAGCCCGCCTACCGAGTTCCATCTGCGTGTTGCTGACTTCTGGTGGTACGATCCCCATTATGGGGTTGACGGCCTGAGATGTCTGAGCTGCCGAGATGTCGTGCGTTCGCGCCGTGGCAGCGTGGAGGAAAGAAGATCACCACTATGCAAACCGACGTCACCCCTTCCACAAAGAGGGTTTTTGTCAATGGAGTTGATGGCTCCCCTTTCTGATTCTGCTTACAAGAGCCGGTGTGGAGAGAGATCCTGGACCCGTTCAGAAGAAGAAATACCCATGAGCCACGTGCGACAGAGATCCACAAATTGAATCCTCTGAGATCATGCAGCCGTACGAATGAATTCCGGCACGACGTTGAGCCGAATTCCCCGATCATACCATTGTAGTTCTTCCTTACAGCTATCGCACAGCCTCCCACTCTCCTATCATTAGCGTCACCGCAGTAGATGACGTACTCTCCGACGTTGATGACGGGTCTATCCTTGAGGCGAGTTTCCTGCAAAGCAGCAAACGGTGCATGGAAGTAGCTCAGAATATTGGACAGCGCAGTGTGCTGGATATCACTCGACAGTGACCGGCAATTCAGGGTGGCGAAATTGTGGCTTGTGGCCAAAGACTCCATGAACTCCCTAGGTACGGATCCTAAGGTGTTATGACCAGAGGCCTTAGTGTGATGGACGGCGATACCTTTCTACAATGTGCGGGATAGTTTCGCGATATAGTTGACGTAGAGAAGATAATAAAGGATATGCGGAACTCCAAAGCTGTCGGTCCGGACGGCATTTGTCTTTCTGTACTTAAGAAGCTTCCGACTGAGATCCTTCCGCTCACCGTTGATATCATTAACACTTCGTTGGGCTCCTGCACTATTCCGCAAAACTGGAAGACAGCCAGCGTCATCCCGTTGCCCAAGCCTGGCAAACCTTAGTCGTCGGTGAAGGGATATCGTCCCATTAGTCCCATGTCACCGTTCGCGAAGGTAGCCGAAAAGCTCGTTGTCAAGGATTTAGCGGCGCACAACGAGAAGCAATTGTTTCAACATGGGTTCGGAGGCTACATTTCACAACAACGACTTTGTTAGAAATTGCCAGCTATGCTTTCGACGTGTTCAACTCTAAGGAGCCACTGAGAACTGTAGCTGTTGCATTGGATCTCACCAAGGCATTTGATACGGTTAACCTTGGAGTTCTGTCAAGCAACATACTGGAGTCGTCAATACCATCCTGGCAGAAGCGCTGGAAATCGGCATTTATTAAAGGTCGGCGAGCAAGAGTCATGTTTCTGAACCATGTCTCCAACTGTATTCATATGGCAGCTGGAGTCCCTAAGAGCGGTGTTCTATCGCCTTCCCTTTTTAGTCTGTACCTCGAAGATATGCCTGAGCCTCCACGGGATATCCAGGTCGTCGCATATGCTGATGACATAACAATCATGTGTCGATATCGGGACTCACAGGTGGCCGCCAACAAGAACAACGAGTACCTGATCGCACTGAAGAGCTTCTTCGATCGCAAGATGCTAAGGATCTCTGCAGCCAAGTCGTCAGTGTCCGTTCTCACGACGGACCCATCCGAGCACAGCGCTCGTCCGGATAACGTGTGGGATGGAAACCGTTTGCTGGCTGCTCGCTTTCCAAAGCTGCTCGGTCTTGTGCTCGATCCGTCATTCAAGTTTCATAAGCATATCGAACAGAAGCGGCAGTCGTTAAAGCTAAGGTCAACGTTCTCAGGGAACTGAGTGGCACTTCGTGGGGTAGCAGCAAGGAGACTATGCTCACAACGTTTAAGGCTATTCTTCAGCCCGCCCTGGAGTACGCCGCACCGGTATGACAGCCTCTCGTCTCAGGATCCTCCTGGACAAAGATGCAACGCGTACAAAATGCCGTTCCCCGTATCGCCACCGGATGTGCAAGGAGTTTTCCAGTCCAGCACCTGCAAACTGAGACCCGTCTATTACCAGTGAAGGAGCACTGCCAGCTCCAGGCCCAGCAGTTCCGCATTAACATTATAAAGCAACCAAACCACACATCGTGGAGAGTGCTAAACCCTGTTAGAGAGAGAAGTATAAGGAAGCCATTTGCCTATGCTCCAAACAAAGTCAATTTGCGAAGATGACACGACTCACAGCAAGAACGACTCCGTCTTTTGCGCGAGGAGCACACCAAGTTCGTACTGTGTCATCTTGAGAAGGCGGCCATAAGTCCTACACTAGGAGATATGCCGCCCCTAGTCTGCACCTCAGAGTCTCAATTCGATAGAATGGCAAGATGCACACTCGCATCATTACGCTGTGGTCACTCTAGATTGCTAATGTCTTATGTCAGCAAGATTGACAGCAGCAAATCTGATGTGTGCCCGAACTGCGGCACCATCGGCCATGATACCACATATTTATTCAACTGTCCGAAGAGACCTACCACGCTGACCACAATGGACCCATTGACGAATCCACTACTGCTCGCCCAGTTCCTCCGCCTATGACAAACCCTCTATGTGGCTGCAAAGAAGAAGAAAAAAGGGTTGACAGCCATTCTACTCAAGTGATCCCTGACGAACTTGGTGTGTTTCGCCCGTAAAAGACGCAGACGATCAAGTTTGGAGTCCGTCAATATTTGTATATTAACTTTCTCGAGAGCATCCACAGAGGACCTTCCTATATCTCTCTCACATGGGTCCTTAGTGGGTGGTCAGGCTGCTTGGCAAAGTTAATAACCAGTTGCTGCTCTTGGAGTTGGCAGTGCTCCTTAACTGGCAGAATTCGGGCTTCAGTATGAAGATGTTCCACTGGGGTGCTGTTTAGCGCTTTTGTTCACGATGAATCCGATTTTATGTGCTGCCATACCGGTGCGGCGTTCTCCAACGCCGGTGGCAAGATTGCTTTGTACGTGGTCAAAATAGTCTTCTTGCTACTTCCTTGTAACGTACCTCTCGAGCTCGTAGCGCGTTGACCTTTGCTTTCACTGTAGCCTGTCTCTGCTCAGCATATTTGTGGAACTTCAGCGAAGGATCCAGTACTAGGCCGAGCAGCTTCGGGAAATGTGCGGCAGGCAGACGAGCGTCTTCCCAGTTCAAAACAGGGTGAGCACAGTGTTCCTTAGGGTCAGTTAAGAAAACAGATACGGATGATTTAGCGGCAGAGACAGTGAGCACCATATTATCGAGAGAGCTCTTTAGCTCGTTGGGGTAGGTATTGATCTTGTGTGCTGCTACATTAATGCCTCTGTCCCGGCGCAAAAGTTGATGTCATCCGCGTACGCAACGATTTTGATTTTATCTGGGGGGGCGGGCAAATCTTCAAGGTAAAAGCGGAAGAGAGCGGGCGAGAACTTCTCCTTGAGGGACGCCGGCGGCAATAGGGATGCAATACAAACATGCCCCTGGAGCAGCACATTTGCTCGGCGCCAATTGATAAGTGCGGTGATTCATCACTTCTGCCAAGGCGGGATATTGGACCCCAAGAGCTTATCGGGCAGTATGCCCAAGTTAACACTGTCAAAAGCCTTCGTGAGGTCCAAGGCTACTCCGACTGTGCATTGAGGTTTTTTGGCATTTATGCCATCCAAAACGTAGCTAACAATCTCCAACAACGCCGTGGTGGTGGGATGTAATTTGCGGAATCCATGTTGGTGCTGCTGTTCGTTAACATGCTCGGAGAGCTCTCTCGCGACCAGACTCAGTGACCTTGGCAATCGGTGATAAAAGACTTACTGGCCTGTACCCATTCTGGCAATACACCGGGCTTAGGAAACGGAATGACGCTTGCCATTTTCCAGTTTGTGGGTAAGATGCACGTGTTGTCCGAACTGCATCACAGTTCGGTATGGATTTTGGTGGTTCTTGCTTTCATTGACAACATATTCCATTTTATCTTTATTAAGAACATGGAATAGCCCTACGTTTAGATTGATACTGGCCTAACTAAGATTTTCTAGTTTCATTACTATGCAGTTCCATATTTCAAGTCCTCTACAATTCAGTATTATATTACAAACGTGTTACTACAAGTGCTGGTGAGTTCGCGGCTCCTTCTCGCATAATGCCTGAGCAGCTAGGGCACCCCATGGAGGTTTCTAGGCCAAGGCCGTTTCCTAACTGCTGCAAAAGTGGGCGTAACGGGGCGGAACCACCGCAGCATATGCTGCTGCCTGTCTTGCGCTTCAAACCGCAGTTCACGCGACATAGGCTGCTCCCAGCTTTGGTTTCCACGCCACATCTCGCGACATATGCTGCGACCAGCTTTGGTTTCCACGCCACATCTCGCGACATATGCTGCTCGCAGCTTTGGGTTTCGAACGCCACAATCGCGCGACTTATGCTGCTCTTAGTTTCGCGTTTCGAACGCTAAAATTTTCAGCCTTCGCCACCCCTGGTTGCGCTTGGAACCCACATAATCGCGGCCTATATGCGCTTCAATGCCCCTCCTACCTAACTAGCAAGAGTACCCTTTCTGAAACGGTCAGTTTATACAATACTTATCCTAAAATCACAAAAGAGCTTGAAATGAACTTTCCGGAGTCCCATACATAGAGTTCGCGCAATCATTTTAGCCTGATGAATGAATGAGGCTGCGACGGTAGATCACCCCACGCGAACCGAAACCCCATTCTCCAGTGAGGCCGCCAACCCCGCACGGCCAGCAGCCTGGTCCATGCGTCATACTAAAACGAGAACTGAAACTATTTGATCACATACAACAACATCATACAGAAACTCACAGAAAATATTCACAGAAACTTTCTAAATTACATTCACAGACGTTCATCAAAATATATTCGAAAACACACTTTTAAATTCTACCTGATATCTCAAATTAGCAGTACTCACAGTGATTTGCAAATTGATGCACACGTCAAATGAGTGGCAGGATTTTCTTGCCCCGAATACCGAAAATAGGCGTAGTCGAACACCAGCAACCTCACAACTACGTTATAATTTAGAACGTATTAATTTACTTCAAAGTTCCCGAACTCCCACCTTTTTTCCAGAAAAGTTCAGATAGAGGCGTATGAATATGCGAACGCTATGCTCAAAGAAAATACCGCACATCTTGGGTGTGGGCAAGACGGCAGCATCAGCAACATTCTCCTAACAAATTGAGCAGATTACCTGCATACCTAAACAACAACAACCAACCAACGACGAGATCAGGCAGGCGGGGTTAGCCCTCACCCTCCGGTAACTTGAGGAAGTTAGTTTAAGAAATATCAAAACTATGGACACTACAAGCTCGAAATCGGTTCCTAGTTTTTGGCTTGCTCGATCTCCACTAGCTGTTCTTTGTGCGGCTAAAATCAGCAACCAGTCAAAGTAAGGCACATATTCGCTAGCAGAAGTGAATGATATTTTGTATTTGCATTGGTATCTGTAGCAAAACCTTATATTCCCGCATATGATGTTTAAAATATTTTCAATAAACAAAATTGCATCAGCCCTCTCAGCTAGAGCCCGACCCTTTTATTCTATGGAAATTTGATTCTCTTCGAGAGTTTGCAGACAACAAGACTTATTCTTAAAGGCAGCATACACGCTCGTAAACGTGGTTGGGATAACAATGTGAATCGAACCGTGGGGCTTACAACACAATACCTACGCATTTTGAAGCATCAAAAACGACCCACAGTGTCGTTACATGAGTTAGAAGTTGGCCCCGCCCTGTATTTTCACGCCCCTTGTATTTGCTCTTTTCCTCCAACGCATGGTTGCTGGGCCACCTTCGCCGTCAGTAAAGTGTGTGGTTCACTTGTTAGGCAATCTACCAACAGTACCGACGGTGAATATGACCCAGCAACCTTGCGTTGCAGGAAAAGGGCAAATACAGTGTGAGGCGTGAAAATACAGGGCGGGGCCAACTTCTAACCGATGTAGCGGCATTCTGGGTCGTTTTTGATGCTTCAAAATGCGTAGGCGTTGTAATCTGGGCCATACCATTCTATTTCCGTAGTTATCTCAATCACGTTTACGAGCTTGTATTTGGACGATATCTTTGTTGTTGGCCTTCAGAAAGTCTTCGGAAACTTGATCAGGTTTTGAGGCTGTATTGGGCTTCATCTGTGTAATAGCATGGCGAACTTCAGAAAGAGGTATCTCCGGAGCCTGGCCTTGATTCGGTGTGGGAATACTGGGAACGGGTGTTGATGATCGGTACATGTCTGTGTAGAAGTCCACGACGATCTCTTCAAACTTTTAACGGGACGTGTGCTGTGTTCCGTTGGCGTCCTTAATGACAGTGGTTACAGCTTGGGAGTCAACGAGGGCTTTTCGGCATCTTCTTAAACTGGCCTTCTCTCTGCAGCCTCCTTTAGTTTGCTGTCCTTGTTTGCGCGAATTGATGCCTCAAGAGCGACTCTGCAGGATTTGTTGATGATTGCCCTGTCGAGAATGCTGGAGGACGGATCCTGGTGAATTTGAGATCGCTGCTTTAAAAGCCTTTGGGCATTGTCGGTCATGCGTCTAGAAGAGCTGGGGACGGGTGGGATCATTGATGGCGAAGCACATTGATTGAGGCCCTCCACGAGGAGCTGGTAGTCTTCCGTAAAATCGCTACTCTCGATTAATTGGTATCCAGCAGCGGCGGCTTGTAGCGGATCGGCATCATATTTAGCCAGTCGTGTCGATGTTGAGCTATGACTATTCTTTCGCTTAACCTCCTCGCGGAGACAGATCTTCGCTCGAACAAGCTTGTGTCAGGCTAGGGGAAAGAACTTATAGTTTTTTTTTTGGGTCCCTGTGGTCTACTTCGAGATGTCAAGAGGTACTCATCAGCTTGAGAACGCTTAGCTGATAACCTCGCTGCTTGAGCCGCAGAACGATCTTCCCGGCGGCATTTCTATACAAGCTAACAAGCCTGATCATATTAAAAGCAGCGTGCACGTTAAAATATGGATGTCGAGGTTTTTTTTCAGAAAGGGTCGTAGAGAAGTCAGCTTGAAAATGATAGAAATTTGGTCGGCGATGGTATAAACCCACGTTTAGAAACAACATTCGAGGGGATCGTGAAATGTCACTGATATGTCACTATCTCCGAATCTACCGCCGATTTCGCAACGCATTTCCGCGGAAAGTGTTATTTTTTTCGAAATTTGCATTATGATATCTGAATTTCATTTCAAAATGGGCACTTTAGCTCGCGTTCACGCACTGTTCATATCGGAATGGGATTCGGGTCGACATTTACGTTTCACAGTTCTTGTACACAGCTCATTTATCAAAATGGTGGGTCCGTGCAGTCCCTGCACGATTACCTTTAAAGGCACAGTCCAACCTCAGAATCGTCTTTCTGTTCTTCTGCCTATCTTGAAAATGGTCCCACACTGATTCCAATGACGTCTCTGGAATTATACAAGACCCCCCCCCTCCGAGAAACGAGTTATGCCCCCTCAAAAATTGAAGTGCGCAAACATGGTGGACTAGTTATCCGAGGCATGTAACTAACGTCTTTTGCAGCCGAAGTATGCGAGTTGACCTGAGTAAAGAGAGAAGTTGATAATGAAGGGAATAACGGGGCTATTGAACAGAAACCATGGCTCATCTCGCCACAGTTGAGCGCGGATTATCGTTAAAGGGGCGTGCTAAAGTGGCCTCCTGATGTGGGCGCCTCAGGGTGGCCTTTTGCTTTAGCTCGCCTATTCGAAGGAATTGAGAGCTCGCACTTGGCAGGTGTTATTCGTGGTAAGTCTACTTCACAATTAGGTAGAAATCTCCGATTCCGTCAATGAGCACGGACTGTGCCTTTAAACTGTGATTGGCAACAGCGGATTTCCATAACTGAAGACCTAAACCATATTGAGATGAGGACTGTATGCAGCTTAATTGATGAACAAATTTATTGGAAGGCTTGTGATGACTTGAGAATAATAAACAAGGGTTCATTCTTATCCTTTCTATCAAATAAGAAAGTCGCTTCTGTAGGTTAAAGGCAGTGGTCACGATGAAAAACGTCATAAAAAAACACAAAAATCAGCTTAGATATAAAACAGCTCGA
The DNA here is from genome assembly GCA_029168955.1 of Aplectana chamaeleonis. Lineage (NCBI taxonomy): Eukaryota > Metazoa > Nematoda > Chromadorea > Rhabditida > Cosmocercidae > Aplectana > Aplectana chamaeleonis. The sequence continues at coordinate 2,870,104 of JAPDOI010000004.1, read as the reverse complement.
AAACTATGAAGGTAGCGCGGTGAAAAATGGGCTAGAATTGGAGGTAATAGGACCCTAAATTTCCAGTTCGTGCACACGTGCACAGAAATATCACAGTCTCATGCCAAGCAATCAAAAATCATCGACACTCAGAGGAAGAAATAAATGCAAAATTACCTAATAAAACAGTTGAACAAAGAAAGCAAGCACTTCAACCAATGTTTTTGACTAGATGTGTACATAAGTCCGAAAGTTCATTGAATGAAATTCAAGTTCAAGCCAGCCGATGTTCTTGATATTAGAGATCATCGATGCCGATGATGTGGGGTAGACTTGTCCACCATCAAAAGACAAGAAAGTTCAGGCTTCGAATTTGGCCCTGAACAGCTACTTTTTCGCGATTTTTTCTCATAGGTTCTACTACTCTATACCCAGAAAAGGGTTTAGAGAGGAAAAGAAGACGAGCGTATTTGAGCGCGACCACTGCCTTTAAAGAAGGGCCGCAACGGTTTCGACGAACCGACTTTATCTCTCTACCTGAAAATATAATTTACAAAAAAAGCGAAAAACGAGCAAAGCACTAAGAAGAACGACAGAAGAAAATAATCAAGGACGAAGGCTTTACTAGAGAAGAGGACAAATTGAATAGCACAACAACGTGCTCTATTGCTGCCTATTTGCTTCGACGGGCAGAAACTCGTCCACGAGTGATGGAGGATCTCGCCCATCGTGGCGGGGCCTCCGGAATAGGGGTGGAGTCTCCGGATTTCGGAGGGGCCTTTTTAGGGCATTTCTGAGGGGTTTTATGGGGTTTTTTCTTGCAAATGGTTCACTACCATCACACCAATAGTTCTATGCAAGAAAAACCCTAACTTTTCCCATGGCGAACGCTGCCATTAAAGGTTTGCTCGTGGTTTCTTATTAAGGTGGAAGTAACTTTAACACAAACCTCCGGGATCAACTTGATTGTGCCCGGATAGTTTTTTTTTATTCGAATAATAGGATTTATTAAAGGTGAGCACCATCAACACCATCATCCCTGTAGGGTCAAGTGAAAAAACTCAAATCTAGGTAACCCGTGGGAATGGTTTCTCGAACAAACGTTAAAAGAGTTTTATTCGCGCGAGCTGCAGTGACCTCGTCGCAAATAGCCTTTATTTCCCTGCTACTCGCAGTTTTTTGTATCACTATCATAGAAGTGGTGCGGTTTTTTGGGTGACATCATGATTTTCATGGTTGAATTCTTCGTAAAACAACTGCTTCGCATCCACGATTGTGATTATACGACTGTGAGTAGGGTGGAAATGAAGGGAATGCATTTATGGCAAGGGCTCTCTTTTTTGGAAGATATTACTGGCGAGCTATGTGACTATTTGATTGATAATGACATTTGTTTCCTTGCTCAAACTGTCTAACAAGAAACATTTTCGAACAGAAAACTGATTCCGACGATGAAAATGGATTCGTGGCCCCTTGGGAAGAGCACTCGTCACCACTTGGCCGCGTTTACAATGACAGCTACATATCCCACAACGCGACAAGCGGCTTTCTGTTCACATCACACCGCTTAGATAGAACTTTTGTTCCTTGGACAGTCAACTGATATTCTCAAGATTCCCACTCATCTTTCGTAAAACAGATTTTTCAGAATATGACTACCCTACTCAACCTCGCTCAATTGAGTGTAGCGTTATTTCCCTTCCGTTCCAGATTTAGCGTGTTGTCAAAGCTTGTATGCACACTTCAATGAAATTCGTAACAAAACCAAAATAAAAATGAGCTTGCTGTTCAGCAAATTTCAAAAGAAACGGAATCTACAGTTTTAAATGGTTTCACATTCTGAGGGGGTTGTGCCTGAGGTCGTCGCCTATATCTGGCTTATATGGAGGAACTGAGATCTCGCACGTGATATACGCTATGCAGCAGGTTTTCTCTACACAGCTATATGAAAATCTCATTAATAGTGTCTCACGGTGCACGGTGCTCGTCTCTAAAAACGTACACACCCAAAAATTTTCTGATTCCACATTTTAGATTGAAGGTTTGTAGCTGGTAGTATTGGAAACTGACAAAGACTACGACGAGAACTTGATACAAACGTCGGGATAACGGGTTGGTTTGTATTGAATTGGAAGTGGAAGTGTTAATAATACATGCTCGGTCGGTATAGATAAGCCGGCGCAAAGCTGTGATTGCCAAGCTAATAGACTTGAACGGTCTGTACTAGAACACTATACGTCAATGAAAGCTCCAAAAACCAGCTAAAATGACTGTTTCTGTACAATCTATTTGAAGCCATCTCTATCGGGGGGCGGGGACTGCCAAAAATGGACGGGACATCACGTTTCGGTGGCTCATTATGGCTCAACAGTGGTAATTTTTATTTTGACTAACTTTTGACGCCTCCGAGGGACTACGAGTCTGTTGACGTTGCTTGCTCTACCACTTTTGCGAGCGCTTATGCTGCCTTTAACCCGTTCACGATTACGTGTTCCACCGATTCTCAAAAATCGATTTCTCTGTCACAAGAACGAATTTCCAAACTCTCTCATGTTCAATGTATTGACCTATTCTAGACTGACCTATAGTAGAGCTGCTGATGGACCACGACTACGGAAGTCGTGGTCCATCAGCAGCTCCACTATAGGTCAATGTTCAAACTTTTGTGAAAATACTCAGGTAGACTTGTTGTCTAGAATTGGACGAAAAGTTGTCGAGAGTCGACCGAGAATCGATTAGTTGTTCTAAAAAGGGGTCGAAGTTGTCGAGAATTCCGGAATTCGCAGTATTTGTCGAGAAGTCCGGCCGATTTGTCTAAAATTTGTGCGGAAGTTGCCGAGAATTAGGAGAACGAGTGCTCGACGAGAAGTCAGACTGATTCCTGGACAACTCCACCCAAAATTAAGAATATGTCACCAATATGTCGAGAATTTTCCAAGAATTTAGGTCGGTAAATCCAGATCTCTCTGCACATCATATTCTTCGCGACTACTGTTCTCGTTCTGTTCTTTTCGTGTGTATACTCTACGATTCTTCTGTTTTATTCCATTCTTTGAGCTGGTTATCGAATATTATCTATTTCACTGAACTCTTGAATATCAAACTCAATTTTTTTCGAGTTTTCATGTTATGGAAATATCGGACATAACAAACATGGGATTCTCAAGTTATTGAGTTTTAAAAGTTTTCGAGCTCCTAAGTACTGATCTCCTTTTGATGATCTCTAGTTGGAATAGTCGAATTTAAAATATTATTCAAAAAAGTTACCCAGCAATTATCAAAATGATGTTTGGAATTAAAAGTACTCATTTCGAATAAATTTCGAGTGATTCAGTTCGGACCAAAATATGTAACTCTGAAAATCTGAACTTTGCCGAATATTCGCAAGTATCCGAATATTCGGCAAAGTTCAGATCATCACATAAGATTATTCAGAGAACAGTTCAAATATATCTATGAAATATTCGAACGTTTACTAGGGACTGATTTGAACTTTCCGTGGAGATTTGGAAAACCATGTTGTCGTTGCTGACTAGGACGGCCGCTTTCGGGCAACTATGGCGGGGGCCTAAGTTTTGAATTTGTGCGGATTTTCGATTGGTCGTTAATTTATACCAATTCGAGTGGTGAATGCGAACTGGTAGTCTACATCAATGTAAGTAGGACTTGGTAAGGTTGCGGACTCGTCCTAACACACTGCCGTTTTGTTAGTGGTATCACTCATTTTTCCGAAACAGCTGTGATAGTCTGTGTTCTCGCTGATATGACTACATCTGTGGAAGCAATGAAAACAGGCGAAAAAAATGTGAGAGCGGGAACAAAAACTCACCCACCAAGCTCAGTTATTTCGAAAAAATGAGTGATAACACAATCAGACCACAGTATGTTAGGAAGAGTCCGCAACCTCACCAGGTCCTACTTCCAATGCTCTAGACTATAATTTCCATTTGTCGATTTTAGAAATTTTGAGGTACTTAGGTTTTGTCAACAAAATGGCATGGTACCGACCATAACCTAAAGTAAACCTCAGAATTTCGACACACTATCTCGAAGAATGGAAGGGGGAGGCGCCACGAGACGCTGAGCAGTCTGCCCACAGTAATAGGAGGCACGTTGATCGATATATTGTGCTTCTCTGGGCCAAATTCCGGTCCGCAATTGCGTTTCGACACGCTTTGCGGCAGCGCGCGTTCGAGTCGGAAGAGTTTCCAGCGCCGCAGCAGCCGATCTATTGACTCCAGGTGGGTTTTAGAAAGTAAAAACTAAAGAAAATTGGAGAAAACTGTATGAAAAAGCCATATCCAGTCGGCTTTGGCGCTGGAAATTCGCCTGACTCGAGCGTGTCGAGACGGAATTGCGGACCGGAATCCGGCCCAGAGAAGCACAGTATGTAACATATCGTGATTTCTGAATTCTTTAATAAAGGAAGTATTTGCAAAGTTCTTGGATTTGATGGGCACGGGGCACGGCGAGTTGCAGGCCGGAGTTTTTGTGAATGAATGGCAGTGCGAGCAGGCACAGAATTGCGGTTTCCACTACGACCACTCCAAGCAGCCACGGTAGTCAAATAATGTGAGTCCCGTTACTGTTCTAATTTTTTGTGAGCACATCAAGAGAACTACTTTGTTTCAGAAGCAAGCCAAGGAGAAGACCGGCACTGGCACTGCTATGTCATTGTAGGATGAATTAATTTTGAATAGCGTTAATAATAAATGTATATAACAGCCATAACGTTTTGTCTATCATTTGTATTTCAAATAGCTATTGGAAGGGGAAAATCGAAGAATTAGATCATGTATTGCAAACTCGCTCCAATTATTAAAGGTGCGCGGATCGGTGAAAAACTTCGCGCGGACAAGTGTCTGAATGAGCGAGGGAAGATGAGAAGACTTGCACGGGAAGTCGCAAAATAGCCCCCGCCTCAACGATTCCACGGGCGCGGATTTCCCGGAAAACGTGCTCGGCTGTCAGCGTTCTGCGCCAAACCAGCGAGCCGCGCACAACGATCCAATGAGGCGCGTCAACTATTAGGGCTCGCTGTTTCTTGGGCCGCGCCTGCAGTCCGCTATATGTTTGGGTTGGCGATTCGCCATCGAAATGTGTGCGGCGCCACAAGCTCGTCCGAATGGGGGGGGGAGCGGACCGGGATAGGAAGGCGCACCGGGATAACTTTCAAAGTCATTTTAATTGATTTTTTGGCCCGTTTTCGTTGCTTTGTTTGACCCTATCTTCTCCAGCATCTGCCAACTTCGTGTTTCACACTAAAATCTCGGGAACGAGATTTGTAGTGGACACTGCCTTCAAAAGAAAATGAGCCGCCTAGAGTGAGCTGTGTTAAAGGCAGTGTTGAGGATCGAAATGTTCTAGGGGCTTTTACCGGAGTTATTAAGTTCCGTTCTCCACTGCAGCAATAATGTCGAAAAACGGTTTAAAATCAGCCAGTAATCACCCAAGGCGAAAAAAAAACTTGGGGTGCTATGCTCGCCCCCCCCCCTTTACACGGCGGCCAACGAGGAAGTGGGCAGGGTTGGTCCAGCCCAACCAGGTTTTGGAGCAGTAGAGTGCTATTCATTTCCTTCTTTCTAGCCGCTTTTTTGACACTGTTGTTGTCATGGCCTCCGAACTTTCAATTTTCGGTGAGAATCGAAGTCCGTTTCTATTGTGAATACTGTGTGTAAGATGTCACAACAATTGCCTGAGTGAATTTTCGGATTGTTCATTCTTCGAGTAAACTCCTGTGGCCATTCTGCTGATGTTACCTATTTCGTGGACTAACCTGCGCAGAATTATTAAGAATTTGTTTAATGAAGTGCTTATATACACAGCGAAGACCTCTCAGGCATTAGCTTCCAACGAATGATCGTTGTTCTTATCCTTTATCCTGCTGAAAATGGTGATTGAGTGGCCAAGAAACCGTGCGACCCTAAGTTATCGGGTACCAAATATTTCAAGGGCAGCATAGACGTTTGAAAAAAGGAGTTTAGATAGCGAAGATTGCTCGGCTCTTACTGAAGCGCCCTGTTTGAAGCGTGAAAAGCGGGTCTAAACGACCGTAATTGGGCCTTATTGGGCCAATGTATCATGCCGTCTCCGCCCACTCAATTTCCAGGTCCCACCCCTCATAAAATTCGTCCGAACTGATTGTTCGAGTACGGTCACTTTTGCTAGCTTCTCATGCTTTCATGCTTGACATGAGCGTTCTGGTACAGTCCGTTACAGCGTATTGGCTTCGCTATCTTAAAGGCAGTGTTCACGATAAAAGCCATGTCTGATTTTTTGGTGGAGATCGGCAGCTGCGGGGCCTAGCGCAACCCTAACGTTGAAAAAACTAAGAAAATTGAGCTTGAAACAGCCCTTACGACCCCAAAGTTGGACACCCGTCAGCTCGTCACACCCAGATGCACTTTCCACGCCCACCGACCTGAACAAATAAATGCTCAAGATTAAGAGATGAGCGATCTTTTCCGATTAATAGCCCCGTTCTTCCCTTCATTCTGAACTTCTCTCTTTACTCAGGTCAGCTCGCATACATCGGCTACAAAAGACGGAAGTAACAAGTCTCGGACAACTCGTCCACCATGTTTTCTTACCTCAATCTTTGAGGGACCATAACTCCGTTCCTAGAAGGTCTTGTACGATTCCGAAAACATCATTGGAATCAGCATGGGACCGTCTTCAAGATAGGCAAAGAAGCAGGAAAACGATTCTGATCGTGAACACTGCCTTCAACAGTTCTGACGTTAGCTTCGCTATTTTGCCCGAACCTGAATTATGTTGTGTAACTCGTCCGCTCCCAATTAAATACAATCACAACCCGTTATTATTCTTTAATCGCAAAGTGTTTCCGTCGGTTTTTTAATCACTTTCCAATTTTATCAGATCCAAACTTTGGTGTATGTCATACAATTCATTTTTGAGCGTGTATAAAGCCTTTAACAGCCTCTGCCTGGAGCTCGGACCCTGTGTGTGTGGTTTATCCAAGAAGAACTTCATATCTCTGCATATGGAAGCCCACTGCGTGTACTCTATGCCCAACTATTCTTAATCCATGATTTAAAGACCACAGAGCCTCATCGCTCACATAAATCATTGCTTTGACGTGGTCGATTTGTGGCGTAAAAACATCGTTGGTTTTATTGCCCATCATCACCATTGATCTTTGCCTCGTTTTCCATCCTTTTTCCCTTTCTCCGCTTTTTTCCCTCTGATATGAACATTCGCAGTGGCTTCTTCTAAAAAAAAATTTACATATGGATAATCTCATTTCTTCTCACCGTTGTATGGCTTCTCTTATTCTACTAAATGTCTGATTATTACAGAAGTGGATAAGATACCCTCAACTGCATGCTTCTCATAATGTTCGACGACGAACGAGTCTTCATGTATAGCCCTTGAACATTTACACTAGTAGGGTTTGCTCTGCTAATACTCCGACGCTTTGGAAAATCATGTTCCGGATGTTCTAGATCCTGTGTATCAATACTCAATACCCAAAGCTTATAAACACCCGGAAAAAAATCCTGGAAGGCACATATGTATGTAGATCCCATATCGTTTTCGCGGAGTACTAAGAACGCCCTCTTGGTACCCCCAGTGCATTATAGAAATCCTGAGTACGGATTACTTCTATAATGTCCCACGGGTCGTTTATACATCCGCCACCGAGCGGCGCGACGAAAAGCGATTCTATCATATTGATCACGCGGCGCGGCGCGATCAATAGTAAAGAGTTGCACTTCGCCGTGCTCCTCGGCTGCAGAGTTGTATAGGCCCTCACACCTGCATCAACGAACACACGGTTTCCCAAACAGGGACGTGCGGAATTTTCTGTTTTCTGTTTTCTGCCCATTTTTGGCCATTTTTTTCTGTTTTCTGTAAAAATAGGCAAAAATTGGACAGAAAATAGAAAAAAACGTGTACCTCGATTCGCAGTAGGACTTTCCTAGAAAAAAGTGGCCGGACTTATCGAACCTAAGCTGATAGAGTGAGGGTGTATTTCACTCAGGTTCTCTGCAGTTGCACCACGACGCTATACACTTTTATCTCGCTGTAGTGGTTATCCATAAGGGCATGTGTGGGGTGGTGGGAGGAAACGGTGCTGTTCGCTGTACACGGTCGGGTTCGATCCTCGCCGAGGTAAACCAAACCGACCAACCCTCCGGGGTCCTTCGATTGGTCACAGATTCATGCAGAGAGATGAAGGCACTTAATGGGAAGTCGGCTGCCCCTGCAAGCCTCTAAAAAAGCGTGAAACCCATTTCTTCGAGAAAATTTGCAGCGTCAGTGCCGGGAAAGTACCGAGATCCTCTACTGTGCTGCGATAGTTCTGCGATAGTGCAGCAGCGGCTCCGTGATCAGGCGATTCTGCTGCCGTGTCTTGAGCCTCGACATCGCCGCGATAGTACCGCAACGGCTCCGCGTTAGAACCGCGAGGATGCAGCAGCGAACCCGCGTGGATTACGATGTACTTTCCTGTGTGGTAAAACGAAACTGTCGCCGCTTAAATAAACCTAATTTTGAAGTACATTCCGTACTTCCTTGCGCGCAAAACTGGCGGTAAGCTCTGTCCTTATCAGACAAAGGATGAAACGACCGCAAGTGCGAATTTTTGTTCTTACATACAAGACCCCCCCCTAGTTGTCTCCTAATTCTTAAAGGCAGTTTTCACGATAATCTTCGATTTTGATATTAATCGCTAAATCGATTGTTTGCCCCCGGGTAGAACTGAAGTGGAGATGAAATCGAGAAAAACGCGCCAAAAGGACATGAAATCCTTTACTCTCATCCCGACTCTCTACTCTCACTGGAACTGTTCGTTGTGACAATGAAATCTTTTGTGAACCCGCCCTTTGCAATCATATGCCTTCCTTTGCTCCGTTCTTTGCTTCGGACTCTAACTAATACTTTTTTCCTAAAATATTCTTCAATTTTCGATTAGCGCCATTTTTTACCGGTGACAACCACCGTGAACATGTTCATCCAATCAGAAAACTAGTCCAGGCCGGAGAATAATGTCACTGAAATAAGACGTTTTAGTACGTTTCTCGCCATTTCTTCGTAATTTTGGTAACACTTGGTTGCCAACGCATTCTTTTGAGTGGAAAACTCGGGAGCGAAAATCATCGTGAACACTGCCTTTAAATAACTTCATATCAGACATTCTCCCGGAGCCGCTGCGACATTATCGCGTAGCCAAAGCGGTACTGTCTGGTCCCCGCTACGCCTCCGAAGTAGTGCCGCCGAGACTTCGCGATAGTGCCGCTTCGGTGCCTGTACGCGCCAAAACGGCACTATCGCGGAGCCGCAGCGGCTATTTCTTTCAGAGTCAAGCCTCTACAAATACGACGTCGAATGAGCTGCGCATCCCAGTCAGGATTCAGGAAGCCGGTTCCTTATCTTTATCTGATAGTGGATACTTTTACCCAAAGGTTTGCCATAATACTACTTAACCCCACTATTCTTACCCGCTCCCCAGCGTATTTGCTTTGGTGGAGCGGGGTAATGTTTGCCCCAACTGTGCCATGCACGCTGAACTCTGAATAGGTGCTTTAATTCACTGCAACGCAGATGGTACAAAATTCAGTTAAGAGTTAGAGAGATTCTTGGCGCAGTGAAGCGCCTTCAAGGGTGGCTTAAAGTCACCTTCAAGGATCGGCCTCGAAATGCCGAGTGAGCACTCATTGCGAAGGAGCGCCTTTCATACCCTTCGGTTAGTTTTTTTTCTGAGCAATAGACTGGTACCAGAAAAAAAACTCGTCAATGATTGACAAGTTTCACCGTGTAAAATTCGAGAGGGCGGATCACTGGCTATCAAGGCCCTTGCGGGCGGATCGCTATCAGATGGCGAGCGGATCACCGCTATAGAGCTCGCCGGCGATCCACCCACTAGCGTGATCATCTTTCCCAGGTGCCGCTATCCGCCCGCCAAAACGCAGCGATCCGCCCGCGGAGACAACGAGAGGCATCGATCCGCCTGGCGAGGTCACAATAAGCAGCGGTTCGCCCGCAACTTGCTGGCGTCCCGCCCGCAGAGGCCTTGATTGCCAGCGGTCAGTCCGCACCTATTGTCTGAGTATACTCTAACGGCACAGGTGCGCGGTACGGGCGTGACTTTCAGCTCTGTGGAGTAGTACAGTCTTAAAACCAGCTGTTATCCCACAATCAGTGTCAAAATATGTACACTAACAATATGGAACGGAAAGCTAGCTCCGACTGCACTACGTACTCCTTGCACCGACATACATATGTATTGAGCTTCTAATAGAGTAATCGAGCTTCTTCTGCCTGGGAAAAGGAAGATTCGATGAACATTTGTCATCTCATCGCACTTATTAACTGCATTTCTTAAACGCCTATACTTTTTGCTCTGGCCAACTGTAAGGTTTTGAACATTTAATGAAAAAAGCATAGACTACTCAAAAAATGAATGAAAAAAGCATAGACCACTCAAAAAATGTTTCAAAAAAGTTGAATGTTTTGAAAAATTTCGTTTAGTGTACGCTGAACACCCTTTATTGATTTTTGGAAATTTTCTGTTTTCTGTTTTCTGCCCATTTTCGGAGGTTTTTTCTGTTTTCTGTCAAACTAGATTTTCTGTTTTCTGTTTCCAAAAATATTTTTTCGCACATCCATGTTCCTAAACCATTAGAGATTGTGTAAGACAGTCTCTAGTAAGGGATTTCCCATCTAGGAACCTTTTGTTTTTTTTTATTCTAGCGCACTGCAATGTTTTCCACAACTTCCAATTTTTTCTCGCTTTCCTGCTAAGTATCACCTACAGATTTTTAGTCCGCGACACGACTCATGAAAGGCTTCGCTTTTGCATTTGAGTCAGTTATCTGCAGAAGTATTATGGCAGTTCAAGGATTCTGTGAGGATAGACGTGATATGCTCACTACACATTTTTTTCACAAAGATGCTGCTTACATGAGTAGGTTATCTGTGGAAATCATTGTTGCTTACATTTATGTATGTGAGACTAGGCAAATACTTAGTTGACCTTCGATTGCCTTGCAGCAACGACTCAGACAATGGGATGGACCGACCGCGGACAGGTTGCGTACCGACAGCGGGATGGGCGACGTTTGGAACGCAATTCGCACGCGGTCGGCGAGCAAATTAGCGCGGTCGATACGCACGGCCACGCGGTCAGTACGAAATGCCACGCGGTTAGTACGCATCGCGACGCGGTCAGTACGCAATGCCACGCGGTCGGTACGCATTGTCGCGCGGTCGGTACGCACTGCCACGTGATCAGTACGTCTTGTCACGCCGTTGATAAGCATTGTCACGGGGTCGGTACGCATTGTCACGCGCTCGGTACAAAAGTTGCTCGTAGGATTGACCGCGGTTAGTACGCACTCAACCGCGGAAGGCTCGATTTTATCACGCGGTCAGTACGAAACATTTTTGAAGACAGCCGCTATTAGTACGCATGCACGTGCGGCAGGTATTCATTGCTTCCAATAAAATGGCGCTCTTTCGAAACGCATTAATACTCGGATGCAGGGTTTGTGAAAAGAAAAAAAGGTTTCCATCACGAAGGTCAGTATCTGGTCCCAAATAATTGGAAATAAGCAAACGTTGGAAGTAGGGTTGGGGCTTGGGGTAACGCACGAACAAGTTGAAACAGCCCAAAACCGTTGGCTTTCAAACAGCAAAGAAGGAGCTTTTTCAAGCAACAACATCTAAAGTCTAGTTTGCTTAGAGGCAGCAGACACGCTCAGAAATGGTATCGATTTTATGACATAAATCAAAGGTTTGGAGCTGGTTGCATTGGGAACTGACGAAAAAACGGATAACGTGTAATTTCTCATCAGGTGATAGTAGACGAGTCGTGCGGCGCGCGGTTGAAACAGCGAATATTAGCAACAAGACGGTTGAAATAGAGAAGCCGATATACTATTACAGCCTATACTGAAAGGTTCACCTTGTTGGAAGCATCAAAAACCAGCCAAAGTGGCCGTATTAGTACTATCAATCTGTACGAGTTTGTATTTTGGAGCGGGGTTGCAGAGATTTTTCGATTTGTGTTGCTGGCATTTAGTAGTTTTGACTCGTTTTTGACGCTTCCAACGGCGTGAGCAGTTTACTAGGAGCCATGCGACTTCAGAAACGTAGTTCTCTCAACAACTTTTTCGAGCGTGTCTGCTGCCTTTAAATGAGCCTGGGCGGAGCAAGCAGAGGAGCGATCGGTCAAGACAAAATAAGGATATCTTGACATGATAAACCCAATACGCCATACTTCAACCGGCTCTAAATGAGGGAGCTAGGTCCCGGTCAGAATTGGATGAAAAAATCGCCGTAAGCCGCCTTGGCCGACCCGGTCGAGACGTGTGAAAAGCATGGACGATGGAGGTTGCAAAAAACACTTGGGGTCGTATTCGCCATCAACCCGCCGGGAAGTAGAAGGAAATATGGGGTGAAATTTCAGTACGAAATGCGCGCTTCACGGCCACCTCTCGCCTCCCTTGGCTTCCCTCGCGACCGCCGGAGTTTTTCGAATCGGATCGCTGGAGAGTACTCGCTTCTCGATAGAACCATTATCTTTCCGCAGTGATATCGCTACGTAACACAGTTTGCATTTCCATATTACACAGTGTAAGATGGGTTGGTCTGTTCCTCTGCCGCGCGCGGTATCAACCTTTCCGTTTCCCTTTGACTTCCCTCGGCGGGTTGTTGGCGAATACGTTTTTTCCACTCCATCTCATTCATGTCTTTCGTGATTATCGACCGGGCTGGCTACTGCGATCGGCCAACTATGATCTAGGCCCTAACCGTTCCAAGCCTACCGCGTGTTTTGCTCAAAATCGCCCCAGCCGCGATCCAGCTGGAGAGGTTTGGTTTTGTTAATTTCATGTTAATGAAAAACAAGGTGCACACTCACGCCGCTTTGTGGCGTACTTGTAGGCGTGCATTATGACGCATCGAATGATCGAACCGTTGCCAAATGAGTGCTTGGATATTATCGTTCCTCGAAACCCAGTCCGGTCCCACACACTTTCACCTGCGTCGGCGCACCCCCAGTCGGGTCCCGCACACCTTCCCCGGCGCCTGGTGAGCTCTCAGTTGGGTCCCGTACACCCTCCCCGGCGCTTGGCGCACTCCTGAGTCCCGCACATTCTCTGGTCATCGGTCAACGATCTCTGGTCAACTCTTAGCCGTTCATTATTATGTACAGGCTATAAAGCGGGTAATTTCACATGGTTCCTACGCGTGCTTGTGCGGAGCGGAGGTCAGAGGCAGTGAGAGAGCGGAGGGCAGACGGAGGCCCAGGCGTGGCGCGCGCTCCGCTCGCGCCTCGATTGATGTGAATTACGACTTTTTATAGAGTGTATGATAACTATGTTTGGCGTTGGGAGGTCAGCCGCGTTAAATCGTTTTGCCTTGCTTGCACGTCTTTTCTCTCGTAAAATTCACTTATTTTTACACCATTTGTGTCCAGATATTCACCTTTATGATGAAAACTCAGTACTCTTTTTATCACGAACGCTTCTTTTAGGCATTAATGCGCGCCATTTTAATGGGAGCAATGCGTACCTGCTGCGTGCTTATCAGCCGTTGTCATTTTTCAGATAAAACTTTCGTGTTAGGAGGAATTTTACTACATTTCTTCAGCCTAAGATGACATTTCTTGTATGTATTTTACAATATTCCGTTTCTACTCTCGCACTTCCTTCCTTTGTCTTTTTCCTTATCCTTCTATAAAAAGTTCAATGTGTTAATCGCGTTGTGAGCTTAGTACTCGTGTGTTCTATTTAACGGATTCCCATGGGATCGAACGTTCTCGTTGAGAGTGATTGTGAACCCTTTTCAATGGCATACGCCAGCTGTTGAAACTGATTGTACTGTCGTTATCGGGCTGAAATTCCGCTCCATGATTGCGACGAGTCGCTGTTTCAGCACGCAGCACAATTATAATCGTGCTGGGAGAAGGGGTAATTGTGTCGGGACCCGCTAGTCCAGCACGATTATCGTCGCGCTGCCACCGCGTCTGTCCGCATCTGTGCGCTGATAAACTCGCTCTTCTCTGCAAAAAAAAATTTCATTTGAGTCCACGTGAAAGGACATTTGTCGATGAGTTCCGCAAAAATCGAAACCATCAAATTTTGAATATTATTACTGAACCATTCATAGGCATTACTACACCAAATAGAACAAGAAGATGAACAATAGCATAAATCAGAAGGGCAAGACGATCGAGATCAAGACAAAGAGCAAGAAATAGTAAAAGATCGAGATCAATAAACAGAAAGCGAAAAGAGAAATATCGCCTTGACAGCTAAATAAATAATTGCTTTCAAAAAATCAATAATTAAGTAGTGTCGTTCTCTGGGCTAAGTTCCGGTCCGCGATTGCGGACTACGACTGTTGCATCATGAGACACGTGATAATCGTGCTGGGAGAAGGCTGAATCATGACGGGAAAAAGCGGCCCCAGCACGGCTAACACGTGTCGTATGATGCAATAACCGTAGTCCGCAACTGCGGACCGGATTCTGATCCAGAGAACGACAATAAATAAATAAATAAGTAAACAAATCAATTAACAAATAATTAAATAAATAAATATTTAAATAGAAAAGTGAATAAATGAGTAAATATAATAGTAAATAAATAAATAAGTAAATAAATGAATAAGTAATTAAATAAAAAAGTGAATAAATAAATAAATAAATGAAATAGTAAATAAATAAATAAGTAGTTATTAAACCGAAGAAAAGTATCACATTAACAAAGAGATGAAAACGAGGAGAAGAAAAAAGTATCTGGAGTTGCAAAGAATGATAAGAGAGTGAAGTAGATAAAGAAAGAGAGCAATAGTAGAAATTGGAGTGTGTTAAGAAAAACCCCTGCGATTTGAAGGAAATCGCTATTTTTTAGTTTACTTTCTTGGGCACTACGGTGGGGACGGGAGAAAACGTTTATGGGGTCGCCACTAGTGTGTTCGATAGTGGGGTGATCAAGGAGGTCATAGAGGTTTTGGGTGACGAAGAACTCGTTAGGGATATCAGTTCTGGCCAGTGGAGATTCGAGCATTTATTTGAATCGTGCGTGATTGTGATCAAGGTAGCCTCTCCCGTGTTATCAACTTTGCTAGCATCATTTTCAAATTTTTTGTGTACAATTGAGCCATTCGGGCTAGGTGACATCACCCACAAAACTTGAGCCAGATGACTGCTGTGGGGTCGATCAACTAGCACTTCTGGGTCGATCATCTAACAATTTTTCGATGATTTTTTATAAAACCGTCGAACAACATGGAAAACATTTTTGGCGCAAAAATTCCTCAAAAATGACAGTGACGAGCAGATGCAGAAAAACGCCAAAAACGATTTTGGCGCGAAATTCAAATCAAATTAAACAATGAATTCAGACTGGTTTTTCTTCACGAATGAAGGTCTGTCAGAGGCCCTTTCGACAATTCCGTTCACTGAAGAGACCAAGCAGTACAAAAAACATGAAAAAATGTTTAGATTTTTGATTTCGATTTTCTTTTTTTTCTTTGAATTTTTCTAGATTTTGATTTTCCTCATAGCTAAAAAATTTTGTGGTGCACAGATAACTCAAAATTGGTATTTGACCCTCACTATGGCGGAAGTCAGCAAGAGCCCAGGACAAAAACACACAAAACAGCTAAAAACCGGCTATAATTAGGATCACTCCGCCCGTTCATATCGTTGCTCCATCCTTGAATAACGATTTTTCAAGAGCACGAACTGTTTTGAAGAAAACGAAATATAGGCTTGGGATAGATGAAGCCAGATGTGTGAATAAAATTGTGTTGCTCCATTTCAGTGATTCTCGTCGGATTCTCAGTTCTAAAAATGCAGCTGTCACAGAAACCAACCCATCTGACTCTCTACCGGAACGACAAGGTCAAAACTTCTCAGAGAAAACCCTGCCCCTGAAGAATCGATAGGCTAAATGTGCAAACGCTCGAGATTTCGTTCTTTACTAAGCACGTGCATTTGCGTATGTACCACACTCACGGGTTCACTTGCTTACAGAATGCGTGCGATTGCGTACTGAATGCGTGTCATTGCGTGCCGGCAGCGCAAACTTACAAAACGACCTCGCCTCCGCAATTGCTTGCGTACTGAACGCGGGCGATTGTATACTGCACGCTTGTATGTAGCGAACACATCCGTGCCTACCGCGCGGACTGACAAACTGACCTCACCTATAAAATTGTTTGCGTACTGAGCGCGGGCGAGTGCGTACTGAACGCGAGCACATCCATGCCGACGGCGCGGACTGACAAACTGACCTCACCCACTAGTTTTCCTGCGTACTGAACGCGAACACTTGCGTACCGACCGTGCAATCTGACAAACCGATCTCCCTCACCAGTTTGCCCGCGTGCTGAACGGAGGCGATTGCGTACTGAACGCCAACAATTTTGTACCGACCACATAAACTGACACAACGACCTCACCGACCAGTTTTCTAGCGAGCTGATAGCGGGTGGTTGCGTGCTGCACGCGAGCTCTTGCGTACTGACTGCGTGTGCTCACGTACCGACCGCAGCGAAAAGTCATGTTTCGTACTGACCGCGCGCAAAGATGACTGCGCGCGGTCAGTACGCCTCCATGGAAAATTGCTAACGGTTGGTACGGAGCTCAGACGTATCGACCGCGTGCACTTTTTCGTTTTCGCCGTCAGTACGCAAATGCCCGCGTTCCGTACGGAATACATTTTTGCACGCGGTCAGAACGATAGTGGCACGCGGTCGGTACGAGAAGCGATTTTTCGCCCGGGGTCGATCCACCCCATTGTCTGAAGACCAAGATTGTTATACACTCCTTTATTCAGCTTACGTTTCGGCGAGTTTCGCCGTCTTCAGAGCCTGGAAAAATCGAAAACATGTCTGAAATACTACCCCATCAAACCCCATTTCATTCTACAGGTTAATACTCAAACGGAAGTGAGCAAACGACATGATGCCATAGTAAATACCAACCTTTGGAGGGACCGATTGGCCCAACAGCCTCAGATGGAACAGGTGAGGGCGACTAACTGGTAAGAACCCTTGGGACCACCTACACGCCGGGCCCGCCCACAGATCAACCGATAGGTCAGAATGCACATAGGTCGAAGTAGGGCGCCAGCTCCTGGGTCACCGGAACACATTCGTCTTTTATATTAATTTTTGGTGTTTTGGCGGTGATCCAAAAGGCTTCGAGAGTTCTGCGCGCTGAGATTTCACATTCACGGGCTAAGATCGTGGCCTCCACCGGGAAACATATGTTTCCGTGGCTGCGCACGCGGTGATCTCCCAATGGCGTAGAAACCTTAGACTTATTTAGCCCGTCCAAATGTTCTTTGATTCTTACGCAAAGTGGCCTGCCAGTTTCTCCAATGTAGTCCTCTGCACATTGGCGGCAATGGATGCGATAGACAACCCCAGTGACCATACAATCACCTTCCTTCCCAAATGGGCAGACTACACAAGCCGGTGTAAGGCAAAGTCTGTCATATAGGCGGTTTCGCCCTAATTTCCCTCTGAGGTTTGTGGGAGGGACTTCGATCACGGAAACCATCTCCTGGAGATCTGCCCTTTTTAAACATGCCCTTATTGCTGAACTCAAATTGTCCGAGACGAAAGGAAACGCCACTTTTGTCTGGTCTCCTTCACGAACAGCTGAGAGGGCGGTCCGCCGTGGACGTCTTGTGGAGCGATTGATCGACGGATAACCGTTTTCGATGGCTATGCGGAGGGCCAATTTTATCGAAAAGTCCCTATTAACGCTATCTGAGGAAACCGCTGAAGCAGTGCGGAACATATTTTCTACCACCGCATGCTTACTTTTGGAAGGATGGGCTGAGGCAAAGTTAATGATTATGTTTTCGCTTGTGGGTTTCCAATACCACCTAGTTTTGAATGACCCCTGCGAAAGTTGAACTTGGACGTTTAGGAAAGAGAGCCAGCCGTCCGTCGGTACTTCTCGAGTCAGCTTTATGTTTTCAGATTGTTGATTGAGAATTTGAAAACAAGTGTCTATCTCGATTTGAGTGGAGCGCATTATAAAGCAATCATCTATGTACCGACAGTACAGAGGCGGTCTACGGTCCAACAGTGGCGTTTCAATTTTAGACATGAACGCCACCGCGAGAACTGGAGCAAGTCTTTGGCCCATGGCTAGACCCCTGATCTGCTTGAAATACTGCCCGGACCACCTTAAAACATTGCATCTAAGGCAGCTATCCAACAAGAGCATTACTTGTGATATGGTGAGCCCGAAAAAGTTTATGCTAGTTTGATTTTGAGTTAGAATTTTGAAAACAGCTTGCGAAGCCCCCGCGTTTGAGACGTTTGTGTACAGTGATGTGACATCAAACGACTCGATAACATATTCTTCCTCCAGTCTCGCATCCCGTAGTCTTTGAAGGAAAGAAATAGTATTAGGGAGGTGAGCAGGGAAAAATTTTAGTAATTGAACGAGGATCAAGTTAAGAAACCAAGAAATGCGATCTGTTGGGCCGCCAACATTACTTATTATGGGCTTGACCTTGAAGCAAGATGGGTCAGCGGTAGAAGTGCCCTCTTGTGGTAGTTTGTGGGTTTTGATAAGAACATACAGCACGGGACAGGTGGGTAGGTCACATCTCAGTCTGATCGCCGTGGTCCTAGGCAGGCTCGCCGATTGCGCTGTCTCCGTCCATATTCTGTTCAACTGCCTGTATTGCTTGGAGAACTCTTTTTCGCTCGAAGGACAATACACACTGGAATCCTGTAAGTGCAAACGTGTTATGTCCATGTCTAACTGTTGTGATGAGACCACGGATTCGCCGCCCTTATCGCTTACGCTAATTTTAATAATTCCAGCGCTGGCCAAATCCAGAATCTCCCGCAAATCTTGTTTTTGTGAAATAGTTAGGTTTGAGGACACACGTTTAGTGGCATGACTACGCTGCACGTTTAGAAGAGAGGAAGAAAACATGCGAAATTTGACGTCTACTGTACTATTGGGTTCCTGGACCCTGAGATAAGTTGCTGGGAAGGGCGGGGGCGGGATCACAACACGATTGAGATCACCCATACCTGTAGCGCCGAGCGCATCGATTTTTGCTCTATAGCGCAGTCGATCATGCAACGTTTGGAGGCTGCCCACGATCTTTCGCAACGTGATAGGACTCAGAGAACAATTAGGAGCAAAACTGGGGCCCATACTCAAGACAGAGAGGGCATCGCGAGACAGTGCTACGTGACCAATGACAGTGACCCTTGGGCAACCAGCTACACCATCACCTTCTCCATCATTCAGGGTCTGTTCAGAAATAGAATTTACAGCTGGTAATGATGATCTATGGCATCGCTCATCACTCACAAGCCGAGAGAATTTCTCCCGTAGTTTTACTTTGGAATTAGAACGGATAGAATCACAGATTTTCTTCGATTCACCCATTATTCTCCTCCAAAGGCTAACCGGCACGTATTTTTCACCTGATAACTCTTTTGAAACACACTTTCGCAATAATGAATACAAATGATCTGTCTTCACATTGATTGATGACTCCAGAATGTACATGTGAATAGAATGCAGCCGCCGTTTATCCCTCTGGTTTCCACTTGCCTCGAGCAGGTGTTGTCGTTTGATGAAGTTCGGTATGACACCATGCTGCTTGCATCGGCGAAGAAAGTTGATGGCCTGTCTTGCGCGGGTGATCTTTTGCCGGATTGACAAGGCTTCCATAACGAGTCGGCTACAGTTTGCTGGTACATCTTCAAGAACTGTCCAAGTGAGACTCTCAATGAATCTTGGCATTGATATGTAGTTGACCTTCGATTTCCTTGCAGCAACGACCAAGATTGTTATACACTCCTTTATTCAGCTTACGTTTCGGCGAGTTTCGCCGTCTTCAGAGCCTGGAAAAAAACCGAAATCATGTCTGAAATACTACCCCATCAAAGCCCATTTCATTCTACAGGTTAATACTCAAACGGAAGTGAGCAAACGACATGATGCCATAGTAAATACCAACCTTTGGAGGGACCGATTGGCCCAACAGCCTCAGATGGAACAGGTGAGGGCGACTAACTGGTAAGAACCCTTGGGACCACTTACACGCCGGGTCCGCCCACAGATCAACCGATAGGTCAGAATGCACATAGGTCGAAGTAGGGCGCCAGCTCCTGGGTCACCGGAACACATTCGTCTGTTCTATTAATTTTTGGTGTTTTGGCGGCGATCCTAAATGCTTCGAGGCAAATACGTTTTTCAGAAAATTCATTATTGAACAGTTATTCCGACCAAGTTCGAATGTTGAATAAATATACAGAAGTGTGCAGCGAGCCCTGAATACGATATTCTTATGTGAGGATGAGCAGAGTATCCCTGATCCGTTATCAGTGATTCTGGTGAACTCGGGGAGCTATCTCGAGTCAGTCATGTATGGTGATAACGGCGCCTCGTGCTTTTGCTCTACACACACCCGATTCATTTTAGAGACTGTGTTCACGATTATTTTTGTTCTCGAGTTTCCCACATAAAACAGTGCGGTGGCTACTACGTGTTACTAAAACCGAGGAGAAAATTCGAAACAAGCCTTAGACGCTTAATTTAACAGAAATATGCAGTTTACTGGCAGGAACTGGTTGTCCGGTTGGACGGACAACTTCTCGGTGGTTTTTAGAGGCAAGCAATGTGATCGATCGAGAATGGAAGAATATTTATGCAGAACAGTATCATGTATTTCCTGTTATTGAACACCCCATCTATTTGAACAGCTTCTTCTAATTGAACTTTCCTCTCGGCGGAGATTCAAAAATGGAACACTCCTCCATTCGAGCCCCCCCCCCACTTCAGCTAAAAAGACATAGGAGACCCATTCCTAACGGACGTGAACTGTTACGCACTGCTCTTCGAAAAGATTGATCGTGAGGGGGACCTTAATAATGACCTTATTGATGATGATCTCCTGGAGTTTGCCGAGTAATTCACTAATTTCCCACTTTAGTTTGCATCATAAAGTTTGTATGCCCGTAATGACTCTCGAAATCTCGATTGAGAATTAGAGCCTCCCCTTCTATTTGATCCCCTCCCTCTAACTGAACCCCCCCCTTTTTTGGCGGAGGTTGAAAAATAGTACGCCCGGGTGTTCAGTTACAGAAAATACGGTAGGTTAGGGTCCAAAGGAAAGAGCGGGGCAACGGAGAGTAGAGAATTTTGAAGGACGGGCCCACGAAGAACGTCTTCGTCACAACAAACAGAAAAGAGAATACACACACCTCTGATAGTCCATCTTCTTTCAGTTATGCTTTCAATTACAGTCGGCATGGATACTAGTGATACTTTGCGTTCCCTATTGAAAGTTGGCGCAAACTCGGTGCCATATGCTATAACATAGAGTTCGCGTAATATATTTAGTCAGATGAATGGATGGGGCTGCGACGGTAGATCACCTCGCGCGAATCGAAACCCCATTCTCCAAGAAGGCTGCCAGCCCCGCGCGGCCGGCCGTATCATCCATGCGCCTGACTAAATCAAAAACGGAAATCATACATAGGTGTACCGAGTTTGCGCCAACCTAAAAAGGGGAACGCAAAGTATCACAGGATCTATGCCGATTGTACTCTCATTGGTTAGCATTGAAAGGATTCAATGATGTGTGCCATTAGGGCAATTCAAGTGCAGCAGTTGTATCATGGCAACAACCTCAACTAGCACCATTGATTTGGTCTTTTTCTCCATTGATCGCCCGCGAAAGCGAGCTATTAAGACCAAAACTTGTTGAAACAAAAACGTCAATCTCTGGATGGGGAAGCCGCGACGCTGCTTGGCGGGAATATTTGGAAAACCAAGGGAGGATGGCTGTTTATCGGAAGACTTCGTGCCCGATTGCTGAGTGCGGCTTCTTACTAGAGAAACACTGACGATACTCTCGTCAAGATGTGTGCAAGTTCTGAATTCTATTCAGACGGGAGATCCACTTCTCAGCAGTTCATGTGTGCAGTGATGTATTCTCTACAAATATATGCTTAATCTCGTTGCAAGCATGTGAAAATCCACTTCTCAACAGATGGATGCAAGCTGCCTTCCTCTTGTAATCGTACACGCCGATGCTTCTCCGAGCGTGTTCTCGTCCCCAGCTATACTGCATTGTGGTTTACGTATTATCGAAGCCGCTCATATTTTAGTGTACAGAATGTCTGTATCAGCTCATTTCATTCGTTTTTGCCTGCTGAGCTTTAGCTTCATCTCTTTCTCACTGACATGAAACCCTTGGTGGCGTTATCGGAGTCAATAAGTTGGTATCCAAAAGCATGCTTCAATCCTAACAGTACTTGCAGTGTTTGCTGGCCCCGTTCGTTCTTCTCCAACAGGCTCGCCACTCGTGTCCTCGGTTTTTTAAAAACATTTCCATATGTATTTGAACACCGCTGTTTTCCTTTTTCGTAATGCATGTTTTGATACGAGTTTGTGTTATCCTGTCTTCTTTAGAAACCTTTTTCTTTTGACTTCACTAGCGCTCAATTCTAATTATTTTCAGCCCACCTGGCTTGCATCAATAGATAAAGACAATTAATTCGGTAGCTCGCCTCCTTGATGAGTGCTTAGCCCGGCAGTACTTGGGTCGAAAGCTTGGAACCGTTACTGATAACACCATCGTCCACTACCTTCAACTAAGTTGCTCTCATGTTTCAAACGATGCCGTCTCCCTATGTCTGCTCTCATCGAGTGGCCTCTCCGTGACTCGTAGAATCAAATGCCGACTGCAAGTGCGTGCACACACCATGCAATTGCAGTATGCGCGCATTTCACAACACAAATAGTTAAATCATTCTGCAACATTCCCTGGCCATTTATTCTTATGAAATCAAATGGTCGGCTGCTATATCGGGAATACGTCTTTCTTAAAGGCAGTGTCCACGATAAAAACCATGTCTGATTTTTTGGTGGAGATCGGCAGCTGCGGGGCCTAGCGGAACCCTAATGTTGAAAAAACTGAGAAAAATGAGCTCGGAACGGTCCCTACGGCCCCAAAGTTGGACACCCATCAGCTCGTCACCCCCAGATGCACTTTCCACGCCCACCGACGTGAAGAAATGAATGCTCGAGATTGTGAGATGAGCGATAGTTTCCGATCAATAGCCCCGTTCTTCCCTTCATTCTCAACTTCTCTCTCTACTCAGGCCAGCTCGCATACATCGGCCGCAAAAGACGGAAGTTACAAGCCTCGGACAACTCGTCCACCATGTTTCCTTAGCTCAATATTTGAGGGACCATAACTCCGTTCCCTGGAGGTCTTGTGCGATTTCAGAGATATCATTGGAATCAGCATGGGGCCGTTTTCAAGATGAGGTAAAAAAACAGAAAAACGATTTCTATCGTGAAAACTGCCTTTCATCAACTTTTCTATAGTAAGTACTGTCTTGCTGCTCAAGGAATGGGTACATCTTCAAAAGCAGCTTCAATCGGCGCAGCCCCTATCTACCTCTGCAGAAATATGCATCTATCTATCGTTCAGTATCTATTTGATTTTGAATGCATCGTCCGCGATTGATCTGAATTTCACTGGGATCCATCTCTGACGTACGACCAACTGCGCTCTAGTAGCTACTAGAGTGTTGCCCGAATATTCGTTTATTCGAATAATATTCAAATATTCGAATAACTCGAATATTCGAATATTCAAAGAAGTGGATTATTCGGGTTATTCAAACAATCGAACATTCAAAGTGGAATATTCGTTTATTCGAATACTCGAATATGATCGCACTCCATTTTGCGCTGATTTTACATTTCAAACATCTTAGCGTACTGACTCCTAATTTCTCACAATTCTTCGGTACCTCATAAATATACAGTTATAGCAAGTATTTACAATATATTAAATCGCTCGTAGGATTTTGTCAAAACGCTAGAAATGCCCATATCACCTTCAGGTATAGAGAAAAGTTTAAATCTCAAGCGATGCATAAGTATGGCAACACTTGAGCAAAATGCAATTTCTCACGATGATGGCCAGAACGAGCCATTTTCATGTGCATTTTCATTAAACTGGTTCGACGTGATACTATTTGTCTATTTTCCCGGTGGACTTCACCTAAATTCTGACGGAAAAGCATAATTTCTCTTCTTCCATAATGCTGGACTTGGAATACGATGGTTTCCAGCCACCTAGAACGACCAGCTGGATGTAGTTTCAAGTTCGTGCCGGATCCGTCTGTTGTCGCCCAGACGGGTCATGGAGCTGGAAAGCGAGATATTACACGGCGAGTTCCCAGGGACATGGTGTCGATCTCAACTACTAATTACGAAATGTCGCTGAGTTTTTCTCATTGTCGCTGAGATTCCGGAGTAGGGCACGGCTGAGCAGCACTAGGAAGTTCGCCATCGCATAAACAGAACATAACTCAACTGAACTCAACTAAGCTAAACCAAACTAGACCGAAGCAGACCGCATATTTGGCGGCTATTTAGCCGCTATTTCGCGGCTGTTTCCCGGCGAGCATTATTTGGCGGCTATTTCGCGGCCAGCATTATTAAGCGGCTATTTCTCGGCTATTACTCGGAAAAAGGCAAACTGCGTCTATTTCGCGGCTATCGCCCCTTGTATTTGCGTCCTCCTCCAAAACAGGGGTGCTGGGTCATTGTCGCCGTCGGTGACATTTGTGGGTGGTACAATAGGTACAATAGGTAAACCACAAACGTCGTCGACGGTGGAAATTGACAAGCACCCCTGTTTAGGAGGACGCAAATACAGGGGCGGGTAGATACAGGTGCGGGGTCGACTCCTCAGTCGTGTAGCGTCACTTTGGGTCGTTTTTGACGCTTCAGAATGCGTGGGAGTTGTGTTCTGAGCCATACCACTCAATTTCCGTAGTTAGTATCTCAACCACGTTCACGAGCGTGTATGATGAAATTAAAAAACAAGAGCGCAGCCGGATCAATTACCCAAGTATGCGGTACATTGGCCCCGCCCAGTATCTGGAAGCCCTGCCCATCCAGGGGCGGCCTCAGTGGAGGTTGGGCGACCCAGCCGCGACGTACGAGTGGGTGTACCGACCACGCCGCGCGTCGGTGTGCCGACCGCGACGCATGTCGATGCGCCGACCGCGGAGCGTGTCGGTTTGCCGATCGCGACGCGTTTCGGTGCAAAGTAGTTCCTAAGCCAGATAAAAGTCTTGCAGGATGTGAACCGCTGCTAATTAGGCGGCTAAACACGACGCGTCCAAATGTCAACAGCCCGACAACAGGCGGACGTCGCTGGGCAACGGGCAGGCTTCAGGCTTGCAATGCGAGCGATTTGAGTTGTCAAGAGAGTGCAGTATGAAATGACAACATATCAACCTTTGTCAATGCCCCAGTTTGCCTGAGTGGATTGGATGGGACTGCACGCAGTAGAGTGTTGCCTGAATATTCGTTCATTCAAATATTATTCGAATATTTGAATTATTCGAATATTCGAATATTCAAAGAAGTGCATTACTCGAGTTATTCGAATAATCGAATATTCGAAGAAGTGGATTATTCGAGTTATTCGTTTATTCGAGTATTCGAAAAAAATTATTCGTTCCAACACTCTAGAAGCTACCACAGAGTTCGTCACAAACTCACTGTCGACGCGCCTTCCCGAGTTCAGTTATGACCCGGACAAAGGCTGCACTTTCGACGTGTGGTACAACCGATACGAAGACGTCATTTCCAAGGATGGCGCCACTCTGGATGACTCTGCGAGAGCTAGATTAATCGTTTCCAAGCTGGATGCTGTGACATACGCACGCTTCACGAGCCACATTCTGCATCTGAAGGCTTCTAATGTATCCTTGTCGGATACTGTGAAGACCCTGAAGGAGCTTTTCGGACATAAAACGTTGGTCTTTGCCCGTCGTTACGCCTATCTCAAGACACAACGTGATGGCGAGACGCTGCGTGACTACACAGGACTAGTCAATCGGCGGCATGACATGGCAGAATTCAGCGACGTCACTCCAGAGCGAATGGATTTGTGGGCTTGCCTTTCCAACGGATGCCGATATCCGTGCCCGTGCTCTACGCGAAATGGAGAACAATCCACAGACTACGCTGAAAGATCTCACTTCTGAGATTTAGTAATTCATTGATATTCGACAAGACGCTGCTCTTCTCGAACAGTCAACATCACCACCACGATCCAGCATCAATGCTATCAACTCGAAGACTGGTCGGGATCGTGAACCGCCTTCTCCATGTTTCCGATGTGGAGGAAATCATTGGTCAAAAGACTGCACGTTCACCAGCAAAACGTGTCGACTGCAAATCATTGGCCACAAAAGAGGATTCTGCAATAACGTAAAGACGAAGAAAACGCAAAAACCGAAAACGAAGCGACGACGAACGAACAACGTCGTTATCGCATCAACGTCATCAGATATCGCTCCAGCCAAACGTATCTTTCGGAAAGTACAGATCAATGGTACCAGGATACGGATGCGTCTCGACACTGATGCCGATGTCACATTACTCAGCAAAATCGATTGGAAGGCAATTGGTCAACCGAAGTTGCTGCCATTTTTGTTCACTCTGAAGTCCGCAAACCACAAGTCGATCAAGATTCGCGGAAGATGCGAATGCAACTTCGACATTGGCGGACACCCTGGACAGGGTACATCGCTGACACTGCTCCTTTGTTGGGTATTGACTGGATAGCCCAAAACGAGTCGCTGTATCTTCTTCTGGCTGAAGGCTCCATTTGCAACGTATCATCGTCGTCTTCCTCTACACTGCATCAAACAATAACTGCTCACTGGAAGAAGCAGTTCGCCGCAGTATTTGCACCCGGATTAGGGCGATGCACAAAGTCGAAAGCAAAACTCGTGCTGAAGCCCGATGCCAAGCCTGTAATTCGCAAGGCCGGGTCTGTTCCGTACACAGCTCTGCCGCGTATCACTCAAGAAATCGACCGTCAGGTGGTTGCCAACGTGTTATCGCCCGTAGATCACGCAATGTGGGACGCACCCATGGTCACCGTTCAGAAAAAAGACGGAACCAATCGACTCTGTGCAGATTTTCCAACAGGATTGAATGATGCAGCTGAACAGCACCAGCACCCACTTCCAACACCGGATGACATTTTCACAAAGCTGAAAGGAGCTCGATACTTCACGCAGCTCGACCTCGCTGAAGCGTACCTTTAGTTGGAAGTGGACGACGACTAAAAACCTCTGCTGTCGATCAACACTCATAGAGGATTATACCGCTTCAATCGACTACCTTCTGGAGTCAAGCCTGCTCCAAGCATCTTCCAACAGCATATCGATGCCCCGACTGCTGGTTTGGAAGGAACTGCTGCTTACCTAGACGACATACTGATCACGGGTAGCACCATCGAGGAAGACAACAGTCGCCTCGAAGCCGTGTTCCAGAGGATCCCAGACTATGGATTTCGTGTTCGGCTAGAGAATTGCTTCTATGTGCAGACCTAAATCACTTGTTTGGGCTTCGTCATCAACGCTCAAGGACGCCGTCCTGATCCTGAAAAGATCAGAGCGATCCAAGAAATGCCATTACCGAGGAACATTAGCCAGATCCGCGCTTTCCTCGGACTCGTCAACTTCTATGGAACATTCGTCAAAGATTTGCACAATCTACGCACACCGTTGGACGCACTTACAAAGAAGGACGCTCTTATACGTGGACAGCGCAGTGCGAACAATTCTTCTGCAAAATCAAAGCGACATTGAACTCAGATCTACTGTTGACACATTCCGATCCAAGTCAACCAATCATTGTCGCTGTGGACGCCCAAAACTACGGGATCGGAGCAACACTGTCTCATCGCTTCGCAGATGGATTCCAGAAGGTCTTCTACCACGAAAGTCGTTGCTTGACCTCCGCGCAGAAGAACTACAGCCAGATAGAAAAGGAAGCGCTGGCTCTCATCTTTGTCGTGCAGAAACTCCACTGTTTCGTGCACGGGCGTCACTTCACGTTAGAGACTGACTACAAACCACTCCTTTCGATCTTTGGGAGCAAGAAAGGAATACCGGTATACAGCGCCAACCGTATTCAGCGTTGGGCCGCTACACTACTCAACTAAGACTTCACTGTTGGGTACGTTAACACAAGAGAGTTTGGAGTTTGGATGCTCTTTCACGTCTCATATCATCACAATCTCCCGAATCGCAAGACTACGTGATAGCTTCTGCTAATGAGGATATCACAGCCGAGTTCGCAGACAACTGTCGTCATCTTCCAGTTTCTGCCTAATCTGTGCGCTCCGCTACGTGAGCAGATGATCTGATCAAGCAAGTGATGGACTACACGAAATCCGGTTGCTGGCCCAAGCTCAACCGCTATTCTCCTTTGTGGCACTACTACAACCGCAGAGACACGTTAACGACCGTGAACGACTGTCTCATCACTGCTTCTCCAATAGTGATCCCAAAATCACTACAACACCGTGTACTCTCGACGCTCCACAAGGCCCATCCTTGACAGACAAGGATGAAGATGCTGGCACGCAGTCACGTCTATTGGCCGACACTGGACAAAGACATTGAAGCTCTTGTGAGGGCTTGCAACAAGTGTCCAACAACTTCCAGAGATCCTGTGAAAGCTGAACTGCAGTCCTGGCCGAAACCGTTGCATCCGTGCACTCGAGTACGTGCAGACTTTGCCGGACCGCTAGAAGGACAGATCCACTTGATCATAGTAGACGCGTGTTTCAAGTGGCCAGGAATCGTTCAGATAGTTTCAATCACGTCATCTGCCACTATTTTAGCGATGAAGAAGATCTCTGCACAGTTCGGCAATCCGAAGACACTTGTCACCGATAACGGCACGCAGTTCACGTCCGCACAGTTTGCGACGTTTTGCCGTTCTCGATGCATTGCTCATCTCCGTTCGCCACCCTTTCGCCCGCAAAGCAGCGGACAAGCCGAACACTTTGTGGATACCTCCAAGCGAGGACTCGCAAAGTTGAAGGGGGAAAAACCTACGCCGGACGCTCTCTAAACGTTCCTCATGGCATACCGATCGACGCCGTGTCCAACTGGACCAAACCAACTTTCCCCAGCCTAAAGCTTCCTGGGACGTCGATCGCGAACCGAATTCGACCTGTTGTCTCCCAGTGACGTCACTCATGGGCTACGAAACGTCAAGATGAAACAGCAATACAACCGTCAACATGGCGCACGAAGTCGTCACTTCGATGTCGACGACTCTGTGTAAGCCAAAGACTACCGGACACAGAAGCGTACTTGGGCACCTGGCATCGTTCTCAGTCGTACCGGGAGCTCTACCTACATAGTGCGCTGCGGATCGGAGCAATGGAAGCGCCACATCAATCAGTTACGACCAAGAGATGACCCTGCATTATCGAACAGACTCTTGGAAGTATACGATTTACCTCTGTTCAATCACAGGGCTCAATCTGACGCACCACCACCACCCCCACCATCTACATCGCATTCCGCATGTCAACAACCACGACGTTCTACACTGAACCGCCAACCTCCATCGCGAATGGTCGTCAACCCGTCCAGGAAGACCTACGTGTGATACTTAAGGGGGAGGTGTTGTAGGAACAATAATAATCCTAGTTGTGTTATGTTTGTGTTCACATGCTCTATGAACATTGTGACCTTTCACTGTCAATGTTGTCTTGCAATGCCTCTCGTAATTGCTATGTTACCCGACCCCGTCGAACCCGCGCCGGCGACGATGTAGTCAGGAGGGCGCCTCAATCACCATTGTTTGTGACAGTTCTGCAGTGACTAATAAAGGAGTAGTTCATTCGTCTGCAGCAGCTCGGCCGTCTACAACACACTTCTCCTGCATTTTCATATGTGGTCATCTTTTTTTAGTGCTGAAAGTGGACGAAGTTTCTTAGAGGCAGTGTTCACGATGAATATCGCACTGGAGTTCGACCCAAAAATGAGATTGTTTGGTCGTGAGATAACTAATAGCGAAGAAACAGCGAAGAAAAACGTCTAGAATAAGTCAAAATAACGGTTTCTAAATTCAGGCGTGGACGAGAATCATGGGCCCTGCTTTTTTCGGCATGCGCGCGCTAATCGCGAAATCTGCGCGAATCGATAATGCTAACTGTGGCAGAGTTGCTTGGCAATTTGCCATCGAAACGTGTGCGGCGCCACAAGCTCGTCCGAACGGGGGGCGGACCGGGATAGGTAGGCGCACCGGGAGAGATTTCAAAGTCGTTTGTATTTATTTCTGGCCAGTTTTCGTTGCTTTCTACGACCATATCCTCTACAGCACTTGCCAACTTGATGCTTCACACCAAGACCTCGAGAACGTTTCTGTTTTGTGTAAAAATAGGCAAAATTTGGCAGAAAACAGAAAAAACGTGAACCTCGACTTGTGGCAAAATTGCTTCAGACAAGTGGCCGAACTCATAGACGGTAAACCCATAGGTGTAGAAAACCTCACTCGCATTCTCAACAGTTCCCTAGGGTCAACTATTCTATCTCGCTATGGTGATTACCCGTGCCGGGGTGACGTAGAGCCAGGGGGGCGCTGCTGTTCGCTCGACACGGTAGAGTTTGATCCTCACCCAGGGTCAACCAAATCTACTATTCCTGCGGAGTCCTCAAATTGGTACTAGATTTATGTAAGGAGATGAAGGATCTGACTAGGAAGTCAGCTGAACCCTGCATGCTACTCCATATCCCTGGAAAGGATCTAAGCCTCTATGAAATAGACGTCGAATGCGATACCCCGTAGGGGATGTAGGAAGCCGAGACTCTATCTTTATCCTATAGTGGTTACCCTTCCCATAGGTTTACTTCTGGTGATACCTTCAGAAGGAATGCGATGCAGTAATAACGCGACAATTCCGATTTCATTGTATGTATATCAACAATAATGAGCTGCAATACTACTTACAAGGGAAGTGCTATAGGTTATTTTAACCACTCCAAATGATATGTACTTTTCTAAAACCATTTTTCGGACGGAGAGTCCAAATATGCCCGTCGCAGCTGCCTAGAATCACCCTGAAAAACGTTATAGGAGCTTCTCACTGATTGTCGTACTCTTTTTACACTCCAAAAAGCGCATTAATTTTGAGAAAATACTGAAACGGACCTCATGATCGTGTTCAGAGCCCGAAAAAAAACCCTAGGCAAAATTTTTGTGAAAGCACATTTTCCAAACTGTGAACCTGATAGTTTTTCAGACTTGTACAGATTTTCGGTTCAGTGTTCAATTATATCAATTACCGAGTGCAGAAAGCATTGAAGAAAAATATTTTAGATTTGACCTAATATTCGCCTTGGGGAATTATTCGGGGTGCTGATCGCGAATCTGAGGTTTATTTGTCGCTTTTCCGAAGTTTTCGACTGAATTCGTTCAAAGCTTCCCACCGGCAGAAAAATTTGACGGCAATATCGACTTTTGACGATTTCCGGAATGTGACGACAGATGTGGCTCAAATCGTACCTCTGGGAGTTATTTGAAGTGCTCAACACGAACCTGATGTTAGTTAATCGATTTTTGACCGCTTACGGTAGTCTACGGTGGGTATACGGTAGTTTGGTCAAAGTCTCATATCTGTCTCAAAGTTTCTATGTGAGGGTTATTTGGGGTGCTGAATACGAATTTGGTATCTATTTGTCGATTTTCGAATTATTGAGGTACGTGTCGCCCCTTAAATGACATGTTATCTACCGCAACCTACAGTAAACCTTAAAGGCAGCATACACGCTCGTAAACTTTGTTGAAATAGCAATGCAAACTGAACCGTAAGGCTTGCACCATAACGCTCACGCATTTCGAAGCTTCAAAAACGAGTTTTAACAACTTTGAATCAGTGTCGGAGATAAGAGTGGGGATTTTGTGGTAATGGACAAAACTATGGACAAAACGGCTACGTGTCGCAGTCTCCAAGACGCCGAAACCTACACCGATTCCTCACACAGTGAATTTGACAGAGTTTCAAAGCAACTGGAAACGACGATAACAACAGTTCTGGGGAGAAAGTATGGTACCGAAATGGCTAGAAGATTCATTACGTTTCATCCAAGTGTGCCAACATACTACTCTTCAGTGAAGTTACATAAACTAGGAAACACCCCTCCTGATCGGTTGACTGAAGAAAATATCAAAACAAGACCCATTATTTCTTGTTGCGGAGGACCACCTGATAAGATTAGTTGGCTCTTAGTCAAGCTACTCTCTCCTCTTCTGCGATTTGTTGCCGCTCACATTGTCAACACCGATGATTTCGTGGCATCCGTGAATCAGTGTCCAGCTCCTCGAAATGTCTGCTATGAAAGCTTCGATGCAGTGTCTCTGTAGATTAATATAAACATACACGACGCTTTTGATGCACTGATTACTCTGTGAAGACAACACGAAGGAGAAGTTTTCACAATTGGACTGGATGAAACCGATATTCGAGATCTTCTGAAAGCAACGCTTCGGTGCAACGTTTTCCAATTCGATAAACGTTTCTACAAACAGCACCGTGGATTGGCAATGGGGTCAAGAATAGCTCCTTTGTTGGCGATAGTCTTCCTTGATCACATCGAACGGAGATCGTTGACCACTGGTATCATTTTCTATAGACGTTATATAGATGATGTATTCATAATTGGTGACACTCAGGCGGATTTGGACAACATGCTTCGTGCCCTCAATTCACAGGATCCACACATAGAGTTCACTGTTGAACAGCCAGGCGCGGATGGATTTCTTCCGTTTATGAACACCAAGGTCAGATTTGATGGAGGAACAAAAGAGCTACTCTGGCACAAGAAACCAGCTTCTAGAATTATACTGCTCCACTCCAGAAGCTGTCACCCATTGTACATGAAGGCTAATGTTGTACGCAACTTGGTAAGGACGAAGGATAAAGTCTGCAGCCGACAATGTGGATTCAATGGTGGAAAGCGTTTTGATAGAGAATGGTTACACAATGAGAAGTCCGTGCACGTAGAAACCATACTCCACACCAGACGGAGTTCCGATGATTATGCCGTTTGTGAATGAAACTGTGGCGAGAGAAGTGAATTTGGTGGTCAGAAATTCAGCCCTCCCGGTCAGACTTATTTTCCGACCACCGCCGAGCCTAAAACAGTTACTTACATCATCGAGACTTTATGAGAACAGATGTGGTCGAGCTGCCTGCGAATACTGCATCAGCAAGCAAATATGCCAACTGAAAGGTACAGTATATCTAGTGGAATGTTCAGGATGTGGCGATAAGTACGTTGGAGAAACATCAAGGCCCTTGCACAAAACAATGGACGAACATCGCAGGGCTCTTAGAAATCCGGCAGCATACCCACTGAGCAGTTTTTCCAAGCATCGAACTCTAAAGCATGGATTGGAAACTCCACCTTCTATCATTGTGACGGTTCTTCACCGTTCAGTGGAAAACTCAGTGGAGAGGAAGATTTTGGAAGCTTTGGAAATCAAGCGTTTGGCGCCGGAGATAAACAGCAGGGACGAACTAGGAGAATTGTTACAGCTCATCGCATGAGTACAGTACCCTACTAGCACCATCCTTCTCGTGCACGGTAATATCATTATCCATAACGGGTAACCGGTACTTAAGCACGTGGTAGTCAGCAGGGACAGTTTTACTATTGCTGTGGCTGCTGTTGGTCCGGGGGTTCCGCTGTTCTAACTGCACCGCAAAGCAGACCGAGGTCATTTTTATGGCTTCAGCACTGTAATTCTGAAATTGACATGTTTCTTTCAGGTCTGACGAAGGTGCTAAGCACCGAAAGCTTACCGACAATTTTCGCTGTCGTTTGGAATTTTGGGAGTCTCACTTTTGCTGTTTTAGCAATAAATCTTTTAGAACTATCATGAGACTTCGGGACAGATCAATTCTTATCTACTTTGAATCAGTGGTAACCGAGTTCTACCCCTGTAATTGACCGCCCCAACTGTATTTCGCCTCCTCTGACCGGGAACACATTGAATATCCGATCTTGAGGGAGCAAACGATTAACGAGAGAAATAGCACAGCAAAGTGGGAGACAACGAGACAGATCGCCTGCTTTTATTGAGAGATCATATTTTCACGCAGTGGCCAATTCCTCCACTCTCGTGATTCAGTTGCAATAACACTGGATTTTTTTTTTGAGCCTAGAAAACATATTTCCGGTCACTTTCCTCCATTTTCCTCAGCGTAGATGTTTTTTAGCGCTCCGGACCTCTCATAATCTATGAAAAACACGGGAGCAAATTTTGACGTGTACGCTGCCTTTAAAATTTCGACAAGCGAACGCCAGATTCGTGTTCAGCACCACAGATCACCACTATACACATGTGTTTAGCAAAATCCGGAAAAAATCTGAAAACACCCTGAAAATTCCATGCGGGTACCTTTACCTTTCCGCCAAGCTTTAAAAAACGCTCATAACTTCTTTCGGAGTGGGTCTAGGCAGCTGCGATGGGCACATTCGGACTTTTCGTCCGAAAACGAAGGTACATTTCATTTGAAATGGTTACCTAATTTCGTGTTTTACCTCATTTCAGCGCAGGATGATGTAGAATTTGAATACGATGTAAAGCAGTGAAATTGATGATGGGGCGGCGATGTATATTGTTGTTGAAACTGTCATAGGGTTACGAACGTCTCCGCTATTATGGAGCGACCGGCGCGTTAACACATCTATAATCACATGGCACACACGCTCGGTACACGCTTTCCTCTAGAGAGTTGAAGAGTAGTACAGTGTTCAATTCAGCAAGTATCTCAGAATGATCGTAAAAATATGTACGCTAGGGAAAGGCAAGTCTGCTTCGACGAAATCTATATAATCTTTGCACATATTGAGCTTCTGATCAAGTAAATTAGGGTTATTGTCTCAGGAAAAGGGAGTTCAAAGCGACATTTTGCACTGACAATCTGCCTCTCTCGGATCTCTGCCAGCGCGTAGATAGATGCCTCACACGGAAACCGGAGATGCCCAGGGTTTCCGAGGCATCTAGTCTGTTTTTGACCCGAGATTTTACGTAAATTACAGAAAGTTTAGCCTCAGTTGGTGAAATTTTAGCTACAACGCCCGCATATTCTACGCAAACTCTCGCTACGGCACCCGCATATTCTGCGCTTATTCTCGTTGCAGCACTCGGTCTATCGACCCACCCAGTCCTGATTCGTACTAGAAAGGCGGTCCCAGCTGCGATCGACAGCATCGCCGTTTCTTCCCCACGGCCTGCAGCATCCCAATGGTCAAAATCATCCTCACCATAGTCTCTCAGAGAGCGACACCGGGTCACCCTCCTCGGCCAGCCATAGAGTGTCGAGTAATCACTCCGTGGTATGACTGGGCCAACACAGTTTGAACGGCATCCCTGCGTTCCGCGTAGCCAACGCGGGTTTAAGATTGCATTTCAACCCAGGCTGTGGCGAAATCCGTAGATTCTCGCTACAAAGTTATAGCGGGAATATACGGGTTTAGCGACAGAGAGATCAATGTATCAGATTTAGTCTTCGTTTTTACGTAGAATACGCGTAGAATTTGCACCCTTGTACCGTCGACACAAGAATATGCGGGTTTTAACTCTCGTAGCTAAGGGGTCGTTTATACTCTCGCCGCCGGGCGCCGCGGCGATATGCAATCCTGTAGCATCGATCGTGCTGCGCCGCGTGATCAATATTACAGGAATGCACTGTGCCGCGCCGCCCAGCGGCGAGAGTATGAACGACCCTTAAAACCCGTAAATTCTCGCTTCATGGAATGGGGCGGCGTTACAGGCCGCGCCTTCGGAGGCATCTAGCTACGCGTTGGCAGAGTGCTACATCACTTCCTCTGACAGACTGTTGACCTCTGGATGTTGTGCAAAAGAACCATTTGACATGAAAAAATGTTTTAAAAGTTTATTGCTGTAAAAAATGTCAAATACTGTACTGATTTTTGAAAATTTTTCTGTTTTTCGTTCTCTGTTTTCTGCCCATTTTTGGAGAATTTTTTTCTGTTTTCTGTCAAATTGATTTTTCTGTGTTCTGTTTTCGAAATAATTTTTTCCGCACATCCCTGATTGCTACCATAGCTTGGCTGGTTTTTGAAGTGTAGTTTTTGAAGATTTCTATTTTTGCATTCACGGCTGTATGCGCCTCGGTCAAATCAAGAGCAAATGAATATATTGATCCAATTTTGTCGATGTCTACAACTGTTAGCCGTCACCGAGTGAAGGCAAGTGTTTCGGTAACACGTCACAATGTTTCGCGTCGCTCCACCTCCTTAAAGGCACAGTACACCCTCAGACATCAATTTTGTGATTTTCATTTGATTGTGTTGTAGACCCCTCCTGTATAACACTTGCCAAGTGCGAGAACTCAATTCCTCCAAGTGAGCGAGATATACGCGACCATCACAGGTCCGACCCCCTTAGCTCATCACCACGGACCACACCCCCTCCCAGATTTTCGTGCTCGATATCGGCCGGATGGATGCATAAATTTCAACCGAATCTACGGTCTTGAGTCCATTAGAGGGGAACCTTACTGACATGGCGCCACGAAAATCGCGTGCGATGTAATGTGCTCTGCGATACTTATCGCGCCAAAACATCGCATTGCGCTAAAGAGAACCCATTTTGCGTCCTCACCCAAACATGCACAAATCTGAAAGAGTAGGGTTTTAAAAGTTTTCGAGCTCATTTTCGCTGTTTCTTGGTTCTCGCAGATGTTAATTCTTTCAGAGTTGTCCGTTTATGTAATTCATTGAATTTGGGTGCATCTAGATTGGATGGAACGTTCGAATTGAGGAAAAACGATGTTTCGAGGTAATGGTAGGTGTAGTCATGGTTGTGGCACGTTTCCAGATGAAAAAACGGACCACGACTTCCGTAGAGAATACATTGAACGTGAAAGCTTGTAAATTCTTCGTAGTGGCAGAGAATTAGATTTTTGAAAGTGGTAGTGGTAGCGTGCGGCCATGAATGGGTTAACGGAGCATAACAAGACACATATTAAAGAGGAAATACAAAGAACGAAGAAGAAAGATTTAAATAAAAGGAGGAAACTACGAAACATAAGAAAAAAGCTTCCGCGATGGCCTCCCATCGCAGTACAGGGGGACTGCGATGTGATGAAATCGCGTACCACGCTAAACAGCAGTCAATCAAGCAAAAAACTATGGTTTAGACGCGATGTGAGCGCGATGCCGTCGCGCGTAGCAGCTGCCACGCTAACGCCGCGTGCGACGGCTGAACTCACCGCGACTCCTCGATTCCCTTGTCGCGCGCGGCGACCAGTGCTAGATCATCCCTCTGACTGCGATAACATCGCTCCAAGTAGGTTCCCCCCTTACCGGCCCTTCTCATAATACTGGCTCGCTCTCGTGCAACGATTGCGAATGAAAGGAAATACAGGCCTAAGACAACTCCTCCACCGATTTTTTGCCCTCAAATAACGGGCTTTTTTGAGGAGCCGTATTTTTTTCGTCGTCTTGAACGCTTTCCAAGATACCACTGTAATCCGTCTGATCGTCTCCAATATAAGCATGAAAACTGAAAAACAATTTTCTGGGTGTATTGTGCCTTGAAAGGCGATGTCCACGATAAAGGTTTTTTTTTTCGGCCTATTTTGAAAGCGGTCCCATGCTGATTCCAACGATGCCCCTGGAATCGTACAATACCTCCTGGGAACTGAGTTATGTTTCCTCAAATATTGAGCTAGGCAAGCAAGGTGGACGAGTTGTCCGCGGCCTGTAACTTCTGTCTATCGCAGCCGATATATGAAAAGCGGACCTGAGTAAAGAGAGAAGTTGAGAATAAAGGGAAGAACGGGGCTATTGATCAGAAATCATGGCTCATCTCACAACCTTGACTTTTCATTTGTTCACGTAGGAGGGCTGGCATTGCGCTTTTGGGGTTTGCCCTGCCCACAGAGTTGCAACTGCGGGCTCTTTCAGAAGTCTTCCTGGGGCGGCATGCATGAACGCTGCGAAGAAGGTCAGGAAGCCGCTCCGCGTCTTCCGTGCGAAGCGTCGAGTCATAGGTGACTCGAAAAACATGCCGCCCCTTTCTGTAAGGATGCAACCTCACCACGCACGGAGAACTCCCCACCTAATTGTTATTGTTTTGAATTTTAATCGTGCCCAACTTCGGTCTTTTTCGATTTCTTCTACATAGTTGATTATTTTTCGTATAATTTCACCGTTTGGCTCTAAAGTTTCACAGAAATGAAGCAGTTCTAGGTAAGGACCAAATCAAAAAAAACAGCTGTTAGGCGTAGGGTTTGCTGTGTGTAGGGAGTTTGCGTCCCAACCTCAAGCCGACAGCATGTTTTTCGAGTCACGTCTGGCTCGCAGCTTTGCGCGGAGGACGCGGAGCGGCTCCCTGACCTTCTTTGCAGCGTTCATGCATGCCACACCTGGCTCGTTTCCATGCGTTCTTTCGACGTTAACGTTACAGTGTGCCCCTCCACAACCCATTTCTTGTAGAAACTGAAACACATTTTTCGTCGTGAACACTGCCTTTGAAAATTGTTGTAGACTTCCGAGCTACTGCAGACGAGTGAAGTAATACTTTATTAGTCACTGAAGAACTGTCGCAAACGATGGTGATTGAGGGGCCTCCTGGCTGCATCGCGCGTTTGACGGGCTCGGTTAACATAGCAATTACGAGAGGCATTGCGAAACAACATTGACAGTGAAAGGTCACAATGGTCATAGAAAATGTGAACACAAACATAACACAACTAGGATTATTATTGTTCCTACAAGATACAATATACACACGTTTCTCCGTGAGTGTTGCGGTTATGTAGGCCATTCTGGCGTTGCAAGTAATCCTAAGTACGGTTGGCACGAATCGCACAGATGCTTTGAGTTCCTTATTGTGTGACGGCGCAAAGCCAGTGCGCCTACGTTATAACACTCGTGCAGTTTGTGCCACGGCCATAAAGGAACTAAAAGTATCTGAACGATCAGTGCCGACTGTATACAGCTGATATTGCCTTACAAGTACCTGTGTGCTTTATGCAAATAGAATAGAATTCATGCAGTTTAGAGGGCGATTTCAAACACTTGTGGTAACTTTTTTACTCAGATCCTTTGCAGCTGTTCCAATAAAGCTTCTGTTTCTGGAGTGTGTTGATGTGAAGTTTTTACAACTTATCACGATCTCCAATAGTAGTCTGGAAACTCTATCCGCACCCTGGAGTGGGGGGCTTTAATTTATCAGAAATGTATCCTGGGCCTAACGAGTTTCATCGGAGAAACAAGTACAATACCGCTCGTAGGATTTGGTCAGAAAGCGAGCGAGATCAGGTGTTCGCGTCTTTTTCGTCTTTTTTGTATAACTCTCTTCAAAGTCAACTTTGAGCGAAACTAATGAGATATTCGTGATCCTCGCGTTGAGGGCTACCCAACGGTTTAGCCGTTGTGGTGATTACGTTGAGAACTACAGAAGTTTCGTAATCACCCAGGTTTGTGATTACGGTACCGTGATGGATGGTGCGCTACCGTCTCCGCCTGCGTTTCCCTGTGTTTACCGTATAAAGGGAGCTAGTTGATTGCGAAATTTCCATGGTTCTCAACGAAATCCTTACAATAGCTACACCACTGGATAGCCCTCCACGTCTGGATTATGAATATCTCCCTAGTTTCGCTCAAATTTGACATTGAAGCGAGTTATACAAAAAAGACGAAAAAGACGCGAAAACCCGACCTCGCTCGATTTCTGACCAAATCCTATGAGCGGTATTGTAGTTTTGTATGGCAGCAAGTGAATTCACAATGCAACAAGTGGTTTTCAATGCAACAAGTGATCTCATGGGAAAGCGAATGACTTTTTGGGGCAATAAGTGGTTTTATGAGCACAAATGCCCACAATCGCGCCGCAACTTCCCTTTCACGCTCCAGAAAAATCACTTGAACTCAAAGTGTAGCTGGGCGACAACAATTTCAAGTGGGGCTACTCGAGAGCTATCACCAGGAAGGCTACAACAGGTAATTACGAGTAATACACTACCTTTGTATACAGTGATCAAGTACCAGTGAATCCTAAACGCTGTCAAAGACAGAAATAGGCTGGGATCATACTGCTAGCGACTAACGACGCGACGCAATGTTTACCATCAATATGAACCGAAATTTGATATGCCTGATATGCATGCTCGCCGTCGCTTGTCGCGTGGTCAGAACCTGGTACCGGGCGACCAACCGCTGCTCGTCCGGGTCGCCCAAAATGGTGAATCGGGTCGCGAGAAAATTTGTACGTTGTAGATTAATCGTCCGTAAGGCCATTGTTATGCCAAAAGTTTGCGACCGCAAGAGGTGCGGTCAACTGTTACGAATCATGCCGGAACCAGGCCAACACAGTAGCAAAATGCTGTCTCAAGAACAGTTTGCAGCACCTGTCGCGATCGCTGGCTCGAAAGGGGATGTTTTGCCTGAAATGTGGAAACCGTGCGGTAATCGGTCGCTGTTGCGGCTGTCTGTCGCAGAGCAGTGCACGGCGACGGGTGTCAGCGACAGCGACCCAGCCAAAC
This sequence comes from Aplectana chamaeleonis, assembly GCA_029168955.1. Classification (NCBI taxonomy): domain Eukaryota; kingdom Metazoa; phylum Nematoda; class Chromadorea; order Rhabditida; family Cosmocercidae; genus Aplectana; species Aplectana chamaeleonis. The sequence goes on along the minus strand of JAPDOI010000004.1, from coordinate 2,829,719 downwards.
GCAGTACCCTGCTAGGTGTTTCTTGACCATAAGCGACAGCGACGGCCGGCCCTCAGCGACAGCGACGTCGCAGGGTTCTGCGACGGCGACAGGCCTGTCGTGGGGTATAACAATGGCCTAACGTACATTCACACGCAAATTCGCTTTACCGGGAAGGCAATTTTTGTCATCCGGGTGGCTGGTAACAATCAAGGGGTTAGCGGGTCGCCCGAAAGAGTTAGCGGTTCGCCCGAAACTGGATCTGGCCCCGATTTTGAGTGTCCGGGTGGCCCGAAATGCAGATCCTCTGCACCCGGAAGGCCGGAACGAAGTTCCGAGTGGAATATGATCCCGGCCATGACGTTATCAGAACAAAGGAACATGTTGAGAGAGCTGAGAATATTGCATCTAATGCTACTTTTTTTAGTTAGTAAAGTTTATTAAATTTGCAGTTTGAATAATCTTTGCCAGTAGAAACGAGAGACCGAAACTCCTGAAACCAGAGCAAGAATCACTCTTTTGGATAAGATGAAGCACTCGAGCATTTCACTGAAGTATCAGCAACCATTCCATCGTGAATGACCGCTTGGTTGTTTCCATAAATCAGCTGAGTTTGTGAAGATGCTCGTATCGATGATACGAAAACGAGCTCTACGGCTAACGCGAGGGTCCAAAATCCATTTCATGGATTTCTATGCTTCTGCTAATATAAAGGCCCTCCATTATGTTAGAAATGAAACTTTTTCGATTTTGTGCAATGTTCGAAATTTGTTTTTTCACTGTCTACTATAATTTGCGCCCAATCGATTATACGTAAATTACTTTTCGAATACTATGTCCGATTTCGACTCAGCAGAATATTGAATTAAATCAAATTTCATAGAGGAGGCGAAAAAAGAAGAGAGTTTTGAAAATGTTCCAAAACTAAATGTTTGAAAAACGAAGAAAATCAAGTAGGTTGAAAAACGAATCGATCGATCAAAATCTCAAGGAGCTATGTATTCAGTATACATTAGACCTGAATCGAAAAGCGGATATCCGAATCATTTCAAAAACGAAGGTCGCGGATATCCGATTCATCCAAACGAATTCAACATAAAAGCAATGCTATTCCGGTACTACTTGCTCCCACTCGGAATCTAAATGCTTCCGGATATCCCTAACCATGGTTTTAAGATGATTCGGATATCCGTTTTTCGATTCGGATTTCCGCAAAAAGGGGATGCTGTTACAAGAATAGAATAATAAAAGAATATCATCATTGGAGAAATGCAAATAAAAAAAGTGCAATGAGCGTGGCAGCAGATGGTTTGCGCAAACAGTTGGTTGTCTGCAGCAGTGCGTCAAAACTCGTCGCCAAACTGCACCAAAACCACCCGCTCAGAAGTTTCAACCTTAGTTACAAGCGACATGAATGTATGTTACACGTTTTCCTCGGTAACATACATTGAAGAGCAGAAGTAACTTACTTAATGGTACATGTACCTTACCTATGCATACATGTAGCTTACTTCTCCAAGCACGCATGTAACTTACTTAATGATACATGTTATTTACCTAAGCGTACGTGTAATTTACTTAATGGTACATGTAACTTACCTATGCATACATGTAACTTACTTCTCCAAGCATGCATGTAAATTACCTAATGATACATGTAACTCACCTGAGCATACATGTAGCTTGCTTCTCCAGGGCGCGATGCATCGCTTTCGTACGATCAAAGAACTAGGAAAAACCTTGGAAATGTAGAAAAACGCACACGATTAGCTGACGAGGGGCGGGCGCCGAAGCTCGTACGAAAGCGATGCGTCGCGCACCTACGACGCAAGTCCGCAATTGCATACACTATATCAGGCCCGAAACCAGAGGGTAACTTACTAAGTGGTATATGTAACTTACCTAAGCATACATGTAACTCACTTATTCATGCATGTAACTTACCTAATGATGCATAGTGGGCTGATCCGAAAAACGCTTTTTTTCTTTGAATCGGATTTCGGTTAGATTCGGATTTGGCATTTTTTCGATGATTCGGATTTCGGTCCGGCTCGGATTTGGCGTTTTTTCAGTGACTAGGATGACGACTTGTCAAAATTTCGAATCATTCGGACGGATATCCGAACGTATCCGAAGAGAATCCAATGTACGCTCCACACCTGATCAAGTGCATGCAATGGGATTTTCGCCAACCACCGGCCATTTCGTTGGGCCATATGCGGCGCGAGTTTGCAAGGAGTGGAACATACATGCGTTTTGTACAACAGCAATTGTGTTTCATGCATCTTTCTGAACTAGCATATGAGATGGGGCAATGTACTGTTGTTATCAGGGCCTAAATCCGGCCCGTGTTTGTGGTGTACGGATTTTAATCAAGCGACACGTAATAGTCGTGCTGGGACCACTTGGTCTCGGGACGATTTACCTTTCTCCAAGCACGATTGTCACTTGTCGCATGATGCAGCAGCCGTAGTCCGCAATTGCAGACCGGAAATCGGTTTTCAGAACGATAGTATATGAGATTCGCGTGCAAAACCTTCTCACGGGCTGATAAGTGGTGCTGACTTTCGAACATTTCTTCTTTTTAAATTATTTAGATTATGAATTTGGTTGTTTCAACGCTTATACGTCTATTTCATGTTTCGAAACTTCGTGAATGTGCGAAAACCCCAAACCTGATTTCGATTGACACCTTCTGCATAATTATTATTTCTCCGCAATCAGCTTTATTGCAATTGGTGTACTATGGATACTCGCACCCCTGCCCTTGCCCCGGTGGCTTAGCATGCCGATTTTGCTGTCCTGCCTGCCCCACGCCTGCCCTAACCTCGCGATTCGCGTTGATACATCGGGCCCCTAGTAGTTCAGCTTCTGTCAACATGCGCGATATGCGCGAAAGAACGATCTCCGTGAATAACTCGAAGAACACGCTCGGTAAGCCAATCGGTCGACAGCCGCGATGATTTTCCCGGTCACCCTTATTGTGAAAAGTGACCTGCGTGAAGCACTCCACTGTTCTGGATCTACTTCCTTGTCTAGATACGATGAAATATGTGCCGCGAGAAGCGCGTTTATCTTGTGGCCTCCAGCTCGAAGTAGATCAACAAAAATCCTGTCCGTTTCTGGAGCAGTGCCGCTTATCATACTTCTGAATGCAGAGCAAACCTTAAAAGGAAAGAAATACCGACATAGGCAATATCTCGAAACGCTTTATGCAAAAACAATACATATCTTCTGGCTTGGGTTTGAATCCAGTGAATGCCATTGCGGACACGCGACGCTTCGGCTTTGTACGAGCTTTCGCGCGCGCCCTTATCGACTGATCATGTGAGACTCTGACGTCACTTTTGAACAGGTTTTGCTCGTTGAATCCTAGGGTTGGTATCCTCTAGAAAAAGTCGAAATTCACATCATTCGAGGCGCGAGCGGAGCACGCGTCGAATCGATCTCCGTCTGCACTACGCTCTCTCACTGTCTCTAACCTCCTCTCCGCACCAGCACGAGTAGGAACCAAGTGAATTTCGCCGTTTTGTAGCCTATATATAGCGACACTTTACTAAAGTATGAATTTCAGGAAAGACAGGAATCGTCGGCGTCGTAGTCGTCGACAAAAAATTGAGCACGATCCTTGATAATGGGCTATGGAATAGTAAAACAACAAAAGCACACATTATAGAAGCAGTTTTGAACAAGACAAAGATTCAAAATGCGACAAAAATCTACATTAGGGTCTTTTTTCGGAGACTCGCGCCAGCCTGAAGAGTGAAACTTTTTGAAAAAAAGGTAAGATCAAAAGATCAAAGAAAGACCTGCTCGAAAAGTCAAAAGTCAGTAACGAGCAGTAAATATAGGATTTAGTTGGGTAACGTCACAGAATAAAAAATATGTAAATTCAAAAGTTCCTATTCATTGCCGAAGATTCCTGCTACATACTCGTGAGATTTATACTTTAGCGCACTGTCGCAATAGGACGACTCAACACTGTCAAATTGAAATGTGATAAATAAGGAAAATCATGGAAAGTGAAGGAAACCTCTCATTGAGACCAATGCGCTGCGTGCTTGCAGCGCCAGTCCGCATTACCTTAAAGTGTGCCCGAATGAGAATGGCGGCCCACGCGGCCGGCGTGCTTGGCAGGCGGCTGTCGCATGTGTCGCCCTCGGACGAGTGTTGGATTTCAACGACGGCCGTCCCCTCTCCCACTGATTGATCGGCGCAGTGCTTGCTGCCAGCCGATGCTGGCCCCGTTCGTAGTCGATGGCGGTGGGGACTTTTCGCATGCTCGTCCGAGAGCGGCGAACGCGACGGCCGCCTGCCAAGCACGCGGCCGCGTAGGCCGCCATTCTCATTCGGACGCACCTTACCTTTACCGTCCCATTAGCTGACGGCCTGCCGACTCTGACCTCGAAGCCAGTACGCCGCTGTGGGTGCCATGGGGACATTTGCATCACGAACAACTGCCTTCCATGCAGAGCGATCCAGCATATCAACGCTTGCTACCCTCATCGGCTGCAGCTGATTGGTCAGCAGGAAACGGCTGCGTGCGGCGCGCGTCGCTACTGGCTGGCGCATTGCCAACGCCTCAGCCGTCCTCGCTTGTCATTCAATGACTTCGAAGTTTTCGCCCAAATTCTGATCCCGATTCAATTTCATGAACTGGATCAACTGTAAGCTGTTGTAATTGAAGCAACAGGATGAATACAACAGGGAATATAGGTAAACACAACTAGCTAAATTATTTCAGCAGCGAATGGGAATGAAAACGACATAATCACATAACGGTTGTAGAATCTTAATGGTTGGAGAATAAGCAGTGAAGCTTGTTTTTTCATTCATCCCTTCCCAAAACCACACGTGCAGATCATATTACTTCATTTCGGTGGCAATTTTTTGTCCTGCGAGATCTTATTGTTCTTAATTAGATCTCTTACTGGGAGAGGTTCCCTGCACATTTTACTGCCGCTGACCTATCACAGGAGCAGCAAATGCTGACGTGATGGTCAAACGGCGATAAAATGGGCGAATAGCAAGAGATGTAAGTCAGAACCGATGTTACTCTATCATCGTCTTCAGGAAAAAGCTCTTCACGCGCAGTCTTCTCGGTGGCAGATTAACCCATTGATAGGATTGGAGGAAGGGGGGGGGGGCGAAGGTGCAAAACTCTGTTCACAGAGTCCAACGTAATGGGAGATGTTCCATGGTGCGGCCGTTTCTAAAAGTTGTGCCTAGGCCACCTATAGTTCAGCGTTCAGTACCTTTGAAAAGTTTCCTTAATTTCCAACTCATTAAGATGTGAGTCGACGCAAAGTGACGTCTTGAGCATAGCAGCATGCATCTTAGTCCATATCCAGTAGTCAAAGATGTATGATCAAGTAGGCAAAGATGTGATTCGCGGAAACGATTTTTCAAATGGTTTCACTTCCTTAACCCCCCTCCCACTTCTGTGTTTGTTATGCATCCTATTCATTGCTCAAGTATACAAATAAGGCTCACTCACATACTTGTGTATGCTTCTTCATTTCTTAATAAAGTCGTAGAATGGACAGGCGATGGGAGCGTTTGAAACGACGGCGTTGGCAATGCGCCAGCCAGACGCACCGCACGCAGCCGATGCCCGCCGACCAATCAGCTGCAGCCGAGGAGGGTAGAAAGCGTTCAGATGGCGACACAGTACCATTAGTCTTGCATCAGCCACAGACAGTCTGCATTGGCTGACACTAAATTTAACCTCGAACCAGAGGATGTGGTCGTTACTGATCGGTGAGTCGGGAAGGCTTCTGCCGGGAAAATGGAGAATGTGGACGTCACACTGAGACGCAGAGAACACCTGGACAACCTTTCGACACGCCGATTACAGTCCTGTTATTGATGTCCTCCTCGAAATCAGCCGCTAATTCTGCTTCGATGAGAGGCGCAGCATTTCATGGTGTGTTCCAACAAGCAGTCCCGGAAATGTGACGGTTTTCCCATGTTGCCGCTCGTACAATTTAAGGTCCTTAAAATGTAAGAGCGGCATCTGAGAAAACAGATTGTATTCTTAGTACCTCTTTTTCTTGTATCCTTAGGCCTAATTTAGGAAAACGTTTTTCTATAGCGTCCAGAGCTTGTTCCAAAATGTTGTAAGCGGAAGACGGTTGCTACGGTATTTGTATTTATTTATCTTCTGGAACGCGCCGTGATCTTTGGAAAATCTGGGAACGAACTTTTTAATCGTGTTCAGCTCCTAAAATGCAACTGTACTATTTTTGGGTGAAGCACATTTTTTAAGCTTTGCACAGAGTTATAGCGTTTTCCACTCGCACCGATTGTTCGTTCCGCAAATGTGCTAGTTATGAAGGCAGTTAAAAGAAATGTTCCAGATCTGACTTAGATTTGCCTAGGAGGGTGAATTAAGTTGTTGATCACGAACCTGTGGTTGGATTGTTGATTTCTCAGTTCTTGACATGTTTTGTGCAAAACTTCCCATAGATGTGAAATGTTGTGAGCAAAACGCGCCTTTGGCAATTTTTGGAATGATTCGCGAGACGTGGCCCGATTTTTGTTTTGTGGGGAATATCTGGGATGAGTACCACGAATCTCTGGTCCGTTTACTAGTTTTGTCATGACTAAGGTGGATACGGTGGGTATACGGTAGTTTGGTCGAAGTCTCATATTTGGATCAAAATTTCTCTGCGAGAGCTGTTGGGGTTCTGAAAACGGTTTTGACACCCACTTGTCCATTTTCGCAATGTCAAGGTAGGTCTCTCTCTTAAAATGGCATGATAACCACCTTAGCCTGCATTGAACCTCAGAAATTCCACAAACGGGCATCAGATTCTTGTTCAGCACCCTAAATAACCCCCACACACAACCTTTGAGTCCAAAGTACCTTTTGCCTTTGGCAAAACTCGAGAAACGCTTGTGACCTTTTGGAAGCAGAAACAAAGGGCGGGATAAAATGCAGTTCAACTATAGAGGCTCAAAAGATATTGGCAAAATATAGTCTATATATAGCAACGGAAGTAGGACCTGTGTGGACATGTGAGAATGGAGACACAAACTCATCGGCCAATCTCCGTTATTTCGAAAAAATGAGTGATAACACAATCAGATTACAGTATGTTAGGAAGAGTCCGCAACCTTACCAGGTCCTACTTCCATTGCTGTAGACTATAATTTGTATTTGCAAATGCGCATTTTTGAAGAAGAATCAATATGGATGCGTCCTTAATATTTGAGTACTTCTGAAAGCAAACAACATTCTGGAGTTGTTTTAAACCTTTCCCTCATCGTCCCTCCCTCCCTGGAATTGACGCGAATTTCTTTGCCGTCCTTCGTGAATGTGTCTCAAAATCTCGACGAGCGCTGCGTCGTCCTTAAAACGGATTTCCGCACTTTTGCGCTCCTCAACTCCTGCCCTTATGTCCTCTGTTCTTCGAGAGGCCTCACCCACGTGTGCTCCTGATGCTGGATAACCTTTTTCTCCTTTACTCATCTGTGTATGTACAGTCATCTCGACGTTTTAGTTCTGAAATGCGAGTGGAGCGAACAAATGCGCTAGCTAGAGCCGGAATTCTGCATCGTATCTGTTAAAGAGCATCAATGCTTCGACATTAATCAGACGGCTTGCTTTCAAAAGATAAGGTCTAGCAACAGAATTTTCCCTTTTCAACACATTAGAGCAGCTCAGAAAGCAGAATCCTGGCTGAGCTTCAGTGAGTAGAAAACAGGAAGAAGTGTGAGGCCTTACACGATATCGGCTCTATATGTATCAGGCGAAGAAATTAATAAAAACTGGGAACTATCTTTGAAAACCTACCACTAAATGATGCCGCCGGCGCAATGCCGTATTATGTAGAGTGAATATGCTGGTAGCTTGCGCGAATTCTATGAAGTAACGCAGCTAGCTGACCTCTTTTCCATAGGGGGTTTCATTTCCGTTTATCGCGTGAGTGTGCGCGCATATACTGCGTCTCCGTTTCCTCCCACTTCTCGTTGTCTCTTCCCTCCCTCACAGGCGTGCGAAGAGACTAATTCGGCTACGAAACAGAGGATATGCTCGGCTGAGAAGCGTCACAAAAAGCAGTGCATATCTAGTAACAAATACGGTTTTAGAAAGAAAATCAGCAAAAGATTGTTCAAAGTTACACTTCTCTTCTGGGCAAGCTCTACACGATGCTTTGCGAACGCAGAGCGTGTGTGCCGCCCTCTCCCTCTTTTGTGTTTTTTCCATATATAGTGAGAGCTTTAGTACCCTATTTAACACCTGTATACGTTGGAAAAACCGCAAAAAGAATCACTGAAATTTCAATTAATGATCAGTTACTTATAAGATGGCTGACAGCAAATGGTGTCAGATGACTGACGGATGGACGGCCTCTTTTGGCGGAATTTGAGACATTCGATCTCACTCATTTTCACAATGAGGCGTTTTTAACTCAACAAACTCTACCCATGTTCCTAGGTGGGCCCAGAAAATCTTTCGGACAGAAAAAACGGTGAGTGGTTTTCAGCGCGTACGATGTCTTTAACCACATTCTTTCTCAAACAACAGCAACAATAAAGACCAGCTATTCCTGGGCCCGTGCCTGTTTATTGCCTTCGATGTTTCCAGGCCAGGTCTTCAATGATATTTCACGCATTGTCGACATTGAAAGCACTCTCAGGCTGCGTCCATACGTTGCGAGAGCGCGCGATTACGCAAAATCGTTGGTCGTCACTAACACACGATTTGCCAGCCGCCGACTTGCGCTTGTGCTCACGACAGCTCTCGCTCGCTGCCGCTCCCTCATGCCCACTCCGGGAAAGAATTAGCAAGTCTCAAGCCTATTAGTCTATCCCTAAAGCATTTAGCCTCGAGCCTACTCCAAAACAAATGCCCTCGTATCTCATAGTTCCAACACGGTTGTCACAAGCCGTGGTACATGGGCAGCCAAAGATTCAACTTGATTGATTGATCACCAGATTAACCGCCGTCGATCGAATCAATACGAGATATTAGGTGTTTGCTGCCTCTTTCGGTGCACCGGGCACCCGTCATTGTTAGGGAGTATTGAGTAGCGCCGAACAGCGAGAGCGCGCGTTCTCAGAACTTTCTGAACGATTTGTTCCCCAATTATTGAACAAGTTAGGAATTGTCTAAGTCAAATGTTTGTAGCTGGTGCTAAGGGAGGTCTAATGTCGCGCTGGGCTAGGTTGCAAACTGTCCGTACCGGTAGGCACGAACAACTAATTAGATGGCTGTCTTGTAATTGTTCACGACCTTGTCGGAAACATATTCAGACAAACCATCGCTCGGAGCGGAACCGGCTCCTCCCAATTATGCCGTCATCGCCGGAACAGCGGCCGAGGGGCGAACTGGCACCGCGGTTCCTGTCCGGTAGGAATATCAGCGTCGGTCGCTCTCAGGGCGACAGCTGTGCCATCGCCAGAGATGGAGAAACGCGTGATTGGTTGTTCTTTGAGTGATAACGTGCGAACGACGCTATCATTTAAAGAACAACCAAGCCCGCGGGTATAAAAGGCGGCTCGTCTCGTGAAGACGGGTAGTTGGCCTTTCGAGGCCACTCTTGAGAGGTGACCTTAGGTCACTCTCGGGAAGACAATTTTTGGCGGCCGAGGGGATCCCCCATGGCCCGCGGTGGGAAAGGCTTCTTCATTGCGGACCATGCTGGGATGGTATACTTGTTGCGGCCTAAGGCAGGATTACCCTCCTGGTCCACAGGCTGTAACGAGTACTTTATCCTCTCAAGAGGCTTAATTCTCTCCAGAAGAGGCGGAACTGAAGAAAAATAGCAGTTAGGAATTTTTCGAAAATCGCCCGAACAGGGACCGCAGTGCCAATTGGGACCGGAGATCGCTCCGAGCGGGACTACTGTCGCCCGGAGAGCGGCTGCTGTCACCCGAGTAGATCGCTCGAAGCGGAGAGACAGCGTCGCTGAAGTCGCTCTCCGATCCCGCTCCGAGCGATGATTTGTCTGAGTATTCATGTCGTTCACGGACTATTTTTCCGCTACCTCACCAACAATTAACGCTCCAATTCCCACATCTCGTTTTACGATTGTTCATACCAAGTTTGATAGTTGTTCAATGCATAATAGACATATTTCCCCCCACATACACACTACCAGCGCCGTGGCGCTGGTAGTGTGTATGTGGGGGGGAAATATGTCTATTAAAAGTTGACAAAACAAGCTTTTACTAGAATCTCGATAATTGGGAGGACGCCAATCAAGAACTTCTTCCTGAGCGTTTTCCTCCAGTTTTTACTTATTTTCACCTTTGTCATGGCCAGATATACCATTCTATGGGGATAGCACCACAACCGATTTTATCGAGAACCCTGCCTTTAAAGGCACAGTCCAAGCTCAGAGATTAAATCTGGTATTTCCACGTTTTTGTGAAGTAGAACCACCCTATATAGCACCTGCCAAATGCGAGCTCTCAATTCCTCCGAATAAGCGAGATATGGGAGGAAGCCACCCTGGGGCGCCCTCACCCGGAAGCCACTTTGGCACGCCTCTTTTACGATCTTCCAAGCTCAACAGTGGCGATATGAGCGATGGTTTCCGATCTATAGCCCCGTTCTTCCCTTCATTCCCAACTTCTCTCTTTGTTCAAGTCGGCTTGCTCCCATCGGTTGCAGATCAAGGAAGTTACAAGCCTCGGACAACTCGTCCACGATGCTTCCGCAGCTCAATTTTTGAGGGGCCATACTTCCGTTTCTAGTGGGTTTTGTACATTTCCAGAGACATCATTGGATTCAGCGTGGGACCGTTCTCAAGATAGGTAGGAGAACAGAAAAACGAATCTGAGGTTGGACTGTGCCTTTAAGCTACGAACAGCTATCAAACTGTTGTCCTTTGTACTCGAAGGGCAACGTTCACAACAATCTATCATTCGCTTATACAAAATTTATAACAAATTTATTCAAGAGCTTCATTCCTACAGGATACAGAACAGAACCGAAAATTGGTGGATCCGAAGATTTAAAACAGGTAGATCGACATCCGTATTTTCATGAGAGATCATCACGACGGGGGTATTCCTGTAATCATAGCTGCGTGATGGTGAGCTCGACTTCGTTCGCCTCGGACGCTGTACCATAGTGAAGGTCTCAGGGGCGGTAGTAATCTGGCCTTAAGTGCGAATTAGTGATGATGAACATCTTTCACTGATGTGGAGTAGACAACCATAATAATGAGGAAGCAGTTCTATGTTGAGTGAGGATCTGAAACGCTGTAAACAAAACTTACCACACACTGTGAGAAGTGAACCAGGCCAACAGGACTGGAACGAGAGCAGCGCGACATTGCACTGCGCTATAGCGCTAGCTGTCTATCGCTAGACCAGGCACGTGAGGTAGTGGTGCAACGCATTGAGGAAACCAAAATGCAGCCATCAGGCTCACTGGAGCATCACATAATATACTCAGAAGCATTACACACTCTCAGACATGAATTTTTTTTGATTTTCATCTTATTCTGTAGAAGGATTCTCTTCTACAACTCTTGTCAAGAGCGATATCTCAATTCCCTGTGATTGGCGAGATATAAGTTCAGGAACTTTTTCGATACCCCTTCAACATTTCAGATTTTCGAAAACCGGACTCAACGCTTTATTCACACCGCTCAGTCAGTGAATGAATATTCCACACAAATTCGAGCATGTATTACCTCTCTCCCTTATTTCGAACAGTTCAAAGTGATGTTCATCGGATGGGCCTATAATGTCGAAGTCTCCTAATCAGTGCTATATTTTACCGCAGGCGCGTTGTTGAGCACGCCCACGACAATCCGGCCCGAGCAATAACGAAACAGCGTAACCTAAGGTTCGAGAAGCATTTTCTAAGTCAAACGAATTTTCGAAAAAAAAATCAAGGAACCAGATCTCGAACAAATGAAAATTAAAAAAAATCGTTCCAAAGAAATTCGAAGAAATGAAAATCGAAAAAAAATTTCATTCGAAGAAAAATCGAACGAACGAAAATCGAAAAAAAATTTGTTCGACGAAATTTCGAACGAACGAATTTGAAAAAACTCGTTCGGCGAATTTTAGAACGACGAACGAACCAAAACAAACTAAAAAAATTTGGAAAAATCTTTAGAGAATTTTTTTGAAAATTTGTCGTGTACAAGTATAATCTATTATTTTGTAACACTATCGTGTAGGACTCAGAGAAAGCAATCCAGAAATGACTTCAAAATTGAAATCGGACCACTTCGAAGCGAGGCATGGCGATGCGGCTGCTTGTGAGCTCAAAGACGCCGTAAAACGCATTTTGCAAAAAATTTGCGCGTTACTGTAAGTAGATTTATGGAAAATCAACAAATAATACCCAGAAAATGGTGAAAATCGGCAAGAAGGATAAAGACGAGCATAGTGTTCCGTAATACACCTTAAAGTCATCAAAGATTTTAAAATTGATCAAAGGGAGGCTTTTCCTGACCTCACGAGCGTCTATTTCAGATGGGGTCACCCCGTTCACTGTGGCGTCTGCGATGATGTTCTCAATTCGGGCCGTTCCTTTTGGTGTAGGGTTGTTGACGGTGCTACCCATGCAGGCATCACTCCGTCGATCTTGGATTTTGCGACCACGCTGTGTGAGCGACTCACCCCGTCCGGGATGCTTCCCGGCATGGTCGCCGAATCGTTTCAACGGGAGTCTTAAATATGTACTCGAGAGGACATTTAGCGAAGATCGATCTGAAAGCGCTGCGCCCTCTCTTTCGCCGCATTGTCTCGTGCGCTCTCACCACCACACAATCAGCGACAGCCATCTGTCGCTGATATTGGCAATCAGCGACACCTTCAAATTTGAGATAAAGATGAATCTGATTTGGAGCTGACTTGCTCATTAAGACTCAAGACTTTACCTAGAGCATCCTCATGCATCAAACAAAGTTTTTAAGCTGTTACACAGATGTCGCTCAGATGCAACTCAAATCAACGATTTAAGTTGCATATTAAGCCAGATTACTACCGCCCCAGAGTCTTCCAATACCTCTTCACAGAGCCCGAAAGAATTTGTTCTTATACAAATTGATGTCTAACGAAAAACAAAACATGTAACACACAGTGCTCGATGACTTTCGATGACTGTAGTACTTTGGATAGATTCAAAAATTGGGTTTTTTATGTTTGAATTAAGTAATTGAACCGAACGTTCTTCACGCAAAGATATATTGTTTTACAATTGTTCGCGGTGTTTTATGTCGTTCTCAAATTGTTCAAAAAAATCTGAGTTCCCGCCACGTATGAACGGAGCCTTAGAATTCTTCACCGGCACTCGGAATGTACCACGCGAAATTCAACTACAATGTCAAAAAGCAGATAAAAAGGAATATTTAGCCCTATAGGGCCCCAAACATGTATATGGTATGCCCGCCGCGCCCATATCCTCAACAGCCACCAAGAAGAGGAGCGGACTGGCATACCAACTCGAATATTTGATAAGGCTATTTATTGCTCGGTTTTTAGCGGTTTTTACCACATTGTTGTTGTTATTGGCCTTGCCAGGTAAGGACGTGCACACCAAAAAGACCATATCGAATGGATTATACATTTCCAAGACCGCTTTCCGATGCATGAATCCGAATTTTTCTTTATAACATTTATCTGACCAGATCTATGAGCGTGTTTAGTAGATTTCCATAGCTCATAGCTAAGGCCCCCGTCATAGTCGGTGGATCTACTGAGTCCCACGCGGTCGATACACACCGAATTCGTGGGAAACGGGTGCAAAAAATCAACCCACTGAGTACGACTGCGACTGTCTAATGCCCACCGCGATCCCCCCGGTCGATACTGATGGTACTCATGCGTACAAGGGCGGGGCCAATGCACCGACTGATTCCGACTGAGTCCCACTGAGTCCCACCGAAATCATCCTCACCCCACCCGGTCGATATATGTAGGTGTTTTTCACGTGATCTGTGTGCATTTTTTTCGGCCGACTGCGACCTGCCGAGTCCCGCCGCATCTCGACTCTCGTCGTCTGCGCTTTGCCACACGTACTGCTGTCGATGACTGTCGATTGTGTGTTTCGCAGAGGAACTGGTTGGCGCTGGGGGCAACCGGACTCAGTCGGACTCTGCAGGTTTTTCGACGAAGTCTGACGGGGGCCTAAGTGACAGCATACCATCCGGAACCTACAGCAATCTTCTGAAAACAACTGAAAACGAACGTCGAATTCGAGTTCAGCGCTCCAAATGAACCCTGGACAAAGTCAGAGCAAACAATAGATGTTTTCAAGAGAATTCGAAATTTTTGAATCCAGTAAAAAAAATCAAAATTCTCAATATAAAAAACTACCCGATAAAAAAAAAGCTAGCAACGCATCGCTAACGACGGACAGCAGTTTGTGCTGAATACATTTTGCAGTTTTTATAGAAAAAAAGGCGTGAAAATTGCAGAAAATGCCTCAAAAGTTATTTGTACACTATAGTTGTACAATTTCGAAAAAATGTCGAACGAACGAAAATCGAAGTTTTTCCGTTCGAAATCTTTTCGAACGAACGAAAAATGAAAAAATTTCGTTCGAAAAAAATTCGAACGAACGAAAAATGAAAAAATTTCGTTCGACGAAATTTCGAACGAACGAAAAAAAATTCGAAAAATCTTTCGAAAATTTTTCGAAAATTTCGTTCGTGTACAACTATATTGTACACCTAATATAAAAAAAAACTTGTATCCTTGTGAAGCCCTGCGCAATTCTTTGAAGGAGAGAGGAGGGTCTTCAACGGTTTCACTTGAATCCTAGATGAAGCACCTGCGTTAGCCCTGTTGTCAAGAAATATGAAGACATTTGCGACAACAACAAAGACACCCAAACATTAACGACAGAAATGCTTCTCTAATAATCTCTCGTTCGATAAAACTGCTGCTTCTCAACTTTTTAGGGGATAAACTCGAGTGTTTTACAGAAGTGCGAAAAAATAATCTCGACTTGGGTTAGAACTGGGGACCCCATTTATCAGTACAGCGCCCAATGTCAACCTGCCATTGCAGACATAGCATCGACTTGGCATATGAGGTCACGCTAATTCGTTTATATAAGCGACATTTTTGGGCGTAAAAACAGACTATGGGATTATTCATTGTGTAGAAATCATATCGGTGCATCTCAGAAGGCGCGGAAGATTCACGGATAACACGTTACGATGTACTTACGAGTGAAGTGCTAAAAACGCATATAGAACCGTTTCGAGAAATGTTCCGCAGTTGTGAGGTGAAAATTCGACTTCTACGTCGGAACGTGGTCCTTGAAAAGCATATGTCATTTGAAGTGGTCACTAGTGCGCAAGTATCTTATCTTTGCCATACCTGTTGATTTCCGGCAGAAACGCGGAGTCCGTTTTTATCGTGAGCCTATCCGCAGTAACTGTTATCTGGTTGGTATCCCAAAGTGAGGATAACGTCATGTCCATATGTACTTGCTTGCATTTGTGGTTAGACATACTACAATCATATGTGTGAAAATCAAGATAAGTAATCGTAGCCGTATATTTATACCAACATTTTTTCTTCAAATTTAAAGAGTCTAGGGGCTTGTATTATTATAGTAGTATAGATTTTTCTTCTTGAAGGCACCGTTTGCGAAAAAAAAGCGTCTGCAGTGCTATCCTCATGAGAAGGTATTTCTAGGCATCAATAAAGGGAAAATAAGTCAAAATTCGGAGAAAAAACGAGTCGGAGCAAGTCAGAGCTGGGTGTACGCCTGCACCTTATTAACGAGATTTCTATGAATACTCGTTCGTCGCCTTTCACTTTGCTTTTAAAATAGTTGCCGACTTCTTCAGAAGACTACTAACTACTTTGAAAGCAAAATTTTTGAAGAAAAAAACGTCAAAAAAGGCAATTAGGACAATATAAATATTGATGGAGGGGGGGGGCGGGCCAACACCCACGAATTAGCCGTTCCGATTCGTTTTTGGGCGTGTTCCTGCAGCTCTTCAATCAATTTCCTTCTTGTGATGGCCAGTTCTACATTGTCATGATGAGAACCCGACAACCGTTTTTGTCGCGAACCCTGCTGTTAAAGGCACAGAACAACCAGAGAATTATTTACCAGATTTTTAGCTGATCTTAGAGAGAGTCAAACGCCGATCACATGAGTATCTCTTAATTCGTCTAAGGCCCCCTATAAACAGAGTTATGGCTCCTCAAAGATGCCTATATTTTGAGGGCGGAAAATGGGTGAACGTGTTGTCTCAGGCCTGTATTTCTCTTCAATCGCAATTGCTGTGCGGAAGCGAGCCAGGATAAGGAGACAGTACGGCAGTGGACTGAAGAACTTGTTGAGAATTCACTCATCCACCTAGCCGCTATCGAGCTCAGAAACCTGGTAGGGGGTGTGGCCCGTGGTGTTGAGTGAAGGAGGTCGGGTCTGTGGTGGTCGCTTATATCTCGCTTATTTGGAGGAAGTGAGATCCCGCACTTGGCACGTGTTATACAGGAGTAGTCTACTACACAATAAAATAAAAATCACAAAATCCATGTCTGAGGGTGTACTGTGCCTTTTATAAGAAATACTAATACCTTTCTGAACCTCACAAAGCATTCTCATCCTATGCGATATTGGCTTCGAAGGCGGTGTTTACGATGAGTCTCGTTTTTAGGTTTTCAATGTGAATCATTATGCTGGAGGGGATAGGGTCGAAGGAAGCAGCCGCGAAGTGAAGATTTTGTTAGCACAGTACGCCTGCTTAGCCCGCTCTGACGAGCCTGTGACGTCTCGGGCGTATGGCAAAATGCCAAGCAACTCGTTGTCAGCCACGTCCAGACAGATCGATTCAAGCACATTCCACCATTAGCGCGCGCTTGTGGAAACTAGCACGGCGCTTGAGCTTGTTCTCGCACTGAGCTTCTACCTACCCAAGAAACAGCTATTTTAGCTTATTCTGAGCGTTTTTCTTTGCTGTTTCTTCACTATTCGTTAACTTTTCACCAAACAACGTCATTTTAGTTTAACTCGAATACGATATTCATCATGAACACTGCCTCTCAGACACAGTGTAGGGGGGTCGCAAAGAATTGCATCCACCTCAAAGTTTTGCCTACCCCGAGGTTCCAGCCTCTGGGAAATTCGTAGGGAATGTTTCGCACCCACGCTAGAACATATGAAAAATCGGTTTTTGGGCAATCCTGATACAGATACTTGGTGAGGATTCGAGTTTTCCATTAACCCCACACCCATCACGTACATGACAATATTATGTGATATTAACAACTCGCGCAACAAACCTTAATTGCTTAGGATAGACGCTACTCTTATTTGCAAGCGATCTTGCCAGTCGAATTTCCTAGCCAGGTCAGGCAGCGTCCATACGTGGTGAGAGCGGGCGTTACCGCTGTTGTGCTCCTCTCGACGCTCCTCAACGCTGGAGCAGCCGGTGCCCGCAAATTAACACTTAAGAGACCGCGTGTCCACAGTGCGCACCCACGCCATGAAACTTTTAATATTTTTTTTTATATTTCTCTGGCGTGAAGTCTATCTTAATTACGGAAAGGTTCCTTATGATGTCACCTATTTACACTCACAGTGGTCAAGCATTTTCAGTGTTCCTAGTAATTTTACAAGCATCACCGGAAATGGCACTTTTCGATTTTTCGAGGTCCTTTGGCTGGTAAGAAATCGTTCCAAGCTTGGCTAGGAAGGGGTATCAATGATGCTTATCACGGGACTGATGTTCTAAAGTTGATTGTCGAAATAGTAGTGCCACCTATTTGAGATAATTGTAGTAGGTCATCGTTCAAAATTTTGCCGCATTGACCTCGAGGGTTATTCGAGTTGCTGCACAATGTTCTGGTTTTTACTTTTCAATTTCCAATGAAATTTCCTTCGACTGCGGTATATTAGCCATCGGTCAACTTTGTTGAAATTTTCGCTAAATTGAAAGTGGAAGGTAACTTGGGGGAAAGGGGTGAAAACCTAGAAATAGTTCAGTGCTTAAAATTTAACTGAAATTTAACTACGGGGTATGTTTGGAGGCGCTGAACAATGGAGTGGTGTATATTTCACAGTTTTCTACAGCTTCGCTGGCGTCTGTAGTTCGTTATCCGTTTGAAAACGTTTCACGTTTTGGTGCGGCTTCGCTCACGTGCCATTGGGGAGGGGGTGCTGATCACGAATCTGATTCCCATTTTGAGATTTCTGATAAAGTTTCTGTCGGTCGCATGAGACAACTTGGTAGATCAAAGTATTTGAGTCCGCCGAAAGTTCTACATGAGGTCTATTAGGGCACCACAAAGAAGAAGTTTGGTCATTTTTCAAATTTTCAATACTCCGGGTCGGCCTAGCACGGCTCAATCGTAACCATTAGCTGTAACCTGAAGAAAATTCTAGAAGTCGACAAACAAACGCTGATTTCGTTACCAGCCTTTTGCATGTAAAGCTGGAATAACTTCCAAAATAAAAAAAGCAGGTCCGCAAAAAAAGCGGTGGATCATTGCTCCGCCATGGCCTAACTCCAGAACTCTGTTGGGCGACATACTCTCAGGTGGAGTAGAAACGGAATACTGGTTGTCTAAGTAAGAAAGCCTGCTCCGATCAAAATGGTTCCCAGCGGACCGCGTGCCCACACTGCGCACCCACGGAAACGATTAGCCATGGAGCGCAACGCTCCGCTGTGGAAATTCGCTGTGGAGCAGGCGGTCTCTTAAAGGCAGTGTCCACGATGAAAACCGTTTTCCAGTTTCTGCGTTTAATCGGACTAGTGGGTCTTCACAAGGTCATTCACAAACTTTGGAGTTCTAAAATTGCCTCCGAATGAAGTTTTCGCCACCTCAAAACGGCTTTCTGGGTTTGGAGGCTGGCCTTTGGGTCGATCCTTTGTTACAATTAAGAAAAGAAAACAAGCGGTTATCAAAAGAATTTATCACGTTTAACACGTTTACTAAATTGAACAGTTCACTCCTCCGAACCGGTCAATCCTTCTAATGTCAGAAATGAAACGTCACAAAAGCGATCCTGTTTTGGTAGAGAAAAGCGGTTTCCGGGAATTTTTCGCTACTCTTTCTGGCAAGAGTGTCTCAGTAGGGTCTGACCTCCCATATTCAACGGAAAACTCGACAACCATATTTCATCGTGGACGATGCCTTTAAGTGTTAACACAGGCGAACACCCCCTACTTCGTGTTAATTCGATTGAAAACGTTTGATCGAGTGATCAATCGCTCGAATCGGCGCAACGGCTGATGATTTCTCACAGTTTTCGACTTCCGTGGTGGGATTATGGAAAACAAGGGCAGCAGTTTTGCTACAGGTATGATGCCACCTGCTTTACTAATGAAGCAGTGAGCTTGAAACTTGCTTCGCGGTGCTGGCGTAAGCGTGCGAGAGCGAGTGGACGAGGGCGCGCGAGAAGGAGCACTTTTGAGCGGCTAGCAAAACTTGTGCCCACGATGACCATCGATTTTGCGTAATCGCACGCTCTCGCCACGTATGAACGGAGCCTCAGGCTCCGTCCATAGAGCGTGCAATTACTCAAAATCGATGGTCATCGTGGGCACACGTTTCGCTAGCTGCTCACACACGCTTCTTCTCGCGCGCCCTCGTCCGCTCGCTCTCACTACATACGTATGCTCAGAAAAATGAAAACAAGTTACTTGTAACATAAAAGGCCGAAAACAAGTTACTTGTAACATATCTGAGCCGATGTAAGTTACTTACGACTTATCTCAGGCCTTTTAAGTTACATGTAACATATCGGTGGGATACTGCGTGCGCTGCGCCTCCGATATGTTACATGTAACTTAAATGACTTGAGATAAGTCGTAAGTAACTTAAATTAGCTTAGATATGTTACAAGTAAATTAATTGCAGTTTCTGAGAGGGTGCTGCGTGCAGTGCGCCTCAGATATGTTACATGTAACTTAAATGGCACAATATAAGTCGCAAGTAACTTAAATCGACCAAGAAGATATTTCCAAGGGGATATACGACGCACTCGCGGGGTCAGGCTTACGACTGGCGTTGCTGTGGGTTCAGTTGCCCAAGTTTGAGGCACTTGACCCCATACCAGCAGGGAAGGCCCTGCACTGCATTTTTTTGCGTAGTGTGTGGTCTGGGACGCGCTCTCTGCGTCTCGTGTCGTCTGCGTCACGTGATGGCCACCCATAGCGAAAATATAAATCTAAGTTACATGTAACATAAATGTAACTTACATGTAATATAAATTTACGTTGCATGTAATATAAATGTAAGTTACATGTAATATAAATGTATGTTACATGTAATATAAATGTAAGTTACTTGAGACATTCAAGTGAGTTACATTTATATTACTGGAGTACTGAAGGATATCCTAAGACAGCGTGTCAATGTAGAATGTTGGCGAGAGTTGATCGGCTACCACAGTGCGAGTTGTGATGTGCTCAGAAGAAATACGAAGGAGAAACTTGAGCATAAGTTCGCCCAGCTCACTTCACCAACATTTCCGCCTTTCACACCTCCTCAGTCAACTCAATCTTCACGATTTACGGTTATCGACAATGATCATGTGGATGACGACGTCCGAGCAATGTTGAATTTGGGACCGAATTTCTGCCCCAGACCAAGGTTTTCAGAGGAGATGAAGACGGACATCGTAACGGCGGTACATAAATTTTGGTATACACAAAGCTGGAGAGAACAAATCGGACCAACTGTTCCAACGTTGCAAGAAACGCTGCAGAAAGCTATTCCATTTCCCCGTACACACATTCGAATCCCGCAGCACACTCCCGATCTCTCTTCAAGAATTGCTGCACTAAAGCTTGAACTTGTCCGAGTTTTTGATCAACACAAGAATCGACCGACTTCCGACAACATGACTTCCGTTGAAAGAGCTGGCCTGAAGAAAGCTATGAATCTGAAGAGGTCTCTTCGATTTTCGGTGGGAGATAAATGCGGTGGCTTTGTCGTTACTTCGCAAGAACGAGACATCTCTCTCTGTGAAACGGTACTATCGGACACTATTACATACGAGTTGGCTACTTTTGAGCAACAC
This sequence comes from Aplectana chamaeleonis, assembly GCA_029168955.1. NCBI lineage: Eukaryota > Metazoa > Nematoda > Chromadorea > Rhabditida > Cosmocercidae > Aplectana > Aplectana chamaeleonis. Next base: position 2,808,772 of record JAPDOI010000004.1, on the reverse strand, counting down.
AAGCGAGAATGTAGAAGACTGGAAACTACGATTTGAAGGATTCTCGGTCCAAAACAGGAGAAAAGGATTGTTACCCAGTTACTGCCAAGGAATACAAGCGTGCCAACGTACTATCAGCTGGTCAAGACGCACAAGTTGGTAAGGGACGAAAACGACGGCCTCTTGGAAAATTCCGACATCAAGACGAGGCCAATAGTGTCATCCTGTGGTGGTCCAACAGATCGTATCAGCTGGTTGCTACATCACCTACTATCTCCGCTCCTCGCCCATGTCCCAGCTCATTTGAAAAATGCTCAACAATTTCTCGAACAACTGAGACAACGCAATTTTGAGGGAGAGGAAAGACTGGAATATCAGAGTTTTGATGTCGTTGCATTGTACACGAATGTTGATACTGGCAGAGCTGTTGAGGCTTGCGTGCGTTTACTACGACAACATTGCCAAAGCCTTCAACTCTATGGTCTCAACAGTGAAGAAATTGAAGAGCTGCTGAGAAGTGTAGTAATGATGAGAACTTTCCGCTTTCGAAATGTGTTCTACAGACAAACGCGAGGATTGGCAATGGGAAGTCGACTGGCACCACTTCTAGCTATAGTATTTTAATGGACAGTCTTGAGCGGCCGGTACTATCTCGAAGAGTGCTATATTTTGGAAGATACGTCGATGACATTTTTATTGTTGGAAAATCAAGAGCAACCCTACGGCAGACGCTGGGAAGACTGAACTCCGCGTTTCCTTCCATCCAATTAACATCGGAAAGTCCAGCGGAAGACGGATTTCTACCGTTCCTCATTACGAAAATCAAGATCACAGAAGGTCAAGTTAGCAACATGTGGTATAGGAAATCGGCATCCCATAACATCCTCATTCATGCTCGGAGCTGCCATCCTACGTACATGAAATGCAACGTGATTCGTCACACGGTTACCACATCTTCTATGCATACCTCGGTGAATCAACGTGAGGTGGAAGATCAAGTTCTCGAAGTGTTGCAGCAAAACGGATACGGCTCTATGCTGCGCCGATGCTGGAGACCCTACCGTTCATCTTGTGGTACACCACTCATTCTACCTTTCGTCACAGATTCTTTCGCAAAGGACGTGAACCAAGTCGTGAAGCAATCAGGACTCCCCATAGTTCTGGTGTTTCGACCACCACCGTCACTGCGACGACTGCTAACAACATCCCGTCTATATGAGAGCCGATGTGAAAGACTAAACTGTACAATTTGTAGTGGTGAAAACAAGGTGTGCCAGATGAGGTGCGTGGTTTATAAGGTGGAGTGTCTCTCATGTCAAGAGTTTTACATCGGAGAGACAGCCAGACCACTCTACCTGAGAATGGAGGAACATCTTAGGGCTTTACGTAGCCCTCACGTCTACCCAGACAACCCATTCTCAAGGCACCGCACCCTCCGGCATCCACTACAACATCCGCCACAACTTCGCGTTTCCGTTCTTCACAGAAATCTGAGGGATACGGTCGAGAGGAAAATAAAGGAGGCGCTGGAGATAAAGAACTGGAAACCACCGATAAATATCAAGGAGGAAATGAAGTCGGCGATGAGGCTTATCACTATATGAGGATGAATGATCAAGAAAATCGCGACATATAAGACACAGTCGCCAATCATCCCTAATAAGAAGGCCCTCTAAGTCCGTCCCACTTCATTTTGGTCTACTGCTCCATCGTGACCGCTCCCCTCCCTTCCCCTTCGGTGTTTCCAGTATAGTGTCAGGTCGGCGTTAGCACCCTGCTATGTTGCTGTGTAGTGGTGATGCACATTGTTTTGCAATTTTTCAGCGTACCTGAAGAAGGGCTTAGGCCCGAAACGTCGTGTCAATAAAGTTGTAAGAAGTTGAGCGTTCATATACAGTCATATCAAGAATCATCAATGAAGCTCAGGGAACCTACCATTTTGAGAGATTTATATTACAAGTAACTTGTTTTGATTTTTCTGAGTGGACGCTGCCTCAGTGTCGACGGTGCCCGGTGATGGGAATATTCGACCTCAGTCTAGCCCTTGCTTGACATGCCAGTTTACTTCAAACGGGATGGCTTATGTCTACGCTACGGTTTTTGTAAATCTGTATATCCTATTTCTGCTTGGTTATGTCCATTTTCAATTTTTTATCATTTTGTATTGTTTGACCCATTTCTAGAGCCCTTCGAACATCTTTCTAGAGCATCTGAGCATTATTTTAATCAACTCGGACTCATTGGAAAACCCCATGTTATTGATTAGCGAATATCTATCTGAACCCCAATTCTGAACAAATGTTCAAAAAGGAACTTTTCTGGGACGCTGTTTTCCGGGGATTTTTTCTCACATTATAATTTGAACGGTTTTGATTCGAACCCGCATTTTGATAGAATTTCGTTTACGGTTAATCAACCATTATCCGATGATCTAGGAATCTATTCTACAAAATAATTAGGTGCGGAACTAGTTGGGGGTGTGCACTTGAGAAAATGAAGTGATTCATCCAGGAAAATAAGAATTTGCCAAATAGCGTTATCAGTCATTGATTTCTGGAAACCCATAGAATTACGCCGATTTCTGAGAGCGGTTTCACTAATTCTTCACTTGAATTCTTAGTGGCCCCCCAACAAGTTTTGCACAAAATATTTTCCGTGCGCATCATTTGCGCACTCATCATAATGGTATATCTACGATCGCTTGTCTGAATTGGAACAGCTATATGTGGGTGGACAAAACCGGTAGAGTTTGTCATGCACCCCCAGTGATTGGAATCTGCCGATCAGTCAGAAGTCGGAGTTCGCGTTCTGTTCGCGGCTGGCTCGCGGCAAATTTTATAGGAGACGTAGTCTTATGCCTGCTCGAGGTGCTGTCGCCGTGGGTGGTCTTCTCTAAACGTCAATCCATGAGAAGGGTGGGCAATTCAGTTGGTAGAGCTCAGCACCGTTATAAGTCCAGCAGTGTCCTACCATTAAAGGCAGCATACACGCTGGTAAACGTGATTGAGATAACGGCGGAAATAGAATGAAATGGCTCAGAACACAGTGCCTACGCATTTTGAAGCGTCAAAAACTACCCACAATGCCGTTACAGGAGTAGCAAGTTTGGCCCCGCCTGTATTTTCACGCCCCCTGTATTTGCTCTTTTCCTCCAACGCAGGGTTGCTGGGTCATCTTCACCGTCGGTATTGTTGGTGGATTGCCTAACAAGTGAATCACGCACGTCACTGACGGCGAAGATGACACAGCAACCCTGCGTCGTAGGAAAAGGGAAAATACAGGGGAGTGAAAATACGGGCGGGGCCAAACTTGCCGCTCCTGTAACGGCATTGTGGGTCGTTTTTGACTCCTCAAAATGCGTAGGCATTATGTTGTAAGCCATACGGTTCGATTCTCATGGTTACCCCAACCACGTTTACGAGCGTGTGTGCTGCCTTTAAAGGTGCTGACCTCTTCCTTCTGAGCTGCCCGCCCTCTTCACTGTTCGATGTTTCGAGACGATCACCCAAGGAACACTTACCAGCATCGGTGCCGAGCCCCGCTGGGTAAACGTCTCTGCACAAGTGCGGAGCGTTCACAGTTTTTTTTTCAAGGAACTCTGATCAAGATTAGAAAAGGCGTGGTGTGGTGTCCAGCTCTTGTATCCCTCCTTCCTTCTGTGGCCCGTTCAGCAGGTACTACCTCACAATCTCAGCCCGTCTCGCGCTAGTAACTTAACAGAATAGCAACAGTAGCATCTTCGCTGTTCCCGAAGTTCCCCATTTTTCTTTGCCACTACTGTCGCTATTCCCGACACAGCTGCGCAGGTAGTAGCTAAAAGAAAGACTGAAGTTCGAGTAACTAGTCAACGAACAGAAATCTCGTTAGTAGCCGAACCGTGCCCCGGTCTTCAGGGGGGGAGGCCCTTCCTACACGGTCTGTCTTCGGGGTGGTATCCCCGCTGCAGGCATGAGGGAAGCCCCCACACGGTGCAGTGGGGATGCCACTCGGGCCGCAGATCGTGAAGGACTCGCCTCACGGCTTAAATAACCCGTCAGCCCCAGAAGGTCCTAAAAGATGACCATCGATCCCTCTCCTGAGCGAGACTCGAGGTCATCTTCTAGGGTCGGTTTTGAAAACCGGCTGAGGGACCCAGTGAGGTGGAGCCGCTCATATGCCTTTGCACAGCTCGAGTAGGTGATGCTCAAACGGGGCAAGGGAAAACATAAACTGGAGCAAGTTGCTTGTACAATAGTCACCAGTCCTGCGATACTTGCAAATAATAGTAATATTGGAAACAATTATGTGAGAATCTCGATTTTTAAGAGTGCCGTTTTTTTTTAGGTTCAGTACATTAAAACAATTTCTCAAATTTCTTGTCTTTCCAGAGAAAGTCACGTATTCGAAGCAATGGTAACTCCGAAATGAGGCATTCCAGAGTAACCTCCATTTGAATGTTGCCTATTTGAAGCAATTAGGATAACTTCCTTGGCAGGGCTCATACAGCAGCAATCTGCGCCGCAAGTGTATGGAAGTCTCAATGTACATCTACTGGAATGTGCTTTGCCTCGAACATGACATTTGGTGGAAGGTAGGGCATGATAAGCGCATAAGTTTCTTTTTGGCGTACAGGATTTCGAGTCTTAGGACGGGATACGACTGGATTTCTGAAAGCATCGGAATGGTATTGTCAATAGCTGGAACTTGAGAAGAGCTCGATTTCATTGGCGTGGACCACTGCTAAAGGCCCCTAGTGAAACTAGGCTTGTTCAAAGTGATTTGAAGGCAGTGTTCACGATGATTTTTGTTCAGGAGTTTTCTACTCAAAACAATGCTCCAGCTACCAAGTGTTACCAAATTTACGAAGAAACGGCGAGAAACGCACTAGAACGTCTTATTTCATTGACATTGTTCTCTGGCCTGGACTAGTTGTCCGTTTGAATAAACATGTTCACGGTGATTGTCACAGGTAAAAAATGAGGCTAATCGAAAATGGAAGAATATTCTAGGCATAACAGCTTTAGTTAGGGTCCGAAGGAAGGAACGAAATGAACTAAGAGTCGAGAATTGCAAAATACGGATTCACATGAGATTTCATAGCCACAACCAACACTTCCTGTTAGAGTATTGAGGTGGGGTAAGAGTAAAGGATTTCGTGAACTTCTTGCGCGTTTTTCTCGATTTATTCGTCATTACTGTTCTAGCCGGGGGCCAAACAATATATTTAACCACTAATCTCAAAATTGAAAATGATCGTGAACACTGCCTTCAATGTTTGCCGTTTCCTCCGTCCCAAGCAGTGCTTCCACATAGGTCTGTGCTCGTCGATGAGAAAAGGGTGGAGGAGGGGGGATTTATCGCGTCGGCCATAGACGCAACACAGCTCAATGCCAGATGTAACATTACAACTACGCTCCAGATAGTTATCGATTTTCCGGAACGATATTTCTATTCCATCCAATACAACGCGTATTTTCATTATGTTATGGTCAGTTATTCATACATCAACGCACACGCGTGCACATCCATCCCATCCCAGAACCGTCCCCTCCCCTTCTGTCGTCCCCTCGCCACTCACTCAACACTTTTTATTGCAACTTTTCCAATGAACTTTCACGGATGGATTGGTTTCATATATTCATCTTCATATTGCACTCGTCTAATCTGACAATTGCATACAGTAGTGATCATGAATATCTCATAATCCTAGTTGTTTTTGTGTCTGGATACAACTACTTGAACTAATGATTTTTTGTTAATGGTCTTCAGAAACTCGTCTCGGCCTCCATATTCGCTCGGTTCTCCGCAATATAATTCCAAGACGATTGATCTATCAGGAAATGTTTTTTTATGTCAACCAAAAGAAATATTGCAACTTGTACAGTCATACATATCTCTTGAGTATTTTAATGTAGAAGAGGTTGGACTGGTTGGTTGATGATATATAGCCTAGGCCGTTGCTCAATTTGAGCCAGTCGCAGCTATGCTTATCGGGCTTATCATGTCAAAATCTCCTTGTCACTGTTATATTTTGCCATCACCGACCGCTCCGCTGCTTACTCCGCCCGGAATCGTCCTAGCATTCTATGCTATATGTACAGATAGCCGTTCTCCCTCATTTTGAGCCGGTCGGATTAAGACTACGGACTCATCATGTTGAAATCTCCTTATCATTGTTGTATTTTGCCATAACGACCGCTCGCTCCGCCCGGACTCATAAGAGCGAGATAGGTTTTACTTCCCATTCGATTGCGTCGATCTCGGGTATGTTTATCCCAAATCACATCTGACTTGGGGCAAGGGCGGATTAGACGCTATCTTACAGTACGTTTCAAATTTATAATGGCACCCTATTTTCCTTAAATTTCCAAACTCACATTGCGTTTGGAGTTTCGAGTACCCTCCGTTCACGTAGAGCTCACGTAAGCAATTTTGTCTGATGAGTGGACGGGCTGCGACGGTAGATCACCCCGCGCGAATCGAAACCCCATTCTCCAATGAGGCAGCCAACACCGCACGGCTAGACGCCTGATCCATGCGTCAGACTAACTCGAAAACGGAAACCATGTGAACTCTGCCATGATCATAATTTTCCTTCTAGTTTCTATTATAATAATTTTTGGAGCTTCTTGGGTTTCACACTGTTCCAAAACAACAAAGACACTAAAGAATTAGCAGTTGTTTCTGCTGGTATTGTCAGAGTCGCTCGCCTATTCTTCACTGAAGCATGTATATTTAGGTCCGTGGCTTGTTTTTTTAAGAAAAAACAGTTAAATTCAAACCGCGGCTGGCGCGGCGGTTTAAATCTCAGTGGCGACTGGCTGGTATTTATCAGCCGACCGCTGATGAGATTTAAACCCCCGCGCCAGCCGTGGCCTGAAGTTAAATGTGTTTTCTTGAGGAAACAAGCCATGGACCCAATCATATTGTTCCTATTTACTAAAATTACCGTGCATTAGTGCTCTTTATCAAGAATAATGATCAAGTGGATGAGTTGCAAGAATCTAGGCACTCCACTGGAGAAACCGCCGAATAATCGAGGTGTTCCAACAATTGCATCGGCACACATGTGTGCTCTCAGGCTACGTGTTGAACCTGGAATACTAGAGGAAAACCGTGAATGCTGAAATCAGGGCGAAAACAGCCTACATGTTGACCGTTGTGAAGTAGCTTGATCAGCTTTGCGCAGGTCCGTGTCAATCTCTAGCCAGGTTTTCCCAACGCGACTATTTGAAGGTGAATCGAACAAGTTGCAAACATTGCCAGAGATACTAGAAGAAGTTTTACACTGCCGGAAGAACATAAAATGCGGCTTAGGAGCCCACTACCAAGAGTGATCTAAGCAGTGAAATTATTAAAGACGTCATCCTTGGACCTGCCTTCATTGTGGTCATTACTAGACACTTTTTCGCCTCCATTTCGTCTAGTCCGACTAACGAGTGATAAACTGGACGACTCCGTTGACTTTCCGCACTTCATACGTCATTTGAAGAAGATGCCGTTCTTGTCCTGTCGTGGAACTTCTTAGATAAATGCTCAATGACGGTCTGTATGTAGACCCAATCGGCTCTAGGCTATGGTCTAAAACCCTTACTCTGAGCTTCCTTCAAAAGAGTAAAGTCCGGCCGAATGAATCTGTCCGCCCACGTGGTCGGCGTGTGTGTCAACGGCCGTCGTGAAGGAGTTTTTTCGGATTTGTGAATCGATTAACTGGAGAAGTAGGCGAATCATGAATAATTTTGCAAGCGGTCCGAACGCGTGGACGGTCTAACTCGGACAGACTTAACCTAGTAATGTCCATATCGAAGTTGAATTTCGGTTCGCGATTGCAGAACGTCGCTGTTGCGACACGGAGAGCAATACGAAACGCGCTGGAACCACACGTAATCGGGCTGGGACCACGACAGGGCTGTGCGGTAATCTTTTTCAAAATTTTCGGAAACGGAAACGGAAGAAAAATAGCCAAAAAACGCCGGAAACGGAAATTCGGAAACGGAAACGGAAGAGATCATAAAACCATGAGTTGTCTCACTCTCACGTTCAGTCGCTGCTCATTGGTTACAGTTCCACTTCGACAACCTATGGTTTCAGTCAATAAATCAATAAATATTAAAACTACATAAAATCTCTATAAGGCCTTCTACGATTTCGGATCTTCGCCTTGGAATAAATCCGAAAAGGCAGTTTCAAAATTTATTTAGTATATGTAGCGGCCCCTCCGAAACAGTGTACAGTCTGTCCCCCAGAAAGCATTCCAGGCTGTACCAGGTGCAGATGAAGCGGACGCCCGCGTTGCGTGTTCAATGCCGATAGAAGTGAACCTCCAGGTTCTCACAGGCGACTTTCTAGATTTTCTGTTGAGCCTTTATTTTGAAGTCTATCAAAGCAAATACCGCAAGATCAAATTCAAGAAGTAGAAAAATTACTCAGTAACGACAGGAAAAATTACTATATTTCTTAAGATTCTAGAATTTTAGAAACCCGAACTTTGCTGAGGATCTAAGCTAGGCTTAGATATTTGATTGAACACCAGAGGTCGAAAGTGTTTTTCAACCTCTCATGATACCTACAAGCACCACTGCCTTGACCCACTACCATTACCCGTGCAGCACAATTTTCTTCCGTTTCCGGGCCTCAAAAGTCGGAAACGGAAACGGAACGGAAATGCCCAAAAAACACCGGAAATACGGAAACGGAATCGGAAACGGAACAGTTCCGCACAGCCCTGGACCACGAGGTCGCAGCTCGGTCAGCTTTGCGTTGGATGTTGCAACAGCGATCGTCAGCAAGTGCCAAACGGAAATTCGTCCTAATTCGTCCTAATAGAAACGGTATGTGCCATGTCTCTTAACTAGATATCGTTAAGAGTTCTCTGTCATTGACCTAGTTGACTTAATCGGTTGGCTTTCGCCTGACGCGGTCATTCCGCATCTTCACCGAGGTGTGCCGTCCTATTAGTCAGCCGTGTCCATTTTTCACGGCCTTCAGCCACAATTTGAACACATTCCATCCAGCTGTCACTATTCCATTTCCTGCGAAACGAAACATCGCGCCTGAACTGTCTTTCGATGCCGAGTGACTTCAAATCCTCTTTAACCACATCCGTCCAGAACTTTCGCCTACGCCCAGGTGGCCGTTTCCAGACAGGATTTGGAAGCATTTTTAAAGCGTGTTGTACGAGACGATCCGGCGTTCTTCTTAGTATATGCCCGAGCAGTCGAAGTCGACTTTCCATTGCTGCTTGAGATGGCGTTAGGAGATGCTGGCACCTCCCTCGTGTCAAGCGTTGATGTACTGCGTCGATTTCCTTGTAAAGATCTTCGCTATGGCATACACGCGACCAGAAATATCCGAGCAAACGCCTAAAAAGCTTCCTCTCCGTGCAATCCAACCTTTCCATCTGCGTCTTCTGTGCTGCCCACGTCTCCGATCCGTACATCATGATAGGACGAATAGCGGATAGGTAGACGCGCAACTTGACTTCCTTCGCGATGGTGGTAGACCAGAAACACTTCGTTAGAGAATTAAATGCAGACGTAGCTTTCGCACATCGTTGTCGAATATCCGCTGCATAACTACCATCGTTTTTCAGCAAACAGCCCAAATAACAGAAATCGTTCACCAGTTCGATACGTTGTCCGTCCACACAAACTCCAGTTGAAGGCCTCTGAGAGACCCACATCTGCTTGCATTTGTCGGGACGAAGACGAAGTCCATAGGCTGCGGCATACTTCGAAACGAGGTTCACAATCCTTTGCAGTTTCGCGTTGTTCTCAGCGAATAACACAATGTCGTCGGCGTACTCTAGGTCGACAAGGGAGCGTCCTGATGGTGTTAAGATCACATCCGCAGGAAAATGTTCTGCAGCTCTACGCATGATGTCATCAACGGCGAAGTTGAAAAGAAAAGGTCCTGCAACGGCTCCTTGCCTTACTCCTGTTTTCGCCTCGAAAGCTGACGTAATTCCGACAGGTGTACGAACTGCTGCTGTTGTTCCTTTGTTCATGTCCTCGATTAACCGAACATACTTTTCCAGGACTCCATCTGCTCGCAGAGCGTTGAGCAATCGATCACGATGAGGAGAGTCGAAGGCGGCTCCAAAGTCCAAAAAAGCAAGCTGTAATGGCTTCGAATACCGCTTCCACGATTTAGTTACTCTTCTCACGACGAACACTTGGTCGATGGTCGATCTTCCAGGTCGAAAACCGGCTTGCTCATCTCTGGTCGCTCCATCACGATGGTTGATAAGCCGCCTCTGTAGTTCTTAGGATCCGTGACGGATAGCCTCTTGTGAAGAGGTACCATGATCGCATGTCTCTACGAATCGGGTATCCTTTCGCTAATCCATATGGCACGGAAGGTGTTGGTCATTTCATGAATCCCAGACGGAGGAAGAACTTTCAGCATTTCAGCAGTGATGTTGTCATCTCCACCTGCCTTTCCATTCTTCATTTTCCGGACACAATCCAAAACTTTAGACTCAGTCGGCGGTTCCTCACTGATATCGTAATGTGCTCTCTGAACATGCGGGAGCTCAGGGTGCTGATGGCGCTGGACAATTCAGTGATGAACTGAAGTAATCCTTCCATACTGGCAGCGTCGCATCACCAACTGCAACTCCATTTGTAGGGCTCGGGACAGGAGAACATCTCTTCATCTTCCCGCTATACTGTCGCAGCAACGTGTAGGCTTTCCTCGGATTCTTCTCCTGCCAAGCCTTCTCGAACTCCTTAGCTCTACACGTCCACTCTCGTTCGCGGTCACTTTGAAGCTGCACTTCCTTCTCAGACGCTTCTCCTCCACGAAGTTTCCTACAGTTCGGAGAGCACATACTCTGTTGTTCTATCCTATACTTTTTCATAGAATCCTCACTGGTGCATGTTGTCTTCACCGTCGGCAATTCTGTACGTTGAGATCGTCTATTCCTAGAGGAGAGAAAACAAAATACGTTCTACCTCGCGCCAAGCACAATCACAGATTTCACTATTTTACCCTGTTGGCGGGGCGAGATTAGTTCGACTTATTCAAAAGATCTGGGCCGCCGAACGATATTGGTCCTTCAAAAAATGGTTGAGTTATAATCTGAATCCATGAACGGAATTGGTGTTTTGTTCACTGGTTACGTATGATTTGATTTCTTTCTCTTTTTTGGTCTTAATTTTATTACCGCATGATCTTGCTCGTGTAATAAATAAATAAATAAATAAATAAATAAATGAATGAATAAATGGACGTCATTTCCTCTGAGACGTAGGCGAACTTCTTCTTAGGCTGTACAACCGGGAGTGCCTCTTTCAAAGCGTCCTGGATGCATTTGACAAAAGAATCCGCGTCACAAAGTTTTTTCTTCGTCCGTACTCCGATGTGAATAGAAACGCGTTGTCAAGTTTTCCTTCTGCATTCTTCATTTCTGGGACTTGTCATGCCAATCCTCTGGAGCGGCTGAGCCCCTCGCTTCCTCTTATGAATCCTCGCAGGGAAGTTCAACAGAACAGGACGGTGATCCGAATCCAATGCGACATCCCACACAGCTCTAGATCTTCGAATGTCCGATACTGGAATATTCCTCGTCAGGACATAGTCAAGCTGTAGTTTCAAAGTTGTCATCTTCCGCTTTCGCTGCTCTTCTGGAGATAGCCGGGTTGGTCCCTGCCACGTAAGCTGATGGCGGCGATGATTCCTCTTGAATGTCGATGCAGTAATCAGACCACTGCGTTCACAAAAGTCGACAAGGCGGTAGCCAATGTCCGATGTTTGCTCCTCTGGGTAGAACCATTTACCGAGTACTTCGGATTCCTGATCAAGTCCCATCTTCGCATTTGCGTCAATCCCCACGACAACAGCATGTTGACAAGGTATCCTGGCCAGCAACGTATTGAGTTCCTCATAAAACGCATCGTTCGAATTGTCTTCGGCGGTTTTAGTGGGCGCATGAGCACTCACTATCCACAGATTGAATCCTCTGTGATCCCGCAGTCGTACGAATGCATTCCGGCACGACGTTGAGCCGAACTCCTTGACCATACCATTGAAATTCTTCCTTACAGCTATTGCACAGCCCCCCGCTCTCCTATCGTCAGCATTACCGCGGTAGATGGCGTACAATACCGCCCACGAAACGTGTCCAAAAGCGCGTCGCCGACGCAATTTTCCGTCCGCGACGGAAAAACACGACGAAAACGTCAAAAGCGTTCAAAATGAACATCTCGAGAATCTGAAAACATCATTCGATTCGGCCTGTCGCCCTGATTTCGAAAATGTTTTTAAACTTCAGAAAACTCAAGTATTGATCTACTTATGACCCATTTTCTCGAGAAGGAAAAATCTTTCAGAGTGAGTATTTTGAATTCTGGGAAGACCATTCGGTTCGCTTCGCCGAGCTGATGGGAAATATGTATTGTTTTTATAATAAAAACGAATTCTGACCTACTTACGACCTATTCACCGTCCGAGAAGTCGAATTTCCAAAGATTTGATATGATTTGAAACTATTTCCTTCCAAACAATTGGTATCGCATTGTTGAGGTGAAAAATGTGTTCATATTTGGAAAAGACGCAAGTTTCAGCCTGTTTTTGGTTAGTTATGGGCGAACTCCACCCTGACCTCGCTAATTACCTTTGGTTTTCGCCCTAATACATAGTGCGTTCTCGAGAGAATCCACTGCAGCCAACCGAAAACTGGTAGTAGCATTTTTCACAACTGATAAAATAAAGACAATCTTGGACACATTTTCATTTATTGTGGCAGCCGAGAAACACCAATGGCATTGAACTTGATACTGTCTCCGCAAAGCGGGACTGATTCATTGTTCCGTTCAAATACGCGTACGGAACTGAGACATAATTGATCTCCTTTAAATCTACATTCTCATTCACTCAACTGACAGTTCAGAAAAAGTTTTCAACATTAGCAAACGTTGTCGTAATTTTTAATAAGCGATCTCTTTTGAATTTATTATTTTCCAGCAAAATAATACTTCATATTGATGCATTTGCTATTCTGTTTTTCTTTAGTTTTTTTGTTAAAGTTTGATTTTTTTAGTCTATTTCATTTATTAAACTAATTATTTTTTGTTGAATTCAATTACTAATTACTGTTTTCTTTGAATATTTTTCATTATTTTATTAATCTCACTTATTGATCCAAAAATATATGTAAAGCTGCAGAAGTTTTGAGATTTCAGAGATTCCAGAGTTTTAACGAGTGTTTCTAATCAGGTTTGGAACCATGCCAGGACTGGCCCTGTTTGTGTGACCCGGCACCCTCACATGCCGGCCGAATTACCAACGCAGGCTGGCCTTCTCCGCCACCGCTGACCAGGACAAAATCGACGGGAATAACCACACAAGACCGAAACATGGAAGAATCTGCATTAAATATACGTTCCCACTGATTCGGAGGGGTATATTTTGAAGAATTTAAAGAATTGCAAACCTAACTTGAGGTTAAAAATCTAATTTTTATTGTAATTTTTTGTGTTTCTGTTGAAAATATTACTGCATATTGAATGCATTCGTTCTTTTTCCTTTTAATTTTGTATAATTTTTATTTTGTTTATCCATTTCGTTCATTAATAAATATTTTTTTATTGTTTCCAATTACTAATTACTGTTTTCTTGCATATTTTTCATTATTTTATTAATCTCACTTATTGATCCAAAATATATGTAAAGCTGCAGAAGTTTTTGAGATTTCAGAGATTCCAGAGTTTTAACGAGTGTTTCTAATCAGGTTTGGAACCATGCCAGGACTGGCCCTGTTTGTGTGACCCGGCACCCTCACATGCCGGCCGAATTACCAACGCAGGCTGGCCTTCTCCGCCACCGCTGACCAGCACAATATCGACGGTAATAACCACACAAGACCGAAACATGGAAGAATCTGCATTAACTATACGTTCACTGATTCAGCTGTGTATATTTTGAAGAACTCAAATAATTGCAAACCTAACTTGAGGTTAAAAAAACTAATTTTATTGTAATTTTTGTGTTTCTGTTGAAAATATTACTGCATATTGAATGCATTCGTTCTTTTTCTTTTAATTTTGTATAATTTCTATTTTGTTTATCCATTTCTGTTCATTACTAAATATTTTTTCTATTGTTTCCAATTACTAATTATTGTTTTCTTGAATATTTTTTCATTATTTTATTAATCTAACTTATTGATCCAAAAATATATGTAGAGCTGCAGAAGTTTTGAGATTTCAGATATTCCAGAGTTTTTACGAGTGTTTCTAGAAAGGTTTGGAACCATGCCAGAGCTGGCTCTGTTTGTGTGACCCGGCACCCCTCACATGCCGGCCGAATTACCAACGCAGGCTGGCCCTCTCAACCACTGCTGACCAGCAAAATATCGACGGGAAGGCCCATACAAGACTGAAATAGGAAAGAATCTTCATTAAATATACGTTCCCAATGATGCAGCGGTTGAAAATATAGACGAGTTTTGAAAATTGCTAACCTTTTTGATAAAAAAATAAATTTCACTGCATTTATTCATGCAAAAATTTAATCCATATAGAATGTTTTATATTGTTTTTTCGTTTTTGCAAAAAATTTTAAATTGCATAAATAGTATAGGAAATAAAACAGAAAAAAAAATTGAAATAATTTAAAATTAAAAGAAGAAACAAAATATCAGAAACTTTGAATATGGAATAAATTTTTGATGAAAAGTATCCAGTGAAAATCAGTTTTTTTTCCCAAAAAAGGCTAACAATTCTCAAAACTCGTCTCTATTTTCAACCGCTGAATCAGTGGAACGTATATTTAATTCAGATTCTTTCATATTTCAGTCTTGTGTGGTTATTCCCGTCGATATTGTGCTGGTCAGCGGTGGCTGAGAAGGCCAGCCTGCTGGTAATTCGGCCGGCATGTGAGGGGTGTCGGGTCACACACACACAGGCTAGCTCGGGCATGGTTCCAAACTATACATTGATACGACTCATTTCGAAAACTGAAAAGCTGTTTTTCTCTTCACAGTCAACCTAATGATGGAAGAAAAGATTGTTTTCTAATCGAAACTCATAATAACATTCACTGAGGACAATTTTGTCGTCAACTTCATATCGTGTTCGGAAAATGAAGGTTATTTGAAATGATTCGGATATCCGAAAAATCGGATATTTTAGAATCTCTAGTCACTAAATCCCTAGTTACTTAGATGATTCTGCCTTTTAGTCCAGACACATCTGAACCTTAACCTTTTAGTTCAGGGTAAAGAAGAAAAGAGCAATGTCTGCAATCATCCTCATTGAATCGGATCCAATGTATATTCTAAACCTGATTAGAAACACTCGCAAAACCCTGAAACTTCTGAAATCTCGGAACTTCTGCAGCTTTAGATGTTCGATAAGTGACTTTAATTTAAGAAAATACCCAGAAAAGCAGTATTTCATAAATGAAAAACATAATTAGTGTAATGATTGAAACGGAAAAATTAAAAATTATATAAAATTAAAAGGAAAGGAAAATATCCAAAAATTTAGTATGGAATGATTTTTTGATAAAAATAAAAACTGCAGTGAAAATCAGCATTTTTTTCAAAAAAGGCTAGCAATTTTCTAAACTTGTCTGTATTTTCAACCGCTGCATCAGTGGGAACGTATATTTAATTCAGATTCTTTCCTATTTCAGTCTTGTGTGGTTATTACCGTCGATATTGTGCTGGTCAGCGGTGGCGGAGAAGTCCAGCCTGCGTTGGTAATTCGGCCGGCATGTGAGGGGTGCCGGGTCACACAAACAGGGCCAGCTCTGGCATGGTTCCAAACCTGATTAGAAACACTCGTAAAAACTCTGGAATCGCTGAAATCTTGAAACTTCTGCAGCTTTAGATGTATTTTTTGAATCAATAAGTGAGATTATTAAAATAGTGAAAAATATTCAAGAAAACAAAGGTTAATAATTGAAGACAATAAAAATAATTTGTGTAATGAACGAAATGGATAAAAAATCAAAACTTGAAAGAAAAGTTAAAGAGAAACAGAATAGCAAATACATTCAATATGAAGGAATATTTTGCTGGAAAATAATAAATTCAAAAGAGATCGCTTCTTAAATATTACGTCAACGTTTGCTAATGTTGAAAACTTTTTCTGAACTGTCAGTTGAGTGAATGAGAATGTAGATTTAAAGGAGATCCAATTATGTCTCAGTTTCGTACGCGTATTTGAACGGAACAATGAATCAGTCCTGCTTTTGCGGAGACAGTATCAAGTTCAATGCCATTGGTGTTTCTCGGCTGCCACAATAAATGAAAATGTGTCCAGGATTGTCTTTATTTTATCAGTTGTGAAAAAATGCTACTACCAGTTTTTTCGGTTGGCTGCAGGGATTCTCTCGAGAACGCACTATATGTAATTAGGCGAAAACCAAAGGTAATTAGCGAGGTCAGGTGGAGTTCGCCCATAACTAACCAAAAACAGGCTGAAACTTGCGTCTTTTTCCAAATATGAACACATTTTTTTTCACCTCACCAATGCGATACCAATTGTTTGGAGTGAAATAGTTTCAAATCATATCAAATCTTGAAAAATCGGCTTCTCGGACGGTGAATAGGTCTTAAGTAGGTCAGAAGTCGTTTTTATTATAAAAACAATACAAATTTCCCATCAGCTCGACGAGGCGAAGCGAATGGTCTTCAGAATCTCAAAAATACTCACTCTGAAAGATTTTACCTTCTTGAGAGAAAATGGGTCAGAAGTAGATCAAGACTTGAGTTTTCTGAAGTTTTAAAACATTTTCGAAATCATGGCGACGAGTCGAACCTAATGATGTTTTCAAATTCTCGAAATGTTCATTCTAAATGCTTTTGACGTTTTCGTCGTGTTTTTCCGTCGCGGACGGAAAACTGCGTCGGCGACGCGCTTTTGGACACGTTTCGTGGGCGGTATTGTACTTTCCGACGCTGATGACGGGTCTATCCTTGAGGAGGGTTTCCTGCAAAGCAGCAAACGGTGCATGGAAGTAGCTCAGAAGTCTGGATAGCGCAGTTTTTTTGGATATCACTCGACAGCGATCGACAGTTCAGGGTGGCGAAATTGTGGCTTGTTACCAAAGACTCCATGAATTCCTTAGGTACGGATCCTGAGGTGTTATGGACCAGAGGCCATAGTGTGTCGCACGGCAACACCTTTATGCAATGTATGGGCTACTTTCGCGATATAATTGTGCACGCTATATCGCTCGAACGTTCCCTTTGTACACTTTAACGTCTGCTGGGTTTAGTAGAAGCAGGGAACCATTGAGCAGGTACCAACAGACTTGTATACACACCCCCTTCTCTGTCAAATAAATCACAATATTCTTTCACCCACTTTGTTTTGACTAGGTATAGAAATTTAATGTTTCTCAAGAACGCTCGACTCTTGCAAAAATTCCACTCTCGGAAACTGAATTTTTTGTCCCGTTTTCCCCGAAATTTCCATGTATGTATAACTGGTACACTTCCGAATGTGGGCATCGAGTGACATTTTGAAATGACACCACGAAACAATAGACTGACCATTCGTCGGAGCATTTCTGCCTATGTTTAGCGCCGCCGACGGCCTCCTTAATACCCCTGGATCACTCATCGTTAAATCCCCCCTAACGTTCCGTTTGAATCCACGAAGTAAAGCCAACTGCTCAGTCATGGCCTCCTAATCCCCTCATGATGATGATGCTCATAAAACGTTCCTTATGCCGACATGACCCCAGATGCTCTAGAAGCAACATCCCGTTCTCAAGTGTATATGATAGTACTTTCACCTAAAAGAATTCCGACTGGTACAACGATTGTCACTGGACCTGTGGCCGAATCGATTAATTATCCAATTACTATTTCAATAGTTCGAGTAGTCGAATATTCCCTCATTGAAGAAATCAAATTATTTTGTTTTCCGAACATTCAGTGCACTCGAATAAGCGTAATCTTGAGCTTTTCAATCTTCGACCATTTTCTGGTGAGATTATCTGAATATTCAAACAGGCCTTAACCTTCTAATCATGCTACAAACTCGATATCAGTTCGAACGAGAAAAGATTCGAACAATGTGCATACATATAAAAAAAGAAAAAATTATATCGTCGATCACTGGTCGAGAGAGCGCCGCGTCGAACACATGTGGCACGCACGCAAGCGAGGAGGTAGTGATGGGATCATTACCTCCTCGCTTGCGTGCGTGCCACTTGCGTTCGACGCGGCGATCTCTCGATCAGTGATGGATCATATATCATAGAGATTCAAACCTTATACTCCAACATTACATAGTCCGCATTCAGTTTTTGTAATGGAGGTTCTTTGTACGCCCATGCATTCTTGACTGTGCCAAATTCTGGAAATTTGTATCCGCGAAAGGGTACGAGGGCTGAAATGGCTTACTTCGTTTCTGTTAGTTTTTCTTCAGTTTCCATTCACTAATAGGTTTCTAATGCTGGTTTTGATTGGACTCCTGGGACTGCACTGAAATTTCTTATCTATTCAACGAGCACTGTTGAAATAGCCAGAAACATTTTTGAATGCTATTCTACAGTAGACGTGGATTGCACTAATACGTTGCGTTCCTCGTTGGGGTTTGGCGCAAACTCGGTGCGCCTTTGCAGTAACCTACCCGCATTGAGTTTGCGTCAACGCGCTTCCATGGAATCAAAGTATCAAAGATGTAGGCGCAAGAGTAATTCCACTCCGCAACACCAAACCCTCATCTCCAGCATAATCCCTTAAACTGCTGGTAAATTCCCCAGGCTACGACTTTTCGAGTCGTGCCTCTCAGCCATTCATTGTGGAAGAGGCAGTTTTGCAGAATGGTGGACAAAGCCATTCGACCTTTCTCGTATTCACTTCCTATCCTGAATAGTATTGTGTAGTGGTTAGCTGCGCGTTGTCACGTTACGCATGCGTGGTAGCGAGGAGCGAAAAGCGCCAAGAAATAATTGATGTGAGGTAGTTGGAAACAATCGCGCACAATTGTGACTCGACACAATGGAGGAGTTGGAGCGCTCAAGTCCTCTATTCAGAAAATGTCCACCCTCGTATAGAGCTTGAACACGCTCTCCTACGGCTCCTTCCAATGCTCACAGCTTCCCTTTTCTCCTATTGCCTTCTCTCTTCAGAGCGAAGCAGTTCATGCTTCAACCTGTCTCTTTTTCGTGAGCAAGATCACGAAATATTCTGCCGATAGACCTGAAAAGTTTTTTAATTACTTGTTCAGTGTTTGGTGTACGTACTTGCAGGGACAACAGAGTCTGATCGGTAGAGTACTTATTCCTGATTGGAGTCTTTTTGTGTGGGCTAGATTCGCCCGCCTTGGTGAAGTTCCTCTATTACCGTTGAAGACGAGAGAGATTTCTGCAGTTAAAGGCAGTGGTCGCGCTCAAATATGCTAGTCTTCTTTTCTTCTCTAAACCCTTTTCTGGGTCGAAGCCTGAACTTTCTTGTCTTTTGATGGTGGACGAGTCCACCCCACATCATCGGCATCGATGATCTCTAATATCGAGAACATCAGCTGGCTCGAAATTGAATTTCAAACGAATAACATTATCCTTCGGACTCATCTAGTCAAAAATATTGACTGGAGTGTTTTTTTTTCATTGCTCAACCGTTTTTATTAGGTGAATTTGCATTTATTCCTTCCTCTGAATGTCGATGATTTTTGACTGCTCGGCATGAGTCTGCGATCTTCTTGGTCGGCGCTGTGCACGTGTGCAGGAACTAGCATCTTTGGACCTTGAAAGCTCTATTTCTAGCCCATTTTTCAACGCGATACCTTCATAGTTTTTGAGCTGCTTTATATCTAAGCTGATTTTTGTAGCTTTTTCGATAACGTTTTTCATCGTGACCACTGCCTTTAAGTGATGGAGAAATCAGGTAAAAAATTACGAAGTATGTTTGTGGTTACGAACGGAGCAGGGCGGAATTCAAAAGTTTCGACAATGGCAATTGAATTGAAATGGTCAAAAACACCGGAGACCGAAACTGTAGGAAGCAAAACGAACGAGGACAAAAGAGTGGACAAAATCATTATTACATCTTTGAGCTCAAGAACCGAAATGTGAAAACAATTAGAGATTGTTACAAATTGGGTATCGCCTTTAGTGGATGAGTTTCAACCTCTTGGGCAATTTCTGCTATTATAATCCGGTCGCCGAGTATAGCAACCCTGCCAAGCGCGGAATCTCAATACTCCCAAATAAGCGAGAGAAAGTGAGGAAAACGTCAACCCCGCCCCATGAAAGAAAAAGTGGGTTACGCCCTCCGACAAGTTTTCGATCTCAATATCTAAGAGTAGCGCGATTCATTTTATTCCAAGTCTAAGTTCTTCCACTTGGTTCCGGTCTGGCTTTATATTGTGGCCTGGTTCAGAACGTTGGCTGCGAATAACCAGGAAAAACTGGCTCCGGAAAACTCGTCCGCGAACTTTACGCCGTTGAAATTCAAATTCTGTGAAGGTCCATAAATCCGTTCGTAATGAGTTCTAAGCGATTCTGGAGACACCATTGCAATCAGCGTGAAATTTCCTCCAGTTGAGCAGAAAAACTATGAATCGATTCTGAGGTTGAACTGTGTCCGTAAAGGCACAGCCCTAGCTCGTGAGTAAAGTTCGATGTTATGGTCCAGCCGCTGTGTGTACATAGCAACACTGCCAAACACTAGATCTCAACTCTTATGAATAAGCGAGAAATCTCAAGCAACCATTTCCTCCGCCCTCAAACTCGCAACCATTGCCTCCACCCCCTTCCGAGTTTTTGGTCTCATTAAAGGCAGGGTTCGCGATAAGAACGACTTTTGAGCTTTCTTCATGAGAACGTAGATTTGTTCATCACAAAAGTAAAAATATGTGAAAAAAAACGGAAATTTGCGGGGAAAACGCTCGAAATCAAGTATAAAGGCTAATTACGGGGTCTCCAGAAATGCTCAGAAATTGCTTTAGAAGCAAAATAAAAGTTGACTAAACAAGCTTTTACTAGAATCTCGATAATTGGGAGGACGCCAAGCAAGAACTTCTTCCTGAGCGTTTTTCACCAATTTTTACTTATTTTCACCTTTGTCATGGCCAGATATACCATTCTATGGGGATAGCACCACAACCGATTTTATCGAGAACCCTGCCTTTAAAGGCACAGTCGAACCTCGAAATCGCTTTTTTGTTTTCCTGCCTATATTGAAAACGGCCCCACGCTACTTCCGACAATGTCTCTGAAATCGTGAAAGACCCGCCAAGAACGTAGTTATGGCTCTTCAAAAATTGAGCTGCGGAAGTATGGTGGACGAGTTGTCAGTGGCTTGTAACTTCCGTCATTTGCAACCGATGTACATATGCGAGCCGACCTGAATGGATAGAGAGTCTGAGAATAAAGGGAAGAACGGGGCTATTGATTGGAAATCGTCGCTCATTTCGCCACTGTTGAGCTGGAAAGATCGTAAAATGGGCGTGCCAAAGTGGCTTCCGTATGTGGGAGCCCCAGGGTGGCTTCCTCCTATATCTCGCTTATTCGGAGGAATTGAGAGCTCGCACTTGGCAGGTGCTATATACGGTGGGTCTACTTCACAATTATGTGAAAACCTCAGATTTCGCCCCGAGCTTGGGGTATTCCTTTAAGAGGAGACGCGCGAGATCAGAATCTATGCTTACATAAGGTGCTGAGTTGCTCGCAAAATGGTTGGCTCCGGGCGAGGTTGAACCGGCATATTTCCTCTCCGGGGGAGCGCCTTATCGCACTGCACCACCGAAGCCCCAGCACTGCTCTCACTCAACTGCTCGGTAAATCTTCACCGAAAGCTATTCAATTTTTTCTCTATAACTCTGTATTATGGTCTGCTCCAGAGACCATGACGAACATGACGAGAAAAAGCAGGCCCGAGGCAAATCGTCCACGTGATTCTCGCCCTCTGCACTTATAATAGTTGGAGAGCCATAACTCTGTTTACAGTGGGTTCTGAGCTATTCTGGAGACACCGTTGTAATCAGCTTGAAATTCTCTCCAAACTGAGCGGAAAGCTTCAAAACGATTCTTGGGTTGGAATATGTCTTTAAAGACACGGTTCATGATGAGCTTCTTTCTTGAGTTTACAGTTGGTAACATATGTGATAGATATCGGAAGCAGATAACTCAAAGGAACATAACCAAACGCCCTCTCGAAGGCAAAAATTAGCATTCAGTGGAAGCACATTTAACTCAAGTAGGTCTGAACGAGAAAAATCGAATACCCTAATAGAAATTACATGGTTGACAAAAGTAGCATGTGCACCCACCCCGCCACGAACCTCGACCTCAACGAGAAATAAGCTTGTCGGCAATAGATTACAGTGGGTAGAATGCCATTTGGCTACCTCAGCCCGCAAAAAATTTCCAAAAACCTAAAAGCGGATACTATTTCAGTGTTCAGCGGCTCAAGTTGTCCATTATTGGGCGAGAACTAGACAAGAATCTTCTCTACATCTTATGTTGCTAAAAAAGTTCCCTTTCTCCCTTTATATGGTTACTTTCAAAATTTTCCGCCTAAGGCCCATCTAGACGGGTTATTCTGGGACAACTTTGAAGTTTTACTCGGAGCTTATGGTGCTACTCAGGTAAAACTAGTTGTCCAGAATCGGACGAACAGTTGTCGAGAATCGCTCGGCAATCGAGAAGTTGTCCAGAAAGTTGACAGAAGTTGTCGAGATTTCCGAGATTCGCAGTATTGGTCGACAATTGCGGCCGATTTGATCAGAATTTCAGAAAAAGTTGCCAAAAATTTGGGGAAACTAGTGTCTGCCGAAAATTCGGACATATTTCTCGAGAAATCCTTCCGAAATTGAGAATATATTTCGAATATGTATAAAATTTCCCAAGAATTCAGTTTATCACTTTAGAACCCTCCTAACACCTTATTCTTCAAATGTTGCGACTGCTGCTTTTGTTCTTTACTTTTCGTGTGGGTCCTCTGTGGTTTTTTTCTTTTTTTTTCATACTTCTAGCTGGTTATCATTTATAATGTATTTCACTTTTTTCATACTTCTAGCTGGTTATCATTTATAAAGTATTTCACCGATTTCTTGAATATCAAACTCGTTTTTTTTGGAATTTTCATCTTCTCAAAATAACGAACATGAAAAAACATGGGATTTTTAAACTAGTGAATTTTGAAAGTTTTCGAGCTTTTGAGTACTGATCTTTTTTTCGATGATCGGTAGTTGCAGGAGTCGGTTTTAAAATATATTCTTCAAGAAGTTAGCCAAGAAGTATCAGAACAACGTTTGAAATTAGGATTGTTAATTCGAAAAAATCTCGAATGATTCAGTTATGGCCAAATTTTGCAACATTTTTGGTTGTTAAGCATTATATTAATGTACAATATGTAGACTTCCGGTGGGTCCACGGTTTGGCCGCTGGCTGCAGGTGTGGAACCGTCGGAAGTTCACATTTCGCAGAATATGGGTCACGAGAGTTGGATATTTGAGTCTATCGGGATCTATTTACCTTACATTCAAACTTTCACCGTCTAATATGGAGGCTGAACACCACTACAGTATAACGGCTCACACCTTTCTCAGGTGTGGTCCCGCCGGAAGTCGACAATTTTGAAAACTAGGAGCCACGGGAGTAGGAAATTGGAGTCTTGCGTGGTCTATTAACTCTCTACTCAAACTTTCACTGTCTTAGAGTAATTCCGAAGACTACTACACTGATAGCGCGCTGGTGCTGGGCAAGGCCAATAGCGGCACATTTTAAACGATTTTGTAGACCCACAGAATATACGATGCACAGTTTGCCTCTGCCGAACGTCGACGAAACGTCCCAAATCGGGAATTCGCCATGCAAAGCAGTATGGAACCGTTTGCGTGGGCTTCACCGACCGTTGTAATCAACGGTTGGGTAGGAGCCCAATTTTTGGTAAGTACATACAGTTGTACATGTGTATAACTGTGTGGTAACTGTCGAGAAGCGGGCAAGGACCAATTGTCGGGAATTGGTCGAGGAGTTGTCGGGCATTGTCGAGAATTGGGCGAAAAGTGTCCAGAATTCTCTAGAGTCCGCGAAAGTTGTCCTGCATTCGTACGCCTGCAGGACAACTTTTTGTCCGATTCTCGACAACTAGTTGTACCTGAGTATGTATTTCATCCAAGCTGATGTCGATCGTCATTGACTACTTTCACTGATCTTTCAAGGAGGTTAGGAATTCCGCGCTTAAAGAAAATTTCATTTTTTTCCAGGAGATTTTTAAACCCTACTAATTTCTGGCTTCTCCGAAAGAAGTGATGTGCTGCTCTGCCAGTTCATAAGCAATCTCCGGGCACAAGTGCTAGTTGGAAGGAGAATGCCTAGTGAATACAGAGGGGGCGTAGGGCGCTTCTTCCCCACCCCCTGAAGCGGCTCCGAAATTTTCTTGACAATTCTTTCAACATGTCGCTGGGCACTGTCGCACTGAAAGATCGCCTTTTCATGCGTTTCTGCAAACTGGGGCGTTTGTGCTGTAGTTTTAGGCTCAATTGCATCAACTGTTGTTGAGAATACTCTCCCAAGTGATGGTTTCTATAGGCTGGAGCAGCTAGTTTTTTTTTATTTTAGAAAATTTTACATTTGCTTGAATGTTATTTACAGAAAAATTTTGAATCAAAAATTTTTCTCCAGAGCGTAGACACTATTGAATATGTACCCATAGGCTTAACATACCCAGGTGGGAATTTAAAATGCTATGCAAGTCAACAAGTTAGTGAGGCCTCACCTTGTGGAACCCTAAAAACTTATGTGTACCCCTAGCAAGAAAGTTGCGTTGCTGTGCATCCGGGTCATTTTTCTCGTCGCAACAATCCTAGTCTTCGTTGTCATGGATGGAGAACCTCAGTTCCAAATGAGTTCACTGGAACAACCCTTTGGGGCCGAGATTCATGCACACAAACCATGGTCTACAGTTGCGTTTGCCCCGAAAGATTTTGAGCTATTTTCGCACTAAACACAACTGTAGCCCTTGACTTGCCGTTGATGAACCCAGCCCTGTAACAAGAACTGAGACTGCACATACAATAGGGAAAATATGTATGTACGTGTAGGAGGGCTCATTCATGCAACAACATTTTTGTTACGAAACTAAGAATAAGCTCTCTTACTAGTCGGAAAGCTCGTGCAGTAGTCGTTCTTTGTGCGATTTCTCGGCTAATAGCATAACGGTCAGTGCATCTAAATATTAATACCATTGAGCCAGCTTTTTTTGGACAGAATTCTTATTCATGTTTTTACAGTATCTAATTCCCTGTTCGCGATGACCTTAATTGTGTGAATGTCATCGAATGTTAGGTCACATCTATGCCATTCATTGCATAAGGCTGAATGCCCCTCTTTCGCGCATATGTCGAGAAATTTCAGAAACTTTTTAATTCCAGCTTTCTTGCGTACATTGCACCCGAATTCGTTGCCAAACCCTGCACCACCTTAGCCAGGCAGGACAGCTGCTAGGGCAGTTGTCCATGGTTTGCGATGCTACGATATGCACACGTCTGTCGGCCAGAAGTCGACCAGATTCCGCCACAGTGCAGAGCGTGGGGTGAGCTCAGCCTCCATCGTTATGTACCTCTCTCGTCGTGCTTACCACATCTGTTGGCGGCTTTTTCTCAACATTGGCCGACCCAGTGCCGCAACTCGTAAAAGTCTCGATGGACGTCGTCGCCTCAGTGTCGCCCTCAACATTTTTCGCGTTCAGAACATCCACTAAAGCCTTCGAATACAAACATGCACATGGGCCTCCTTATTGCCGCTCTATGTATAGCTGTGAGATTTCCGCATCAAAATCCATTCTCAGTCATTGCTTCCTCAGATTAGAAAAAAGAAGATTGAAACGCCGGGCGAAATGTCGCTGCCGAAAATTGCTGTTTGCCCGTTTTCACTTGCGAATCGAGCGGTTTCTACATATTTGTGGATCTATGTATATACATATTATTCAGGAGATTTAATTTAGATTTTTTTCACAAACCTACAAATTCTTACCTGTAGCAAAACAGGGAAAAATGCATTTCACTTTCAACTTGAAGGTAAAAATCGCTTTGGAGCGGATTGCGAATATTACTGATTTCTAAATTCTGTAATCGGATGACTTGAGTATAATCCCAAAATTATTTCGGATATTGCATCTTAAGTTTCGAAATGGGGTTTTGTCTACCTTTGCATGAATCCTTTCGGATAATTCGGATCAAAATCGGATAAACGTGTAAGGTGTAGATATAATTTCCGCTTCATCTTCATGCACTTTGTACACCTCCGTTATAATGAGAAATCAAACCTCCAAGTTCTATCATCAACAAAAGAGCAGGGGGCGCGAATCCACGATGAAGAGCACTTGTGAGGCATTCATCAAATGAGAGTAGTAAGCTGAGTACACAAAAATGGAGAAGTTAACCAGTCTTTGCAGTTCAAATTCCACTCGGGACCGCTTCGCTCGAATGGATTAGCCTCCCCCATTCAAGCAAAGTTTTCCCGAGTGGAGTTCGTACTGCAGAAGACGGAATAACCCTTCTATGTTTTGTGTACTGGGCCTAAATCCCTCCCAATTATCTTTTTTCGATCTGTTTCCGCTCTGATCTTACCGCTTTGTTTGAACTTATTCGATAATTGCAATTTTCTTGCCTGACAAAAATTGAATTTGCCTGACAAATCAGACTGTTTTGGCCTCTCCGTTATCCTTTTTCTACAATGCATTCGATTCCAATTCGAGATTCTTGGATTTGGCCTTCCTCTCTTTATCTCTAATCCTAAGCAAACTTTTTTCTGCCCCGTCGCATGCGAATGCGGAGCGAGGGTTTAGGCAGCGGGAGAATGTGGAAAGGAAACGCGGCGCACCCGCGCACACGCACGCGACCGGTCTGAGATACTTTCACTCCGAAATTGATGGTACGCTTTGTTTGACGTCTATGCAGCAGTTTTCCTTCTCCGAAATTGGTCCCGTCTAGAATACCCAGACGGATAACTTGCCCCAGGCTCCTTCCTTTTCCTGTATTCGAGCACATGGCTTCATTATTGATGTTCTAATTCAAATACGATGCAATTATCCCGACTTTGATACAGTTCTCTTCGAAGATAATCTCCGCTTAGCTTTATCTGATGAGTTTCGTGAATTTATTAATCAACATGAATACGTGAATTGACTTCTCTGCTTCACAGAACAACCAGTACATTATGTAATTTCATCAGTATGATAAGGAGTGTTCACGATAAATGACCATACCCTAGTTTTCGTTGTTTATCCGTAGGCAAATCTACAATGTAGAGGATAAAAGAGGAAAGTTCCCATAAACCCCCGAATTTCGGATGGAAAACTGTCGAAAAACTCTTCAAATATTCAATCACCCCTGTTTGGTGTGTTCGGCGCGTTCCGGACTTTCGAAAACCCAAATGTCGCATATAGTTTTGCGCTTCAAACTTTTCAGGTAAGTGACTCTGTTTTCTGCCTTTTTTTCTTCAAAAACTCTCTAAAACAAGAATTTTCCTATACACAATGCCGGAATGTTAGGATCTTTCGAAACAAAAAGTGTTCGAAGTTTCGGCAACTGCCCCTTTAGGTGGACAACTGCTATATGATCCAGTGGGTTGACCGATCCACGAGATTTTCATCCACTTCCTGGGCCTTTTTCGTCGTTCTTGCGTCCTCACTCTTTTTAGAGGGAGCCAACACTTACATCTCTGCATGAAAACCTAGAACTTTTTCATCGTGAGCTCTGCATACATATAATTAGTGCATATACTGATCCTTAGAATAATGGGTTTGTGCACCTATAAGGTGAACCATGACGAGAGCATGAACTTAATTATCGGTAGAACAGTGTCTAAATTATAGAAATTATTAGCGAGTATTTATAGAATGCCGCTCAAATCATGCGAATGTTAAAAGCAGTGGTCGCGATCAAATATGCTTGTCGTCTTTTTCTTTTTGAACCCTTTTCTTGGTCTCGAGTAGTGGGACCTCTCAGAAAAAAATTGCGAAAAAACCGCTGTTTCGGGCCTAATTTCAACCCTAAACTTTCTTGTCTTTTGATGGTGGACGAGCCCACTCCACCTCATCGGCATCGATGATCTCTGATATCAAGAACATCAGCTGGCTCGAAATTGAATTTCAATCAATGAACATTATCCTTCGGACTCATCTAGTCAAAAACATTGACTGGAGTGCTTACTTTCATTGCTCAACTGTTTTTATTAGGTAAGTTTGCATTTATTTCTTCCTCTGAATGTCGATGATTTTTGACTGGTCGGAATGAGACTGCGATCTTTTTGGTTGGCGCTGTGCACGTGTGCACGAACTAGCATCTTTGGACCTTAAAAGCTCTATTTCTAGCCCATTTTTCACCGCGCTACCTTCATGGTTTTTCAACTGTTTTTGCTCTGAGCTGATTTTTGTAGTTTTTTCGATAACTTTTTTCATCGTGACCACTGCCTTTAATTCCGATGTTGTCGCTGAATTCGTGTTTCACAGTAGCCGGCTCGACGACGCCACAAATTGCGGGCGATGATCTCCTACTTCATTTTGCGCAAACGTAGAGTTCTACTTTATAATCCGTTTTCATAGAAAGCCGTAAAGGCTTTCTAAAGTTCTCATCTTCACACAAAATATTCCCCCAACCGGACCTTCCACCATATGCTTATAATCGAGGAGCTTTCATCGAAACTGGAAATGAGTTGTCCCGGAAGGATTAGGCTTGTTCCGGTAAGTCTCGTATGCGCAGGAACTAACCCTAATGCTTGGTACCTAGCCCAGAGAATGGGTTCGACTGACTATGTAGCTAGGGTTCTCAGCGGGCCGAGATGTCCTAGAGAAGGTTTTTCTGGAAGTTGTGAAGGATGGATGAAGTAACAATATTGTGTGCCGGGTTTTCTGAAATAACCATTTTGTAGACCGAAAAATGCCAAAAACAAGAAAACTTAATGTAGTGCACAGAATCTCTTAGAGTGGCCACCGTTGTGTTGTTTCCCAGATTTCTTGGAGCGAAATTCGGCTGTGTAGTATAACTGATGACCCTCTATCAGAAATACTATACTTGAACTAATTCGAGTAGATTTTTTTTCGCTTTTTTGCCACGGTAAAGGGAGGATGAAGTCTGTCGGCTCATCGAAAATGCCTTCGCGACAGCCGCTCGACACACACGCCGACCGCATGGACGGGCAGCTAAAGGAGACTGTCCGTCCATCCGGTCGGCGTGCGTGTCGAGCGGCTGTCGCGAAGGCATTTCTTGATGAGCCCTTCCACGAATGCAAACAGCTGGCTAGGGATTTATGCACTATTCGCCTAATATTCCTCCTAATCGATTCACAACTCTGAAAAATGTCTTCGCAACGGCTGTTTGACACGCACGCAGACTACGTGGGCTGACAGTTTCATTCAAACAGATTTCACATGGTGAGAGAGAAATCGAGAAAAAAGTTGCACTAGAATTCAGATGAAGCTCTTCCTGATCTAGGATTGCCAGCTATACTAGCTAGCTGATTTTCGCTTTCAAAATCAGGAAAACGAAATAGCGGTGGCAGATCAAAAGATAAAGAAATACAAGAAAAAATAATTCACAAATTCTCTTGAAGTGGAATTTAGTTTTTCACTTTTTAAAAGCAAAAATTGGCTTGTTAGTGAGCCTGGCAGACCTCGATCAGAAAGAGCTTTTTTTAGAATTAGCCTTTTAAATTTTTTTTCATTTTTTCTCTGACTATGTTCCGAGAAGCAATTTTGATAGAGGGTCATCAGTTGTACTAACCAGCCGGTTTTCGCTTTGAAAAATTTGGAGAGAAAGACCGCGGTATCCTTTTCAAGAAATTCTGTGAATCAATTTCTCTTTTTTTTGCATTTTTTGGGCTACCAAGTGGTCATTTGAGAAAACCCAACATTCAGTATTGTTACTCTATACATCCTCCACGACTTTCAGACAAACAGTACCCAGGACGTCTCGCTCCATTGAAGACCTTCCCTATTGAGTTCAATCGCAAGGTTTGGGGCCTTGAAATCAACTCTCCGTAACGTTATGCTCTCGAGGAAACGGTTAGGTGGCCTGAAGGGGCAGACTCTTCGCCACTTTTTTCGACAAATAACTTCAATTTAGGGATTTATAAGTGTGTCGTACTCACTATACCAATCCGAGCCCGAGTTAGCTCGAATATTTCCCAGTATGAAGCCGCTTTGGCTCATTCTTTGTTGCGGGCAAGTATTCCACTCTCGTAAACCAATTCACTAGTTGCAGGTAATGTTTTTTGGCGTTCTTTTGCCATCTGAGCTAATTCTGCTCTTCTTGTCCCCCTTATATTTTCCCTTGACCAACTGCTTCGCTGCTTGCATCGCTCGGACTCATATAAGGGAGATGAGATTTTTTTTGTGCCCAAAACGTTGTTTTTTCGCAGAAAAGTGGAAAGCAGATCCATTGCGAACGCTATCTTTGGAAACGGTTGAAAAGAACGATTGTCCTGAGCAGTTCCTCCTACTGCGTACTGCTAAAGGCTGCCAATTAATACATTTCAGACTTATGTGTTCTTTGCTGATGCAGATTTGCCGAGTTTTGGTGCCTTGCTGCGCAACGACGCCGGATCAGCGACAAGCAGAGTTGGAACGCCGCCAGCGGACGTCGCCAATCCGGACGCCTTTGTCTCGATGGCGCATTTTGACGCCTCGTCCTCCGTTTCGTCGGCACTGAATACCGCAAATTAGCCACGCTTTTATTCCATGTGCGCAATCAATCCGCGCATTCACAAATATCCCTTCGCCAGCGCCTGAAATTTTTGACTTGCAGTGACTAAGACCCTGACAGTGGTAGCCTGCTTTATTTCCATCTTCTCCCACAATTTTTGTGAACTGCTCAGACAGTGGTAACTTCTGTATCTTAGTGGATAGAGATCACAATACCTATGCCTGGTGCCCAAATATCTTCACTTAATAAATTTAAAGCCCTTCTCTGATCTTTCAGGCAGGTCTTTGTGGTCCAAGGTAGCACAGTTGCTTACAGGAAGTTTTCCATGTTCGACCGCTTCGCTGCTGACGTGGGTCACTTGGGCCGGCTTGAAAACCCGGAAAAAATCATATGTGTCTCCTCAGAGCACCGATATTGAGGGCCTCCATCTGCATATTGTACATTGTGCATTTTTCATTCGAATGATTGCTACAAGTTAACTGACCCGTGTAGTTGATTGAATTTCGCATAGTATATAGAAAGCTATAGTATTTGCTTTCAGGTTCACAATGCAACAGTGTCTGCACCTTGATTCCCATATTCCAAGAAGATGAGAGCTGGGAGGGAGCCGGACTACATTTGTATTTTCGACGGCGATTTCGCTAGTTTTCCCATTTTTTCCAGGTGTTTAAACGATTATTAGCCATTCCGTAGTTTACAGTTTTCACAGTACCGACAGAAGTCATGTGATTGTGTGAGATTTGAAGTTTGGTGTTCTTCAGAACGAGTCCTCAACTTGGGAACGGCTCACTTCCACTCTATGAAATAACACCGTAGATGGACATTACCAGAATCAAAGGCAAAGTACTTCGTAAGAGTCCTCCTCAAGTTATTCGCACTTCCTGATTAAGATCACTTGCCTATCACGGCGTCTCTATGTAGAATAACCCAGAACTTTTTGCGAAACGCTCAAGGTCTCCTTTAAACTGAACTCTCGCATAGCCTAAACACCTACGATTCTTATAAAGTTGGGTGTCTATGTACTATACTTTGGTGCTCGCACAATTCGGGAAGTCGAAGAAATTTCTTTTCAGGTTATCAGCACCCAAACGAAATTATTTATTTGTTTATTGAGTACGCTACATAAGGCAAGCACAAAGAACACCAGTACAGGTAATCTTAAGAGAACACTAACCGAATTAAAAAGCACAAATACTATTTTCTAACGCTTATATATAAGCAGAAGAGTGTCTTCCCTGCAATGCGTTGGAAACTCCCCAAAGCAGAAGGTATAGGTACCGGTGTAATATCGAGGTTACGAGAGATGAGAGTTGATCCGGCTCACAAGTAAAGGCACAGGTTCTAATATTGCCCTTCGGAGCTGCATATAAAAAGCCCTTGATTCCAGGCGTTACTTTAGAGTGAAAGCAAAAGAATCCTTGGTGTGGCTAAAACGCTAATAACTGCGGTATGGGTAAACATACTGTCCATCTACGCAATCGTGTTCAGTCCGCAAAGTGCACGTTGATTATAGCGTGTAGCGGCGCGGTTTCAAGGATCCTCAGACAGGGCTCTCGGATCACCCGGGTGGGTTTTGCCTTTTTTCGCCGCGGCACGCTTTCGCAATCAGTGTGCACTTAGCGCACTGAGCATAGATGAGCTGTAGGCAGCTGTGGAGGGCATTTTCAGATTCTACGTCCAAAAATGGTTCTAGGATTGTACATTTGTTTTTGAACTGCGGAGTTCAATAAACAACCTTTCCTTGCCAGCAGTAATTGATCAGGTGATGGAGACCTGTTAGTGGATGCCACCTGGTGAGGTATGTATGGTTTCCGTTTTCGATTTAGTGTGACGCATGGACCAGGCGGGTGGCCGTGCGGGGTTGGCGGCCTCACTGGAGAATGTGCTTTCGATTCGCGCTTGGTGATCTACCGTCGCAGCGCCGTCCATTCATCAGACTAAAATGATTGTGCGAACTCTATGTCTTTACACTAGATCCGCACCCCCCCCCCGCGTTATTTCAGGACGTTAGGCTTCATTCTAGGAAAGCTGAATTCTCTGTAGGTGAGTGTCCCAATACTTCTGTCTGCTACTGTAAAAGGCCTACTTTCGTGAATTTACCCCACTGCTGATGATCAGAAAGAGGAGGAGCTGGGGGTCATTCATTGCACATGACATTACATCGGTACCATAGCAGCAACAACTGAACATGAAGTGCATTGGACTGTTTTTGTTTAACTATTGATTGCTTGGAAATTCTATGTTGCCAATTCTGACGGTGTCAATTTCAATGTGTTGCTCTGCTTGGTTGTCTCATCATGGTCGTCATCATTAATTGCCTGATGAAAGCCGCAAACGTCCCGCATTTGGTCTATGCGTTTCGGGTTGACCTTGTACGTTGTGGTCGGTCTCACATGGTCTTCGGGGGTGGGATCAATAAAAACCGCATTCTATAATATTAATGACTTCCTTATCACTTGCTGGACTTTTGCCAGCGATCATTGTCGTTCCTGTTCACCTGAGAATGATGGGAATGATGCGAAAATATTCCATTCACCTAGGAGGATGCCGGGCGAAAGAGGCGTGTCTGCGGCCGACCGCCCCCACCTCCAACCGCCGGAGGTGCAAGCGCGCTCCCTGTGGCGGCTTCCACGAGAACCGCCGATTGTCGCCGGTGCAACATCTGTTATACATCATAGATGTGTGCGCATATATGGACAGATGGTGATAATAGAGTAGTTACTGTTGCTACTGGTTTCGTCTTCAGCAACCAGTCATTGCGTCCTCCCCGCCGCCGCTGGCAGTAGCGTGGGCCCGCGTCTGTCTGTTCTGTCTCGCTCTTCCTGTTTCTTCATTCTCCCCAAAACACCACTAACAGAAATGACAACGCCGTCCGGTGTAGCAAACGCCAGCGCAATCGGGAGGCGGCTCACTGGCTCTGTACAAACAGCTGTTTACACACTTCCTTCTTTGTTTGAGTAACTCGGCCGGTTATCCCCCCGCAATTCGTCTTCTAGCCCTCCTATCTGTGTGTCCTTTATTTGAGTTTATTCGGATATTAGTATTAAGTACAATAGCGGGAAGTCGTTTTTCCTCCGAAACGCAATCTGAAAAATAATGGAATTACGTTTTATGAATGAACATCATGTAGCTTTGGTGAGACAGCTCCTTCAACGAATCTATGCGGCCTGTGAAGAACAATCAACTTTCTCTTATTTTTTTGCAGATCTTCGATTAATATAGTGCTCATTTTTGCGAGAATCTCTCTATAAATTGTCGACTAAAGGCATTGGTCACGACAAAACCCATATTCTAGTTCCCGAAGTTTTTGTATACGAAAGGCCACGTAGAAGAGTCTAATAGTGGAAAGTTTCCGCTGAACTCTCAAATACCAGAGAAAAGCTATGTGAAGACACCATTGAAATGTTTTATTACTCTTGTTTGGTGTGTTTCGGGGGACTGCGGACAAAGCGTCAAACCTAACGTCGAAAATGGTTTTGAACTTCAAGATTGTTAGGTGATTGAGTTTTTTTTTTCATCTTGCACCGGAAACTCTTTGAGAGTAAGATGGGCTAATGCGCATACTCGGATGTTAGAATATTACGCGACAAAAATATTCAAAATTAGGTAACCGTTCCTCTGGTGAAACGAAGCAGGACAACTGCTATATGACGTGGGCGGGATGATCCAAAGGGTCGGCTGTTCCTTCAGTTTTTCGCCCACCATCTGACCGTTTTTTTTTTTCGTCGTATTTCCGTTTTTATTGTTCTTAGAGGAACCCGAAGCAACGCTTCTGTCAAAAAAAAACAGGCAACTTTTCCATTGTGAACACTACCTTGAAATGTGAATTTGCCTAGAATCTACGAAATTTCTCGTTTCAGCATTCGATCGCCTGACAACTTCTACTCTTTGAATTTATACCCCTCCATCGAGTAGATTTCAGTTGGTAATTACCGTGAGTATCACATACTCTAGTGTTCCCAAGCCTCATGGGTTTCAGAGCTCCAATTGTTGGGTGGTCGTGTTTTGGCGCCAAACAATGAGGAGAGTGGGTGGATCGGTGGGAAGGGCTAGACACTGCTATTGGTCGACGCCACTTCGGTAACCAATGGCGCTTCTTAGTCTTTCCCTGTGATCCGCTCATTCTTCTCACTGTTTGGCGCCACAAGATGACCACTCTCCATTGTTTCAATGCTGCAAAAACAAGAAACTTTTGAAAAGTTTCCCAAAACTTGCCGCAAATGTCTTTTGAACTTTTTTGATGCATTATCGGGCAACAAGAAACCAGAACGCGAAGATATAGATTTTTCCACAGAAAAGTTGGAGATGTACGGGCAAATTTCGGACGAGTCTTGGATTTTTTTGTTTCCACTGTATCAGACGATTCTTAGCCCCTAGTCGCCTGAATAGGGGCTAAGAATCGTCGCCTGACTAGGGGCTAAGAATTTGGCTCGTTCTCCCGAACTGTGAGTCGGCTTGGGTTGCCTTGTGGGCCACTGCTATTGCTGTCCGGGCTGGTCTAGTTCGCTTAGCCAGGAGCAGCATTAGCCCGGAGATTGGGAGAACGAGCCTAACTGTCAGGCGGCTTAAATTCCTGTTTGGTGTGGCTCGGAGCCGAAAATCGCTGGAGGGTGTCTAAGAATCCCTGAGATTCTCAAACTTTCCGATTTTTTAGAAATGTAGTTTACCTTTTTATTGACTTCCATGAGATCCAATCTTTTCCTTATTTTGATCTTCAATTGAGTAATGTTCTATTATACTTATAACTTGACTTTTTTGCTTGAGTATCTCGACAATTACTATATCCCTCTCTAATCAATGAAAGTAGTCCTTTCACCTAAGTCCTTCCCTAGCCTGGCTAAAATGTGCATATGGACATTTTGAGAAGTTCTATGAAACCGGACAGACGAGAAACTAGTTTGCAAAATGTGTGTATTAAGTGGTTATACGGGTGAACTGGTTTTTCGAAAAAACAATCACCTTGTGATTTTTTTTGAGAACAAAAAGGACATCTGCAGCCAGTCCCGCTAAGCTTTTTGTACAGAAATTAACCGAGTGGACTTTTCACTCAAGATTTTTCTTCATAGCTTTGTAGTTACAGTTGTGTTTTGAGTACATTTGTGAAGAGGTAAAGCAAAACCGATGTCGAGAGCGTTTTTCCTTCTAGAAAAGTCTTTTGAAATGGTTTTGAAGACACAGATCTCCGGTTCACGCACCTCTACTTGGATTTGTATTGAATCGATATCATATATAAGCATGCACAATTATCATGAAGCTGTTTTTCAATAAAATAATTAAAATTCTTTATGAACCCGAATTTCTGGACTGATGATACGGACCTTTCAGCAACAACCAGTATGCTGGCCATTTTTTGAGCGAAGAGTACACCTAATTGACCGTATAGGTCCCTTATTGGAAGAACACTGATGAATTAGTGAAACAACAGGATTTTTTTTCCTGAGTTTCCCGAGCTTTGGAGAAACTGGATTTCTGTTTTAGTTGCATTATCGGAGCAAACAACGTTTACCTTTGACTTATTCTCCCAAATGCTATCCTTTTTTTTAATTTTGGAAATTGAATTTCTGAAAATTCCAGAAATGAGGTGTTCATAACTGTACCAACTGATCCTTGTAGAAAAGAGCGCTGCAAAACCTGTCGCTGGGTGTTTAGGTGTTTTGAAAAACCGGTTTTGACGTTAGCACTTGATGAAGTTTTGCAGACTGGATTTCGCCTTTGTATATTTTTAAGTGTCCTGATCACACCTTTGCGGAAAAAATGAAACGAGTTCCATCCCAGATAATTTTCTCCCCGAAAAAAAATACACGGAATGTTTCGAAAAGTGCAGGTTTTCCGGTTTAGCCACTTTAGACCTTCTGCAGTTTGGATTGCTGATTCTTCTGGACTTCGTCTACTTTTCAATATTTCTCGCTACGCTTTTTGCAGTGTTATATCGAGAGTTTTTTATTTCGGACTTTCCAGCCCTATGCGCGCACTAGCGCACCATTTGAACAGATCTTATTATACTTTTGACCTTAGTGTTACTCTATGCTTTTTTTTCTGAGAATTTGAGTATTTCTTCGATTCGACAGTTCAGTGATGTTTGTTAAATCGATGTTCTGAGGAATATTGACCGATTTTTTTTGTGGGAAAGCCCTGTGACTGTCTGCTCGCTGGAGGACAACTACACTATCAAATATTTATTTTTTGATCAACTTAGGTCTTATCCTCGGCTTGCGTCTTTTTTTGCACTTGATGTTGGGTCTGATTTTGAAGCAATTTTTTACTTTCCTCATGATTTAATCCTCTGGAGTATATGGTGTGTCCTTATGTGTAATTGATTATTAAATACATTTTGTCGCCTGACTAAGTTTTTTTTGTGTAAACCGCAGATAAGAGGATTGGATATATGTGCATAGTGCAAGATGTCGTCTGGGGTTGAATTAACAAATTGATTCAATTTCTGAATTAAATGCAAAAGGGGTTCCATTTGTCGGCATTTCCCATGTGTTTTTTTCAATTGTCATAAAAATTTTTCTTTTCAGAAAAATCGTTTTTTTTTTATTTTCTGTCTTACGACATTCCACTGAGCATTGTTGAGAATCTCGCCAGCTTTATGGTTCAAAATATGCCCGACTTCATCCAGATCAACTTTTTTTCTCTTCAATGTTGATGTTTTAGTAGCTTCCGTATAAAAAACGTTTCACTCGTGTATTTCATAGGTGGACCGCTACTGACCGTTCGCGTGTAGGAGCATCATGTGTTTGGTGACGTGCTGCTAGACAAAAAATCACCTTAGGCACCCTTCATAGTCCTCACCGCTAGCGCGGCACGCGCGGGACGAGCGGTGGACTATGAAACTTTATCCGCGCGCCACGAGCGAAATGCTCGTTTTGCCCATCCAGCACTGCCATGGCGGCACATCAGTTAATCGTGTTGAGGGTCGCGCCTGTATGTTGTACGGATCGCGGTCGGCACGGATCGCGCTGATACTTCGCATTCATTATCGTGCGTTGGCGCAAACTCGGTGCGCAATGTTATAACGTACGTGCACCGAGTTCGCGCCAACGCACAATAAGAAACGCAAAGTACCCTCCATCAAACGTCGTAATTAACATCATTCGGGGCGCGAGCGGTGCGCGCGAAGCTTGGGCCTCCGTATGCTCTCCGCTTTCTCACTCTCTCTAACCTCCGCTCCGCACCAGCACGTGCAAGAACCATGTGAATTTCGTCGTTTTATAGCCTGTATCTCTCTAAAGCTTCAGAAGTAGAACGAAATTTAACCCTGCAACTGCTGATTAATCAATTTTTCGTGTTACCCATATGAAGCGATTGTTTTCTTACAGGAGCTTTTTCTTCTCCTAAGGAGAACCTCATTTCCTGGTGAATCTTCTTGCTCCCCACCCACTTCCATCGGCCTCACGTCATCATTGCAAGCTTTCATCGAGCCCTTTGTTTCCTGCAATCACGGCACATCTCCAGTCCTTTCCTATGCTACGTGCTCATCATCAGAAGATTCTGCGAGTCGAATTTCACTCCCTCTTATTCTTACTTTCTTCCTCAAATAGTTTTTCATTGGTTTCAAGAGGCTTTAATGAAAGCTGAAACAGTTTGAAAATGTGCTGGTATTGAATCGTGGCAAAGCACAGATTCTTTCCTCGTTTTTTTCTGCTTTTGGGAAGCCAAGCTTTTTTAGATTTCCGACGTTTTGTTTTCTTATTTTCTGATTTTTTGAGGTATGCCGGATTCTGATTTTCTAGATTCGGAGAAAAAATTTATGTAGCTGCATAGAAGCAAAGCGTTGTGTTCTCTTGTTATTTTCGTAGAAATTTACGAAAATTTGTGAACTTTGTGAAGGAAAATAGTCTGCTGATGTGAAAAAAACTGAAAATCTGATTGTGCTTGGTAGGCGGCAACACCTGGAAATGCTATACCTTGGTGGAGCTCATTTTAAAAGAAGAGAAGCATTGAACACATTTTCATTCATAATCTTGTATTATTGAGACTGAACATTGTTCGCGCTAAACCACCCGATTCAATAGGGTTCTCGGCGTTTCTGGGCACATTTCCGACTCACGCCTGTCGAGAGTTTGATGACCAAGAATAGAATGATGTCTTTATCACAAACTGCTCATTGGTTATTTATTTCGGATAAATTTGTTTTACCAAAGAATCTCTCCTCCAAATGGCTCGGGCGCGTGAGCGTCAGTCGTTTGCATCGATTGATCATGAACACGCAGAAAATTTCAGTCAGCTTCTAATGCCTTTGTACAGCTGTTTCCTTCTATAAAGTGAAAAGTACAATCCGATATGATACCCGTTGGTAAAGTCCGTCCGATTGAGATTGTCTGCCCACGCGGTCGGCATGCGTGTTGGGCGGCCGTCGTCAAGGCATTTATTGAACTCATAATTTGATTAAGAGGAGTATTGCGCGAATAGTGAATAACATCCGAGTCAGCTGTTTGCGAATGTGGTATAGCTAGTGCGAAAAATGCCAGTCGTGGCGGCCACTCAACACGCACCCCGACCGCGTGTGCGGACAGTCTCATTTGCGCGAACTTTGAATGATCACAGCCAGGCCAAGTTGTTTGTAGTAGCACAAAACTTATGTTGTGACAAAAACATGATTGCATGAAAGCTGAATTCTCCAGCAAACACGCTCCATAGCTAATTCGCGGCCCACTGTCATCATCGGGCCTACAAGGCTCCGGATTTTTATTTGTAATCTTGTAAACGGTTGTCCGACTCCATTCCGAGTTATCTGATCAAATATTGACATTTTGAATCGAAAAAAATCCATTTTATACTCTACCGTTATCCTTTTATTTTACGAACCTTTTGTTGTTTTGATCATTCAATAATGCAAATTCCGCCGTATTCGAACTCCATTGCAACGCTGTTTTCACCTTTGGGAATAAAGGAATTCTCCCAAACATATTGTGGTGTCTACTGTGCTGCGTTTGAGGCGCCAGTCGGATCAGAATTGACCTTATTCGGGAATACTGCATTTTTTCTCTTTCCATAATATCATGATTTCTCGGAATAAATTTTTCATAATCTGTCCTAATTTTTTCCGGGGCGTAGGATTCCGACAGGAGTCATTACCCCCTAATATGTCCCTTTCTATGATCTATCAAGACCACACACATTGGCTAATCTATGTGTGTGTGTGTGTGTGTGTGTGTGTGTGTGTGTGTGTGTGTGTGTGTGTGTGTGTGTGTGTGTGTGTGTGTGTGTGTGTGTGTGTGTGCGTGTGTGTGTGTGTGTGTGTGTGTGTGTGTGTGTGTGTGTGTGTGTGTTGTGTCTATGTGTGTATGTTTGCGTTGTTGGGCG
This sequence comes from Aplectana chamaeleonis, assembly GCA_029168955.1. Taxonomy (NCBI): domain Eukaryota; kingdom Metazoa; phylum Nematoda; class Chromadorea; order Rhabditida; family Cosmocercidae; genus Aplectana; species Aplectana chamaeleonis. The sequence continues at coordinate 2,768,891 of JAPDOI010000004.1, read as the reverse complement.
TAGGCCAGTTTTGCCGTCGCGCACCCCCACCTTCTGCTTTTCATATGAGGTGGTGGTCTGGACCACACACGATGATGGACACCGGCCCTCCCGTCGCGCTTGCTGCTACGGGGGGGGGGGGACGAGATACTCAGTCAGCGCTAAACGAACAGGGCGGTTTCTTTTGCATATTATATTCGATGTCAAGTAATGGCTAGTGGCTGTGTGTGTACCTGTACCAGTCAAGGGCAGGGAGGCGTGAGAGAGGAGTCGATTACGCGAAGAGTGTAAATTACAAAGTTCAGCGTTCCATAGTAAAAGTTGATAACAGAGGCTCATTATGTGCCGTGTGAAATTACCTCCTGTTGAGTGCATATTCTCTCAGAAATCATTAGACGGAGTTCTATGAAGAAAAAAGCTGTGGAATGCTTTTTGTAGAAAGTACGGAATACTCTCAGCTACCTTTCACTCCTTCTCCATCGCCTCGTTACCTTGCTTAACATTCTAACTATAAGGCGCAAAACAACTAGAGAAAATATTTATTGGACTTCATGCTCATCGTGGGGGAATCACAAGCTGATCACATAGGTTTAGCCTGAAATTGTTCAAGGCCCTCTGCTAAGGGGTTTATGACTCGTTGAATATGCTACTATTCCGAGCACGTGGAATTGGTGGACGATTTGTTTCGGACTTCTAATTCTCTTCATTCACGGCCGCTGCACGAGAGACAACCACAATGAATAGTCAGGCCGCCAAGGGAGTGAAATTCGAAGACGCGGATGAAATCCATTGGTGTATCTAACGGCTGTTCAAGTCGAAAGTTAAGAAAAAGGGCGTGGCCCGTGGTTGTCGCATAAATCTCCCTTACATGAAGGGATAGAGATCTCGCAGTTATCACGTGATATACAGAGGAGGTCTACTTTACAATCGCATGCAAATCTCAAAATTCTTTTTTGAGGGTCTACTGTGCCTATAACTATAAGACGAGAGATCTTCATAACGTTTTCTCTGCTTTTGTTAATCAATATCACGTTTCGTAGGGCCAAACAAAGTACGTTTTAAGAACTTAAAGGCACAGTACACCCTCTGATATGAATTTTGAGATTTTCAGGTGATTGTGTAGAAGACCCTCCCTGTATAATACGTGCCAAATGCGAGATCTCAATTCCTCCAAATAAGAGAGATATATGCGACCACCACAGGCCCGACCCCCTCGAGACACCACCACAAGCCCGGCCCTCTTCCAGATTTTCTATCTCAATAGCGGCTAGATGGATGAATGATATTCAACCGAGTCGTCGTTCTTCACTCCCTTTCCGATCTATCTCCTCGTCCTGTTTTGCTCTCTTGCCGCGACTGCGAATCAAGAGAAATACAGGAATGACACAACTCGTCCACAAAATGTTTGCCCTCAATAAACAGGAATTTCCAAAAGGCCATATCTCCGTTCGTAGGGGGTCTTGGACGATTTCGGAAATACCATTGTGATCAGAGTGTGGCCCTCTCCAAGATAAGGATGAAACCTAAAAAACGATTTTCTGGGTTCCCTGTGCCTTTGAAGGCAGTGGTCACGATGAAAAACGTCATCAAAAAAACTACAAAAATCAGCTTAGATCGAAAATAGCTGAAAAACTATTGAAGAGTCGCGGTGAAAAACGGGCTTGAGTTAGAGTTTCTAGGGCTCAAAGAAGCCAGTTCGTGCACACGTGCACAGCGTCGTCAAGAAAGATCGCAGCCTAATGCTGAGCAGTCAAAAATCATCGACATTCGGAGGAAGAAATAAATGCAAAATTACCTAATAAAAACAGTTGAGCAACGAAAGAAAGCACTCCAGTCAATGTTTCTTACTAGATGTGTACATAAATTTGAACGTTCATTGATTGAAATTCAATTTCATGCCAGCTGATGTTCTTGATATAAGAGGTCATCGATGCCGATGATGTGAAGTGGGCTCGTCCACCATCAGAAGACAAGAAAGTTCAGGCTTCAAATTTGGCCCAAAACAGTGGTTTTTCCGCAATTTTTTCTCGTAGGTCCTACTACTTAAGGCTCAGAAAAGGGTTTAGAGAGAAAAAGACGACAAGCATATATGATCGCGACAACTGCCTTTGAAGGCACAGGACACCCAAAAAAATTTTTAACTTTTATGCTGATCTTAGGGAGGGTGACACGCTGATCACATTGATATCTCTAAACTCGCCCAAGACCCCCTATGAACAGAGTTACGGCTCCTTGAAGATGCCTATATTTTGAGGGTGAACATTTGGTGGACGAGTTGTCTTGGGCCTGTATTTCTCTTCATTCGCAATCGCTGCGCGAGAGCGAGCCAGGATAAGGAGATAGTCTGGAAATGGATTGAAGAACGCGACACGGTTTGAAATTCATCCATCCATCCGGCTGATATCGAGGCCAAAATCCAGGAAGGGTGGTGAGTGAAGGGGGTCGGGCCTGTGGTGGTTGCTTATATCTCGCATGTTTGAAGGAATTGAGATCTCGCACTTGGCACGTATTATACAGGAGGGGTCTACTACACAAATAAACGAAAATCATAAAATTCATTTCTGAGGATGTACTGTGCCTTTAAAGCCAGTGGACACGTTCGAAAAAGTTGTTGAAATAGCTGCATTACTGTGACGTACTCAGACGTTCGCTGTTGTCTACAGGACGTCGATCCGCCCAGAACGAGTCACCGCTGGCGAACAGGCAGCTCTACGCGGGGTCGTCCCAGTGTGCTGTTGAGCAGGGGGCGACGGGCTGTTAAACAGCCCATCGACCTGCAATCCTGCAAAGTGCCTTAAATCGACGCAGACCGAGTTGTTGTCCACAGGACGTCAATTCGGGATGTCTACGGCTGCGCAGGTCGATGGGCTGTTCTACAGAACATTGGCGGGAGTGGCGGTGACAGCGTCCATCAATCGATGTATCACGAAGATCGTGCCGTCCAAGTTCTCATTTTCGGTTATGTGAGATTTGCGATTCGTTTCATTTTTTGATGATGCTCTAGACTTCTATGGTAATTCTTCTCTTTTTTTAATTATAAGAGATCTGTGATTCGTTTTAATAACGTCTTCCCGTGGAAGGGGTGTTGGTGGCATGCCGAGAGATGCACCTCGCGGCGTTCCCCGTGATGGACCCGGAGGTTTCCGTGGTTTACGGAGCTTTCAGCAACTGCCTTCGTAGGCAGATTTTGATTTTTTCCATCCCTTTATGTGTGTCATTTGCGTCATTTTTAGTTGTTTGTCAGGAATCTCTGATCACTCGGGGGTGTTCATTTACCCTGATTCCCATCCATGTTGTCAATACTCGAGGAAAGGTAAATGTAGCGAGATGAAAAAATTGTAGATTTTAAAAAAAATAAGCGTATTTAGCCGATATCACCTTTTCTGGTTAACAAGGGAAGCCGTTTTAGCGTAGTCCGGGATCAGCGAAATGGAGTACCTTGCGAGCTTGAAAATTTGCCGCATTCAATGCGTGTCGAATATGTATCCAACTCGAGTGACCACTCCCGTTGAAAAAGTGTATTGCAGGGACACGTGCTCCAAAAAGCAGCGCGTGCTGCAAAATTTTACCGTAGGAGCACGTGTTGCAAAATTTAATAGCAGGAGCACGTGCTGCAAGCTAGTCCAGCGTTATCGTAGCTGCACATCGGCACGCGACGCGCTCGGCACACCGACATGCATCTCAGCCAGCTCGTCGAGCACTATCTGGGGCCGCGATTGGTTGGACGAGGTCTCCAGCGGCTGGGCAAGCAAAGCACCGTAAACTAGTGTAATTGAACCATCGAGGCTGCCGGCATCTGTGTCCCGCCTCAAGAGTTTTTTCGCATTCTTTCCATTTTTGGGAAATCCTTTTTTTCATCGAGTTGAATGTGTATCATGCACGCATTCAAAGTTTTATTTGTCGGGCACGTGCTGTAATCTGAAACACTATAAGAGTACGTGCTCCCTAGCAGCACGTTCTCTGACTGTGCTCCTAACCGCCTTGTGTTCGGGTTGAATGCATATTCGGCGCGCATTGAATACGGCGATAATCTGGGAGGATGTTCTTGCTACTAGTAGCGGAAAATGTGAGTGACTCCGGTATAATCGTAGCCTGCCTAGACTCACTCTGAAAGAAGTTATGAGCGTTTCTATAGCTTCGCGGCAAGGTATTTTTGAGGTGTTTTTTTTTGAATTCTTCTCCGGATACTGCGATAAACATGTACTGCTGAACACGAATCTGGGGTTCGCTTGTCGGAATTTATAGGTTTACTGTAGGTTACGGTAGGTATCATGTTATTCAGGAGGCAGAACTTAATAGTTTGAAAACAGACAAATGGACATCGAATTCGTATTCAGCACCCCAAAAACCACCACATAGAAACTTTGAGACAAATCTGTGACATTGATCGAACTACCGTATACTATAGCTGTACAATTTCGAAAAAAATTTCGAACGACTTCAATTTGAAAAAAATTCGTTCGACGAAATTTCGAACGAACGAAAATTGAAAAAAAATTGTTCGACGAAATTTTGAACGGAATTTGAAAAAATTACGTTCGAAGAATTTTCGAACGAACGAAAAAAATATCGAAATTTCTTTCAAAAATTTCGTTCGTGCACAACTATACCGTATACCCAACGTAATCTATCGTAAGCTGTCAAAAATCCATAAACTGACGTCAGATTCGTGTTGAGCACTCTAAATAAACCCCCAAAGAACGATTTGAGCCACATCTTTTGTCACATTCCAGAAATCGTCGAAAGTCGATTTTGCCGTCAAATTTTTCTGCCGGTGGGAAGCTTTGAACAAATTTAGTCGAACTTAGGAAAAACCACAGGTAAACCTCAGATCCGTGATCAGCACCACAAATCACCCCCAGGTTGAATTTTAAGTCAAATCTGGAAAAAAAATTCAACGCTTTCTGTACCCCGTAATTGATATAATTGAACGCTGAACCGAAAATCCATACAAGTCAAGAACGCCATCAGTCTGCACATAGCTCGGAGAATGCGCTTTCACCCAAACTTTGCCTTGGGGGGCAGTTTCGGGCCCTGAGCACGATTATGAGGTCTGTTTCCGGATTTTCATAAAATTAATGCGCTTTTTCGAGGGTACAATAGGTACAAAAATCAGAGAAAAAAACTGCTATAACGTTTTCCAGGGTGACTCTACGCAGCTGCGAAGGGCATATTAGGACTCTACGTCCGAAACTGGCTCTAGAAAAGTACATTTCATTTGGAATGGTTTGTATAACTTATAGTAGGTCATTTGGAAGCAGTAGAGTGTTGTCCACATAAGGACATCATTACTAAAATAATGTAACGTCGGTATGGATACTAATCAGACCTTGCGTTTACTCTCGAAGGTTGGCGCAAACTCGGTGTCATATGCTATAACGTAGGTGCACCGAGTTCGCGCCAACATCCAAAGAGGAACGAAAAGTCTCATTAGGATCCACGCCATTGTTAGTTTTTCTCTAGAAAATTTGATTGAGAGCGTCCAATTTCTCTGTTCCGCTCAGATTAGAACTGAAATAAGGAAAATCGGGCCTCATTATCAAGTTTCGAAAGAAGGCATAGCGCCGTTTAAAGGCAGCATACACGCTCACAGACGTGGTCGAGATAACAGCATAAATAGGACCGCACGGCCCCTACCATGTCGTCAAATACGTTTGAAGCGCCAAAAACCATCCAGGATGACAATATTACTTGGCAACTTCTGAGCAATCTTGCCTTCCACGCCAGTGTTTTCCCACCCATTCGAGTACGAGAATGAGAAAAGAAACTTGAGAAAACATGTGATAAGTTAGAGTGATAGCATTACCAAATGGGAATGCACGAGAGAAACAACTTTATTCACCTGAAAATATCATGTATGTTCACCTATGTAACCCTCCATTTCAAAAAGTCAGCCGAAGTAAAGCGGCATTCTCAAAAATGGACGAGAGTTAATCGGTATGCAGACATGTTACATTTAAGCAAGTCAAGCTATTTCTCTCGTACGCTTCCATGAGATAGTGCTATCACTCTATCTTATCACATGTTTTCTCAAGTTTCATTTCTAATTCTCGTACTCTAACGGGTGGGAAATACAGACGTAGAAGGCAAGATTGCTCAAACTTTGTCACATATTGTCATCCTGGATGGTTTTTGGCGCTTCAAACGTCATAGACGACATGGTGGGAGCCGTCGTGCGGTCCTATTTATGCTGTTATCTACACCATGTTTGTGAGTGTGTATGCTGCCCTTAAGGGGTGACGTCAAAAAGCGGTTGATGCTTCACTGGGATGGTAATATCAGGTCTACAGGATGTTGATAGGATGTGAACGCGGAATCGGGGATGGACACCCTCCTCCGATGGGATGTCTACGGCGAAAGCGTTCCCGCGGATAGGTTGTCTACGACACCAAGGAGGGGGGCGACGGGAAGTTCTCGAGGGGCGATCCATGCCCCTTTTGGATGTCTACAGGGAGCATTGCGTGAGGTGATATCTCATTCGTGTCCTGTGGACAACAGCGAACGTCTGAGTATGACCCCTAGTCAAAAGCTTGCGTCGTTGGAGAAGTCAAAAACGAGTGAAAACTACTAATTTTGGGCAATGCAGTCAAACTTTTTCGACAACCCCGCCCATGAGCTTCGACAATTCCGCCCCCTAATACAACTTCGTCAGGATTGATCGCTCGAATACGGCCTTTTTGGCTGGTTTTTTTAATGCTTCCAGCGAGCACGGAAACACATAGAGGCTGAGGAAGTTCAAGGTTTCTCTTGGGAAATAGCGTCGAGCACAAATTTATGGGCGTCTAGACGGTAGCAAATTTGTGCAGTGTTGCCAAAAGCTTATGGAAGTTCCAGTCTGAGTATTAGAAAGTTTATGAAAATTCTATCGAAGGTTACGAAAAAGTGTTATAGAATGTAGATTAAGGACGTCGTCCGCGCAAAAAGTTCGAGAACTCAATGCTGCGTATCCATATTACGAAACGACCTAGTGCTGAATTCTCTTCACCTGATAGTCAGAAGATCCTAACATCCAAATTTTTTCGCTTTAAAAGCTTGTCATTTCGAAGAGTTTTAGGTAAGAGAAAACAAAAGGAATTCATTTCTCTTATCACGGAGTCACATTTGGTCGAAAACGCTTCTTCTAACGAAATTTATACCAGTTAACGTGTTTCCAATGACGTCCTCAAATCTGTGTTCGTAACTGCTGAAGCCCTCTCTAAACCGAGGTATGAGGGTGGGGAGAGGGGGAGGTCACCCATTAGGCAATTTTCAGGGTGCTCAGCAAAATGATTCTGGACTTGGCTCAGAACTTTTTCTGGGGGGTGATTCGAGGTGCTCCACACAAATCTGGGGTTCGTTTCTTGATGTTACGCAGTTTGCTGTACTTTATGGTAGGTACTTATATTGCTGATTAGGTTGCGTAAATTAGTATTCCAAAATCGAAAAATGAACCTCTTATCCGTGTTAAACGCCCCAAACAACCTACTGAGAGAACTTTCAAACTAAATCTGAGACTGTGGCCGAACTATAACCTCTTCATAGAAGTTTCGAGGCAGATACATATAATTAGTTCCGTGGCTTGTTTTCTCAAGAAAAAATATTTAAATCTCACCCGCGGCTGTCGCAGCGGGTTAAATCTCGCCGGTAATTACAAGCCAGCCGCTGGCGAGATTAGAACCGCTTTTTCCTGAGGAGAGAAGCCAGGGACCTAACCATATGTACATAGTAGCGTTTCAAAAATCATAAAACGTCGGATTTTGCCCAGAATTTTTTTCCGCGGTGCTCGTAACCAAATCAGTCGAGGGTCTTTTAGAATCAGACTAATGAACCTCACTTTAGGGTTCACGACCCTGAAAAACTCCTCGAAAGAAGTGTAGAAACCGAAACTTTCGGAACCCTTCAGATTTCATGATTACCCTTACCTTTGCGCCCAATTGAGAAAATCACCTCAACTCGGTCAAGAGAAGTCTTCAGCAGTCCTAAACCTAATTTTGAAAACGACATTGACTTTTTCGACCAGATGTAATTCGTTAGTAGGGAGTCAAGACCACAAAAATTCTTCTGAGTTTGCGAATTCTGATGCACTAATCACAAAGATTAGGCGTTGGTGAGGGTCCGAGTCTTTTCCTGGAGGACTTTCTTTTGAAGGGTTTTTCTCCGAAAGCTGGGCGACATATGGGAATTTTTCGCTATATTTCCTTACCTTATGACATTACCTGCGCAAAAGCATCAAAAATAAGAGACATTTCTGAGGGGTTTTTCTTTGAAAGCTGTTGTAAGAACACTTGGAGGGATGAATCATTTCAACGATCCTATAGCCCCTTGACCCGAGATTAAGCCTTGTGAAAGTCTATGCATTTCCCAACTGAACTTCCGCTTTCGGAGATGATCTGAGAGCGTTGCGATCAGCGATAGTTCTCGACTGGATGCGCGCATTCATCATTGCTAATGGGTGACGATTGAAACGATGCGCGTACGCCGCATCCGTCCGCGATGGACGGCAGCGGACGACGTCATATCCTTCGAGTGAACGAACTCAAACAATCGTTGCGGATGGCGCGGATCAGATGTTTGGGATGCGAATCGATTCAATAGGGGGGCATGGATATATCGCGAAATAGCGCTGTGCAAATAGACAACGCCGATCATACACACTCACATGCATACACACAGTCGTCGGGGGCCTGCAGCAAGCCGTGTCAAGCCACACAGACACAGGCATAACCAGCTGTGTGAGAGCGGGGGATGCAAGTCTGATGTGAATGATGATGCTGTCCCAGAGCTACTAGATCCAGATAACGGCCGAGGTTATCCGCATGTGTTAGCCCGACTCGACGACAACGGCTGTGCGGTGTGCAGTTCTGCCCACAAGTTGTGCTCGGAGGGTTATACTCGAATACTCGCCTTGTTCCACACGTTTTGGCCTGCATTCTTCTAGAACTCTAGACCTGACAGACCAAAACTCTCCTATTACGAAACCTTCATGCTGCATGGCATATTAACTTCCGTGTGGCTTAAAAATCTGCGAGATTCTAAGAACGGTTTCCAGTGAAAGTTGCCATAATTACTTCCAGCCAACTTTTTGGTGATTAGCACCTTCTTCAGATATTAAAGGCAGTGTTCACGATAAAAACCGTGTTGTAGTTTTTGATGTTTTTGGTTAGACTAGTTCAAGGCGCAGAGGATAATATGGAAAAACCCCACAACACTTCGAATTATCATAAAAGAATATTGTTAGCAAAAAAACTGTAAAATATTCAATTACGCCTGTTTGTTGTGTTCCGGGAGACTGCCAGCCAAACGTCAAACCTAACGTCGGAAATGGTTTTGGATATTAAAATCTTTCGGGATAAAAAGTAATCGAAATTTCGGGAACTGTTCCATTGATGAAGCGTACCTTGAACAACTGTTATTTGACGTGCGGGATGGTCCAATGGGTCGACTGGTCCTCCAGTGGCTGTATTCATGAACAACGGGAGCCTCCCGGGAGGATCTAAAGTCCGCCCGCCGCAAACATTGGCTGGTTATAAAAACCTTCCCAGGAGGCTCCCGTAGTTTTATTACCACGGCCACAAATTTTTACCAACTCCCTGGCCGTTTTTCTGCCTATTTCCGTATCAAATGTCTGGAGTGCTGCAGCGCTGAAATTAGGAATGCGTGGAATTTCGTTTTTTTTTACATTTGCCCGTTTTCTCTTGATTCTGTTTTTCTGGAATTATTGAAGAAGACAGAAGAAAATAGCTGGGATGCCGCATTCATTATCTGTTGACTTGTATGCATTCTATGCAGGACAGGTTTATTGCGCGTTATTATTAATCTAATGACTTCAAATTTTACTCTCAGAAAAGTGCTTGTGCTATCTTTGCATCGTCTTCGCAGAGAATACGTTTTTCTTCTCGATCCTTTATTTAACCCAAGTGAGAGCATTTTGCAAAGTTCCTGAGGTCAATGTTGCGTGTCAATATTATTATTCTAGCACTGTAAATATGGCAACGTGCATTTTAGAGGTGAAGTCTCTTAGTCGGTCATCTAGCATAAGGAGGAGAAGCGCCGTCACAGGCGCAATCAATCCTGTGATGAATACACACCAGCTCAAAAAATACGAATAGGTGACGGAGCGCATTAGGAGCTTTCATTTTCTAAGAATTTTCGGTGAAAGAAAGAGAAAGGGAATTCACTTGCCCAAGAAGTCTGAAGCGCAAAACTGTTTCAGGTGTTCCAAACTCTATTACTCCGCATGCACAAAGTAGGCCAGAGTGTGAGGTTCGATGCTCTTCGTGAAGGTTTTCAAAGCTATTTTGTCCAATTATTGGCGGTTTTATGGGGTCTTTTCAGCACCTTCCTCTACTTCGTGGACCTAGTTGCGCATTGATAGTGGTGTATGGTTTTTCGCGCGTACGCTTCTTTCAAAACACTAATTGCCATCAAGGATTCGCGAACTTTCGGTAATCCGTTTCCCGACGGCTTCTAATCTTTTGATTTCCTCTTTCAAAATAAAAGTGATTCAAAATGCAAGAGAAAACCGCAAAACTGGAATTTGTGCTTCCTCACTTCGTACTCCGGCACAGATCCGCTTTTTGACAGTGTATAGAAAGGGCTATCTATGAGTTTTTTTTCGATTTCGCTATTCAGCTTTCTCTGATTTCTGGTGTTCTGCGACGTTCCGATTTCCGCTTTCAATTGCTATTGGAAAAAAATCGCTTAGCGTGACACGTTTGTAAGCAACGAAGATTGTGATATAATTTTTTGGAAGGTTAAGATCCTCATGAAAGTTTTGGGGCTTGAATAGAAATGAAATTTTTCTATGTATTCATTTGGCATTGTTCTGTTACAATTGGCGAAAAAGTTGCAGTAACCTAGTATTTTAGAATTTTTTCGTTTGTTAATTTAGAAACTTGAGAAATGTTTTTTTTTCGTACATGACCATTACTGCCTCAGACGACTCTGCGCCCGCCCTGATTCGCACCCAACAGCAACTCAGACATTCGCCGGGTCCGACCCCAGCTCGAACAGGGTCCATCCCCAGATTTCTGTCGAGTCGGACCCTTTAGGATTGTTCCTCCACGTATTCCCAAGTGAGACGACTTGGGGGGAGAATAAATTTTACTTCTCCCAAACGTCGTCGCAGTTGGAAGAAGTGAGGGGCGAGAACGGAAAGGGGTTCGACCCGACAGAAATTTGCGGTCGGACCCGTTGAGTTTCTGAGAACAGCTGCGGCTCGTAGGTTAACAGAACGAGCCGTCTGCCCGGGGCTGAAAGTCGTCGTAGGTAGGGTTCGTACTCACGCCAGAAAGATTGAGCCAGTCTATTGAGTCGTTTTTGTGGACCATCTGACGCACCTCACTGGCTGTTTCTAGTATTCTCCTTCATTTTGTACTCGTTTCGAATTCTCTGAAGCCTCGTTAGGTCTGGATCCATAAACATTAAGGTAGAGTAAACGTGTTTACGCCTTTTCAGTATCTATCTACCGTGCACTCTAAACAGTTTATCAGAAAAAAACATGGCGGAGCCGTAGAGTGCCGGCGAGAATATGTTACGTCACTTCTCTAGTGTTGATGAATTCCTGCTCTGGAGGCGTTCCTCGTGTAGATACATCGTCTCGGAAACCGTCTGAGAAACCATTCGAACTTGCGTAATCGCAACCCATTTCTCACGTAATCGTTTCATGCAATTATGCAGTTTCAGGTAAAGTACATACAGTGCTGAGTGTGAACGGTTGTTTCTTGATTCCTTAAGAGCTCTTTACTTCTTTTTTCTAACTACTGCCATTCCTTAGAAACACCTCGTTCTTACTTTCAATGTTGAGAAGTTCGGATAACCGTAGCCAAGAATTGTCCATCTCATTGTGAATGAAAAGATTAATCGATGGCCATCAGTTTTTAAAAATCGTTACGGACCTGGGAGTAATTGGATTTTTTTCCTTCAATTTTTGCATTATTGTAAAATTTTTCCATTGATTTCGGACCGCTCTGAAGTTTTTTCTCTATTCTCGACTTCTTGCTAATTTTTACATGCTAGAACTTATGTCTTCTTTGTTTTTCGGATTTGGGAATATTTGTTAGCTCTACGTTACAATCTTATTCTCACATTTTATGCATATTTTTGAAAAACAAGTCTTGACTTCATTTGAATACTATTACTCTGAAAAAGATTCCAGATCTTCTTTCATTTTTTGGCATTTTGTGATTTTCCTGATTTTCGCTGTCCTGAATATTTTTGAGTATGTACAGTCAGCATGGATCTTAGTGATACTTTGCTTTCCCTACTAAAGTTTGGTGGCTTATGCAATTTCATAGGGGCACCGAGTTTGCGCCAGCCTTCAACGGAGAACGCAAAGTATCACTACATATGCAGACTGAACGCTTCCTGTTGTCTACATTTTACCTTAGTAGCCTTGTATTCGCATTTATGTATTTTTTAACTAAAATTCTTCTCGACAGTGTACATTTTGCACATCTTCTGAAAGTATCAGAGATCTTGTATTTCTTCCGTTTCAGAATGTATTAGGATTTATTTTACAGTTTTTGTTGTTTCTGAAAGACCATGTCGGCATGGATCCTGATGATACTTTACGTTCCCTATTGAAGGTTGGCGCAAACTCGGTGCCATATGCTATAACATATGTAGGTGCACCGAGCAACGGGGAACGCAGATATCAATCAGATCACCAGGATTTACGCCGACTGTATCTGGGCTGTTCGAGCATTCGAAGCGTAGTATTCTCAATGTTTTCTTTGCTTTAAGTTCATTAATTTGCTTTTCATTTGTCCAGGATGAAACCGTCCAATTTTTCGCCTTCATATTGAAATCTTAAATATAGCTGTATCAATGAGGAAAGAGGAGAATTTTGAATATTTCCGCTTTGAGATTTTTCAATATCTTTTGTTGCTCATTTCAATGAACAAATTTCATAAATTATGCGTACTGCATTGAATGTGATTAACTTTCCATTTTACTTTTCATTTACTGGCCATTCCCATGTTCACCTCTGTGGGAAGATATTGAGTGCTTTAACTATTTCGGTATGTGACATAAAAAAACGTTTTGGAGAATAGTGCCCACCCTGGGCTGAATATCGTTCGCAATAAATGTACGAAAAAAAATCCTGCGTATATTTTATTAAAGTTTCGAACGCATCAAAAACTTGTCTGGAATTGGGTTACGAAGATGCATACGATTTTTCACTTTCGCTCGGAGCCCAACTGCTGGCCAAGCTTTCAACTATTTGAAGTCCAATTTGCGGAAACCTTTGAGTATTTTCGAGGTTCTGACAGAGTTCTAGCCTCTTCTTGTGCATTTATCGCAAACAAAAGTTTCATTAAAATTCTAAATCTCTTGAAGACTCTTGTCAACTTCAGTGTACATATTTGTGTATGCAGCATTATTCTCTAATTTTCTGTGAATAGGATCGGCGTCAATTCAATTTCGGACCAATCGGATAATATTTCAAATAATACTCGAATAATTCTAATTCAAGTACCTATTCGAATCATTTCATGATTTAGTTTTTTCCTTCGTCGGAATTTGAGGTTATTCATTTCTCGATTATTCCAATAGTTCGAGAATTTCAGTTATCTATTCTGTTTTTAGAATGTTTTTTGCCTCTGATCTCTGAAATATTCAGTTCACTCAAAACGAGAACAACTACTCGATTCTGCAAACTTTGGGTCAATAAAGCGACGATAATTGAATATTCGAATAGTATATTCATTGGGAGTTTCGATTTTATCCTTTCCAAATATTTTAGCGAGAGATTGGATATCATCTTTTCATGAATGTGTGATTCGTTCAGCGATTTAAATTGTTTGGTTCGTTCGAAAAAAGTTTAATTTTTGAAAAATTAGCCAGTCGTGAGTGACGGAATGTGGGTATACGATTTTTAAAACATTTTAGGATTTGAACGATACCTTAGTCATATATTCTATTTATTTCTTACATGTATCTATTGGAGCTTTCGCCATATTTGCTTTTTTCGAATATCTGATTCATTCGGGACTTTAGGTCATTTATACTGCTTTTTGTCTGCTTGATCCATCCGGCAAAACTGATCATTCGCTCTCTTTGGTGGGACAAAATATTTAAATTTTGATTACTCGGCCAGCTTAAGTGATGATATTTCAAAATTCGATCGCAAAAAAAGCTTGGTAGTTTTTCTCTGCAGAGGAAAAAGGAATCTTTTTTTTTTGAAAATTAAATGAACATTTCCCGCATATTCATTCGGATCGAATGGATAATAATAGTTTTTCGAATGTATTTATTGTTTCGAGAAAATGACCTAGGATTTGGGACAAGTGATTCGTTCTCGAATTTTAGAAAGATATTTAATCATTCATTCAAAATTTAGCGTCGAAGATCCGTATCACGATCAAACTTCCATTCTTGTTCCGTTAAATATGCTGTGCATCTCAGACTACTTCTTTTCTATGGAAATTCTTCCCGATGTGCGTATACTTCATTTCGGAGTCAAATTTACTCTGTTCCTTCGCGTGCTGCGCGTGCGGAGCGACGAGGTAGCGAGAGAGCATAGGGTAGAGGGAGACACAGCGTACGCGCACGCACGCTCAGGACCAACGAAAATGATTTTCACTTCTAAATAGAGGGTATCCTCTGTAAAACGTCGTAATTTTCACGACTCATGGCGCGAGCGGCGCGGACGATTCTGCTCCCTCCGTCTGTCATGTGCTGTCTCTAACCGCCGCTCCGCACCAGCACGCGTAGAAACCATGAGGGGCTGAGCAGAGTGCCAACAGGGTGCGATGAGGCCTGATGGTGGGCTGCCGTATTGATAGATCGGTGCCATCTATCAATACGGCTCTCCTTCATCAGGCCGCGCCGCGCCCTGTTGGTACTCTGCTCAACCCCTGAGAAGTTATCTATAGAGTATAGTGTAGGTATCTCTGTGAACGAGAATTTCGTCCGATTTTTCGCGAAAACACGCGTATTGGATACGGTCATTACGAAAAAATCTCGCTTTCATTTCAGGTCCACTGCAATTCCCTTCTTGGACTGTGAAGCGACTCGATTACTTCAGCAACATACTCGATTCCAACCGTACCCACAGGCTAGCACTTGATGAGCCTAGCCAACCTCAAGCATGGATTCAGGCACTTGAAGTGGTGTTCGAGAGCACTATCGACATGCTCGTTGTGTCTCTCTGTGTGTCAGTGTCAGTCTGTCTGTATGACTATCTATCTGTCTATCTGCGTTTGTGTGTGTGTATGTGTATCTAAAGAGTGGTGTCCTCACGGCGACACTTGTGCTCGAACAAAGCAGGAGGTCCCGCGACTTGAAGCATCACCAGCAGCAACATTAGCCGCAGCCCGTTCTCCCGTTTTCACCCCGCAAGTGGTCCCCCCGTTGAGCTGAAAAGGCTACATTCTCAAGTGCTAGCGCACACTGAGAAATCCAACGCTATTTCTGAGCTTTTCCTTTTTTTCGTGAAGTCGTGATTAACTGAATCATCCCTCTGATTTTTTTAATGATAGCTGTAGGTTACAGTAATGCTGTTGTACGTGAAGGTTCCACAATTTATACCAAAATCACCGCTTAGAAAATAGAAATTCTTGGGGAGGGGGGCTGTGGACAGGGATATGCGGGTTTTTTATTTCAAACAGAAAACAGAAAATTAAGTTTGACGGAAAACAGAAACAAATCTTCAAAAATGGGCAGAAAACAGAACACAGAAAAATTCTTGAAAATCAAAAGATAATGTTCAGCCTATAGTTTTTGTGCTTTTTGCACCCTTAAACTTTTTACTTATTTTCTCGTAATAAATGGTTCTTTTGCACAAATTCGAAAGCCAACAATAGGCCAGAGAGAGAACGGTAGAGAGGCAGATGATAAATGCAAAATGCCCCTCTAACCTCCCTTTTCCTGAGACAATATTGCTCGATCACTTGATCAGAAGCTCAATATGTTCAAAGAGTACATAGATTTAGTCGTAGCGGGCTTGCCATTCTCTAAGGTGTATATTTTGACTATCAATCGAAGGTAATTGCTAGGTTGTGCACTGTACTATTGTTCAGCACGCCAGAGTAACGCGCGGGTATGCCGTGTGAGTATAAATGTCCTCACGCACCGCTGGCTCCATCATGGCGGTTTCGCTTGTAACTCTATAACAGTAACGACAACTTCATCATCACCCCCATCATCAATTTCATCGCCCTGTATCTTATTCAAATTCTGTTTTATCCTGAGCTGGAATGAGTTAGACACGAACTTGGAATTTGCGTGAATGACACCGTTAGGTCGAAACCTTGCTCCATTCCACCAAAGCGGTGACACTGGAGTATTCGCAGTGTCTGCTTACGTGTAGAAAGTATTCATACTCGAACACCGGGCTGGTCAGGGTATGTACGAATATCGGGCACTAAGTAGTAATAATGCACATTATCGTTATTATTCGATGAAATTTGAGTTATTCTTTTACTACTACAAGGCATATTCTCAGTGGATATCGTCAATGATAAACCTCGGGTAAGGGCGACCACTATGAGATAAAGAGGAAATCTCGGCTTCCTCAATGCCTGGCTTGAATGCTTTTCAGGCCTGTACATACGGGTGTCAGCCGATTTCCTAGTCAAATCCTTCATCTCCTTACTAGAATTTAGTACCGATTCGAGGACTCCGTAGAGTTACTAGATCTGATCTGATGCTTTTCAGGCCTGTACATACGGGTGTCAGCCGATTTCCTAGTCAGATCCTTCATCTCCTTACTAGAATTTAGTACCGATTCGAGGACTCCGTAGAGTTACTAGATCTGATCTGATGCTTTTCAGGCCTGTACATACGGGTGTCAGCCGATTTCCTAGTCAGATCCTTCATCTCCTTACTAGAATTTAGTACCGATTCGAGGACTCCGTAGAGTTACTAGATCTGATCTGATGCTTTTCAGGCCTGTACATACGGGTGTCAGCCGATTTCCTAGTCAGATCCTTCATCTCCTTACTAGAATTTAGTACCGATTCGAGGACTCCGTAGAGTTACTAGATCTGATCTGATGCTTTTCAGGCCTGTACATACGGGTGTCAGCCGATTTCCTAGTCAGATCCTTCATCTCCTTACTAGAATTTAGTACCGATTCGAGGACTCCGTAGAGTTACTAGATCTGATTCACCCTGGGCGAGGATCGAACCCTGCCGTGTCGAGCGACAGCAGCGCATTCTGCCACTACACCACAGCTCGGGTAACCACCTTAGCGAGATAGGCAAGTTTACTATGGGGAATCGCAGAGAATGCGGGTGAGGGTTTTCCAAATCTACATTTATGTATGTTTCCCGTCTATAAGGTCGGGCACTTGTCTCTGAAGTAAGTTCTCCACAAGTCGAGGTACACGATTTTTTTCTGTTTTCTGCCGAATTTCGCCTATTTTTACAGCAAACAGAAGACAGAAAAAATTGTCAAAGATGGGCAGAAAACAAAAAACACATCACTACCTGGGGATTGCCACAAATCACGATCCCGATTATTGTTTTCGAAACTTCGAGAGTTCCCGATAGGCTACGTTAGGCGTAATATTATTCGGTTGTCATAATCTGATGCCTCACGAAGATTCTTCAAACCTTTTCTAGCTCAAAATTCAGGAAATATCCATTGGCATAACTGGTTTTTTGATGGGTGGTTCAGACTTGTTGCAATTATCTAATTCCAAAAAATCGTGAAATATAATTAGTACACTTCTTACATACTGTTCATCGGATATTGCTCACAACTGCGTACTTATATCCCTTTTTAAGGGTTCGGAATGAGGTTTCCTTCAAAATGCGCATCCGTCGGTTTGATACTATCCAAATGTATGATTCTGAAGTAGACCCACCCTATATAACCCCTGCCAAATGTGAGCTCCCAATTCCTCCGAATAAGCGAGATATATGGGGAAGCCACCCTGGGGCGCCCATACCAGGAAGTCACTTTGACACGCCCCTTTTACGATCTTTCTAGCTCAACAGCGGCGAGATGAGCCATGGTTCCCGACCAGTAGCCCCGTTCTTCCCTTAATTCTCAGCCTCTCTCTTCGTTCAGGTCAGCTCGCACACCTTGGCTGCGAATGGCGGAAGTTGCAGGCCTCGGACCACTCGTCCACCTTGCGTCTGCAGCCCAATTTTTAAAGGGGCCATAACTTCGTTCCCAAGGGATCCCCGAACGATTTCAGATAAATCATTAGAATCAGGATGGGACTGTTTTCAAGATAGGCGGAAAGACAAGAGCAATTTTGAGGTTGGTCTGTGTCTTTAACGACGGCAGCTCGACAAGCACGCCGACCGCGTAAGAGGAAGGTGTTATTCGGACCTTACACGCTTCGTGCACTTCTCAGACTCCACGTCGGAAAACATAGATCGCTCTCCCTGCAACATACATGCTCAAAAATATGTCGATTTTACGACTTAACTTGATTCTTTTAAATTCAGGGTTCGCGGCAAAATCGGTTGTTGTGCTATCCCCATGAAAATGTAGATCTTTGCATCACAAAAGTGAAAATAAGTGACAATTTGAATAAAAAACGCTCAGGAACAAGTTATAGCCTGGTGTCTTCCCGCCTCCAGTTATCGGGATTTCTCGGAATGCCTGTTTTGGAAACTTTTGTTTTGCTTTTAAAGTAATTTATGAGCACTTCTGGAGACTACTGACTACTTAAACAGCAAAACAAAAGGCGGATAAACAAGCGTTAACGAAAATCCCGTTAATTAGGGGGCCGGCCGACACCAGTAGTTATCCGTTATGCCTTGTTTTTGAGCGTTTTCCCGCGAAATTCCGGGGTTGTTTCCTAATTTTTACTTTTGTGATGATCAAATCTACATTCTAATGAAGAGAGCTCGAAAATCGTTTTTATCGCGAGTTCTGCCTTTAAGCTGTTAGTATTGAGAGCCGACGAAAAACCTTAAACAAGAAAAATACAGTGGCGCAACATGTTGTTCTTGAACTGGATCAGTAGTGAACGAGTTACACTGCACACGACTGATTGGGGTAGAGACCCTAGGGAACTGTCAAGGCCTTTACCGAGGTGTGTACGCCGTTGAAAGCCTCAGAAACTTGTCAAAATGGCATCGCACACTTAGAAAACTATATGCATTATTTTACCTATTTTTGCATAGTTTGGCCTATCTAGTGAATGAAACTGTCGGAAAGTCTTCTGAAAACCCTTCCTTTCTGAGGAGAAACCAGTTTGATTACACTGTAAAAGTGAGTTTGAAATTCGCGCCAAAATCCTTTTTGAAGTTTTTTTCTGCATTTGGAGACCAGGCCACCGTCTTCTTCAAAGTTTTCTACGCGGGAAGTTCGTGCCCAAGGTGCTTTCCATGTTGCTTGAGGGTAGCATCAACATTCTGTGGAAAACTGCTAGATGCTCGACCCAGAAGTGCAAGTTGATTGACCCCGTAGCCGTTTTCAGGCGGCCATAACTTTTACAGGGCACCTTTTCGGACCCTTTGGTTTTGTGGGTGATGCCAGCTAGCCCACATTGTTTGACTGTACACAAAAAATGGAAAGTAATTTGCTGCCATTCCCGCACGATGCCTTTTAGCAACCAACTTCAGGAAGTTCGCAATGAGGGGCGGAGTTTGGAAGAAAAGGGGCATAGTCGCTACGCTTTAGTGGCTCAAGATAGCTCAAATAGTGTCATTTTAGCTTATCTTATACGCTTGCCAATGGAGTGTACGCTGTTGAACAAGTCGTATAAGTCTGTTAGAATCGCTGTCTCAACGACATCCGCGAGCGTGTGTGCTGTCTCAAAAGTCTCAAATAGTTGAGTTGCCCTCCTATTTCTTCTGCCGGAGATTCCTCAATTAAACAAATTCTCAGTGCACATGTTTGAATGTTAGAATCTCTCAGAACGTAGGTATTCAGCACATCGACAACTGCTCCTTTGGATGGGTAACTGTTCTCTATTGTGGGCGGGCTGATCCACGCGATTTTCACCCACTTTCTGGCTGTATTGCGTTGTTCCTTCTTTCTGTGATTTGTTTATCGTGGACACTGAATTTTTGTGAGGTCAATACCATCACCGGATATTACTTGTAATTCATAGCAGAATTGTCTGCTCAGATTTCAAAGAAGGATCAGATTAGGCAAATCTTGAATGTGTGTGTTTTTTTGCCGTTTTGTAGGCTGTTCAGAATTGCATTTACAAGTTATGATGTGATGGTGGAATTGTTTATCAATGCTTCTCATCATTTCGCAGAGAGTGGAACTCATTGTTTGTATTCACTTTTCGCATCATCTAAAAACGCCTCATACGGATTAACTTGTCAGTACATAGAGTTTGTTGCGACGCAACGCCTCCTCCCCATTTACCCTCCTGCCATTTGAACGGGTACAACAATGCAAACTAGTTAGTGACATTATCGTCGGCTAATTTCTGCTGTATTGATCGCGTTAAGCGATTATTTGCTCGTTTTCGGCTTCTCATCTAGCTACTCTCCTCATTCACAAATGAATGATGAATATGTTGCGGTGCGGTGCCTTTCGTACTCTCCTCGCTCTATGACTATCGAATACTCTCCGTTAACGCCACCTTTTTATTAATGGAAGATTGTACTCTTTTTAAACTTTCGACTTAAATTGACATTTGTGTGAGACCTTCGTGAGTTCATTTAGTCGGCTGTTTGAAGTTTTAATGCCAAGCTTAACAATTTGCAATTATTTTTCCGTATAGGGTGCACACTTTCTTCACAGGCTTGAGAGAAGGATCCGTACGAACTGTATAGCTCCATCGTGTGCCGTGTTTTCCTCCTACCGAACGTGTTTTCTGTTCAATTTCACAAAAAAATGATGTTTGAAAACTCAACCGTTCGAAAAAGAAATGGCCGGCAAGGCAAAAAAAAATAGAAATTTTCGGGAAATGCTGCCTCTCGCTGTTCAGTTGGTTTTCCCTGATTCGAAAATCTTCGCTGATAGGAGTAAGTAGAAGCAGAAGGAAATGTTACCGGGAAAAATCATGGAATTTCGCACATCCCTGTTCGTTATTGAATCCATTTACTATTTGAATACTTCAATTATTTGATTTTTAAGGTTATATTCCATTCTGTTCATTCATGGATTGGAATTGCTCGCTTCTTGGAACATTAGATTCGTTCCTGATTTCAATTATTCAGATTTTTCGAATATTCGGTTTATTGCAAAATAGCTGTGTTTTTTTTTCGAATATTACTCCAATCTAATTTTACTTCATTCGAATATGCAGCCACCAAAGCGATTGCCGATCTGCATTTCTGCGTTGCGTTGCAAATATAGAAACACTCGAAAATTCGAGTGATCACCTGAAGATTTGAATAAAGTTATGATGATTTGTTCCAGCCAAACAGCGGCCTTAGATTTGTTTATTATTTTTTATTTATCGAGTTTTTTTGAATATGTACCTTAGTCGAGTCTATTCATTCGTTCACAGAATGTGAAAAAAAGCTATGCAGATTACGAAAATCACTTACTCGGGAAACTTTGAATTGACAATTTTGAAAAAAACAGTCCGTATTGGTAAAATTTGAAGTACGAAATTGGGAAGATTTATTTCTTCAGAATTCCAACGAAATTTCCGGCGAACGCTATTACCTAGCCCTCGCAGGTTTAAATGTCCTACCATTTTTTGGCAGCTTCGATGGTTTGTTTGAAAGAATAGGAGCGCTCATTCATGCTCGTTGTGAATAGTCCCACTGATTCCGAGCATATACATAATTCGAAAATCTCCAGATTCTTCTCAAAGTCGGAAGAAGTGTCGCATGGAAAATTATTTGTGCCTTCGAACTGTATATCACACTTGGTCAAAACACCAATGCTGGAAGTTTTGAAAACTAAAAAAAATAGTGATTGGAAACCTTTGCTATAGCCCAATATAGTTACTCTGACACCTAGATGGATTGAGGATTGATATACAGTCGGCAAGGCTCGCAGTCATACTCAGTGCGCATATGTTATAACATACGTGCATCAAGTTTGCGTCAATGCGGAATAAGGAACTCAAAGTATCAGTGCGATCCGTGCCGACAGTACATATGTAACTAGAAATCCACTTTTCCCATAGTAGTTATTTACTCAACCGCAATTACATAACTCTTAGGCCAAGATCATTCTTGGATGATGAAGTCAGAGCCTACTCTTTAACCCTCCATCTAGGTACATAGATATCAATCTTTTCTATAAAATGCAAACTAACCTTTTATAAATAATTTGAAATTTCTCGGGATTCTATGTTTATCATTTATCAAATTTTTTTTTGATGATGGTAATTCGCGAAGTCAGACTTGACTATTATTCGTTTGCTCAATTCTTACGGAACTCCTTCTTCTTGGATGGCCTCCTAGAGAAAGATGTTACTGCTAAACTTGTTTCAGAAAGCTTTTCTAAGTCTAACTATTAGTGCATTCCATTAGAGGGATTACTATTGACACGTTTGATGCGGCATATGCAGTGGGGTTTTAAATAGTTTTGAGAAGTGCAGTGTACTCAGGTCATTTGACGCTCTTTCACGACCGTCTTATTATTTACAAACAAACACGTAGGTGAACGAATACTCATCTGGGCTAAGGTCAACATCCTGCTCTGCGAAAAGATGCCTTTTTCAGGGAATCGTTTAGAGTTATACTAACGTTTGCTTGTTTTTATTGGATTCTCAGTTTTCAAACTACTCGGATAAATTGTCGCAAATATGGTCTAATCGTGGAATTTAGTCTAGTGATTGGATAGGGCTGTGGCGGCAGATCATCGCGAGCGATCAAAACCCCGCTCGCCGGTATGATCATGAACGTAATAGCAATCAGAAACTGACGGTACTGAACATATGAAGGAAATTAGTCGAAATGTACATGAAATTCTTGACCTTCTGGAAATTGTAGAGGATGTCGTGGTTTAGGGCGGGTCTAGTCAAGTTTCATGGCCGCACCAAGTTTGTATAAATGAATTATGAGAGTATTGACTTTCACTTTCCGTTTGCAGAAAGTTCTTCAGCAGAACTCGCTCTGAGAAGAAACATCTTGCTTCTGACGTTTAATGTGAATCCCAGTTGCTTATATTCAATCCATCAGTTGCAAGCAGGATTTAGTTTCAAATATTCGAACTTCATACTTTCTTTATTCGTTTCTGTTATATATTACATTCCTACTCGTGTGCTCAGTGATCAACAGGTTTATATTACCGCGTATAGCACATGCAGCATGAATCTCGTTCAAGAGCTTCTCTATAATGCATCAATACAGTATTGTTCTATCTGTTTTCCTATTTATTTGTTTGTTTGTTCAATTGTCTATTGATCATTTCAATTGTTTATAAATTTTTTATTTCGGGGTCGTGTGTAAAATAGTGGCGGAAGCCGCTTCCTTTGCTGCATACGGTCCGGTCGGGTTCGATCATTGCCCTGAGCCAACCATACTTTTTCCCTCTGGGATCGGTAAGTTGGCATCAGATATATCTTCAAAGATTGAAGCACTGACTTGCAAGTCGCCTGACCCCCTTGAGTCTTTGTATGGAGACGGAACGCATTCAAGCTTCTGCAGTCACTAAAGGCAGTGGTCGCGATAAAATATGCTTGTCTTGTTATCCTATCTAAACCCTTTTCTGGGTTTAGAGTAGTAAGACCTAGTAGAAAAAATCGCGAAAAAACCGCTGTTCCGGGCCCAATTTGAAGCCTCAACTTTCTTGTCTTTCGATGGTGGACGAGCCCACTCAACATCATCGGCATTAATGATCTCTAATATGAAGAACATCAGCTGGCTTGAAATTGAATTTCAATTAATGAGTACTTATTGTTTATTTATTTTTCTTCGTCGATATACAATGGCATGCACGTTGCTAACTTCATTGTGGGGTTCGATGGGATGTGACCCCGTGAATCACTCCTATTTTAAAACCAAAAACTAGGGGTATCAGCCGCGAAATACCTCCATGTTGACGCGAAACATCAGACAATCAACCGCCGTTTCAGGTCCTATTGTGACGCGTTTGGCGTCCCATCTAACAGCTATCCACTTCCCATGAAACAGCCTTTAATCTCTATTGCTCATTTTCTGAACATCAACGCCGGGATTGTGCAATTTGATTCCATGCTGTGAGGTGGAAAGTAGCGCATCGTACGTTCCGCAAGTTTGCGGTATCGTTCATAGTAAGGCTTCGGAATCCGTTCACTAACCCCTCCCCACTCTCAACCCCGAAGGGGCCATCAAAATTTAAAACGAAAAAAGGCTGACAGAGTCATAGGTGGGAATAGGTGTACGTGCTTGGCAGCTAGGGGCACCTGCTTATCGTAGCCAGGTAACAGGAGGCCAATAAGCCTGCGCTGGGCCCGCCTGCTACTTTCTTGAAAACCACGAGGATTTCCAGAATCATTTTTCACGATGTCTCTGTTCCCAACTTCTGGCATGGCAAAAAAAAAGAGTTGAATGTGTTCTTACGTCCGTCTATCCGGTGAGCCTCAGATTTTCCCCAACTTTACAAAGCATCCCACGCAAAGTAGGCATTTGGCTAGAGTTTATTTGAAGGGTCATTTATCATTACAAAATAGATTCCAAACTAAACGGCAGATGTTGCCATCAAAATTCCTTGAGAAATCACCGGGAAGCCGTCTGAATAGCGGTAAGGCTATCCATTCCTCTGCATACGGCGGATTGCTCCGGTAGCCTGCGCATACGGCGGATTGCTCCGGTAGCCTGCGCATACGGCGGATTGCTCCGGTAGCCTGCGTGCACGCGCTCACATTGCTTGTGTAATGCGGCGGGTTTTTTTTTTCGGGACGAAAGAAGCATATGATTCACGAAATTTCCTCGATAACACTTCGGATCTTCTTTGTTCCAAATCCTTTGCTCCTGCTGGCAGATGTGAGGATTATATGTTGTTCTCTGTAAATTCTCGCGGTATACCTTATGTCATAAGCACTGGGTGGGATTGTTCTGAATCATAGAAACATTTTGGGACGTTTGTTGTGATAGTATGTATGTCTATTTTACTTTCGAGCTGTTGGATAGCTAATCAATAGTCTATCTTTGAGTCGTACTGTTTAATTTCATTTGCTCTACGTGCGGCCCGTCATGCGCTGCACGCGCCGCATTTTCGCCGCCGCACAATTCTGAATTCGCTATATCCTTGAGAACTTCTGCGTGGACTTTCTCGAGATCTGAATTTAAAATTACCTTTTCTTCTCCATTTCGCTCTTTGAATATCGTCAACAAGCTCTTGTGCTGATTCGGAGAATCTACCAAGATGTCGCACAGCTGGCGCGCCGGCGTCTTAAAACGTAAGGGGTCGTTTATACTTCCGCCGTCGAGCGGCACGGCGAAGTTCAATCCTATGATATCGATCGTGCCGCGCCGCGTGATCAATATTACAGAGATGCACTGTGCCGCGCCGCTCGGCGGCAAGAGTATAAACGACCCCTAAGAGACCGCCCCCCCCCGCTAATCTGCGCAACCCACCGCGCGCTTCACGGTCAATTTATTCGGCCAGGTTTAAAAACCAGAATTGTTGTTATGATTGAGCCTGTTAATGAAATTTAGGTGCCTTAGGTCTGCCCACCAATAATACATATATGCTCTTTTTAGTACGAGCCTTCCAGCTACAATGAAAAGGAATCCTCTTTTCTTAGAAGAAAAAAAAACAAGAAATCAAGTTTATGGCGTGGGTGAGCAGTGTGGACACGTGGTCTTTTAAGTGTTGACGTAGCGCTGGAGTTGTGATTGCCGTTGTTTTGGAGTTTCACCGTTGCGATGCCTTGTGTCTTGCGCAGCGCAACATTGGACCTTTGTTATAGTTACGCAGCAATGACAAGACAACCGTCACAATTGGACATCTCCTAGATACTGATGCACCACGATAAAATTGAGAGATGCGCTCAAAAACGAAGCAAAAAATTGTAACGAATTGCAACAGCTCCAACGTGTGATTTCAGTGTTGGGCAACGGCTACAATGCATATCAGGGGTATCGATTTTTGACCATTATCGATTATGTACAGCCGACACGGATCGCACTCATACTTTGCATTCCTTATCGTGCGTTGGCGCCGACTCGGTGCACGTACATATCTAATAGCATATGCGCACCGAATATGCGCCAACAACCAGTAAGGAACGCAAAGTGTCAGTGCGATGGCACACCATGTCGCATAACTTGTCGTGGAAAATCGTTTCTGCCTCGCCGCCGAGCGGCGAGGCAGAAGGCGTTTTTATGAAGGCGGCAAAAGTCGCGCCGCAATTATGAGAATTGAGGGGCAGGGACAAAGCGGCGTAGCCGTCCTCTATAATTAACTCGGCTGCGCGACTTTTGCCGCTTGACTAGGCAGTGGCTCTAAGGGTGGTTTATACTCCTGCTGTCGAGCGAAGCGGCACAATGCATTCCTGTAATATTGATCGCCCAACGCGGCACGATCGCTATTATAATGTTGTACTTTGCCGTGTCAAATTGTGGACCGCTAGGCCTATATAAAGTCTGTCAGAATGAGACTGCCCGCCCACGCGGCCGGTGTGCGTGCCGATCCACAGTCGCAAAAGCATTTTCCGGGCGATCCTTTCCACGGCTGCAGACAGCTGACGGGCATATCATCCAGTATTCGTCAAGTCTTCCTGCTAATCATTTCACAAGTTTGAAAATTACCTTTGCAACGACCTGTTGACACGCACGCCGACCGCGTGGGCGGACACTCTCATTCGGACAGACTTTACCTGAAGTCTCGAAATTTTGTGAAAAATAGAACTCTTCCATTCGAATTTTTTCTCGACTAAACACAGTAGAATGATTTCACTTAAGAACAATCCTCACGCTCGTGACACGCCCGGAAGTCTATCAATCCTCCACGTAAAAACATGAGGTCTGAAATGTGTAACACACCTGTACTAAGGTACAGAATGGCAGCTGATGAGTCCTAATCCACCTCACTTATCTATCCATCCGTTCTTCTTATTACACTTTGCTGAGGTGTTTACATATTCAAGATATAATCTTTCAAACATACACTAACTACACCGTCAGTAATTCATCAATAATTGTGGCTGACTTGTGCTGGGCATTGTAGGGTGGAAACCAGAAGTTGCACGCAGGAAAGCTTAGGACAGCGCGACCAATTGTGAAAAGAGAAATTTTGGTATTCCCTCACTAGGCTGTATGCTTTGCGTGTGCTACGATGATTTGGAAAACCATGTCTTCGTTGATGTAGGTGTTTGACATTACATAATTAATCCTTGCTTGAACCTTCCTTAATGCCCAGGGAGATCCCAGATAACGGACATTTTCATAGCTTTGCGAAAAGAAGGGGGTACCTAAAACGCATTTTCGAGAATATTCAGAGAAGAAATTCCGATTCCGGCTCGAAACTCTCGACTATGGTTCAATGCGCTATGCACGAATCTGGGGTCCCCTTCTGGCTAGTCTGAGGGTTACTGTAAGCATAACGCATTTCGACGGGCGCAACCTACTGTGCTTCTCTGGGCTAAATTCTGGTCCGCAATTGCGTCTCGACACGCTTTGCGGCTGCGCGCTTTCGAGTCGTAAGAGTTCCCAGCGCCGCAGTCGCCGATCTGTTGACTCTAGGTGGATTTTGGAAACTAGAAACTAAACAAAATTAGAGATAACTGTATAATAAAGCTACATCGAGTGGGCTTTGGCCCTGGAAACTCGATTGACTCGAGCGCGTGCGGCCGCAAAGCGTGTCGAGACGCAATGGCGGACCGGAATTCGGCCTAGAGAAGCACTGTAGCCTAATACTCCGAAAATTGACAAATGAGCTCAAAACTCGTGTTCAGCGCCTGAAGTAACCTTCAAAGAAAAGTTTCTAGCCAAATCTGCGCCTTCGACCTAACCTTGTACCCCAAATACCCACCACAACAAACCGCTGTCCGAGAAAAATCGTTATATGGACCACAGATTTGTGTTAAGCAGTTCAATTAACCCTATGGAGAAGTTTTGTAGATGTAATTACACGGTACCATCTTATTTATCGCCAAAAGTCGCGTTTGGCCAATAAGGTTTTCTTCCCATAGGGAAGTTTTGAACCAAACCAGCCAAAAAAAATCTTCGAGAAACTCGACAAATGAACCTCAGATTTGTAATCAGCAACGTAAACAGTCCCTGAGGAGAATTTTAGCTAAATGCAAAACAGACACCGAGGGAGGAGTTGTCCCGTTTTTGCAGTTTGAAACGTCACCACACTCAACACGAGCGAAGTGGTCCCGAGTGGAATTAGAGACGCAGAAGGCGGGACAACTCCTCCCTCGGTGTGTAGAGAGCCCCTGTCCCGTATATTCTGCCCAAACGAGTTGGCAATCGGAGAGTCTAAGGAAGCAGCGCTCCCCCAGGCATCTTTCATAGTCCTCACCGCAAGCGCGGCACGCGCGTGACGCGCGGGGAAGGCGGATGACTATGAAAGTTCTTGCCGCGCGGCACGCGCGGGATGCGCGGTAAGAACTTTCATAGTCCATCAGCACCGCAATAGCGGCGCCGCCCAAACCGCCGTGGCGGTTTTACCGTTTCAATCATTAATAGCTTCTCGATTTGAGTCCACTCCAACATAAATAATTCTGGGACTATCCTGTCCCACCGCATACGCGAATGCAAGCCAGGAATTTCTGTACATGTCCCAGTTTGGGCCCGACTTTTACCCGCACCGCCATGGCGGTGCCGCTGGAGATTTCATAGTGGCTTCCTACTCGTCCCGCGCGTGCCGCGCGGTGAAAAGTTTCATAGTTCACCGCTCGTCCCTCGCGTCACGCGCGTGCCGCGCTTGCGGTGAGGACTATGAAAGATGCCTCAGCGTCTCTGACGGGCGCGCGACGTAAGCAAATCACTGCGCGGCGCAGCATCTGTCTTACCGTAATTCAAAAACAGAATTCATCAATTTTTTTCACGCCCTCATCTTTTTTCCGCATACTTCATTATTCTTGTGCGTTATTTTCGTTCAAATTGCTCGTGAAACTCACTCACTCTTAATGCAGAGACTCTTTTTTACGTGGCTAATCGATGAGGTTGGTTTTTAGTTTACGGTAAGGCAGATGCTGCGTTGCTTACTTGATTTGCGTACGTTACGCGCCCGTCAGAAACGCAGAAGGAGCGCTGCTTCTTTGGACCCTCCTATTGCCGACTTGTTCGGGACACAGAATGTACCATTTTGCTCGTCTCGAAGCTATGAAAATGCTTTTCCCTGGGTATTCCTAAGGTACATATTCTCGAAAAATTTTCACTTTTTTTCCATTAACTTTTTTCTGATTCACGGGACCACCTACAACATCCAGGGGTGGGATGCATGAACGCGACAGCAGGGGACAAGGAGCGCAATGCCGCACTTACGCGCCACGATTCCAATTCAATTTGTGGCGCGAGCGTGCGATCTTGCGCGTCCCTAAGGCGTCATTTATACTTCCGCCGCCAAGCGGCTCATCGAAGTGCAATCCTACGATATCGATCGTGGCGCGCCGCGTGATAAATATTACAGAAATGCGCAGTGCCGCACCGCGGGAGTACAAACGACCCCTAACCCGGACGCCACTTTCATGCATGCCACTTCAGAATATGGTTATCTGAAACATTGGGGTATGTGTAAAACAGGTCCTAGTCAGATTATTCAAAATTGGGAACTAATTTAGAGAACCTACCGTGAAGTCTAGGGTTGTTCCGCGGCGAGCTAGTGAGACATCGACATGCCAAGACGTCGAGCTGGCTGTAAACGGCTTTATGTTACGCCTAGGTTTTCTAAACCAGTGTTCCCTATTCTCTTCTAGGTTTTTTTTACTTGAGTTAATCCGTTCGGTTCCGAAGCATTACGAAGCCTCAAATCTTTCATTGAGTGTGAGAACACGCCACCAGGTTTCCCTGAAATCCCTCTATTCATTGAAGGGATTTTGTGTCGAGATACGCAGTAATAATCTGCTTTGTATCAGCGACATGTCTTTTTCTTTTCTAATATGTATCATTGATTGCCCTAAGTCTTCCCACTAGCTCTGTGAGTTGTTACGGAATTCTTCAAGGTTTCGCAATAAGAAGCTGCTTGATTCTCCTGCAGTGTTTTCGTTTTTGAAAGTTTTAGAAACCTCCGCGCACTTTATAAGAACGTCAAGGATACCTACCACGCGAGTAGCCCAGATCTTAGTCTGATACATTATTTAGTGGTTTTGCACGTGTGGAAGTTGCACTTTTTCCCTAGTAGATCGCCCAAGAAGCAGACCAACATAACTAGCCTTCAAGTCATTTTTCAAAAAAAATTGTTTTTTTTTCTGGAGATTGTCAACGGGCTCTGTATTTGAAAAATACTCTGAGGCTTCTTTTTTCTTAGGCGTCACCAAGTTTTTTCAAATGCCTTCGAAGTTTTGTGTTTTTCCTCAAACTGCTACAAAATTTGTAAAAAGTAAAAAATGTTTTGAGATCTTCCGATAGAATCTTTTTTTGATCTGAGTGAACTGTAGAAAAATTTTCCGCATTCCTATGCAAGTCCTAGAGTCTGGGGAAGGCGTGATTTTCGGATGAATCCGAGGTCCGATTATCCTATACAAATGAATGAGATTACGCCATGTTAGCATTTGACTGCCCTTTATATCCGCGGCTCTCGTTATCAGAATGTAAAAAAAACCATGATATCCGCATTTTTTCTGTCGTTTTCGGAAGCGTCTTCGGATTCATTCGGATTTGCTCGAACTTTGGAAGGAATGTTCAGTTAACTGTTCTGGGGGTTCTGACTTTCTTTTTGTAGTTTTCGAAGACTGCAAGGATTCGTTCCGAATTCAGGCGAAGATTCCGTTGGATATCCCCTATAGCTTTTTGAAGTTGTCCAATGTGTCTTGAGAATTACTGAGCAAACTTTGGTGTACTTTGAGTGTTCTTCAGGCGAACTTGCACAGCCCGTGGGTGTCTTCGAATCTTTTTGCCGAGTGAGCCACCCAAGGAGCAGTCCTCGGAAATATTTACTTTATAGTTATTCAGTTTTTATCAGGTTTGTCTGCGGACTCTCGGATTTTGAGAATAGCCTGGTGCTTTTTCATGTCTTAGCCGAACTTTCTGAGGTTTCGCAGAAACTTTGCTTTTTTCATTGGTTTATTCGTGGACAACCGATTTTGAAAAATTTCTTATGCTTCTTCCAGGACTTGGCCGAAACTCTTTAGGTAACTGTCAATCAAATGGTTGTCGATATTTCCAAAAAAAATCCTGTCAAGCTGTTCTCAGTTATCATGATATTCTGTGAGAAACCTTACCAATGGTATTGAGATTTCTCTTTTTATCTTAATGAACTAGAAGAGCTCTTGGCTTATTTCTGTGCAACTCCTAAGGTCCCCGAAAGTTCGCCGTTGCCACATCAGGCCGGAGTTCGATTATCTGTTTAGCCTTACCATCAAATCATCCGGTGTATGATACTACTTTGAATCAGACCGATTGAATCGGAAATCCACGACCTTCGTATGTAATCCGTGTGACTAGGAAATCCGGTGGGAGAAAAAGGCCGTTTGATCATTTTTTTTCTAAATTTTTGGAAACTTCACAAACTGAATCATTCCAAATGTTGGTGAAGATTTCGTCAAGTAATCCTTTCACCTTTTTGACCTTGTCTGCCCTGAGACTTTCTCGGCAAACCTCATTACACTTCATACGTTCCACCCGATGCCTAAAATCGGGTACTGCGACGCTCCAGCTCGCGTCGCGATTTGTAGTCCGCAGTGCTGCCACTCCCCACAAAGGATTGAAAACTTAAAATCTCTTAGGACTAAGGTCGCTCCGAAAGGAATAGTCCACTCACACGGTCGGCGTGCGGGTCGAGCGGCTATCGCGCAGGAACTTTTTAAATTGTATATCGATCAGCAGGAATATTATACGAATATAAGAGTAATTCCCTAGCCAGCGCATTGCAGACGTGGGAAGGCTGGTCCGAAAAAAATGCTCTTGGACCGACCACTCGTCACGCACGCCGGCCGCGTGGGCGGACAGCGTCATTCGGACACACTTTATAAGTGCATTTGTGAATGGACATTGGATAGCTTAACTGGCTTGTTCAGGTAGTTCACAGCGGAATCCGCTTTTTTCATTACGGAGGGTGGTCTCAGTCTACTTTTTCCCTTTTATTCACTAGGTTAATCTGTTCTTATCCTGTCGTCATCTGTTTTCATCCGTTCCTTTGATTTACCGTTTTTTAGATTTATGATAACTTGGACTTTGTGTTTTTGCGTCGGATTTGATTTTGGGTGAATATTTCACCATGGAATCCTGGCGGATATCTGGGAGGGTTTCCATCGGATGGAATTTGTTGTACACCCCGATGTATATAAAGCCGAGCCTGCTCGGATGGGTCCGGGCGGAGTAAGCAGCGGAGCGGTCAGTCATGGCAAAATTTACAATTGTAAGAAGATTCCGACATGATAAGCTCAAAAAGCCTCACTTCGACCGGCTCAAAATGAGGAAGCCTGGCTATACTTTGAACTCTTCTGTTCAGGGAAATGGTCAAAAATATCGCTTCGTGGACCGCACGAGAAGCGGTCGAGTGTAGTTTATACTTTGACATCGAATGATTTCGAATGGTTCTATAAATGGATTTTTTCTCTTGAATGACAGAATGGTTCGAGTCGCCTTCGGTTTTCGGACAACAAGTAGGAGGTAAGCTTTTCGTAAGTCAGGTCAGAGTAGAACTCTGCATTCACAAAATCAAAATTATCAAATATTCGAAAAAATAGTCGACTTCGAATGACAGTCGACTATTTTTTTCAAATTTTGGATAAATTTGATTTTGTGAATGCGGAAAATTCCACTCTGACATCAGTTACGAGAAGCTTATCTCTCACCCGTTGTCTAAAAACCGAACACGGCTTGAACCATTTTGTCATACGTGAGAAAAAGTTCATTTATAGGATCATTCGAAATCATTCGATGTCAAAGTATAGTGTAGTTTATAATTTATTGTGTCCGTAAAATCAGGAGGGATTTCCGTGTGGTGGTTTGTGTGTTGCGTTGTGCTCGTGCCTAGCCCGTCCGGACTGGCGCTGGCTTGCTGGCCCGACGGCTGGGGCCGAATGCAACGACAGTTGCCCGAGCGGCTGTCAGTCGGGGTGTTGACTCTCTGGACCTCCTCCCACTCTCTTCTCATCTTATCTCATCGCAGAAGTGTGTTGAGTCCCTCTGAACACTTTCGTATTGTTCAAAGCCGGCTCAGATCCCTCTTAAAATTTCCATCGGTTCCTCTCCCCTCATGTACTATGCTCTGGCCCAAGCTGAATAATAATATTCGAACTTCGGGATTAGTCGGGAAATCGCTGGATTCGGTTCATCATGAAAGTCAATTTTAATATTCGTTGAATATTCGGTCACTTGAAAGTTATGATTCTGGGCAACTTTGCGCGACACCTTTGTACAAAATAGGCCATTACTTAAAAAATGATTCAAGAGATGAAAATTCCTCTAGATCATCAATGTGATCAGCATGGGATGTATCTATAACCCACCTTCTGTTCTGGTTAAGTGACTCATTTTGAACTCCAATACGACAGCTCTCCGGTTTAGGGTCAGACATAAGTATGCACAATAATCTCAACCAAATTCGTTGATCATCATAGTGATTGTTTCTTGAACACAGACTAGGCCTTCATGGAATATGCCCATTAAAAGCAATGTTTTCGATAAAAAAAGGGACTCCGACTTTTCTTCGGAAATCGAATGTTTCGGGGTCCATCGCTATAATAATGTTGAAAGGGCGGCTGAAAACGAGCCCAATGGCCTCAAGCTTGTATGCTCTGTGCCCAACCCGCCCGCCCATTTCCTTGTTGGCCGTTGGGGGAGTGGGCGGGGCGGGCATAGCACAACCAAATATGAGGGACGTATGCGGCTCGTTTTTTGGCTTTCTTTTGCCTTTATTGTTGCAACGGACCCCGGTATATTCGATTTTATGTCAAAACTCGAAGACTGTCAGCAGTTATTGACTTACTTGACCTAATCGGCTGGCTTCCGCCATATGCGGAATGATGAACCAAATGATGAACATTCCCTTTTCTGTTTTATCGAGTGTTATCAGATTTCGAATTGCTCGAATATTCCACCTCACCTAAATAGTCGAGTTGAAAACCTTCCGCTCATCGGGGTTTCCTCTTGCAGTACGACCGGTCTTCTCGGATTTTCGATATTTCGAGTGCAGCCGCGCTTGAGCTTTTCAGACATCCGACTTTCCGAATATATACAAAATGTGAACCTTTCGGCTATCCAAATTTTTGAATGCAGCCTGGTATTGACTTTTTTCAATATTCGACGTTTTGGATAATGGCCTGGTATTGGCCATTGCAAATATTCAAATTTCGTATCACAGTGGGATTCCGGGTCTGTCCGCTTTTCTTGTTGGAAAGATCGACTATTCTTCGTCTGAAACAATTGGGTATGCTTCCGTATTTTTTGTATGTACTGGTATTAGTAAGGGCTGGACGTTGCAGATACCTTCCCAAATGAATTAATTCTCGTCTTGAAGACTGTCGTTGAAAAGGGGTTCTGCCTGCCGCGGTGTCGCATTGCGCCTCATGAAGAGGTTGCTGCGGTGTAGTTAAGGCCCTAGTTACACAGTGGCGTTTCGCTCCTGCTGTCTTCCGCGGCATGTCTACTATTGGTCAGTTTAAAAATATCACCAATTGCAGACGTCCCGCAAAAAACAGCAGCAGCGAAACGACTATGTACATATGACAAGGGCCTAAACCCGTCCGAATGAGACTGTCCGCCCACGCGGTCGGCATGCGTGTCGAAGGGCGTCGCAGTGTCATTTATTTGACTCAAAAATCGAATAATGCGAGTATTGGACGAGAAGTGAATAATATCCCAGTCAGCTGTTTGCAGCTGCGGGATGGCTCGTCCGAAAAATGACAGTTCCGACGGGATCTCGACGCGCGCTCCGACCGCATGGGCAGCCTGATTTGAGCAGACTGTACCCTTCTCATAAATTCAGAATAGAGAAGTGCTTCTGTTGCCCGGCTTCATGTTTGCGACTTCGTGCTAGGTTTTTTTCATAATAATGTTCGGAAACTAAGTGGATAAGGATTAGTGCAATCTAATCCTTATCCCATTTTGCTAATCTTAATGCTATTCCGTTCTCTATCGTGCATTGTATTCCTTCAGAACGTAGCATTTTTCGTGCTGTTTCTCGACGCTCCGGAGCGCACTTTTCTTGTGAAACATTTTGATTCGCGTAATTATTTCTTTACAGGTTATCGTTTTTTCCTGCGGGACGTTTGGTGTGCGTGTGGCGTGTGTGTGTGTGCAGTGTGCCGTGTTTATTTCGTCGTCTTCGCATCAGAACATAGGTGAGTTGTGTGGTAGTCTTGTGGATTCATTCGTTATTCATTGCTGAAAACCATGAATTCCCTCGCATGGATTCCAGTGTATTGGGGCCACTTGTAGAAAAAAGATTGGGCATGTCACCAGTAATATTTTTTTTTGAAATTCAAATGAGTCCCACAATCTGATATCAATATTGGATTATCCTATCTAACGGCAGATGCCACTCAAAATGTCGATTTTGGTTTTTGTCACTGAATCCATGCAGACGTATCATCTTGTCCCGGGGGATAAATGAAGTTGCAGAAAAAAATCTGATTTGAGATATTCAACCTGTTCAGGACTTGTTTTACATATATCCGAATGTTTTAGAAAACCATGTTCTGGTTGTTGTAGATACACTCAGTCCAGTTTATCAGTGATCCCCGTTCAAAATTTGCGGAGGGCCTCAGAGATTTCCAAAAAGGGCATTTTCATAGCTTTGCGAGAAGAAAGGGGTGGAAGTTTTTAGAGCGTTCACGAAAATGCTTAGGATTTGGCTCGAGCCTTTTCCTAGAAGTTTTTTTTTCACAAATCTGAAATTCCTCTTGTCGACCTTCTGAAAATTTCGGCTGATTTATCATGTAGCTTTCTCTGGGGAAAATTTTGCGGACGAAGCGCGACTTTCGGCGACTTTCAGAATGCCACTACAAAATTCTCCAAAACTGAACCATAATTGTTATTTGGACTGCTTAACACAAAGGTGTAATCAGTTTATCGACTTTTCTTGGACTATGATATGCTTCTGTGGGCATTCGGTAGTTCCGTCAAAGTCTCAGATTTGACTCAAGAGTTTTCTGTGTGGATTATTTGGGGGCCGAACACGAATTTTAGGTTTATTCGTTGATTTTGAAGATTTTATGGTAACGCCGATTCAGAGGCATTGTGTCTACACTGTCTTACAATATTCTCAGAATTTCTGATATCTCTTCATGAGAATGTAGATTTGGTCATCACAAAATTAGAAATAAGTGAAAAAAGTGAAAATTTGATGGAAAACGCACAAAACAAGGTATGACGGCTAATTGCAGGTGTCCACACCCCCCCCAATTAACGAGATTTTAATTAATGCTTGTTTATCCGTCTTTTGTTTTGCTTCTAAATTAGTCAGCGGTCTCTAGATGTGCTTAGAAATCACTGTAAGGGCAAAATAAAACATGTCAAAACAGGCATTTCTAGAAATCTTAATAATTGGGGGCGGGCGGACACCGAGCAAAAATTTGTTCTTAGGCGTTTTTTCTCCAACTCTTAACTTATTTTCGTTTTTGTGATGGACAGGTCTACCTTCTTATAAGGATAGCACAACAACCGTTTGTATTGCGACCCCTACCTTTAAATTTTGATCCCCCTGGTTTTCGAGCCATTGTCCATTTTTAATTCTACAGAATCCTGGAATCACTCAAAAATGTCAACTTTCGAATTCTTCGCGTACCATGCCTTCAAGTGGTTTTTAGTGAGTGCACAAATTCTGGTCCACATTATTTTTGTTGAATTTCAAATTACGCCGAGGAGAAATTTGGTGTGGCGATCCTGCGGATTAAAGGCCTTTCTCAGTTTTGTACTCTGAGAGAAACTGCCTCGGCAGCTCCGCCACAGGTTTGGGCCTGAAGGCGGCAAAGCGGTTGTGCTGGGACCTGCCGCGGCGGCGTCAAGGTTTTGCCATAGACGAAGTTCTGTTTAAGGGCATCGTGCAACTGCCGCGGCGAAATGATTGCGGTGATATCGCGGTTCATTCGAAATTGCGGAAAGACCACTGCACTGTTGAGACAGATTGCCCCAGAGGTGTTTCATATGTAAGGGATTATCTCAAGACAAGTATTTCAGGTAGTCTTATCATTAAAGGGTTATGAGTCAACGCTCATAACCCCAATAAATGCAAAAGAACCAAATTTTTCAGAAAATGAATTGTATCGAAATTTTCCTCAAAGCTCACCTCTTTTGAGTTTGACATCATCCCTTTGAATATGCTTGATTTTCAGCTTGTTCTGCACATGCACTTGTTTCACAAAACCGTATCCGAAATCGTTCCAAAGCATTTCCTGACCTTGTCTTCAATGCAGAGTATTTTTGAACTTGTATCTCGACAGCTTGGAACGGCTTCGCTGATCGTGCACCATACTTCTGCCGCACCTCAGTGTTTTCCGAAATTCAATGTTTTTTGTATTGCAAATCATTGTGAAATGTTGCATGTCGTTTGAAAAAATGTCCAGCCATTCTCCTAAACAGTTTTCAGAGAATGGACACCAGAAAATCAAATTCTGTCAAGAATGGTCACAAAGTCAGACAGGAGAATTTAAGACACAAGAATTTTTTAGAAGGTTGAAATATTTGTTTAGTTCAATTCTGAATTTTAACGTATTGTCGGCGCTGAATTATAGTAGTTAGAGAATTATAAGGAAGACAGTTTGAACAGAAAACTGACTTTGATTAAATTCAACTCGATTTTCGGCTTTTGCTTTCTTTCAACAAAGATTTATATTCTAGACCATTTTTTTATTTAAGTTTTTTGCTGTGTCCATCTTCATGAGCCATATAGTATTCGGAAATTTGGAGCAAAATTCACTTATTCCACAACTTGACAACTAATTTATTTTATAATGGACCTGAACTTTTAGAGCCAAAACATGCTTAGCCGCGACGGCGGACACAGCTCGCTGGAGAAATAGATTTTATTTGTGTCCGATTCATAAAAAAGAACCCAGATGGACAGACGTAGAATTCAGAATTTCCACCCATCGATCCGGAGAGAAATAATTTTTCATGTTTTATCATCCTGGGTTACCCTGTTGTGTTTTTCACCTTAGACTATTAGTTCGGATTTTGGCCACGATCATACTTATGATCAACTCCGTAATGCTCGTCTGATCAGTTTTCCAAAAGAAAACATACAGACTTTACACTGCATACATAGAGACGCATAGAAACTGCTTGCGCTAACACCGATTCGTCGAACAATTCCGCGCTGACTGTACCTGCAGCAGTTGCCACTGCACTCAAAAATCCGTAACTTTGGTCAGGCCTAGCGGTTCACCCTGCGACAAAGTATATTTTGGTCATGAGCTTGACATGGGCAACGATTCAATTATTGTATTTCTCTTTCAGCTATGCTCCCTTCATCGGTATATGGTCAGTTGAGTGATCCGCTGGTCCAGGCGGCCGCGGCCGCTCTTGCATCTGCCGGAGCAGATTCAGTCATAGGTGTGTGAATTCATATGCTTCTATCGAATTTTTTTTATTTCAAATATGAATGCTGACATTGAAGACAATAACCCTTCTTTGTCACTTCGTTTTGAAGTGAATTCGGTAATTTAAATTATAAATGCTATGTTTGAAGAACATCGAGTCTGTATAGATTGACGGAAAGGGTTGTCCGTTCTCCAGTTCCGACCACCCACATCGAGACCGCTTCCGAGCACCCGGTTTCAGTTGTGCTGTGTTTGTCTGTGTGGTGAGAACGGGAAGACCCGGTTCAACACTCAGTTCGAGTCACACATACACATAAGAGCACATAGACGAATTAATGCGATTCACGGGAGGTGTCCTTTAGATTCGGGACCGAGAAGAAGAATGGGCATATTGGGTTTATTCGGAATCCTGAATTATTCGCTTTTTTTCAATATCGAGGAGTTTTGAACGAGTGATTCGGGAAACAATAAAAAAACTCTGTTGGATCTCAGTGCCCGCGATTCGAATCGTTCATTCATTCAAAAATTTCCGAAATTGCAATCTTTGAATTTGAGAACATATACTTGTGTAATTGCAGCTATCTAATATAGGAGAATTCCTGAACATTTCAAACGAAAGGAAAAAACTGCATTACGCTATTTTTCTAGACATTTTATCGTGTAGTCTCTCTAATTAGAGGTCGAACTCTCGCTCCTGAAGCTTTTGTCAGCCAGCAACAAGTCTGCACGGAATGTTTCCGGAACTGCGTCATAAAAAAATCCTGCTGGCGGTTCCGCCTACTTTGGCCCAATTCTATTCGTCGTGGATTGAATCGTGAGCTAGATCCATTATTCTCCCTGATACATTTTATGTTTATCCTGCCCTAGAACTTTGGACTTTTGTGCTCAGGATCCAAGTAAAGTTTCGCAGAAATTGAGTGACTCTGTCCGGACCCTGTCTATACTGGCCTTAGATTCACTTGAACAAAGTTTAAGAGTAAACTTTTCCACGGTACCGGAACAAACTATTTGGGTGTACAAACCACATTCGCTGTACACGCAGTGTTCACGAGAAAAATGGTTCTCGAATTTTTACTAGAAATCGGATAATCCGAACACCATTGCAACAACAATCTTGATCAAAAAACGGCTAGGAACAAGATTAAATAGCCCTATACGGCTTAAAATTTTGATTTTGGCATGCCCCGTCCACCCACTCTCTCGGTGCCCATTGAGAAAGTGGGCGGGCGGACCATATATCAGCTAAAATTTGAGGCCGTACAGTGGTATTTATAGCTCGTTTTTAGCAGTTTTCCACGTTGTTGTGGCACTGGGATCCGAACTTTTTGATTACTGAAAGAAATTCGAAGACCGTTTTTGAAGGCAGCGTACGCGCAGAAAATCGCACTTGGTTTTTTCTCCTCATTCCAATGTTTGAACCGATTGAAGATAGTTGGCAGAGCTTGAGACCTCAGTGCTGCGTATTCAAAATGCTATAGCCTTCTGAAAACCGCTCTGTGGTCTAAAAAGGCATTTTATCGGTCGATCATCTAGCACGAGGAGCAGAAGCGCCACAACAAGCTTCGACAGACCGAGGAAATCCAAAATTCCATATTCTTCATTTCGATAAATCCTCGAGTTAAAAGGTGTTTATTGGGAACATTTTATTTTTGGAGAGTTCTTGACAATGAAAACGCCGAGAAAAATTATCAATCTAAGAAGTTAAACGGGCTAAACCCTTATTGACGTGCAGCATTTCCTACATTTGTGCATTACACAAGACGCACCGGACAAACAAGGAAAAAAGAAAGCTGAATGCTCCAGGTCCTTCAAACGAGTTTTGCTCCGGAATTTGAGTGTTTACGGGCTTTTGGCGATGTATCGCAACCTGGTGGGCCTACCTGCGCAAAACACTCAAAAACTTGAAGACGGTTTTTCTGCGCGTGCGCTGCCTTTAACGTGAACATTGCCTTTAAACTCTTTTTAAACAATATGCTGATAATTTTGTTACCTTTTGTAGTCCTCAGGTCACAGTTCGGTAAGATCATTCATCGACTGCAACTTATTGCTTAGAGAAGCAGAGCGCAGCTAGGAAACAGTAAGACTTTTCGTTCGGAATGGTTTTTTTCTCCATGTGACCCTTCCTTGTTAAAATAAGTATTTTCCGGGAAATTACTGGGGATATTTTCTCTCTTTGAACATTTGAGGGTATTAGTTTTTTGAGGGGTTACTAAAGCATCTTTCATAGGCTTCACTCTAATTGATTCAGGCTACCGAAATGCTACAAAGCTTTTTCTGGTTTAGTCTTACTACCGTATCCTACCGTAGCCTCCAGCCACTCAACTGGACCGAAGGTGTCTTTGTGTGAGAGATCTCCCACTGGACACGGTCTTCCACATAAAAAACCCTAACCGTACTGACCGTTGGGGAACCTTGAGAAGTGGACGTGTCCAAAAGTAAACAGACACAGGAACTGAAGTGGACGAAGTTGAGGGTGTCAGAAATAGCATTTTTGAAGTTTGCCGCCACTCCTCACCACGATTTTGCCGAGAAACAGAACAAAGTTTGGAATTGGAAACCAGAGATTTGCGAAAAAAGGTTTTTTTTTCCGAAAACGGAAGCGGAAAATTATATTCTCGCACTGTGTAACCAGCTCGTTTTTCGGAGTTTTTTCGTATAATCCCACAAAATGTTGGAAAATGGCAACCGAAAGACGGATATGCAAACTCATCCCTGACCGGAATTACTTGAAAATTCATGAAGTAGAAACGGACATCATGAACGAAATTTGAATTTTGAAGTTGAGAAGATTTCTCGGTTAATATTCATGTTACTCACTCTATTAATATTTATATTGGTGAAAATGATAAACATCAGTTGAACAATTATTGAATCGAATATAAATGAACACAGACAATTAATAAAAATGTTTAAGAAAGTGATTTCAATGAATAATGATGTCGCAGGTTTTGCAATTGCGCTAATGTATGTATATATTTTATGGTTAGGTCCGTGGCTTGTTTCCTTAAGAAAAAACATTTAAATCTCACCCGCGGATGGCGCGGCGGTTCAAATCTCACCGGTAATTACCAACCAGCCGCTGGTGAGATTTAAACCGCCGCGCCAGCAGCAGGTGAGATTTTAATGTTTTTTCTTGAGGAAACAAGCCACGGGCCTAGCTATATGTATATGTATATCAAAAATTATTTTTGTCGTAGTATTATCACTTTTTCAGAATTTGTTT
Organism: Aplectana chamaeleonis; assembly: GCA_029168955.1. NCBI lineage: Eukaryota > Metazoa > Nematoda > Chromadorea > Rhabditida > Cosmocercidae > Aplectana > Aplectana chamaeleonis. Next base: position 2,727,300 of record JAPDOI010000004.1, on the reverse strand, counting down.
GCTGGAATATTTTTCCCGACCGCAATATTTTAATGCTTTAGTAGATCATGAAGATCTTTTTTCATTCATTGTTGCTAATCTCAAAAGATTTTTAGAGTTTAAGCGCAGTTTTCAGGAAGTCGTGACACGATGTTCACCAAAATTTTCGTCGGTGGTCTACCGTATCATACTAGTGACAAGACGCTGCATGAATATTTTGAGCAATTCGGTGATATTGAAGAGGCCGTCGTAATCACAGATCGTCAAACACAGAAGAGCAGAGGATATGGCTTTGTGGGTTTATTGTGTGTTTCGTACAATAAATTATGTTGTTTACTGATCTCAGCACTGACTAGGGAACATCGCATGGCGGTCACATGAATTATAAAAAATTATTCTTGTCTGGTCAATTCTGGTAGATATTTTGAGATTTCGGGTAGGTTACGACAGGTCTAATATCATTTAAGGGCGTAATTGGATATTTCGGAAAACGGCAGACTGATCTCAAATGCAAGCTCAGCCCACCAAATATCTCCCTACAACGCAGTTTTTAGCCAACTCTGGAAGTTCGGCCAAAATACCGTGTACCCACCGTAACCTGCAGTAATCTATAGAAAACTGGTAAACGGGCTCCAGATTTCTATTAAGCACTGTAAAGAACCCCACACAAGTCGCAACTTTGAATCGAATCTCTCGTATTTTATTAATCGTGTGAAGTCTCATTTTGTTTCAATAATTTTCTCCCACTGGGGAGCTTTCAGCTAAACCTGCCGAAATCTTCCGAACTGTGGCGAATGGGCCTCAGATTCGTGAACAGCACCCGAACGATTCCCGCTGGATTACTTAGGGCCATTTCTGAACCGTTTTTTGGAGCTCTTTCAGCGCCATCTGATTCACTATCATTATCGAAGCGCAATTCCGCTCCGTGCTTGCGGACCACCGCTTTTGCATCACGCAAGACACTCTGAGGACCACGTGGTCCCGACACGACTAACCTTTGTTCTGGCGCGATTATCAGTATGTTGCGTGATGCAGAAACGGCTATCTGCTGCCGGAGTTTTGACCCGATAACGACAGTATATATGTGCATTCTACCAACTAGTGCAAGCTTCTGGTTTCGTCAATCCGGTAAATCATTGAGCTCTAGCGTGTGGTTTTCTGTAAACCAACAAATTGAAATCATACCCAGGTTCAGCATGTCAAATAGCTCCTTTAGGCAATTGTAAGCCTAATCTAACAAAAATTAACGCATGAGGAATTAAATTCAGATCCAGAAAATACCAATTCGGGCAGAATGTAACTTGTTTCTCAGACATTGCCAGGAAGATTTAATTTCTGTTTCAGAGAGGCTAGTGAAGACAAGGAAATTGATGGGTCAGCATGGGAGCTCAGAATAGGGCTACATTGGACGAATAAATTAATGTCAAAACTTGGAACAGTAACTCCCTTCCGTCGCAGCGACTTGTCGCGGTGAACTGACATACTGCGAATATGCCGGAGCCTGTGGCGGTACCTGTCGTCTGTCGTTGTTCAACGCACTGCGACGGCGACAGGCTTAAAGGACTGGAGTTTCGCGACAGGCGGGTGCTGTCGCTGTGTTTAGCGACAGCAACCCAGTATCGCAGAAGTATACCATAGCCCTTAGATTGTCGCGCGAGCTCCTCAAGCGGAGGCAATGCGAGGTCGCTGTAGCCGCATAACTTGTCATGACGTTGTGGTGGCTCTCTAACCCAATCAATTCATTTGGGAATTGCGCTTTTCGTTTTGAGTCATTTTAAAACGAATTAGCTTTTTTGTTAGGACCGTCGCCGCCATTTCTATGTAGTGTAACTATACATAAATGTATTCCCTTGTAAAAGGCAATATAATAGCCTGAAATTTACCTCTGATTGCTGATTTCCTGCCACGCAGTAAAGTAGACTATCAGTTCAATGTTGTACAATCGGTAAATAATAGCTTATGCTACTGTATTGTGCTAATTAAGGTCACAATGAAGGATCGTGCAGCTGCAGAGCGTGCTTGTAAAGACCCAAATCCAATAATTGACGGGAGGAAAGCAAATGTAAACTTGGCTTATCTGGGAGCAAAACCACGCACAAATGTTCAACTAGCCGGTGAGTTGTATTCCAAGAAAATTTTGTTTCTCCAAACTTTCATTCTACTCTCAAAGTCTTCACATGTTACCATGTAGCTGTCTCTGAGTGCACTTTGAGTGCAAACAAAGGAATCGGGAGGTGCCTACCGTGAAAGCTCCTCTCAGAAAACTCGTGCACAAATAATCTAGCAGATTTGTCAGCCTTCACGGGTAGCAAAAATAAATCCCCCATTGAATCCTTTCATAGCTCAGCGAGGCGCTAGTTTTTTTTCCTTTCGCCGCGCAAAATCCCTCTGTCGTGCACTGAGCCGAAAAAAGAGGAGGAGCAGCAGCAGCTCCTCCCGTTGACTAGTGTAGAAGAGCAATGTGCTCGTTCGGCAGAAAGAATTCCTTTTGTTTATTTGAGAAGCGAGCAATGGGAGCCTATGCTCACCCGAAAGTTTTTTTTTTATAAACGCTCGGGGGTTAGGCCTACTGTAATGGTGAACTTTGGTAAAAACTGAGAAAACGCTATGGGCAGCTGCAGCATCATTGTATTTTGTCGCGATTAAGCTGGGTAGAGCCGAGTTTGCGCTTCCATCGCAAAGTGGTGCGATGGCATTCTATAAATACGTATCGACGCGCGAGGCGATATGGGCGATAATCACAAGTATCATAAAATCGCGTCGCCCCGTTTTGTAAGTGTGAACCCGGCTTGAAAGTACGCTTTATGCCAGGAAACACGCTTATTGCCGATGAGGACGCAGACTAGTTAGATAGCCTTACCCAGCTTACCAGCAATAAAATTCAGTTGTGAAGTGGGTAATAATATTACCTTCTTTCTAACCACATACGAATTTTCCTCAATTTCTTCAGGGTCTAGGCGAGTTACCTTTCGGGTACAAAAGTAGATTATGCAGTGCTTCGTATACCATTGCATTATAACTACATCGGAAGTTTGTTTCATTGGACTACATAATTGTCTCATAAGGTCATTTTCGTGTTAAACAACTCTGCCAGCACGTAGCTAGACGCCTCACACGGAAACCGGAGATGCTCAGGGTTTGGGGGGCATCTAGTCTAATTTCGACCCGAGATTTTACGTAAATTACCTGAAGTTTAGCCTCAGTTGGTGAAATGTTAGCTACAGCGCCCGCATGTTCTACGTAAATTCTCGTTTCAGCACTTGGTCGATCGACCGACCCAGTCCGGATCCGTACTGGAAAGCGATCGACAGCATCGCCGTTCTTCCCCACGGCGCGCAGCACCCCAGTGGTCAAATTTCTCCTCACCATGGTCTTCCAGAAAGCGACACCGGCTCACCCTCCACGGCCAGTCCCAGAGTGTCGAGTAGTCAATCAGTGAGATGATTGGACCAACACTGTTCGAACGGCATCCCTGAGTTCTGCGTAGTCAGCGCGGGTTTAGGTTTGCTTTTCAACACAGGCTGTCGCAAAATCCGTAGATTCTCGCTACAAAATTATAGCGAGAATATACGGGTTTAAAGACAGAGACATCAATGTATCAAATTTAGCCTTCGTTTTTACGTAGAATACGCGTAGAATTTGCACCCTTGTACCGTCGACACAAGAATATGCGGGTTTTAGCTATCGTAGCTAAAACCCGTAAATTCTCGCTACATGGAATGGGGCGGCGTTACAGGCCGCACCCTCGGAGGCATCTAGCTACGCGTAGGCAGAGAAGCTACCGAAGTGTGAACCGTGAAGGAAATTGTTTGTGGGGATATATCTCTACTTGATGAAAACTCCAGATTTTTATATAGAATTTTTTTCCGCAGTTTATTAGTGCAAAAATAGACCTCAAACATTTTTTAGACAAGTACTAGACAACTCCGTACCATATCCAAATTTGGTGCGCTTTGATTGAGTGCCAATTCTGCAGTTAACATTTTATTAGTCATTGCAGAACCGTGTGTCCTTAAACTTATGAGCGCTGGTGTGCTCAGATATTTGTGTGGAAGTTCCCGAGGACAATAGACCCGATTCGTTCGTTATCAATCGGTTGAGGGGAGAGGGTCGAGACCCTCCGGGGGACGTCTTGCCTCTCTCCCCTTGAATCAAGGGATCTGCAGAGTTGAAGTCGCGGCGTTGCTCGCAGCGACGACTGGAGCTGGGAGATGCAATATCGATTACATTCGGCTACAAGGGCGACCAACGCGGCGGGAAGGGCGACGAGGGGGCACCGCAGAGTGTGTTGATTTCAAGACGACTCTGCGTCACTGCCAGCGAGTGGCAACCCACGCGGCGACTATAATGTTTAGGGGTCTGCAGAGTTGCACCGATCGGCGACTGGTCGCCGAGCGTAGGCCTTGACGCTCGGCGACTCGGCGAAAGGAATGTTTACGAACATTATCATCGCGGCGTCGGTTGCTGCTCGCTGGCAGTGACGCAGGGCAGTCGCGGCGTCGAAACACTGCGCAACCCCCTCGTCGCCATTCGCTCTGCGTCGGTCGCCTTCGTCGCTGAATGTAATCAATACTGCATCACCCGTCGTTATTCGTCGCTGCGAGCAACGCCGCAACTTGAACTCTGCAGACCCCTTTTGGGAACATTTTTGTCGCCGCGTCAAGGCTGACGCTCGGCGACCAGTCGCCGGTCGGTGCAACTCTGCAGACCTCTTTATACACAACGATAAGGCGGTCGAAACAGTCGACTCGGGGGGAGAACAAGAGAAGTTCGCTTAACGGTTCTTCCCATGGCCTTCCCCCGAGCGTGATGAACGAGAAAACAAAGCCGCAGCGTATACGGTGATGCAGACGGGCTAGTCGCGAGGTGGTCTCGCACCTCGCAATTTTAGGGGACAGATCTGCCACTCAAAGGCTGTGTAAGGACTGTGTCTGGATTTCAGAGGAGACAATAAGCTTCTCTGTAACCTATCGTCAGAGGTGAATATTTTTGGCCCTATTTGTTTTTCGCTGAGAGCGAGTTGTAGCAAGCTGATTTCTGATCATTGAACAATGAGAAGACCTACAGTCAGGAGGTCGCGGGAAGACCTGCAGTCGGGAGAACAAGAGAACTCCTGCTGTGAGAACTTCCCCTATTACTCTGCTGTCGAGAGGTCCCCTTCGCTTTCCCTCGATTCGGGGAAGTTCCCCAGTTGTTTTGAGGGAACTTCTGCTTTTGTTCTCGGGAACTTCCCCACGAATGTCTGAGTATATGTATCAAAATTTGCCCATAGCCATCCGTTGCTGTTAGGGGTCGACTTTTATGTCGATCATCCAGCACTTCTAGATAAAATGTTGACGCGACCGTGAAACAACATGGGAATCAACTACGGTACAAACTCCAAATACAGAAAAACTTCAGAAACCATTTTGGCGCGAACTTCAAATCCATTTTGCAGTCTAATATTTCAGGAGCCCTCCCGACTATTTCGTTCACCGAAGAGGTTAAGCTATGCACAAACGTGAAAAATTATGGTTTTCTACGCCTACGATGCGTTTAAAGGCATAGGACACTCTCAGGCGAATTTCGTGTCCTTCATGTAATTATGAAGTAGACCTCACCTGGCTCTTTGCGGGAGTTCAATTCCTTTGAAGGCAGTGTTCATGATGATTTTCGTTCCCGAGTTTTCCTACCAAAGCAATGCTTTGGCGATCGATTGTTACTGAAATTACGAAGAAACAGCGAGAAACGCACTAAAACGTCTTATTTCAGTGACACTATTATTTGGCCTAGACTAGTTGTCCGACTGGATGAACATGTTCACGGTGGTTGTCACCGGTAAAAAAATGGGGCAAATCAAAAATGGAAGAATATTTCAGGCAAACAGTATTAGTTTGGGTCTGAAAGGAAGTATGAAGCAAAACAGAGTAGAGCATTGTAAAAGACGGGTCCACAAAAGATTTCATTATAACAACAAACAGTTCCACTGAGAGTAAAGAGGCGGGATGAGAGTAAAGGATTTCGTGCCCTTCTGGTGCGTTTTTCTCGGTTTCTTCGTCATTTCAGTTCTACTCGGAAGCCAAATAATCGATTTTGCGAATAATTTTCAAATCGAAGATTATCGTGAACACCGCCTCTAAAGAATGCAGATACAGGAGTAAGGTATTCTGGTAAGCGCACAGCAAGAAGCCTTTGGTAGCGCCCCTAAGACGACTTCTCGAGCACAACAGTGCCTAGATGCACAATAGAATGAAATCAGAAGCATAGCTCTCTCTTTCCTTTTTCAGCTTCCCTCTTTACTCACGTTTGCTACCTGCTTCGATTGCGACTGACGAAAAAACAAGTCTGAGACAACTCGTCCATTTCACGTCCCCCCCCTCAGAGTACGGCCAATCTCAGAGGCCGGATTCATCAACGAAATTTAGCGCTGGTAGGCTGTGTAAGGGTAGTTTCGTACCAAAATTCGCGCGACTGACGCGATTCACAAAACTTGCTACCCACGGTAGCAACCTACCAAAGCCTACCCAGCGCGAATCTCGGGTGGGGTCCTGCGCGGCGAGATTTCGCGCTCTGATACTGAATTTACGCGCTCGTCCTTTGAACAACTGTTTTCAAACCCCTTCTGTAACGGATTTTCGGAATTTTATCTTTATTTAGTTAAAATGTTGGGTTTTCATCTTCAATTTCCGACACTATACTCATCGTCACGTTCGTCATCGTCGTCATTCAATACTCTTCGTCAAGGCTCGAATAATTTTTAATTATTAGGTTGATGCAAAAATAATTGTGGGTTTTGAGAAATAATTTTTCTTCATCCGGTTGAGCTTTTCGTCGATTTTGATGCTTCTCTATCTGATACATACTGCTTGTCTCTTCTCATAGAAGTCGACCTTTTGTGAAATTAAATTTGATTTGTATTCTGGGTACTGAATATTCTACTATTCTTGCAGCCTTCAGTTTCTCTTTCACGCAATGACTTTGAGACACCAAACTTCATAGTTAAAAACTACACAAAATCCCCTAATGCACAATATTTATTTTGCTAATTATCGACTATTTTTAGATTTTCGGTAGTGTAAGATAGATGAAAAATGCTGTTTTAAATGCCTAAAACACATTTCAAAGAAAAAGCTTGTTCAGGTGAAAAGATTTGGTTCTATAAAAACCGCCATATATTTTGCACGAACCCAATATGTATCTATGATTTTCTTTTACGCGAAAATTGGGTTTTTCACAGCTTTTAATTTTTATGCAAAATACTCTTTTATTTACCCAAAGGACGAGGGCGGCGAAAGATTGATGATGATGAGATTTGGAAAAAGGGCAGTATCAAAACATTACTAAAAAAGAAGAGCCGTGATCTACTCTCGGTTTTTTCCCACCCTGAACCCTATACCGAAACTACGTAAATATAAGGTATAAAACATTCACATAAGTACGAAGGCAAATCAGTGATCACACAATTAGGCTCAAGCGTTTCTGATACTGCTGTTTTTTTGTTTTGTTTGTTTATAGTTATATTGACATTTTCTATGTAAAAATATGGGTTTTTTATAAGACGCCGTAACCCAGCTATGAGACGCGAAATCATCCGAGCGTCTTAAATAGTGCCCCGAATAATATACACATCATCCTCATTCTCAATATTCAAACTATGTTACAGTTTGAAGAAGATTAATAAAAATCTACCGAAAAAAAATTCGAAAACCATTTCCAATTTTTGAATACTGCTGGATTCTTCATGTGAATTGAACATAGATTTACCGTTTTTCATGGTTTTTCTGCTAGGTTTTGTGAGTTTCGAAAAGTTTACGCTTTTGCATAGCGATTACGAGCGATGTGCAATAGCCGCCGTTTGTAAAACACGGCGGCGTCGCCACACACACATAACGCTTTTAAGCGTAACTGCTTGGTAGCGCTACCCACGGTAGCATTGCGCTCAATCACAATGTGATGGTTAGGGTAGCAATCTAGCATGGGTAGCGCTACCACTGGATAGGGCTACCAGAGGCCAGATTCATCATTACATCAACCGTGGGTTTGTGGATTTGGTTGGGTTTCGCACCAGCATTAGCGCGCGTGTGCACTAGCTAAACCCAACCCAACTCGGCAAACCCAGGCCTAACGTAATGATGAATCCGGCCTCTGCACTGCCGCATTGATGAATCCGGTCCCTGGAGTCTAAACTCCGACTGTTAGGGGTTTTATGCGGTTACAGAGGTACCAATGTGACCACCGCGTGATTTTCTCCAAGATAAGCAGATAATCCTAAAAAGACTATCCTGAGTGGGCTGTCCTAGAAATCTGTTACCTTATCGGTATGGATTGAACAGCTAGCGCAAAGCATCCGCTCCACACCCCGCCAATAGAGCCTGCAATCCGACTACGAGGCGCCAAACCCGACGGAATCGACAATACAATTCTAGTTTTCCGCTCATTCTAGTCTCAAAACTCTTTTGTTTTCTATTTCAGCGTTGGCGAATCAGGTTCAGTTGCCGTTGCAGACGCAGTTACAAGCACTGTTCCCGACCCGTATTGGGTGAGTTTTGTGTTGGTTATCCTGATTCCACTTTGCAATCATCGTCAATGTCATCAACATGAAGATGAAGATGGAGATCGTCGAGATCAGGGCCGTGTGTCAATCGATTTCTATAATTTTAGCCTTGTTGTATGCGTTGGTTGTTGACGGAATAGAGAAACCGTAAGAAAAAAAGGTTAGGCGTGCGTGTGCGATGATTTGATTCCATGCTGTGTGTGAGGTGCTGACGACGGTCGATCGGCTATTCGGCTCAATTCAGAGGTCCGAGGACGGCGACGATCATCGTCCCCCTCTTCTAGCTAGGTGGTCGTGAGGTGTCAGAAGACGTCAATTAGCTTAAACTGTCCAACGGAGGGTACTGCTTCACTACACCTACCGGCTGCGGCACGCTAACAGGATTACCTCAATAGGGGATTACAACTGAGCGAAAACGCCGTTTCTGTCAAAATTCATACCAGTCAATGTGCTTTCAAGGTCGTTTCCGAATCTGTGCCATAGCTGCTGAAGATTTCTCTGAACCCAGTTATGGATATTTCCTCATTTGGGCGTCAAGGGCATCAGGCAGTTTTCAGGGTAGAAAAGTTATTCAGATTGGTCTAAAAACTTAGTCTGAGTGTTATGCGTGGTACTGAATACGAAACTGAGGTGCGATTTCCGATTTTCGTGATCAAACCCCACGGAAATGGCTTGGAACCATCGAGGGCAAATTTCCGGAGCAAAAAGCTACTTTTGACGATTTCCGAAACACTACGATATATCTGCCTAAAAACTTCTCTGTAGAGGAGGTCATTTAGAGTGTTTAACACTACTCTGAGGTTTTCATCAATTTTGAATGGAATTCGGCAGGTTACGATGAGTATGCAGTTGTTCAGTCGCTGACTAAGTTTGGTTCAAAACTTCCCTTCGCTGAATATTGGGTGCGCACTCAACACGAATTTGAGGTCCACTCAACTATTTTCAGGTGAATAAGGAAGGCCGCGTCAGCTAAATAGCGTCATATGTACCGTAACCTACAATAAACCGCAGAATATCAAGAACCGCACCCCAGATTACTGTTAAGGACTGCGATTACCAACTTCTCCCCCCCAGAAAAAGTTCTGAGCTAAATCTGGAAGGATTTTTCTGGACACCCTGAAAGTTGCTTGATGGATGCCCAAGCGGCTAGGGAAGTAAAACTGGACCATCGGGTCGTTTGCAACGAAATATATTGTAATCAGGAGTACTTTTGAGAATGTTTCCAAATGTATCTATGTTTGGAGCTGCTGAAAAGGTTTTCGAGTCAGGTTACCGACGGGTTTTCTCTTCTCGGCCAAGACGCTTGCTAGGGATCAGGCATTTTTTGGGGTGTTCAAAAAATGCTTCGGATTTGGCTCATAACGTTCTTTTTGGGTTGTTAATCGGTGCCCTAAACAGGTATTTGTGGCCTATCTGTCGATTCTCGAAAAAGCTCGGACGGTTCGAAGCCTTCCAGAGGGACAAACTTTTGGGAACAAAACGCGACCGACTTCTAATGTCTTCCAAACGCTAAAGATTTACCTCAAAACTTTTCTGCCAAGTCTATTCGAGGTGCTCAGCATGGATTTGAGGCCTGTTTGTAAATTTTGTTTGGGATTCTCTTAGGTTACGGTGGGCTTAGGGTAGTTTGGTCAGTTTCGGGTATAGCTGAAAACTTCTCTGGGGGTGGTTATGTGGGGTGCTAAACACGATTTAAGGGTCCTTTCATCATTTTTCCAGGTCAGTAATTTGATAAAGCCATGTAAAAATCATCAATTTTACCGTTACCCACAGTAACTTCAAGAATATCGAGAAACGGACCCCAGATTCGCGTTCAAGACTCTGAACAGCCAAACCGAAAAAGTTGGTCCGATTTTGAAAAAACTTGTGAGCAGGCTGGAAATCGCCGGATGGAAAAGCCTAGTTTTTTTTTCCAACTGAGAAACCTTCCACATTAACTCGGTTAGTTGTCTTCAGCAGCTACAAACATAGATTTGAAACCATCATTGGAAGTAGAATAACTGGTATGATGCTTGCTGGAAACGGCGTTTTCGGCCGAATATGATTTCTTAGTCAGTAACTCTAGCATGGTCTCCTTATCAAGTTTAGTTTAGTGAATTGACGCGGCGTGACCATTGTGGCGGGCAGTGAAACGTTTGCGACACCACCAGTCAACGAGGTTCCAGTCGCGAGCGACGATTCACCTGCGAAACCCCGTCTGTGCACTAGACTAATTTGTACAAGGGGGCTCTATGTACATGTTCGAAGAGTGCGGCTCCGGTGTGGTGTGGCGAAGCAGTGCCTGTCTAATTCATTGACTGATGCCGATTAATAATTTTTATCCAGCGTCACACGTGTTGACAGCACACCGTCTAGCTAGGTATTGTGATGTTCTGCTGAGGTGGGCACGCGAATACTGAAATCAACCGCAGATTCACACACTGAACCCTCCTTTTTATACACACCCATGAGTTGCTCCTGTCCTATTTCTACGGGCCGAACCCAAGATTTTCCTCTGCTAATTCTTTTCGCCACTAACATGCGATTTTCGTGATGGCACGCATGTACGTTTGGGGTGAAGCTCTGCGTGCGTTTTACAATGTAACAGAGTGTGAGCTAATAATGTTGATATTAGTGTAATTACAGATTGCCGCAACTGTACTATCCATCAGCCGGACTGATGAACCCACTGCTCGGAGCTGCACAAAGTCCCGGAGCCGTTGACTATACGGCTCTGGCAGCTGCTGTGGCCAATGGACAAGGAGCGGGAGCTGCCTATGCTATTCCACAGGCTGGATCACGATTTCAGGGTGAGTCCGAACGAAGAATGCGACATTTTACTCCTTATTTTGATGGAAGCCGTACCTAATTTCCTCGTTTTGCGCTCCGAAGCCAGCAGTTTTGCGCGTTTTTGGTCTACGGCGCTCAGTTTTCTAAAAACGACGAAGAGTGCCGCGGAAAGCGGAAGTACTAGAGTATGTCAACGAACATTCGGCCGAATTAACGAATAATCGAATATTCGAATAAGTCGATTATTCATAAAAGTCAGATTTTCGAACAATTCGTTCCTAATGGTGGAGTATCTCGCTCAGCGCCGAATTTCAGGTGTTGGTCGTAATGTATTAATGTACTCCAACCGCGGGAGAGGTGAGGCAACGGGTTATAAGCCGTGCGCATGATCGGAAAAAACGCGGAGTTTCCCCCGCCTCTCCTGTGGTTGGAATGCATTACGACCATCACCCCCAAATTTTTGGGCGGGAGTAATCGATACTGTTTTCCGTCTGCTCGAATAGGTCCCGAGCAGATTCGGGCGATGTTCCAGAAACTTTTTTTAGTTTATAGCTTTCATGTTACATAATGTAGAATGTCTTGTTTGTGTAAGCTCATTGGCACAGCTTTGATCTATACCATACTAAACAAAAAAATATCAAGAAAGTTGGTGGTGTCTCGAACGGGGTTCGATTATGCGTACTCGATCCGTACTTCTAATTCGACTCGCGATTCTGGTCGAATATTCGAAATATTTGTATTCGAATCATTCGAATAATTCGACTATTCGTGAAAGTCAAGCTTTTCAATAATTCGTTTATTCGACTACTCGGAAAAGTCAATTTTTCGAATAATTTGTTTATTCGAATATTCGAAAAAGTCAATTTTTCGAATAATTTGTTTATTCGAATATTCGGAAGAGTCAATTTTTCGAATAATTAGTTTATTCGTAAATTTGAGAGTCAATTTTTCGAGTTATTCGTTTATTCGAATATTCGAAAATTTTTATTCGTTTATCTACTCTAGGGAATAGGCCTATCGAGACTGGAACAGCTGATTATCAATTCAAAACATTTCCAGCTTTTAATCTTCTGAAAGCTGCATTTGCGCTTATTTCGCACTCGATCTCCGGAGCCTGAAAAAAAGTCGTATGGTACCCTGAACCCCGGTTTCGAAATTTCGATGTTTCATTCGGCTCATTTCTGGTCCGAACACAGTGTGCGCGCCAGTGAATTTGAAAGGCCTTTTGCCAATTCTAATCTGGTGAATGCTTGAAACACGGCCATTTGCGGTCATCTGCGCTGTATTTGCGACCCACCGGTCGGCTTGGTTTTGATCGCGAGCGATGATCTACCGCCACGACTCCGTCCATTCACTAGACTAAAATTTGCGGAAGGCCTGTATATAGACAATTTCGATTATTTGATGAATTGATAGGCAAAGGATCAAGGGTGTGAAGTTGCTGCAGCTTTAAAGGCAGTGTTCATGCTGAATATCGCACTCGAGTTTCACCCAAAAATGGGATGTTTGGTCGTGAGATAACTAATAGTGAAGAAACAGCGAAGAAAAACGTTAAGAATAAGCTAAAATAAATAATAATAATAGTATTCTCACGTTCAGGGCGTGGACGAGAATCATGGGCCCTCCTGATTTTATCTAGCGCGCGCTAACCGCGAAATGTGCGCGAATCGATCAGACCGGACGCGGAAGAGTTGTTCGGCAACTGGCCATCGAATACGTGCGCGGCGCCACAAGCTCGTTTGAATGGGGACGGACCGGGTTAGGTATTTAGGAGCACTGGGATAACTTTCAAAGCCGTTGTAATCGATTTTTGGCCCGTTTTCGCTGCTTTCTTCGACCCTATCCTCTCTAGCCTCTGTCAACTTAGTGTTCCACTCTGGAACCTCGAGAACGAGGTTTATCGTGGACACTGCCTTTAAGCGAGTTTTCGATCTGTTTTTGTTCACGAGATACTACCTCAGAGCCCTAATCTCCCCAATTCTTTCCCTAACTTGTGCGCTAATCGTACTCCACTCACGCGAAAAATTCCTGAAACAATCGTTTGCTTGTAGTAGTGTATTAACACTCTGAAGATACGACCCCTTTACCGACACCCTTCCTCATCTGCTGTGTCCAGCCTCAACCCGCGCCCGCCTTCTTTCTACAAAATTTCAGAGAAGTCGCATCCTCTCCTTTGTAAGCCCACCCTAAACCTCGCAACAACACGTTATTTCCTTTCGCTCCAAGATTCATAAGGTTAAAGGCAGCGTTTACGATGGTCATCCTCGTTGACTTTCCACAGTGAAGTGATAGGCGAGAAGGATCCTAGGCTCTCAGCGTCGAAAGAACGGTAGAAAAGGAGCCAGGAGCTGCAAAATGACGGCTGCAAACAAGCGTTTTGGTGCCCCAGACACGCCCCGTGCCCCAGATCCGCCCCTCGAAAGGAACAAATGAAGACTCAGATTATAGGAATGATCAAGTGAAGGAAGTGCTGATAAGTGTGCTGTTTGCTTCATTGCAACTGATAGGTATCATCTTTCTAGCGGTCAATTCCTCTACGCTCAAAATTCAACGTAAACAAGAGAGGGCCAATTTTTGCTCAAAAACGCGTCTTTCGTGTCCTTTTTAAGCATGCCTTGCTATATAGGGCACCAGACCTTTCGTAAACCGTGGAGATATCGGAAGTGAAATTTATCGTGAACACTGCCTTTAAAGAGCCTATAGGGGCAATCTTTTTTGCCTAGACTGATTTCGGAGCAGCCTATTTGGCCGATGTTTTGATACGAGCTCTCCAACGATCCCATGATCCCCAGTCTCAGCCTCCCAAGCCGTCGAAATCACGCAACACGTGCACAAAGAACTCGCATGTTGAAACCAATCTGAGCTGGTTCATGGAATTTTTGAAATCCGAAGATATGTTTTCTCAGGGCGGAACCTGTCGATGTGACGTTTTTTCGGATTGTGAGGAATTTTAAACTTCTCCCGCCACAAAAAAACCTGATTCGTATGATCGCCTCATACCTTCTAGCCTAGTCAACGAGCTACGCGCGTGCGTGTAACCTTCGCGACGTCCACGCTGCAAATGGCAATTGACTAGACGAGGAATTCATGCGGCGATGTACTCTCGCAGAAATTTTGGAGATAGCGACGTTAATAGACTTTCAGGGCCTGTACTAGTACGTTCATGTCGTTGGAAGCGTCAAAAAACCAACCAAAGTGACCGCAATTAAGCAACCAATTTGGTGGCTTTGAAAGGGCGGAGTTAGACGAAACAACGAGAGGCGTCCCAACGCTTTGGTGGCCTGAGATGTCTCAAATGCGGTCTCTTAGCCCGTTTTTAAGTTTCCAGCAGCGTTTGCGTTCTAGTACGAGACGTGTGAAACTTTTAGGCCGGAATCATAGTTCTCGCGACCTGCGACAGCGATCTCAAGCATATTAATTTTATGCCTATATTGATGGTGAACATTGCGTCGCGTCGCTCGTCGCTGAGACTATGATCGCAGCCTAAATGTCCCTATCTCAAGCACTTCTTCAACCTTGTCTGCTGCCTTCGAAAAAAAAAATATTTTAAAGGCAGTGTCCACGGTAAATTTCGTCCTCGGTTTTTATCCGAAAATCGAAAGTTCAGGGTCTTATTGGAGCCCTGGGGTCAAAAGAACGAACGAAAACGAGCCCGAAAGAGCTCAATACGGCTCCGGAGTCCGCTCGCGCTAGTTCTTCCGCTCGCGGTCGAGTTTTCCGAGGGACAGTTTGGTCCGCTTCTACATTAGCATTGGAGCGCGAGCGCGGCTGAGTTTTAGCATTGGGGCGCATTTTCGCACGCTGTCTACTTCAGATCCTTGCCCGCGCAACTCATCCACTGTTGAAATGTGGCTTTCAAGAAGAAAAGCTGATTTTGGATGTTCCGCAGCGTTTTTAATGATTCTTTCTTCACTAATGAAACAGTCAGACTCTGAACCTTCGTTTTCTGGTGGAAACTCGAGAACGATTTTTATCGTGGACACTGCCTTTAAGAGTGCAGAGATGGGACGAATAGCATAAAACGGAGGGAGATCAAAAGTCTGCAAGAATTTATCAGCCGTTGATGTGAGGTTTAGTGAGGATGACACCACAAAGGTTTCTGTTGACCTCACACTATTCTGTTTCAGTTCAAGCAGCCGGCCTGGATCCGTATGGGTATGCAGCCGCGGCTGGATACGGCATAGTGCCGGGAACGTATCCGCTGCAATCAGCACAATTGGCGGCTGCCCAACAACAACTCGAACATCAACGAGTATAACCCTTCTTTCTCCCCTTTCTCCTCTTTATCGCCGTTTTTCAACGCTGTCTTTATCCTTTCATCCCGCTAGCGCGTTGCATCATATATATATATACCATTCAGCAAATTACCTTTTAACTACATTATCCACCTTGAGATATGTTGCCTACAGCGCCATGGTCATCGATTTCAAAAATCATCGTCATAAGAGTTTCATATTTTACTTTGTAATGAGCATTGTCTCAGAATCCGTATAAAGGCTAGTCGCATCCGTTAGGTGTTGTCGTATCGAATTTCTATTCGAAACTGCGCGCGAGTATATTGTTTTTACTTTCTGAATATGTATTGTTCTTCATGTCATCTTTTTCTTTCGTTTGAACATACTACTATGTCCATACAGCCTCAGTTGCCTGATTCAATGTGCCATCATGAAAGCAGAACGTCTTCATTTATGTTCCTGTATATCGAACAATGAACACCGTGTTCTCAGTCAGATTTATCGTATTGTATCTGAATGATACCATCACGTAAGAAATGTAGCTCAGAAAATGTTGTACTTGTCCTGGATAACTATGTCATTGAAATTCCATCTCAACAAATCAACACGTCATTGTGGTCCGCAACCGGCAGGATCTGCCTGAAGATTTAAGGTTTTCAAAAGCCATATTGTAAATTTTCTCGCATAGAATGTGCACAATAATAATGAATAAATATTGACAGTCTAGTACATTGTTTTTTTTAGCAGACCTAGTAACCCCGCCGAGAAATTTTAGCAAAATCTGAAACTATCACTGAACCATCATATAGAGTTCGCGCAATAGTTTTAGTCTGATGTATGGAGGGGGCTGCGACGGTAGATCACTCCGCGCGAATCGAAACCCCATTCGTCAGTAAGGCCGTCAACCGCTCAGATACTTGCGGCTTAGTAAGGCAGCACGAGGGGGTTACTAACGCAGTTACTCGTCGAGGTGTAAGCTCCTTTCGTTCCCCCCAACTGCTGCGCAGGGCAGCAGTTGTGTCCTCTTGCTCCGCTCACTGCCGCACTGCTGCTCGCATAGTGGCCCCACGTGCTGCTACAGTCGCCCAACTGCTCCAGTCGTCTCCCCAACTGCTGCTCCTCAGTGTGGCCCCAACTGCCGCTGTTCTTTCCCCAATTGCTGCTCATCATGGCCACAATTGCTGCTTTACATTTATGATCTATCCTTTCTTTCTCATAACCCTTCTCCCGCGGGGGACATGTCCAGCTCAGAAGCAGCGCTGGGTTGACCTATCAAAAATAGAGACCTCATTGAGGCTCATTCACATCTACAACGGCTGATTATTTCTTGATTACATCCATTGATCTTCGCCACAGTTGAAGGGAATGATGCTGGCACTACGGACTGTCTCATGCCCACCAGGGATGAGCGGAATTGCGCGTTTCGCGTTCCGAAACCCGCAGTTTCGCGCGTTTTTGACCTACCGCGTTCCGCCTTCCGAAAACCGCAGGAAGCTGATTTGAATATTTTGACATTACATCAAATCTTCTATTTTTTCTTCTCCTACCTCGTCGTGCAAGATTATTATTCTGATGACAATTATTATCAGGTCCTAAGGACCGGTCGAAACTACCAAATTACAGCTGATCTGGGCGTCATATTGCGAAAATTTTTCTGTTGCTTTACTAGTTTAGTGATTTCTTTCTACGTTCCATGTATGAAAATTGTGTTGCGTGCTAAGCGTGTACCATATTCGTCCACAACTCGCACTTGCGCAACCCTGCAATTCCGGAAATACCGTTTGGAGTAATTGTGAAGCGGTTTTTTTATTCCACTGATGAGAGCGCAAGAGTTGGTATTACCACCGAGAAGTGGTCTGGAATGGTTTCCTGAGAATCGAAGACCGTGAAGAAAAAACCGCCCGATTTTAGTGTTAATTTTTTTATTCTCAAATGACGTTCACGATCTTGTGAGAACACTTCTCGATAAGCCAGGAAGCTAATTTTCCAACCATGTGCTGGAAATGGGTACAGCTACATACCTTCTATTCCAATTTGAAGTTGATAGCCCAAATTGAGCGGCACTTAAAAAATGAGGTCGAAAACATTCAGAAACATATAAGCATGTTATTATGAGCCACCTGACGCTGCCTCGTTCGTAAAAATGGAAACTAATGAGAACCAGCATCGTTACTGATAGGATTCCGCCCAGGATTATGCCTTTTTTGAGACAGTGTTACGCTCCAAGACTCACCGAAGGCAGAAGCTGTCAGATGTTTCGCCTCTTTCAAACTAATCTCTCAGCAAAAGTCAAGCCAGAAAGGGATTTTTCGAGAAAAATACCTGGAGTTTCCAGAGCTATGACGCTCTGGCGAGATTAGTGATTGGCGTGTCATTACTGCGAGCAATTAGAGGTCAAAGATGTCGAAACATTTCTAGAAATGTTTTACAAAATGTTTTGGCGCACGATAACCTGAAGTAACAAGCCAACTGGGAAATGTAGTGAAATGATTAAAAATACTAATGTGGTCAATCATAGATCATTTGTCGAAAGTAAAAGTCGAAAGGAAGGATTTTTCAAGCTTCTCCGTTGCACTTAATAAAACAAAATCAAAGGTGCTATGAAACTACAATACCCGCGCTAAGTTTTGTAAAAACGGCCAGCACTAACGAAACTTGAGAAGAAAAGGGCAAAAAATGTTCGATGCTTATAACTTTTTGTTTGAATGAAGACGTTTTTGGATTCTGAGAACGCCATCATATTTACAGCTCAATTTCCTACATAGTGATGTGCATTGTGGGCCTAAGTTCCCTAAAATCGTTATGTGTTCGAGTGAAATATATTTTTGCGGTCGTTTCTCAAAAGCGTCGCGCTCGGCGAAACTTTGAGTAGTAATTGTACAAGTAATAGAAGAGCAATCTCTATGTATTCTTTGTGAGTTATTTTAAAGGGGGATAATCTCGAGATTTGTGCAGGTTTAGTTTTCAAAATTCTTCATTAAACACGCTGAAAAGCTTCCTGAAAAATCTGACTTCTGTAGCGGAAGCCCCAACCCGATAAATGAAGGAGTCCGAGAATTCAACCTGCACAGACCTTAAGATTGCTCCACCTTCATCTTATTTACGGAGAGAACATAGAGATTGTTCTCTTATTACTTGTAAAATTACTACTCAAAGTTACGCAGCACTTTGCCGCACGCGACGTTTTTGAGAAACGACCGCAAAAGCAATTTTACTCAACAACAAAACGATTGCAGGGAACTTCGGTCCACAGAGCAATTTATTGTGTAGAATTTTGAGCTGTGAATATGATATCGTTTTCTGAAACGTCTTCGTTCAAAAAGTTACATGCATCGGACGTTTTTTTTGCAAAGTTTGGAAATGCTTCCCGTTTTTGCAAAACTTAGTGGGGTACTGTATATAGTGAAACATTTTCCAGGTTAATGTACGGCAGTCAACGCTAGTGAAGCTGGGAAACCGCAGCGCTCCAATTCATGTCGTGCTTGATTTTGCTTTGATAAGTCCAATGGAGAAGCTTGTAGAATCCGGTCCCTCGTCTGGATTTACTAATCGATAACACTATGTAACAAAACTTAAATTTTTTCTGTTCCTGGGTTGAAATTGTGTTTTCCCAACTCGTTAGGTCTTGAACAGACAGGAAATCGCTGTTATTCCAGGCAAACTTCGCTTTTGTGTCTAGGACAATGAATTTTGGGAAATCGCGTATTCACGTAAGACTATTTTTGTTCCTGGCTTCTAAGTCTTATATTTCCATTGTTCATGTCTAATGCATGTGAAAACAGACTTCAATCGGCACAACCTTTGCTTAAACGACGACAGAACTAAGAAAACTCTTTTTTTTTGTGAATTCAGAAAGATTTTCATTCATTTTCGGCACTATAATCAGGTAAAAACGAAAAATGCACAAGGAATGGGCAAACACAGTCGGAAACCACTCAACAAGGTGCAGAAATGTGTAGATTTTCTAGATTTACGATTGTACTGTGAATCATTCTGTCGAAGTTGCACCCAAATGTAGTCCCTCATCATCTTTCGTTATACTACCATTGGTAACGACTTCCAAAGTCTAATATATCTTGATCTAAGGGCTCGCCTTGCTAGTTGAATTTGTCAAGATGCAAATCAATGATATGGACTTCCAGAGACATTCTGCATCCCATTTCGGCGTAATTCTTTATGAGAGTGTACCAACTCCTCATAGTT
Source organism: Aplectana chamaeleonis (assembly GCA_029168955.1). Taxonomy (NCBI): domain Eukaryota; kingdom Metazoa; phylum Nematoda; class Chromadorea; order Rhabditida; family Cosmocercidae; genus Aplectana; species Aplectana chamaeleonis. The sequence continues at coordinate 2,707,581 of JAPDOI010000004.1, read as the reverse complement.
TTCAGCTTTGTGATCACCTAGTAGACCGTGAACTGCAACAAATTGCTCCAAGCCGTTCTCTCCGTCGGGTTCAAAAGCTTTGCAAAATCCTCAAATTTTGTGATCCTCTTGATCTGTGGTCCGACAAATATACCAGCCCTGACCTTAGCCTTAGACAGAGTCGTCACCAAGGACAGTATAACGAAACATGATGAGGGACTACATTTGAGTGCAACTTCGAGGGAGTGATTCACAGTACAATCGTAAATCTAGGAAATCTACACATTTCTGAACCTTGTTCAGTGTTTTCCGACTGTGTTTGTCTACTCCGTGTGAATTTTTTGTTTTTACGTGTTCATAATGTCGAAAATTAATAAAAATCTTTCTATTTGCACAAAAAACGGGTTTTATTCGTGCCGTTGTAGTGTAAGCGAAGTTTGTTCTCAATGAAGTCTTTTTTTCACATACTTTGGACATAAGCAATTGAAATATAACACTTAGAAGCCAGGAACAAAAATCGTGTTACATAGTGTAATGGGCCCATGTTTGACCACCAAAACGAATTTGTAATCATCTCACTACTTTTCCCAGTTTCTTGTTTACGCTAGGTTATTGGGAGCAAAATATTTTTTATAAATGTTCCAGGACATTTTTTGACTCCTCTAACCTCCAATTTCTCGTCAATATGACATTGCCAAACCACTACTTTTGCCAGAGAGCTAAACTATTGAAAATTCTCTACAGTCAGTCTCATACGTTGGTTCTGACAGTTCTTGAACGTTTCTTTCTTTAGTGGATAATATAAAGTATAGTACATAAATCTGTGCATTTTTTGGGATCGATTTCTATATGTATCCAGATGTTCTACTGAAGTTGCATAGTTGGTAATTCATTAAGACAGAATCTCTTTAAAAATGATTCCCTGGAACCAAATGTGCTTCCGACAATGAGACTCTAGGGAAGTCTGAGATTTTTTGAAAATTTCCGCGTTTCGCGTTCCGAAAACCGAAGTTTCGCGCATTTTTGGGCGTTCCGCACCCGTTTTCCGAAAACCGAGAAAAAAATTGTGTTTCGAAACCCGAAAACCGATTTCCGAAATTTTGAATTTTTGGTTCCGCTCATCCCTGATGCGCACCCTAGGCGGCCTCGTATCTGGCACGAGTTTGCGAGGGCCGTTCAACACAGGCCTCGGTCGGTAGTTATTGTGAGTCTCCAAAAGCGTTTCTTGACGCAGAATTTCCCTATACCTTGAACAAGAATTGAATATAACTCGGTTTCGTAACTGTAGCGATGTGAATTAGGCGTGATAATCTGTTTCTCTTGTTTCGAATGAGGAATTATGACTTTCTTCGTACAAAAAGTTATATCCACATATTCCAAGAATGAAGTTCTCCTCAAAATATTCTCAAGTCGCTGAAATTTATACTGTTTAGAGAAATTTTTAGGGTTAAACCGAATTCAAATATCAGAGCATCCATCATTTATTGATCTCCCTGTGAATGGTGATTCCTTTTCTTCCACGAAACAACGATTTTAGAATTTCTTGAATGTTTTTTCTTCTTTCTAAACTATTATCGCGAACATTTTTCGGAAAGGTACAAATTATTAAATTCATTGGAAAGTTGTTTCTCAGAACTGTCGGCTTCAAATTTTGTGAGCATTGTGCTTTTCGTGAAGAAAAGGTACATATGTATTCCCCATTTCGCTCAATTTTTGGCAAACCATCGTCGCTCAACATTTGAAAAATACAACTGTTCGTCCAAAACCAAAACGATTGTTCTTTCTTTGGAAAATGCGAGTCAAGTTTGAGTTCATGGAAACGCATTTCAGAGTGAGGAGGTGATTTTTTAAAATTTCCGACTTACTCCTTCCAGATTAAAAAAAAAGACAAAATGTTGCAAATCTGGAAGAACACGCTAAATAAATGATTTTAGAAGAGTCGAACACCTCTGGAACTTTTGGCCGGTTTCACACAACCACCATCCGATGAGAATGACGAATCATCCCTGTTTCCAGAATAATTCATCAGTTTTTAGCCGAGCTGAACCGTTCGAATTACTCAGGGCGACGGCCGGCGAACCTCTATGCCGAAAACGACGGCCGGCGCCCCATATTTCGAGGGTGCCGGCCAGCGGCGAACCATGCTGCATGCGACGCACACGCAGCGCGGATATTGGCTCGCCCGCGAACCACAAAACACGCCACGCCATCTTCAATTTGGCCGGTTGGAAAGACAATTGATAATGATCACGACTGATCTCGTCGTAACGTGGTTATCACGTGCACAGCCGGTATAAAAGGCGCCTCATCTCACTAGAGTCCTCAATCGGCATTCTACTGCCGGCCCTGGAAGGTGACTTCGAGTCACTCTCCGGAGGCCAGCATATTTTTGACTGCTGAGGGGATAGGGGTATCTCCACGGCTGGGAGGGGGGGAGGCGGTTTTCGCCGCGATCCGCGGGGAGGGTGGTTCCTCACCGCAGACTGCGGCGGACCGAGGCGGGGCGTTTCTTCGCCGTGGGGCCGTGGTGACATGCTTGAGGTAAGCAATAATACAAATAGTGATCGCGGGCCATCTGGTAAAGGTCGGCGGGGCGTCGACATACGGCCGGCCGGCAAACCAAAAGCGGGCGGCCGGAGGACGGAGACCGCGGGCCAGCTGGGAAAGGTTCGCCAGCCGTCGTCCTGAGTACCTGAGTACTCGCAAGGAACTACTTCTCTCGAGGCTGTCATTTTAAATTGACATTTTCTTCAGAGTGAAACTGCGTTTGATTTATTATCAGTAAAATACCAAAAGTTTTCTTTGAAGACTCGATGCAACGAAAATGTGAATCTTGCATAAAAGTACCACGTTTGAAGAGGTCGCACGCTGTAAGAAAGGGCTCTCCGCGCAATGGGTTGGCCCCCACCGCTCGTTAAAGGCAGCATACACGCTCTTAAACGTATTTGAGATTACTACGGAAATAGAATGGCATGGCCCAGTTTACAACGCCTACGCAATTTGAAGCGTCAAAAACGACCCACAATGCCGCTACATGAGTTAGAAGTTGGCCCCGCCCTGTATTTTCACGCCCCCTGTATTTGCCATTTTCCTTCCACGCAGAGTTGCTGGGTCATCTTCACCGTCGGTACTGTTGGTGGATTGCCTAACAAGTAAACCACACACGTCACTGACGACGAAGATGACGCAGCGACCCTGCGTAAGAGGAAAAGGGCAAATACAGGGGGCGTGAAAATACGGGCGCGGCCGAACTTGCTACTCCTGTAACGGCTTTGTGGGTCGTTTTGAAGCTTCAAAATGCATAGGTGTTGTGTTCTAAGCCATACGATTCTATTTCCGTAGTAATCTCTAATACGTTCACGAGCGTGTATGCTGCCTTTAAGCCAGCGATAGGGTCATAGAAGGGCGACCAGTTGAAGGTGAACTGGATGTGTTAGAAGTGGTTTCGAGCAGTTGACAGTTAGTAGCGTCAGTTCGCGGCGATTTGGCGATTGGATGGCAGCGTGTCTTGGTCGACAGCGAGCGGGCGGCGCCTGGTCTTTAACTTGAAGACAAAGTGAAGACAAACTGACAAACTTTTGTGCAGATTCATGGGTAGGAATCGTTCGACTTCAACACCCTCTCCTGTTTTTTGCGAGCAACACATATTGGTACAGTCGACCTGATAACAACACTGTCGAAAAAAGTGTACGGCGGGAAAGATTTCGAGAAACATTTCAGTTGCAATCACTGATCCAAAAATTTGAAAACACGCAATGTCGAGAAAAAAACGGCTACCAACGATCACAAAAAGACCTGTGCGGCTCTAAACCTGAGTGTTCCTCTCACGCCACGCCCACTCCTTTGAACCGGTACCTATCCGTACACTACTGAAAACCCGGCCTTAGGGGTAACAACATACATTCAGGAGACTACAATCCACCTCGCTCAACAAAACTTACCCCATTCGATGATCGGTTGCCTTCTTATACTCGGGTTTTCAGTTAGACACTTTTTTCGGTAGCCGCTAAGGAAGTGGGCGCGGCGTGAGCGGATATTAAAGTTCAGGGCTGTACAGGGCTACTTTGTGCTCGTTCTTACCCGTTTTTCAGCATTATTTATGCAGTGGGCCCTGAGTCTTTCGATTTACGTAGATAATCCGAACTGTTTTGATCGCGGACACTGCCTTCAAGGTATTCCGTGTGATTTGGCTGACGATCGATTGGTTGTGTTAACTCTAAACAACTTCTCAGGGAGTGGGCATGTTCATGTTTCTAAAAGGAGGGAACTTTCCATGTTGATTATGAGTATGGTCGTAGTTACCTAAGGGACCACTTTGAGCAGTGTTACCACTCTGTGCTGGCCACAACACAGAGCAGCTGAGGCGCCGAATGGAGGGCGAATGCAGCACGCGCTTCTTGAGCAGCAGCTCGTCCCCTTGTGCTGATCTTACCATTCTAGTAGGAGTGAGAGTTACTTGTGCTCCATGACAGTCCACGATCGTCTGAGATGAAGATCATTTGATCGCTTCAATTATATACACCTTGTTTGGGGAAAAAAGAGAAAAGATGAATTGACATATAGCTATCCAGATGCTTGCATGTGTAAGTTTGTAACAAAGAGTCTCTCCATGCTGACTGTAACTATGCTCGTAGCTGTCCAAATGAAACACTTCGAGCAATGTTACCACACTACGATTGCCACAAAAAAGGAGCAGCAGCTGAGGCGACAGATAGAGGACGAGGGCAGCACGTGCTACTAAGAGCGGCACAACGGCAGCACGTGCTGTTCGAGCAGCAGCTCTTCCCCTTGTGCTGCCCTCGCTATCCTCGTCGAGGTGAAAGTCTATTGTGCTCCATTACGATCACGCGATCCTCTGAGCCCGCACGACCCGCCGCCTGCGTTCTAACCCATGAGTCAGACTAAATCGAAAACGGAAACCATACAATAAATTTGATGATTTTCAAAATCAGATTTTACGTTGTAAACGAACTCGCATGAAAGAATTTTAAGGTGCTCAATGTCTGCCCACAAGTACTAAAAGTACTTTTGAGTACGAGATTCTTACCTGTAACGATAAGAACTCTAAATTTTCTCCAAGGACCGACAAAAACCGATTCCGTAGCTTGTGTGAGCAGTGTGGACACGCGGTCTTACGGGTAAAACAGCAGTGGGTGCGTGGTGTAGACTCGCTTCATCTCTCAAGTGTTATAGGCACAGTACACCCTCTAACATAAATGTTGTGATTTTCTTTTGGATGTGATCCTTCTATATAACACGTGCCAAGTGCAAGATCTCAATTCCTCCAAATAAGCGAGATCAAAATAGATGCTTTTTTTCGAGCCGTAACTCTGTTCGGCGGAAGTCGTAGCCGATATCACAGATACCATTGTGATCAGCGTGTGATCCTCTCCAAAGTAAGCATACTCTATTGCCGATATATCTCTTCATCCTGTTAAGCTCTTGTTCAACGACCGCGAATGAAGAGAAATGCAGGTCTGAGACAACTCGTCCACCTAATTTTTGCGCTCAAACCCCAGGCATTTTCAAGGACCCATATCTCTATCCGTAGGGGGTCTTTGACCATTGCAGAGGTGCTGTTTTGATCAGGAAGTGACCCTCTCCAGAACAAGGACGAAATCTAAAGAAATAATTACCTGAGTGTTCTGTGTCTTTAAAGGCACAGTCTAACCTCAGAATAGAAATTTTGTTTTTTGTGTTTCCTCTGAAGAAAATTTTACGCTGATCACAAAAATGTCCCCAGAATCGCTCGGAACTCATTATGAACGGAGTTAAGGCCCCTCAAAGATTTTGAATTTGAACGGAGAGATGTTCACGGACGAGTTGTCTCGAGCCTCTCTTTTCTCGTTATTCGCAGCCATCGTTCCGAGGTAGGTCACAATATGAAGGCAGACCGAAAACAGATAGAAGAACATAGATTTTCGAAAAAAAATCAATCGCGCTTCTCTTACCTATTGAGATCGGAAGCTTCTCGGTGGGCGTCACCCATTTTTTCCAAGGGGGCGTGGCCGACATTTTCCTCGTTTTTTTTCTCGCTTATTTGAGCGAATTGAGACTTCGCGCTTGGTAGGGTTGCTACACCCGACGGGCGGAGTATAATATCAGAAATTACCCCTGAGCTTGGGCTGTGCCTTTAAAGCCACAATCCAAGCTCAGGGGTAATTTTTGATATTATACTCCGGCCGCCGTGTATAGCAACCCTGCCAAGCGCGAAATCTTAATTCGCTGAAATAAGCGAGAAAAGCAAGGGAAAAATCGACTCCTCCCCATGGAAGAAAAAATGGGTAACGCCCACCGACAAGTTTTCAGTCTCAATAGGGAAGAGAAGCGCGATTGAATTTTTTGAAAATCTATGCTCTTCTATCTGTTTTCGGCCTGCCTTCATATTGTGGCCTATCTCAAAACGATGGCTGCGAATAACGAGAAAAGAACAGGCTCGAGACAACTCGTCCGCGAACTTCTCACCGTTCAAATTCAGAAACTTTGAGGGGCCATAACTCCGTTCGCAGTGACTTTTGAGCGATACTGGAGACATTTTTGTGATCAGCGGAAAATTTTCTTCGAGACAAGCAAAAAAACAAAGTTTCTATTCTGAGGTTGGACTGTGCCTATAAGCACCTCAAATGACCTCCAGATAGAAAACGGCTTTAGCTAAATCTATCGTAGCATACAGGAAGTCGTCGAAGTTCGCGTTTCGGCATAAAAATTTTTCTAATTATGTCGAGAATTCCCGAAATCCATTATAGAACCTAGGATTGGTGGTCTACACCCGAAATAACTCCCTGTGTTAATCTTAAGTCAGGTTTGAATAACTTTGTTATCGCTTTCAGAAGAACTTGATTGATACACTTCGCTTCCTAGCCATAAAATCACCTCTGAAAACAGCATTTCCGGGATGTCGGGAACTCCGAGCGAATCGTGGGTATGAGGCAGCGTGTATAATTTTCGAGGGCGCGCGATTTGCAAGCCGCTCACAAGCGCTTACGCTCGCTCTCGCGCGCTTACGCCTTCTCTCGCTCGCTCAAGCTTAATTCGGGAGAGAAGCGGTCACTTTCAAGCCATGTGCTTCAACTCTCGAACATCAAAGGCCAAACCTACCTCAAAGCCAACGCCTTCGTGCCTCATTGACCTACCAAGGCCATCCCAACCCGTGATAAATGAGCGGCAAACGAGTCGATTCGATCACCAGTGGCCGTATTCATGAAACACTGGGAGCTTCCCGGGAAGGTCCAAAGTTCACTCGCTGTTGTACGAGTTTCCTATGCTGCACCTTCCTGGGTACCCGTCAGGTAGACAGGAAGGCTCCTGGCGGGTAGACAGGAGGGTTCGTAGCTACCTAGCGGGTGGACGGAGAGGGGTGTAGCTGCCTGCTACGTCGATCTCACGCGACAGAATATGATCGATATCACACTGACAGGCAGTGCCGACACCTACTGTCAACCCAAACACTTGAGGACGGGCATGCTAAGCCCGACGGAATGCATTATTAGCGGAGCTGAGGGACACCAGCCATCTACCCGGCGGAATCCTCTCCCTCTCTGCAGGAGAATACTCATGCCTATCTCTGCTCTCACAGGTGGCGAAGGGGGGCCGCCACTACTGAAACTTCGGCAGGAGAGGGAGAAAAATGGTCGCCATACGACGGGTACGGGAAGGCTACGCCCCATTCCTGCGCCCGCGGTTTCATGAATACGGCCACAGGTAACACTCCTTACCAGCCTGTTCTGTCACTACCGACTCTTGCGTTGAAATCGCCCGCTACAACGGTGACATCTGTTTTCGAGATAGTATTCAGCACGTCCTAGAGTTGGGTTTAGAAATCGTCCTTGTCAATGTAGAACTTGGCTCCGTTGGTGCGTAGATGGACACGACATGGGTCCTGATTGTTCCGCTCAATACAAGAACAGCGATCCTGTCAGAAATCGACTTGAATGAAACAACGCTTTGAGCTGCGCGACTGCCTAGCATAAATTAAATGCCAATGCGATGTCCGTCATTACCGGGATAGTTTTTTGCTGTTTTTTCTTTTCTCCAACCTAAATACAATTTTTGGATGTCAGGGCACCATTGGAAGAATATTGTGGGTGAGCCAAAGATCATTTGTGATGGTGTTCGCTCTAGCATCCGGGTAAGATTGCAGAGCAAGTTCGATAAACTCCTAAATTTTGAAGAGCCTCGCACTTCACGACCACATGAGAATGCTCCCTCTGCAGCTGAGTTGGGCCCCGAAGTAGTGAATAGTGAGTGTTCTACGCCTTTTCAACCTAGCGTTTCTGTTATTGGCGATGTAACACTTTCCCAGAACGCGCTGTCTGTTCTGGATCTCGGTACGAGTTTCCTAGCGGCTCGATCAATAACACCGTGGGTGGCACGCAAAGTGGTAAGACACCTGCAAACACTCAGTACAGTCTCCGTTCAAAGGCAAAACAAGAGGCGCTGCTCGCAAATGGTCAGCAACAGGAGTCAACAAGGCCCTCCCTCCCCACACTGTCTTTCCCTTTACTGTTTTTCAAGCCGCAAGAGCCCAATCCTATAAGAGATATCAAGTTTCGGCTCTTTGCCACCTCGGACTTCCACATTTTGAGCAAGAATGCAAAACGCCGCGCTGTTCCCAATTTAAGTCCTGCCCAAAGACGTGGTTTAAAGGAGATCAAAGACCTGTCCATTTCCGGCGGCAAAACAATTGCAATCAACAACAAGGGAGGGGAATTTGTGGTTCTTCCTCGGGAACTTGACATGGCCATAACTCGCTCACACCTTCAAGACCTCACTCTATATTCTCCTTCAACGGAGCAGGATTTAGCGAAACAATGCCGCGAACTTAATCGGGTCTGGACGGACATCCTCGCTACGCGAACTTGCCATCAGCGGTCATCACACGTCTCAAATGTGACCTCCCTGTCTGCTCGGTTCTCTATTTGCTCAATAAAACACACAAAATCACTTCAACTTCCTATCTTCCATGCCGCCAGCGGATTTCAAGGTTCGCCCTATAATAAGCAGTATTGGTGGCCCAACAGATAGGATTTCTTGGCTACTAAGCCTTGTTCTCACAAAAATTGCTACATTATATCCCTGCGCATCTAACCAACACCGTTTCTGGAAAAAAACTGCACGAAACTAGGTTGAGGCGAAACCACGTCACGCAATCTCTTGACGTCACTTCATCATACACAAACGTTTCAAACCAAAACGCCATACAGGCCATTTTTGATTTCCTGAGCGACCACCAGGGTTCCTTGAACATGTTCGGTTTTTCGATACCACTAAATTATCGCATTGCTCCAGACGTGCCTCTCTTGCGCGATTATTAGATGGTCAGGTCAGTATTACAGGCAAATTCGAGGGTTAGCCATGGGTCAGCGCCTGGCTCCGGTATTTGCGATAGCATTCATGTCTAAGATAGAGAGTCCAGTGTTTGGTCGTCGACCTGTGCTATATTGCCGCTATATTGACGACGTCTTGGCAAAAAGAATGCGACGCCTGCTTCAACCCATACAACCAGCAATCGCAAAACATAAAATTTACGCGGGAGGAACCCAGGGAAAATTAGCTCCCTCTCCTCAATGTAGAGATTCATTTGAAGCGCGGTCTCCATAGAACCGAATGGTACCGGAAAGCTAGCAGTGAAAATATTCTGGTTCACTCTGTGTCTGCACACCCATCCAGAACAAAGCGGCCGGTCATTAAGAACTTGTACAGCACAGCAAACAGGGTTTCTTCCGACAGCCAGGAAAGAGCCAACTCGCTAGAGCTAGCGCGAGAAATTGCGTTATCTAATGGATATCAGCCAGGGGGCATTTGTACCGGAAGACCACTCAGAGTGCGCGGCGCCCCAAGATCGGACGAATGTGCAAAAATTACTTTTTGCCTTCCTTTTGTTTCTGATGCTTTTAGCACAGCGGTCCGGGCGGCTCTACGTAAATACAGTCTTGAAGACGCTGTCAGGGTGGTAAAAAATTAACTAAAAAACTAAAAAAAATTAACTACCTAACCAGCTTTTCCGTAATCGGTTGTACTATCGATTTTGTGCTACTCCGGATGGCGTAGTATGTCCATTTGAGCGAGAATGAGACTGCATGACGGCAGGGGTGGTCTATGGTATCGTGTGTAATCTTTGTCGAGACGAATATATTGGGGAAACCGGGCGTCTTCTTTGCACACGCATGACAGAACATCTTGCGGGCCTGAGGAAATCCAACCCTGCCACGCCATTGGGCACTCACCGGAGACTGTGCCATAAGAATCTGGAATTTGTGGTTACTGCGCTTCTAGCGCGGTAGCCACAAACTGCGGCAAGCAAGACTATCGAAGCGTTTTGGATAGCCGCCAAAAATCCTAAAATGAAGAAGGAAAGAAGAATGTCTTGCCATAACAGCAGAGCTTGCTCCGTTTCTTGACCTCTGTGGATTTTGACCTCAAAGTCTTCATGTCGACAACGCGCGCCTCCTTACCACCCACTGCATCTGCCACTTAGGGTGCCCACTACTAACTTGGCTCGGCGCGAGAAAGGTGAGCATTCTGCGATCGTGTTTTTGCTTTGTTAAGTTAAGATTTTGTAGTTTTTTTTCGGGTCTTTTCCTTGTGATTGGAAAGGTTGCTTTGAAGGATATATCGCATCCGTTCTTGATTCTTCCAGGTTTCGACGAAGGCGATTTAGCCGAAACGTCACCCGGATAAATCTACTAACATCTAGGACTTGGCTTAACTAACATCTCAAACATACTGACGACCATCCATGTCAAGATTCACAGAAAGTCGTACATGAAGACATGTTTCCGTTTTTTTTTACTTCTTTGATTATATGACTGGAGCAAAGACATAAGCACGATATTTCCGCCGGCAACATGCGAACACAGGCAAATGCAAAGTTGATAGTGCTATCGTACTAGTCGCACCGTATTCAACGAAGTCATTCCACACGACGGAGAAAAGCATTATAGAGCGGTATGCCTCGTTCCTAATGCCAAAAACGACTCACCAGGAAACTCGAGCGCAGGAAGAACGAGACGAGAAGAATATTTTGGCCGTTCTTGTTGTTGACGTAGTGTCGCAAAAAACTGCGCCTTATTTTCATTGTGTATCATTTCCTTCATATAATTCAAAAATCAGTAGATGACAGAAGATGTTGTCAAGCGTTTGAGCGCCTCCGAATTCTCATGATCGCGTCCATTGTTACCTATCCACGACGATCAGGGGTGGAGTGAGTCAATGGGTGTTGAGGGTCAAGGAGCACACCGCCCCATGCAAGCGTCCCAATTTGAATTCAAATTTTGACGCGTGCGACGTTGCGCGTTCCTAGCCCAGCCACCATGCATGCCTGCCACTGCAATAGGGCCACTTGCCTCTATTTATATGTCTAGGAAACTCTTTTTGAATGCTTTTTCCTGTTTTCCTCATGTTCTGTTGTCACGTTCTTTGGTTTTCTGTGTTTAATTTTTGAAAAGTATTTTTGGTATGTTTGAGGTGGTGTCCATCAACAAAGAATGCAGGTTCTTTGTGAGCGAGGAATATCTTTATCCCGCGTGGCAACAACAGGTCTCGGCTAGCTGAGACACAAGAAAATACGTTAACTTCGGATGCGGTGTCACCGTAGGATCCTAAAGATGCTTCCTCCAGCTTCCTTTCGTCTGCGCTGAGTTGCATGAAGTCTTTCTATAGTTTATCCACAGCCTCGCCGAGATTCTCCTTGATCCTGTGAATTCCTTGCCAAAATCTGGTCTGCCGTTCCTCCAGCTCATCTTGCGAGCTCTGCTGTGTGATAAGGTGTGGCAACTCGCCCAACCATTTAATCGACGACTGCATCATCTTTTCCGCGGTGTTTTTGGCCCTAGTGATCCTCGACTTATGTGTCTGCAGTTTCAACGTTCTTTTGTTTGATTCTCCTTCTTTGAAAAGACGACGGTAATTCCTCTTTTACGGCCTTCTGCTCTTAGAATGGCCGATGCACCATGTGCAGGTGAGAGGCGCTAGAGATGGAGAGGAAGAGTGAGGGGAGAGGACTACTAGATGGTTCAGTGAATGAAATTAATTAGCAACGTTCAAAGGCAGTGTTGACGATAAAAAATTTGTTTCAGTTTCCACTAGGAATGGATAGTGGAGGGGCTCACTGTAACGTTCACGTCGAAAGAACGCATGAAATCGAGCCAGGAAAAAACCCTAAAAGACCACGAAGTTGCCACTTTGAGCTCAATGCTCGTCCTCCGACGTGAACAAATGAAAACTCGAGATCGTGAGATGAGCAATGGTTTCCGACCAATAGCCCTGTTTTTCCCATCATTCTCAACTTCTCTCTTCACTCAGGTCAGCTCGCATACATCGGATGCAAATGACGGATGGTACAAGCTTCGGAAAACTCGTCCACCACGATTTCTTAGCTCAATTTTTGAAGGACCATAACTTCTCGTACGATTCCAGAGACATTATTGGAATCAGCATGGGACCGTTTTCGAGAAAGGCGGAAAACAGAAAAACGATTTTCATCGCGAAAACTGCCTTTACAGGCACAGGACACACAGGCATTCAAATTTTAGGTTCTATCCTTATCTTAGAGTGGGTCACACTCTGATCACAACGGTACCTCTGAAATCGCCCAATACCCCTACGAAGAGTTATGGCTCCTCAAAAAAACCTATTACTTTAGGGCGGAAAGTTGGTGGACGAGTTGTCTTAGGCTAGTATTTCTTTCCATTCGCAGCCGTTGCGAGAGAGCTAGCCAGGGGAAGACGAAGACCGGTAATGGACTGAAGAACGTAGGCTCGGTTGAAATCCATACATCCATTCAGCCGATATCGAGATCGAAAATTAGGAAGGGGGTCGGGCCTGTGGTGGCCGCTTATATCTCGCTTATTTGGAGGAATTGAAATCTCGTAAATGGAAAGTTTTGGAAAAACGTGCTATACAGGAGGGGTCTACTCTACAAACAGATGAAAATCACAACTTCTGCAATTAATCCCAAACGGCCTCTTGATTAACGAAAGTTTCGTCGGGGGCGCTCAGGTACCTCTCGCGACGATAAAACCTCAGCGATATTCGTCGGGTGCACTCAGTGGCGCCTATTCACGACGAAACAAATGCCAAACAAACTCAGAAAACCGCCGCATTCAATACGTGTTGAATGTGCATTCAACTCAAGTGACTACACCCATCGAAAGGCTCTATTGCAGAAGCACGTGCTCCAAACATCAGCACGTACTGTAAAATTTCATCGCAGGAGCACGTGCTGCAAGGTACTCCGCCGCTATCGTCGCAGCTCACCGACACCTGAAGCGGTTGACATACCGACATGCGACTCAGCCAGCTTGCCGAGCCCCATCTGGGGCGGCCAGGGGTTGGACGAGGCCTCCAGCGGCTAGGAGAGCCAAGCATCGCAAACTTGGATAATTCAACCGGCGACGCTGCCGGCATCCGAGTCGCGCCTCAAGAGTGCGTCGTGCTTACCTTTTTTTGAAGAATCGTTTTATCATCGAGTAATGTGTATCATGCACGCTTTAAACGACTTATTTGTTACGGCACCTGCTGTTATTCGCGACACAATAGGAGCTTGTGCTCTCCTAGCAGCACGTTGTCTGACTGTGCTCGAAACCGCCTTGTCTTCGAGTAATATTCAACACGCATTGAATGCGACGATCGCCTGAGAACGTCGGAGACAGAAAAAATCAGGGTAAAAGCTCAATCGAGCCGGTCATGTGGATGGAAGGGAGAAGAATTATCGATCGAGGCACTTCGCCCTAATCACACATTGTGAAGGAACGACCAGAGATGAGCAAGCCGGTTTTCGACCTGGAAGATCGACCATCGACCAAATGTCGTGAGAAGAGTAATTGAATCGTGGCAGTGGTATTCGAAGCCATTACAGCTGGTTTTTTGGACTTTGAAGCCGCGTTCGACTCTCTTCATCGTAATCGATTACTCAACGCTCTGCGAGCAGATGGAGTCCCGGAAAAGTATGTTCGGTTAATTGAGGACATGAACAGAGGATCAACTGCAGCAGTTCGTACTCCTGTCGGATTTACGTCAGCTTTCGAGATGAAAACAGGAGTAAGGCAAGAAGCCGTAGCAGGACCTTTTCTTTTCACTTCGCCGTTGATGACATTATGCGTGGAGTTGCAGAACAGTTTCCTGTGGATGTTATCCTAACACCATCAGGACGCTCCCTTGTCGACCTCGAGTACGCCGAAGACATTGAAAACAACGCAAAACTACAAAGGATTGTGAACCTCGTTTCGAAGTATGCCGCAGCCTATGGACTTCGTCTTGGTCCCGATAAATGCAAGCAGATGTGGGTCTCTCAGAGGCTTTCAACGGGATTTTGTGTGGACGGAGAACGTATCGAACTGGTGGATGATTTCTGTTATTTGGGCTGTTTGCTGAAGAACGATGGTAGTCATGCAGCGTATAGTCGACAACGATGTGCGAAAGCTACGTCTGCAATCAATTCTCTAACCAAGTATTTGTAGTTTACTCCCATCGCGAAGAAAGTCAAGTTGCGCGTCTACCTATCCGCTACTCACCCTATCATGATGTACGGATCGGATACGTGGGCAGCACCGAAGACGCAGACGGAAAGGTTTTATTGCACGGAGAGGATGCTTTTTAGACGTTTGCTTGGATATTTCTGGCCGCTTGTATGCCATAACGAAGATCTTTACAAGGAAATCGACGCAGTACATCAACGCTTGACACGAGGGAAGTGCCAGCATCTCCCAACGCCATCTCAAGCAGCAGTGGAAAGTCGACTTCGACTGCTCGGGCATACACTAAGAGAAAAACGCCGGATCGTCTCGTGCAACACGCTTTAAGATTGCTTCCAAATCCTGTCTAGAAACGGCCACCTGGGCGTAGACAAAAGTTCTGGATGGATGTGGTTAAAGAGAATTTGAAGTCACTTGGCATCGAAGGACAGTACATGCGCGATGTTTCGTTTCGCAGGAAATGGAATGGTGACAGCTGGAGGGGATGTGCTCAAACTGTGGCTGGATACCGTGAAAAATGGACACGTCTGACTACTAGGATGGCACACCTTAGTGAAGATGCGGAATGACCGCGTCAGGCGAAAGCCAACCGATTAAGTCAAGTAAGTCTGTTGATACAGAGCGGTGATCTATCAGCCCATCATGAAGTCGTTCCGCGCCGCGATGCCACTCTGCTCAGCCCACACTTTTGGATTATTGGCTGTACTTGCATAGGACAACTGTTTCATACCTCAGAATCTGAGCGATTTATGTATTTCGAACGGTTACGCCATTACGACAGTGAATTGGATAGCATATCGAAATTTTTATGGCACAAGAACATGCAAATATAGCAGTTATGGAGACAGTAACTGAAAATCTTATAAAAACGAACAGCTAGGGGAGGCAAAAATGCACCGACAGACAACGAAATCTGAACTACAATTCACAAAGAGACCTCTTTTCATGATTGAAATGAGTGCGACAAAGGAAATCATCTGGGGCCCTCTTACGTTCCCACGGGAAAGCAAACTGCCAGCGGTTACGGGACGTGCTGATGATTATCGATTGAATTTCGCGGACTACCCCGCGTTGCCAGGCTTGCTCATAGGTATGTAGGTAAATAGTCGCTGGTTTTCTGACCGTCTAATGAACCAGACGATACCCTCGAACTCACAGAAATGTAAGGAGACGCCTGGGTCAAGGTCACCCTCACTTGGGTAAACAATGGCATTTCGGGTGACCTAGCGTGAAGCCTGAATATCGCGGAAACTAGGAAAGAGGTACCGATGTTGAACACAGAATAAGGATTACAATGAACTTCACGGGCAAGGTTATAGAATCACAAAAAAACTCAAAATCAATAATCACTAGCAATCTCGATAAACCTGTAATAAATGAGAAAAACACTAAGCAGAACAGAAAGTCACACTTGAACATCCCCGACAGCATTGGAAAGTTTTTGTTAGAAAACAACCATTTCCAAACATTAAATTCCAACTTGAACACAATCAGACCTAAATCATAATTCATGACCATTTAAACGAGTAATGGCGCTCTCGTATTCTGTACGGCTGTGACCATACTTCCCGCAACGAGCGCCGCGACGCCGCGTTTATGCATTTTTCAATCCATATAGCTGGTAAACGCTGAGTCTCATCGCAGAAAGTATGGTTGCTGATTTGACCCGAGTGAAGCAGAGTGCATACATCGTAAACGCATCTCGCAGCGTTTCTGATACGAATGCTGCTGGCCAAGCCACTAAGAGATTACCTTATTCTTAGCTCCTCTCCAAATGACAAAAAAACGCATCCATTGCTGAAAAAAAGTACTAAAAAATCCGATCACACGACAGTTTCACACATGCAAGAGGTGATTGGCTGGGTTAATACGGTTTTTCTCTGAATCACTCATTGAACAGACGTGATGTGTGAGAGGAACATACCCACTATTTTGTGTCGAAATTTATTCAGGTCCACCACATGCGCACGTGGGCGCGTGCTGCTTCTCATTCTCCGCCATATTGTCTAGCTGTTTCTCACCTCATTCCGCGCCCGAACTCGGAACAATGATTCAAATTCCACTTCGAAATGGAGGGTTTGATATTTTGCGATCACATACAAACTGCGTTAGTCCGTTGAGTCCAAAGAATGCAACCTCACGAAGAGCTTGTTTGACGTACATCCCACAGGCGCTGTGTTTGAGCGTTTGTCCCACCAGGAGAAACGAAGTATCTTGAGACTATAAAATGGACAGCTGTGGTTATATACATACTGTGTGTAAGTCGACAACAGCCGCTGGTCCGAAGGGGTTGAAAGCTCATGACTTTTAATTCAGGTTGATAAATGTAGAGGAATTAGACGAGGTAAACCTCCCGTAACGTGTCGCCGCGACCTTTCCCAAAACTGGGAAAAGTCATCGTTTACGTGCTCAGCTTCCAAGGTTACCCCTCTGGAGAAGCTTAGGCAGAAAAACGTCCAAAGCTTTGAAAGTGGGAAATACTTCCGAGCTCCGCCCAAGGTGCTGAAACCGCAATCGCAAATGTATGAAAAGCGAGTAACGCAGCGGAATCGCCACGGGACCATAATCATCTTCAGTGGTGCGATTTTTTCCACCGATTAGGATGACAGGTTAGAGCCATGGGGTATGTGGAACTCTGTCGTGCGGGTATATGGAAACCCCAAAACGTCATCCCATTTTGAGCTGGTAGACAAGAAACCCTCGGTTGGACAAAAGCCTACCGGTGAATGCGAAGAACGGTCGGTAACATTCTCAAGAGATATATCCATTTCCCTGAAGATCCTGAAGCGAAGTTCGTCGTATTCAAAACATTAACGAGTCGGAGTGCATTTACACAAAATAAAAATGGAATAACGGCTGCATGGTGACCAGTGCGTACACTGGCTGCACTTTCCCACGCAAGCCATTGAACTACTGACCTTTTCGGAACAAATTTTCCGTCCGCAATTGCAGGCAACCGCTGCTGCAGCTCGCCTTTCCGAAACCAATAAAACTGCAGGCCACGAGGTCGTAGCATCATAATCCTCTGCTGTTCTCGCGCTGCGACCTTACTAGCAGAGGGCGCCTCTTTCTGCCCTATTTTAGCTTTCCAATTAGTCTGAAGGAAATCTGCATTGGCCTAAAACTTATACGACCCTCCCCTAATTTTCATTGTTTTACAATAGTTTTCGAGAAAATTTTACGACCCCTCGTTGAACAGAGTTGCAGCCCTGCTAGACCCTGGAACTGTCATATACAGTTGAAGTTCGGCACTTACCATTTTAACGCCGTTTTCCATTACCATTGAGAAGTCAATAATCAGATCCTCTGGCTGGAAACTGTCGAAATTCATCCTCCTTTCTGGCAAATGGCAATCCAACCGCAGGCCACGAGGTCGCAGCATCATAATCCTCCGCTGTTCTCGCGCTGCGACCTTACTAGCAGAGGGCGCCTCTTTCTGCCCTATTTTAGCTTTTCAATTAGTTCGAAGGAAATCTGCATTGATCTAAAATTTTTACGACCCTCCCCTAATTTTCATTGTTTTACACTAGTTTTCGAGAAAATTTTACGCCCCCTCGTTGAACAGAGTTGCAGCCCTGCTAGACCCTGGAACTACCATATACAGTTGAAATTCGACACTTACCATTTTAACGCCGTTTTCCATTACCATTGAGAAGTCAATAATCAGATCCTCTGGCTGGAAACTGTCGAAATTCATCCTCCTTTCTGGCAAATGGCAATCCAACCGCAGGCCACGAGGTCGCAGCATCATAATCCTCTGCTGTTCTCGCGCTGCGACCTTACTAGCAGAGGGCGCCTCTTTCTGCCCTATTTTAGCTTTCCAATTAGTTTGAAGGAAATCTGCATTGGTCTAAAATTTTTACGACCCTTCCCTAATTTTCATTGTTTTACAATAGTTTTCGAGATAACTTTACGCCCCCTCGTTGAACAGAGTTGCAGCCCTGCTAGACCCTGGAACTACCATATACAGTTGAAGTTCGGTACTTACCATTTTAACGCCGTTTTCCATTACCATTGAGAAGTCAATTTTCAGATCCTCTGGCTGGGAACTGTCAGAATTCATCCTCCTTTCTAGAAAATGGCTTAATTTAATGACAGGCATGATGAATGGGAAACAAATCGACGAATTTCGATAAACAAGATAATATAGCAAGGGTAAAATAGGTAAAGCCAAGGTTTCTCGGATTAGCCCAGGCGGATTAGGCAGCGGAGCGGTCGGTCGTGGCAAAATACAGCAGTGATAAGAAGGTTCTGACATGGGAATTCCGTTAAGCCTTGCTTCGACCGGCTCAAAATGAGCGACATGGGCTATATATATATTTTTTTTCATGCCGCAAAAAGGACGTTAAAAGCGGAAAATTAATAGCAAAAGAAACTAGAAGAAGATCAAAAAAACAGCAGCTGGAACCATAAATCACCAGTTGAAAAAATAACAGTACACGAGAGGTCAGCAGAGGAGATATGAATCGAAAACAATGTCGCAGCTGAGAGCGCGCTTAGCTGGATGTATGAACTCGGTCTTATAAAAACAAATCTTTCTAGGATTCCCTCAAAAATCTTTTTTTTTTCATTTGGTATAAATTAGTTTTGAATGGACAAAGAAATTACAAGACTGAATATCGAAGGACCAGCATGTTCGAAATCAACTTTTTCTATTTCCTAACATTTACATACTCTGCTTCGGAGTGAAACTTATTTCCGTTCATCGCTTACGTCTGCGCGCATGCGGTGTCTCCTTATCCACCATACTTTCTCGCTGTCTCTCACATCCTTTCGCACAAGCGCGCAAAAGAATCAAGTAAATTTGGCTGCGAATTATAGACAAATCTTACGTTCTGCGATTTCTCGATGACTATTTTATTCCTAAGCTTTGACAAGCCAAGATTTTAGCACCAACTCTGTCGTTTTCCCCGAAAATTACAAAATGGACCTTGCAGTGCTTGTCGACATATCAACACTCAAAACCAAATTTATCCCGAGAAATTAAGGTGTTAGTTCCCATGTAATTATAAAGTAGACCACACCTGTATAACTCCTACAGAGTACTACATACACCTCAGTACCTCCAAATGAGCTAGGTACAGGAGGGAGACACTCTGGCACGCCCCCCTCCCGGTCAAGGACTCGGGCTCATTAGTGACAGAATAAGCTATGGATTTCAATCAATGGCCTCCTGCTTCCCTTGCTCCAGAGCCTCTTTCCTCACTCAGATTTACCCCGTGAATGTGTTGCATATGATGAAAACTACACCCATCGGACAACCCGTCCACCAAACCCTCGCCACTCAAATTTTGGTGATTTTGGAGGGGTCATACTTTCATTCGTATGAAGGTCTGAGCGATTTCAGTACTGCCGTGACCAGCAAACCCTTTCCAGGCTAAGCAAGGGGTATCGAAGTTGATTTCCCGGTGTTTGGTGCCTTTGAGAGATATCGTGCTCAACACCTAATCGACACAATAGAACTCAAAATTGGTTTTTTCATTGTGAATGAGCCTATATTGAAATTATGTAAAATAAAACCCGCTCACCCTTGTGAGTTTACGAGGAGACTTTGTATGGGACTAAATGTACTCTTTTTTGATTTTCTTAACAAAAAAAATCAAGTTCCCGCCACGCGCGCCACACGCTGCTTGTAAGGACACGCGGTCTCTTGAGCCGTCGTTTATACTATCACCGCCTAGAGGCGCGGCACAGTGTGTTTCTGTGATACTGATCAAGCGAAGCAGCACGATCGATACTATAGGACTTCACCTCTGACCGCTCGGCGGCGGATGTATAGGGTTCAAGTCGCGGCGTTTGTCGCAGCGAAGAACAGCGCAGGGTGATGCAATATCGATTAAGGGCTCTGCAGAGTTGCACCGCGGCGAGTCTCGCTGCGGTAGGGCAACGATGGAGAATGGGGGGCGCCACGCAGCGGGAGATGGCGTGTCGTGCGGCAGCAGCGACGTGGTTACCTCGCAGAGTAATTCCGCCGCCGCGACAACAGCGACTCCTGGAGCGACGCCGTCACCGAGCGGCGGCGGGGAATGGTCTCGACCATTTCCATCGCTGCCGACGAGCGCCGCCGACGATCGATTCGAGCTTCTTTTTTTTTGCTCCTTTCACGAATTCAACCCTCTTAAGACCTTTTTTCTATTTTAGCACGAATAGAACGGAAAATCATTGGAGCATACTTCAAATTGTCCAGATTCGCAGTTTCATTTCGAATTGGCTTTGTTTCCAGTTTTATTTAGTATTTTTTATCACAATGTCGTCTAGTACCATTGTTTTCAAAGCGATCGCCACGAACAGTCCACTGATTCTATTATCTCGAAAACTATTCATTAGGGCATCACTCTACTGGTTGCAAACTTTATTTTTCTTTTTTTTAATCACAATATTTTGTAGAAGTTGCTGGTAGACATTTACTTAAAGGCAGTGTTCACGATTGGAATCGTTTTTTTTGTTTTTCCGCCTATCTTGAAAACGGCTCCATGCTGATTCCAATGATGTCTCTGTAATCGTACAAGACATTCTGGAAATGGAGTTATGGTCGCTCAAAAATTGAGCTAAGGAAACATGGTGGACGAGTTGTCTGAGACTTGTAACTTCCGTCTTTTGCAGCCGATGTATGCGAGCTAACCTGAGTAAAGAGAGAAGTTGAGAATGATGGGAAGAACGGGGCTAATGATTGGAAATCATCGCTCATCTCACGATTTCGAGCATTCATTTGTTCACGTCGATGGGCGTGGAAAGTGCATCTAGGTGTGACGAGCTGACGGGTGTCCAACTTTGGAGCCGTAGGGGACCGTTCTAAGCTGATTTTTCTTAGTTTTTTCAACGTAAGGTTTGCGCTAGGCCCCGTAGCTGCCGATCTCCACCAAAAAATCAGACATGGTTTATCGTGGACACTGCCTTTAAGTTTCGAATCATATGAAACCAACAAAAACTGTATATAGCGAGATGCACCGTCTGATGAATGAGATCGTACGCAATGGTAGAATGCGATGCTGACGACAACTTCGCTGCAACTCTGCGAGGTATTTGTGCTCATCGCCGCGTCGGGTTTCGACCATGCCGCAAAGCTCTTGCTCGGCGGCGTCCCGCTGGTCGCTGCAACTCTGCAAAGCCCTTTGCACTCGCCTACGGCGGCGATCGACTCGGCGTATATATCGACGAGGGAGTACCACTGAGTGATTTGCCAGCGAGTAGCGACCAACGCCGCCACAAAAATGTTCGAAAACATTTTTGTAGCCGCGTCAAGGCTGACGCTCGGCCAGGGTTGGGCAGGCTTGCGGCCGGTCGCAACGGGGGTTGAAAAGTTTTCGAAATAAATGAAAACTTGGGGGTAGCTATCGTAAAACTTTCGGAAAATATGAGGTCTATCTCCAAACCACTCGCAAAAGTAGAGTGCGGCAAGAGTAGTAAGTCGCGCATTAATCCTCTATTCCAGGAGGGGGTTCGTAAAAATCTTTGTCATGCAATTTTTTTCGTCCCATGGGGGGGTCGTAAAAATGTTGGTCCGCATGGGGAATCGTAAAATTTTGGTCACCGATCGCAAAGGCCTGCTCATCCTTACGCTCGGCGACCACTCGCTAGCCGCTAAAACTCTGCAGACCCCTTATAAATGACGCCTAGGGCTGGGCGCACGAATTGCACGACGCGCAGCTTCGAAAACGCATGTCAGACATATAGATTTTTGGTCGGTATGGATGACAAACACTTTATCGCACCACATGTCGCGCCAAGCATAAACTCGGTTCAAAGCCCTGACGGAAAAAAAACACCAACAAAAACCCAGAAATGAAACTGGTTTAATGTCAGAAATGAACGCTCTGAGGAGGTAGTATCAGAAACTGGCGAAAGAAACTATGAAAACGCGATGCAAATAACGAAACAACGAGTTATTCAGGTCTATGATTAAGAATGAAGGAGTTACGTTGCAGCACACAAGCCTAGTTAGCAAACAGCAAAACCAGAGACAACTACGTTGCCATTGGCTGCTGCTTTAAATTAAATGACACTATCTGAACAATCAATGAGGGGTTCCTTGCACAGAGGGAGAAAAAGCCGGGGAGAAAAATAGGCCGAATCGCGCAAGCCGATCATCTGTACGCCTGCTACCCTCCTCGGTTGCAGCTGATTGGTCGGCGGGCATCGGCTGCGTGCGGCGCGCGTCGCGTCTGGCTGGCGCATTCCCAATGCCGTAGTTTTAAACGCTCCCGTCGCCTGTCCATTCTACGAATTCATTAAGAAATGAATAAACATACACAAGTATGTGCAATGAATGAATAGGATGCATAACAAAGCAATGAATAGGATGCATAACAAACACAGAAATGGGAGGGGGTAAGGAAGTGAAACCATTTGGCAAATCGTTTCTACGAATCACATCTTTGCTTACTGGATCGTACATCTTTGGCTACTGGATATGGACTAAGATATATGCTGCTATGCTCAAGACGTCCCTTAGCGACTACTCAAATCTTGAGGAGTTGGAAAATCAGAAAACTTTTCAAAGGTACTGAACGCTGAATTATAGGTGCCCTAGGCACAACTTTTAGAAACGGCCGCACCATGGAACGTCCCTCATTAGGCTGGATTCTGTGCGCAGGGTTTCGCACCTTCGCCCCCCCCCCTTCCTCCAATCCTATCAATGTGTTAGTCTGCCACCGAGGAAACTGTGCGTGAATAGCTTTTTCCTGAAGACAATGATAGAATAGCATCGGTACTGATTTACATCTCTTGCTGGGAGGAGACTATCCGCCCATTTTATCGCTGTTGGCCTATCACGTCAGCATTTGCTGCTCCTGTGATAGGTCAGCGGCAGAGAAATGTGTGGGGAACCCCCTCCCAGTAAGAGATCTAAATAAGAACCATAAAATCTCGCTGGACAAAAACAATTGCCTCTGAAATGAAGTAATGTGATCTGCACATGTGGTATTGGAAAAGGATGAATGACAATACAAGCTTCACTGCTTATTTTCTAACCATTTAGATTCTATTAACGTTGTGTGATTATGTCGTTTTCAATCCTATTCACTGCTGAAATAAGTTAGCTATGAGTGTTCGCCAATATTCCCTCTTGTATTCATCCTGTTGCTTTAATTACAACAGCTTACAGTTGATCCCGTTCACGAAATTGAATTAGGGTCAGAATTCGGGCGAAAACTTCGAAGTCATTGAATGACAAGCGAGGACGGCTGTGGCGTTGGCAATGCGCCGGCCAGACGCGACGCGTGCCGCACGCAGCCGATTCCCGCTGACCAATCAGCTGCAGTCGAGGAGGGTAGCAAGCGTTCAGATGCGGTTCGTGTCGTATGCTGAAATTCCCCCTGTACAGTAGCGGAAAATCGTGTCGGGACCAGCTCAGAAGTTTTTCAACAGCTTAAACGCTCGCTAAAACTATGGAAACATGTAAACGACCAGCTTTTTGGCCGTTTCAACTTAAACCCCTGCTTTTTCAACTAAAATCCCTGCTAAAGACTACCCATTCAACTAAACACCCACAATTCGTGCGCGTGGACTTGGAAAACAACTTGACACCCTCTTTGAAAGGGGGGGGGTAACAGTTGTCAATAACGATCCAACAACTTGTGCCAAGACCAACAACTTAACTGCTACCTTCCAGAGCTGACAAGCTGTAACAAGTAATCGATAACATCTGCTAGTACACGTGGCATATCGAATTAATAACATTATCATCTAGACCTTCGTCCTGGCACCCGGCTTTCTCCAATCAAATTCTGTTTCTGTCGTTTATAATTACTCCAGCCTTATCGGTGTCTTATTTATGTTATCCTCACTGTATTTCTACATTATTCAACAGCTGAATAGGATTCAACAGCGAATCCGGGAAGTTTCCCATTTGCGCTAAGCGCCGCGGTTAACCTCTTGGGTAAGAGGGTAGCCAGAAAAAATCAACCTTTACGTATCAAACGTAAAAATTCACTTTGCGAGCTAAACCAAGGGAATCATGGATCTAACCAAAGAGAAACTGACGACAGAATACGGCGAAAGACTCCAGTGTACTTTCGCTGCAACCCTATTTTTCGAAAACGTCCATTTAGTGTTGGACAAACGCGTTCCAATCCGAAATCAGATGCGGCTCGCAATTCAAATGTTATAAGTGGCGGGAAAGTTCGTGTTTTGAGGCAGCGTCCATACGTCGCGGGCGCGTGCGATTACGTAAAATCGATCTTCATTAAGGGCACACGTTTTGCCTGCCGCTCACGCGCGCTCCCTCTTGCGCGCCCATTCCCGCTCGCTCTCGCGCGCTTACGCCAGCTCAAAGAACGAAACAGCGAATTTCGAGCTTGCTGCTCAATCGCTTAACTAGGAGCTATTAAACCTGTTGCAACGTAATTGCCCTTGTACCCCATAACCCTATCACAGAATACACAAACTTTGGGGAATGATCAGCCGTGGCGCCGATTCGAGCGATTGCTCAGAAGTTTTTCAACAACTTAACATCCACTATTCCAACAACTTAACCATTGCCTCGTTAAGTTGTCGATAAGGCGTTGGAACGTTGTAGGAAGGCGCTTCTCAACTTGTCCAAGGGTAGGCCTCAACTTGACTCTTGTTCGTTGTTTGAGTAGGTCTCTAGTTGTTGAGAGCCGGTTTCAGCAACTTGTTGCCTCCTTATCATTAAGTGAAAAACTTCCTTTCAACTTCTTGTCGGTCATCTACTATAAAGTTAAACAGCTCTTTCTGACAGCTTGTTGCGCTCTAATCAACAACGTAAAGACCTTCTTTCAACAAGTTTTTACCCCTCTTTGAAGACACTGTTCAAGATAAACTTCGTCCTGAATTTTCCAATGAAAAACAATTATGGTAGCCCACAGAAGCAGAACAGTGTTGAAAAAAACGGTTTCGAAGGCCTTTCCAGAGGCACAAAAACGGTTACGAAGATTATCCCAGTGGGCAAGGCCGGCCTCCTTGGGTCTAGTTGTTGTCATAAACACCGACACGGCTCAATCACTGCCACGCTTTGACCTGAGACTATCGGCAGTTTTTATAATGGATTAGGCAATGGATTGGACAGATTTTTGCCTGACGATGATTTCCGAATGTTTTCCACAATTTATTCGCGAACCTAATGTCTTTTTCAAGGGAAAACCATCGCCGATGATCGCAGGTCGAAGCGTGGAAGTGATAGGGACGTGTCGGTGTCGATGAAAACAAATGGATCCAAGGAGGCCGGTCTTGCCCACTCGGTTAATCTTCAAAACCGTTTTCTGCTTTTAGGGAGCCTTTAACCTGAATCCATTTTTTCAGCACTGATCTGCTTCTGGGACTACCATCATTGTTTTTCGAAGAAAACTCAAGGACGAGGTTTGTCGTGAACCATGCCTTTAACTAGTTAAACACTTTCATCAAACTACTTTTTCCCACTGATCAGCAAGAATACACTATACTATTGGCAATGGGCTAGGTTAGAATCATCTAATAAATGAACCTCTTTCTGCCCAGGCTTGAGTTATGGAAAATTTTACCCTTACTGACACTCGGGAGGAAAATTCATTCATCGGATGATTCGAAACCATTCGATGCCCGGGTATAGAACACACCACTCGTGAGAGGATACGAAATCACAGGAGAATATTTTATCAATATTAAAATGGATCACAAACACCCTCCGAGAATATAAGATCGACTAAAGTCATCATGATTTAAGGGTAGAATAATAACGCATGGACTGCCAGCTAAAAGCTGGCATAACGGCCCTCCCGGTAAGAAGCAAGTTTGTCAAGCTTGACAAACATTTGCATCTCTTTTTCTAGGGAGTCGTTCGCTCTAAAATTGTTCATTTGATAATTAATAGGGAAAGGAGCTTAGAAGGAACTCACAGCCTCACATTGCAGCGGCATTTCAATCTCCTCCTTGAACTGAGACTCAATTTCATGTGCAGGGTGCGCCATACCCAGTTGAGAACATCTGGAAGTATGAAGGATGATTTAAAAAAATAGGTGGGAGGAATAATTCCTGGATCAATCGGGAGATTGTAAATAAAAGGTGGGAGACACGGTAAGAAAAGAAGTACCAGTCGTCAGAGGGTCTTCATTCGACGGTCAGAGGCTGGTCGATTCATGAGTCCGAAGATTTCTGAGTTTTTTGAGCGTAGAGGAATTGACCGCTACGAAGGATGATAGCATTCAATGCAATGAAGCAATCAGCTCACTCATCAGCACTTCCTTTACTTGATCATTCCTGTAATCTGAGTCTTCATTTGTTCATATCGAGGGGGCGGATATGGAGCACGGGGCGATTCTGGTACAACAAAACGCTTGTTCGCAGCCGTTCTTTTGTCACTACTGGCTCGTTTTCTACGGTTTTTTCGGCACTGGGAGCCTAGGGTCCTTCTCGCCGATCATTTCACTGCGGAAAGTCACCGATGATGATCACCGTAAGCGCTGCCTTTAACTATATGGACCTCAGCCTTGTTGGCTCTTGAATGAGTACTAGGGATACTGAGCCAGCTTGCAGGGCTCATGAGTATTGGAGTGCACCCTTGCGATATCGTTGCGTGGAAGCATGATGTCGTGAGCAGGCGGATTGGAGTATCCGATAAAGGTCTTTATGCTATATTCTTTGGTATACTTGAACAGCTTCCTGCTGAGGTCTTGCACTTCGCTAGAAGCCTTGTGGGCAATCGAATTGTCAGGGTTGATTTACTTTGTGAAAGCAAATAACCCATTCACACGCAACAATGATGGGTTGAATTTGAGGGTTCTGTTTTCCAACTGATATTTCGAATAGCTCCAAGTGAAGTTTTGCTCTCAACAGATCGTAGAGCTTTGTGCATTTAACAGGAGGACTTAGGGAACAGGGGAGCCAGTCTGTCGTTAACCTCACTTGCTGAATGATGGAGCAGACTGTGGATTTCATCGAGATGTCACCATTCAAATCCGGTTAAATTTTGGTAAGTCTACCCATTCCTTCCCTGCATTTTTCCGCCCAAATACAGCATCAGGGTCGCAATCCGGCTGACTCTGGTTTGCTTCTTCACGACTCCCATTTCTTCTTTCCAATCTTCAACAATCGTTTTCATGCGAGCCTTCTGAAACCTCAAACTGAACAGGTTCCTTTTACGATGACGAGCATTTGACGTTCATCCAAGCACCGCATTATCACAGCCGCTTGATCCATCCGATCGGCGTGCGTGACGGCTTTGGGGGCAATTCAACTCGAGCGGATCACCAGCCAAAATTAACACCTGAAAGAACTGGATGAAAACCCAAGCAACACTCGAATCGTATTCGAACGCATATAAGATACACTTGAAGCGAGCTTGCTTGGTATATAGGCGAGCGAGAAAACTAGGAGACATGAAAAGGGGGAGAAATGAGAAGAGGGAATAGATATGACGGAGAAAATAAGGTGCTATTCACACTCCTCTACGCCAGCGCGCGACGCTCTTGCGGAGACAATGAATACTCCAGCGGCGACGCATGGCGGAGCGGAATAGATTGGGCCTCAAGTTTCCCAAACAAGCAAATTATGTACAAGCGTTCACCGACATGGTAGCACAGTATAGTACTGCAAGTAATCACTATGGAACGGAAGGAAACTGATGATGGATTAATAATGAAAATAATTAATCCTTGGTTCCGGCCGTCGCAGCGCATGTCACGCGCGTGCCGCGCGGGCAAGGCGTCAGGCGAATCAAACTCACGCGTCATACCCGCGCGTAATGCGCTGACGTTGAAGAGTATGAATAAAGCCTAAGACAGTGCACTGCAGCTGCGCGGCTATTTATCGATACCTTTGCGCAGCGCGCCTACCAACACCACCGGCCGTTGTCCATCCGCATCAGGGATGAGCGGAATAAAAATTCAAAATTTCGGAAATCCGTTTTCGGGTTTCGGAACACAATTTTTTTCTCGGTTTTCGGAAAGCGGGTGCGAAACGCCCAAAAATGCGCGAAACTTCGGTTTTCGGAACGCGAAACGCGGAAATTTTCAAAAAATCTCAGACTTCCCTAGAGTCTCATTGTCGGAAGCACATTTGGTTCCAGGGAATCATTTTCAAAGAGATTCTGTCTTAATGAATTACCAACTATGCAACTTCAGTAGAACATCTGGATACATATAGAAATCGATCCCAAAACATGCACAGATTTATGTACTATACTTTATATTATCCACTAAAGAAAGAAACGTTCAAGAACTGTCAGAACCAACGTATGAGACTGACTGTAGAGAATTTTCAATAGTTTAGCTCTCTGGCAAAGGTAATGGTTTGGCAATGTCATATGTACGAGAAATTGGAGGTTAGAGGAGTCAAAAAATGTCCTGGAACATTTATAAAAAATATTTTGCTCCCAATAACCTAGCGTAAACAAGAAACTGGGAAAAGTAGTGAGATGATTACAAATTCGTTTTGGTGGTCAAACATGGGCCTATTCCACTATGTAACACGATTTTTGTTCCTGGCTTCTAAGTGTTATATTTCAATTGCTTATGTCCAAAATAGGTGAAAAAAAGACTTCATTGAGAACAAACTTCGCTTACACTACAACAGCACGAATGAAACCCGTTTTTTGTGCAAATAGAAAGATTTTTATTAATTTTCGACATTATGAACACGTAAAAACAAAAAATTCACACGGAATAGACAAACACAGTCGGAAAGGACTGAACAAGTTTTAGAAATGTGTAGATTTTCTAGATTCACGATTGTACTGTGAATCACTCTCTCGAATTTGCACCCAAATGTAGTCCTTCATCATGTTTCGTTATACTGTCCTTGGTGACGACTGTGTCCGACGCTAAGGTCAGGGCTGGTATATACGTCGGACCACAGTTCAAGAGGATCATAAAATGTGAGGATTTCGCGAAGCTGTTGAACAGGACGGAGAGAATGGTTTGGAGAAATTTCGTTGCAGTTCACGGTCTACTAGGTGATCACAAAGCTGAAAACTATGAGGAGTTGGTACACTCTCATAAGGAATTACGCCGAAATGGGATGCAGAATGTCTCTGGAAGTCCATATCATTGATTTGCATCTTGACAAATTCAACTAGCAAGGCGAGCCCTTAGATCAAGATATATTAGACTTTGGAAGTCGTTACCAATGATAGTATAACGAAACATGATGAGGGACTACATTTGGGTGCAATTTCGACAGAATGATTCACAGTACAATCGTAAATCTAGAAAATCTACACATTTCTGCACCTTGTTGAGTGGTTTCCGACTGTGTTTGCCCATTCCTTGTGCATTTTTCGTTTTTACCTGATTATAGTGCCGAAAATGAATGAAAATCTTTCTGAATTCACAAAAAAAAGTTTTCTTAGTTCTGTCGTCGTTTAAGCAAAGGTTGTGCCGAATGAAGTCTATTTTCACATGCATTGGACATGAACAATCGAAATATAAGACTTAGAAGCCAGGAACAAAAATAGTCTTACGTGAATACGCGATTTCCCAAAATTCATTGTCCTAGACACAAAAGCGAAGTTTGCCTGGAATAACAGCGATTTCCTGTCTGTTCAAGACCTAACGAGCTGGGAAAACACAATTTCAACCCAGGAACAGAAAAAAGTTAAATTTTGTTACATAGTGTTATCGATTAGTAAATCCAGACGAGGGACCGGATTCTACAAGCTTCTCCATTAGACTTATCAAAGCGAAATCAAGCACGACATGAATTGGAGCGCTGCGGTTTCCCAGCTTCACTAGCGTTGACTGCCGTACATTAACCTGGAAAATGTTTCACTATATACAGTACCCCACTAAGTTTTGCAAAAACGGGAAGCATTTCCAAACTTTGCAAAAAAAAACGTCCGGTGCATGTAACTTTTTGAACGAAGACGTTTCAGAAAACGCTATCATATTCACAGCTCAAAATTCTACGCAATAAATTGCTTTGTGGACCGAAGTTCCCTGCAATCGTTTTGTTGTTGAGTAAAATTGCTTTTGCGGTCGTTTCTCAAAACGTCGCGTGCGGCAAAGTGCTGCGTAACTTTGAGTAGTAATTTTACAAGTAATAAGAGAACAATCTCTATGTTTTCTCCGTAAATAAGATGAAGGTGGAGCAATCTTAAGGTCTGTGCAGGTTGAATTCTCGGACTCCTTCATTTATCGGGTTGGGGCTTCCGCTACAGAAGTCAGATTTTTCAGGAAGCTTTTCAGCGTGTTTAATAAAGAATTTTGAAAACTAAACCTGCACAAATCTCGAGATTATCCCCTTTTAAAATAACTCACAAAGAATACATAGAGATTGCTCTTCTATTACTTGTACAATTACTACTCAAAGTTTCGCCAAGCGCGACGCTTTTAAGAAACGACCGCAAAAATATATTTCCCTCGAACACATTACGATTTTAGGGAACTTAGGCCCACAATGCACATCACTATGTAGGAATTTGAGCTGTAAATATGATGGCGTTTTCAGAATCCGAAAACGTCTTCATTCAAAAAAAAAGTTATAGGCATCGAGCATTTTTTGCCTTTCTCTTCCCAAGTTTCGTTAGTGCTCCCCGTTTTTACAAAACTTAGCGCGGGTATTGTAGTTTCATAGCACCTTTGATTTTGTTTTATTAAGTGCAACGGAGAAGCTTGAAAAATCCTTCCCTTCGTCTTTTACTTTCGACAAATGATCTATGATTGACCACATTAGTATTTTTTAATCATTTCACTACATTTCCCAGTTGGCTTGTTACTTCAGGTTATCGTGCGCCAAAACATTTTGTAAAACATTTCTAGAAATGTTTCGACATATTTGACCTCTAATTGCTCGCAGTAATGACATGCCAATCACTAATCTCGCCAGAGCGTCATAGCTCTGAAAACTCCAGGTATTTTTCTCGAAAAATCAATTTCTGGCTTGACTTTAGCTGAGAGATTAGTTTGAAAGAGGCGAAACATCTGACAGCTTTTGCCTTCGGTGAGTCTTGGAGCGTAACACTGTCTCAAAAAAGGCATAATCCTGGGCGGAATCCTATCAGTAACGGTGCTGGTTCTCATTAGTTTCCATTTTTACGAACGAGGGAGCGTCGAGTGGCTCATAATAACATGCTTATATGTTTCTGAATGTTTTCGACCTCAATTTTTAGGTGCCGCTTAATTTGGGCTATTTACTTAAAATTGGAATAGAAGGTATGTAGCTGTACCCATTTCCAGCCCATGGTTGGAAAATTAGCGTTCTGGCTCATCGAGAAGTGTTCTCACAAGATCGTGAACGTCATTTGAGAATAAAAAAAAATTTACACTAAAATCGGGCGGTTTTTTCTTCATGGTTTTCGATTCTCAGGAAACCATTCCAGACCACTTCTCGGTGGTAATACCAACTCTTGCGCTCTCATCAGTGGAAGGAAAACCGCTTCACAATTACTCCAAACGGTATTTCCGGATTTGCAGGGTTGCGCAAGTGCGAGTTGTGGACAAATATGGTACACGCTTAGCGCGCAACACAATTTTCATACATGGAACGTAGAAAGAAATCACTAAACTAGTAAAGCAACAGAAAAATTTTCGCAATATGACGCCCAGATCAGCTGTAATTTGGTAGTTTCGACCGGTCTTCAGGACCTGATAATAATTGTCATCAGAATAGTAATCTTGCACGACGAGGTAGGAGAAGAAAAAAATAGAAGATTTGAAGTAATGTCAAAATATTCAAATCAGTGTAGAAAAATCATCGGGGAAATTCTCAATGATGACAAAGTCGCCATATTTTGTTCGGCATTTTCCGCGTTTCGCAGCACTTTCTGCGGTTTTCGGAAGGCGGAACGCGGAAGGTCAAAAACGCGCGAAACTGCGGGTTTCGGAACGCGAAACGCGGAATTCCGCTCATCCCTGATCCGCATGTAGCGTGGGGACATGCATTTTACAAACCATTCGTATACATAATGGGAGCGCAATTAGCGAAAAGGGTGTTCAGAGGTTCTCAGAGAAGCCCTAACATGAGGGTTGTCAAAGGGCCGACATAACCTGGTGCAGCTGACCTCGTGAATGTGACGCGATTACTTCGCATCAGTAGTTCAAAAGAACGAGCGTTCCCATAGTCGCGTTAGAATCATAATTTCAACACCACCATGTTTGTTATTATCCTTCGCGAAACGTAGCATACAACGAAACGTAGCATAGGGTGTCGGTAATGTCGTCAATTGAATTACCAAGGTTTGCAGCACTAGGCCCCGTCCAAATGCTTACCTGCAAAGTGTTAGCGGGTAAGCCGCCTGATAGGCGACAAGCCTGAGCGAAATAAAAGCGAAATATACCGAGACCATGATGTAGCCACGCAATAGACGCTAATTAGCCGCGAAATAGAATAATCACAACGATTCCGCGACAACGCCGGGAAGATTACGCCAAAATCTGCAAACTAACCTCGATAGCCGCGCAATGGACGGCAAGTATCCGCGAAAAACCGCGGTCGCAAACTTCACGCGAAATACTTGCGTAATTGAGGGCAATTAGTCTCTAAATATCCGCAAAAGATACACACACGAATTAGCCGTGAAATAGCCATATAAGAGCGTGTCCGTGGGTCAGCAAAGCAGGGTCCAGTAGCCCACTGACAAAGTTCTTGTAGGAATAACGACCCCACGATAAAAATGCACGAATCATTTTAAAAAATGCTGTTCTCACCGGTTGTTCCCACCACAAGTTAACAATTGTCTTCTTTCTTAAGAGCAGAACTTTTGCGATCCCCACCGTTCCCCGTTGCGAAAGTTCACAGCCGCACTGGACCAGGGGATCTTAGTGATGCTAAGGTCGGAAACGAAGCTGCGCTGATTAATCTGTCCGACTTTAATGAAAGGCCTAATTCAAAGAAAAGAGCTGAGACTGGCGGGGTGTTGTAACCGATTTAAGCTGAGCTGCGACCACTTTGGTGACATTTTCGGAAACAAATGGCGAATTTTTACGAACCACACCTTCTGATTCTTCTCTTCTCCTTCTTCTTTTTACATTCTTGCATGCGGAAATTTAGTTTAGAAATTATATGATTCCAATCGCATTTTAGCAAATTTTTCTTTTACTCGGGCGACATTTGTACGACCCTCCAACGTCCCTCTTTGCCTCCAGTCACAACCCCGCTGCACCGTGGGGAGTCGTAGCCCTGCTGAGGTCGGACACCAAGATCCGCTGAACCCTTTGTTCAAACTTAATTTAAAGGCAGTGGTCGCGATCGAATATGTTTGTCGTCTTTTTCTCTCTAAATCCTTTTCTGGGTCTCGAGTAGTAGGACCCATAAGAAAAAATCGCGAAAAACGATTGTTTTGGGCCAAATTTGAAGCCTGAACTTTCTTGTCTTTTGATGGTGGACGAGCCCACTCCACATCATCGGCATCCATGACCTCTTATATCGAAAACATCAGCTGACTTGAAATTGAATTTCAATCAATGAACCTCCGAATTTATGTTCACAGTTAGTCAAAAACATTGACTATAGTGCTTTCTTTCATTGCTCAACTGTTTTTATTAGGTAAACTTTCATTAATTTCTTGCTCTGAATGTCGATGATTTTTGACTGCTCGGCATGAGACTGCGATCTTTTTCGTCGGCGCTGTGCACCTGTGCACGAACTGGATTCTTTGGGCCCTAGAAACTTTAATTCTAGCCCGTTTTTCAACGCGCTACCTTCATAGTTTTTCAGCTGTTTTTGATATGAGCTGATTTTTGTAGTTTTTCTGATAACGTTTTTCATCGCGACCACTGCCTTTAATACTGTATTGACGCCGCGACGGCCCTACTTCACTGCTAGCGAGCAACCGACGCCGCGACGATAGTGTTTCGAAACATTTTTGTCGCCGCGTCAAGGTTGACGCTCGGCGACCACTCGCCGGTCTCTGCAACTCTGCAGACCACTCTATTGTTTCACACTGAAACCTGGAGGACGAGATTTATCGTGAACACTGCCTTTAAAGGCAGCGTTCACGATGATCAACCTCGTTGACTTTCCACAGTGAAATGATAGGCGAGAAGGATCCTAGGCTCCAAGTGTCGAAAGAACGGTAGAAAACGAGCCAGGAGCGGCAAAATAACGGCTGCAAACAAGCGTTTTGGTGCCCCAGACACGCCCCGTGCCCCAGATCCGCCCCTCGAAAAGAGCAAATGAAGACTCAGATTATAAGAATGATCAAGTGAAGGAAGTGCTGATAAGTGAGCTGATCGCTTCATTGCATTGATAGGTATCATCCTTCTAGCGGTCGATTCCACCTACGCTCAAAAATCAACGTAAACAAGGGAGAGCCTATGTTTGCTCAAAAACGCGTCTTTCGTGTCCTTTTTAGGCATGCCTTGCTATATAGGGCACCAGACCTTTCGTAAACCGTGGAGATATCGGAAGTGAAATTTATCGTGAACACTGCCTTTAAAATCAATATTTTCATGAAGAATGCGGTTATACCTTTAAATTTACAAAATTCTTACCTTCTTCGATTTTAACAAAAAAACACAAAGTCACGCTAAAGCGAAGAGGTTCTGAGAAAATCGCCAAACATTTTATCAAATCACGCTCCTTGAGGGGGGGGGTCTGGGTGAAATCCGCCTTCTTTCACACCACACCTCGTGCAGTACCTTGACCCAGCTGCGTCCTGGGCCAGTTTGAATCACGTACTCTCTGTGTATTCAAAAACGTTGCGGCGCGAAAAAATGGGCTTGGCCAAGCTGGATGAGACAATAGCCAAAGGCTTGCGATAGCACCGATCTGTGACCCCCTTGATGATCCAAAAAACCAGCAAAACTTATAATATCCCGATTTTTCGGAAGCCCTCACCGTTTTTTCCGGTTTGTGAACAAAAAATTCTACGATAACTATCGCACTGTCCCGCTGGACAATTGAGACGTAAAAATGCTCGAAGATTTGCAAATTTGGGGGTGGGTGTGAAAATGTTGAACCGAAAGTGAAAAGCCTGGGGTATACTCTTCTTAAAAGAGGCTAAATCAAATCTCTTTTCAGGAGAAGATACCCTGAACCATATCAATCAAATTAATCAATATTTCTCTATTTGGCAAGGGGTTAGAGTAAGAGCCTCAATGAGCTTTTACTGTTTCCAAGAGCAAAGATACACTGATAGTAAGGTTAGGGTTAGGCACTATTCCTACATACGGACTCGGGTGGTCAAGATGGTGTTCAGATTTTCGAAGATTACGCTAGATTACGGCACTTATACCGTAGTAGCTCGAAACGTTTTCGCGCATGATTCGATCAGGCAGCGTCCATACATAGCGAGAGCGTGCGTTCGCGCTGTTGTGCGCCTCTCGACGCTCCTCAATGCTGGAGTAGCCCGTGCCCGCAATTAAGCACTGCCAAACACCCCCACCTCGCTTTGATTCGATTGACGATCTTTGACCGGGTGATCACTCAGAAGTTTTTCAAAAAGTTAAACGCTCGTTCAAATTCCTGAAACAAGTGAACAACCAGCTTTTTTGGTCCTTTCAACTCAAACCCCGGCTTTTTTAAACTAAAATCCATGCTAAAAACCACCCATTCAACTTAACACCCACTATAGGTGCGCGTGGACCTGAAAAGCAACTTAACACCCTCTTTGAAAGGGAGTTCAAGTTGTCAATAACGATCCAACAACTTGTGCCAAGACCAACAACTTAACTGCTAACTTCGAAAGCTGACAAGCGAAACAAGTAATCGACAACATCTGCTAGTACACGTGGCATATCCAATCAATACCATTATCATCTCCACGTTCGTCCCGGCAACCGGTTTTCTCCAATCAAGTTCTCTTCCTGTCGTTTCCATTTCCTCCAGCCTTATCTGTGCCTTGTGTTATCCTCACTGTATTTCTGCATTATTGTGGTGCGCGCGAAGCGCGCACCAACTCGCCCATGCGCAACCCTGCGATTCCGAAATCAGCGTTCAGAGTAATTGTGGAGATCCGGTTTTTTCTTCATTGGAAAGAGCGTAAAAAGCTGGTGTATGTACCAAAAAATGGTTTGGAATAGTTTCTTGGCACTCGAGAAAAGTGGAGAAAACCCACGTGAGTTTGCTCAAAGAACTGTTAATCTCCTTTTTTTCAGACGGCGTTTACGATCTTGTGCTACCAGCTAAAATTGAGCTAGAAAGCTAGTTTTTTTCGCAGGAGGCTGGAAATGGATGCAGCTAGCTCCTATTCACTTTTGGAGTTTAAAGCTCATTTTTAGCGGACCCTCAAAATTGAGGGTCAGAATGGGTAAAAACATGTAAACATCTTATTGTAAACCATCCAACGTTCACTGAGCTTCGAAAATGAACGAATGAAAATCACCACAGCTGATGATAGGCTTCCAGCCAAGATTGTTCTCTCTTTGAGACGGTTGGTGTAAATAGGATGTGAGGAGTGCGCAGGACGCCGCAGAAAATGTACGGGACTCCCGTAGGAGTGCACAGGACGCCGCAGAAAGTGTGCGGGCCACTAGTGGGAAAGCGTAGTTTGTCGTAGGAAGTGTGCGGGACCCCAGTGGAAGGGCGCAGGACGTCAAAGAAAGTGTGCGGCCCCCAATGGGAGTGCGCAGGACGCCGTAGAAAATATACGTTACTCCAGTGAGAATGTGCAGGACGCCGTAGAAGGTTTGCGATAACACAGTGGGGGTGCGCAGGACGCCGTAGAAAGTGTACGGGCACCCAATGGAAGTGCGCAGGACGCCGTAGAAAATGTACGGTACCCCAGTGGGAATGTGCAGGACGCCGTAGAAGGTGTGCAGCAACCCAGTAGGAGCGCGCAGAACGCCTTAGAAAGCGTGCGGGCTCCTAATGGGAGTGCGCAGGACGAGGTAGAAAATGTACGGTACCCCAGTGGGAATGTGCAGGACGCCGTAGAAGGTGTGCGATAACCCAGTGGGAGTGCGCATGACGCCGTAGAAAGTGTGCGGGCCCCCAATGGGAGTGCGCAGGACGCCGAAGAAAGCGTGCGGGATCACCCCAGTGGGAACGCGCAGGACGCCGTAGAAAGCGTGCGGGCTTCCAATGAGAGTGCGCAGGACGATGTAGAAAATGTACGGGACCCCAGTGGGAGCGCGCAGGACGCCGTAGAAAGTGTGCGGGCCCCCAATGGGAGTGCGCACGACGAGGTAGAAAATGTACGGTACCCCAGTGGGAACGTGCAGGACGCCGTAGAAGGTGTGCAGTAACCCAGTAGGAGCGCGCAGAACGCCTTAGAAAGCGTGCGGGCTCCCAATGGGAGTGCGCAGGACGCCGTAGAAAATGTACGGAACCACAGTGGGAGTGTGCAGGACGCCGTAGATGATGTGCGGTAACCCAGTGGGAATGCGCAGGACGCCGTAGAAAGTGTGCGGGCCCCCAATGGGAGTGCGCTGGACGCCGTAGAAAGTGTGCGTGACCACAGTGGGAATGCGCAGGACGCCGTAGAAAGTGTGCGGGACCACAGTGGGAATGCGCGGGACGCCGTAGAAAGTGTGTGGGACACCCGCGGGAGTGCGCAGGACGCCGTAGAAAATGTACGGGACCCCAGTGGGAGTGTGCAGGACGCCGTAGATGGTGAGCGGTAACCCAGTGGGAATGGGCATGAAGCCGCAAAACGTGTACGGGGTCTTAGTAGGAAAGCGAGAGTAATTTCTAAAAGTTTAGCTTCCTGGCAAAAGTAATGATTTGGCAATGCTATAATTTGAAGAAATTGAAAAAATGAAAAAAATTTAAAAAACGTCTCGAAATATCTTTAAAAGTGATTTGGCGCAAAATAACCACAAGTAATGAAAAAAATGGGAACTGTAGTGAAATGATTAATATCGGATTTGGCGGTCAGTCGTAGGCCAACTTTTCATAAGTAGTGACAGACGAGGTATAGGATTTTACAAGCTTCTCCGTTAAACTTATCAAAGCTAAATCAAGCGCGCATCGGATCTGAGCGTTACGTTTACATAGCTTGACCCACCCTGATTTCCGTATTACAGCTCCAATGAAATGTTTTAAGGTTTCCGTTGCGCGCTCGATTTAGCTTTGATAAATTTAACGCAGAAGCTTGTAAAATCCTATACCTCGTCTCTCACTACTTATAAAAAGTTGGCCTACGACTGACCGCCAAATCCGATGTTAATCATTTCACTACGTTTCCCAGTTTTTTTATCACTTGTGGTTATTTTGCGCCAAATCATTTTTGAATACATTTCAAGACGTTTTTTAAATTTTTTTCCAACTTTTCGATTTCTTGAAATTATAGCATTGCCAAATCATTACTTTTGCCAGGAAGCTAAACTTTTAGAAATTACTCTCGCTTTCCTACTAAGACCCCGTACACGTTTTGCGGCTTCATGCGCATTCCCACTGGGTTACCGCTCACCATCTACGGCGTCCTGCACACTCCCACTGGGGTCCCGTACATTTTCTACGGCGTCCTGCGCACTCCCGCGTGTGTCCCACACACTTTCTACGGCGTCCTGCGCACTCCCATTGAAAGCCCGCACGCTTTCTACGGCGTCCTGCGTACTCCCAGTGGGTTACTGCACACCTACGGCGTCCCGCGCATTCCCACTGTGGTCCCGCACACTTTCTACGGCGTCCTGCGCATTCCCACTGTGGTCACGCACACTTTCTACGGCGTCCTGCGCACTCCCATTGGGGGCCCGCACACTTTCTACGGCGTCCTGCGCATTCCCACTGGGTTACCGCACATCACCTACGGCGTCCTGCACACTCCCACTGTGCTTCCGTACATTTTCTACGGCGTCCTGCGCACTCCCATTGGAAGCCCGCACGCTTTCTAAGGCGTTCTGCGCGCTCCTACTGGGTTACTGCACACCTTCTACGGCGTCCTGCACGTTCCCACTGGGGTACCGTACATTTTCTACCTCGTCCTGCGCACTCCCATTGGGGGCCCGCACACTTTCTACGGCGTCCTGCGCGCTCCCACTGGGGTCCCGTACATTTTCTACATCGTCCTGCGCACTCTCATTGGAAGCCCGCACGCTTTCTACGGCGTCCTGCGCATTCCCACTGGAGTGATCCCGCACGCTTTCTTCGGCGTCCTGCGCACTCCCATTGGGGGCCCGCACACTTTCTACGGCGTCATGCGCACTCCCACTGGGTTATCGCACACCTTCTACGGCGTCCTGCACATTCCCACTGGGGTACCGTACATTTTCTACCTCGTCCTGCGCACTCCCATTGGGAGCCCGCACGCTTTCTAAGGCGTTCTGCGCGCTCCTACTGGGTTGCTGCACACCTTCTACGGCGTCCTGCACATTCCCACTGGGGTACCGTACATTTTCTACGGCGTCCTGCGCACTTCCATTGGGTGCCCGTACACTTTCTACGGCGTCCTGCGCACTCCCACTGTGTTATCGCAAACCTTCTACGGCGTCCTGCACATTCTCACTGGGG
Source organism: Aplectana chamaeleonis (assembly GCA_029168955.1). NCBI lineage: Eukaryota > Metazoa > Nematoda > Chromadorea > Rhabditida > Cosmocercidae > Aplectana > Aplectana chamaeleonis. The sequence continues at coordinate 2,667,868 of JAPDOI010000004.1, read as the reverse complement.
TAACGTATATTTTCTACGGCGTCCTGCGCACTCCCATTGGGGGCCGCACACTTTCTATGACGTCCTGCGCACTTCCACTGGGGTCCCGCACACTTCCTACGACAAACTACGCTTTCCCACTGGTGGCCCGCACACTTTCTGCGGCGTCCTGTGCACTCCCACTGGAGTTCCGTACATTTTCTGCGGCGTCCTGCACGCTCCTCACATCCTATTTACACCAACCGTCTCAAAGAGAGAACAATCTTGGCCGGAAGCCTATCATCACCTGTGTTGATTTTCTTTAGTTCATTTTCGAAGCTCAGTGAACGTTGGATGGTTTACAATAAGATGTTTACATGCTTTTACCCATTCTGACCCTCAATTTTGAGGGTCCGCTAAAAATGAGCTTTAAACTCCAAAAGTGAATAGGAGCTAGCTGCATCCATTTCCAGCCTCCTGCGAAAAAACTAGCTTTCTAGCTCAATTTTAGCTGGTAGCACAAGATCGTAAACGCCGTCTGAAAAAAAGGAGATTAACAGTTCTTTGAGCAAACTCACGTGGGTTTTCTCCACTTTTCTCGAGTGCCAAGAAACTATTCCAAACCATTTTTTGGTACATACACCAGCTTTTTTATACGCTCTTTCCAATGAAGAAAAAACCGGATCTCCACAATTTTTCTGAACGCTGATTTCGGAATCGCAGGGTTGCGCATGGGCGAGTTGGTGCGCTCTTCGCGCGCACCACAATAATGTAGAAATACAGTGAGGATAACACAAGGCACAGATAAGGCTGGAGGAAATGGAAACGACAGGAAGAGAACTTGATTGGAGAAAACCGGGTTGCCGGGACGAACGTGGAGATGATAATGGTATTGATTGGATATGCCACGTGTACTAGCAGATGTTGTCGATTACTTGTTTCGCTTGTCAGCTTTCGAAGTTAGCAGTTAAGTTGTTGGTCTTGGCACAAGTTGTTGGATCGTTATTGACAACTTGAACTCCCTTTCAAAGAGAGTGTTAAGTTGCTTTTCAGGTCCACGCGCACCTATAGTGGGTGTTAAGTTGAATGAGTGGTTTTTAGCATGGATTTTAGTTTAAAAAAGCCGGGGTTTGAGTTGAAAGGACCAAAAAAGCTGGTTGTTCACTTGTTTCAGGAATTTGAACGAGCGTTCAACTTTTTGAAAAACTTCTGAGTGATCACCCGGTCAAAGATCGTCAATCGAATCAAAGCGAGGTGGGGGTGTTTGGCAGTGCTTAATTGCGGGCACGGGCTACTCCAGCATTGAGGAGCGTCGAGAGACGCACAACAGCGCGAACGCACGCTCTCGCTATGTATGGACGCTGCCTGATCGAATCATGCGCGAAAACGTTTCGAGCTACTACGGTATAAGTGCCGTAATCTAGCGTAATCTTCGAAAATCTGAACACCATCTTGACCACCCGAGTCCGTATGTAGGAATAGTGCCTAACCCTAACCTTACCATCGGTGTATCTTTGCTCTTGGAAACAGTAAAAGCTCATTGAGGCTCTTACTCTAACCCCTTGCCAAATAGAGAAATATTGATTAATTTGATTGATATGGTTCAGGGTATCTTCTCCTGAAAAGAGATTTGATTTAGCCTCTTTTAAGAAGAGTATACCCCAGGCTTTTCACTTTCGGTTCAACATTTTCACACCCACCCCCAAATTTGCAAATCTTCGAGCATTTTTACGTCTCAATTGTCCAGCGGGACAGTGCGATAGTTATCGTAGAATTTTTTGTTCACAAACCGGAAAAGTGGTGAGGGCTTCCGAAAAATCGGGATATTATAAGTTTTGCTGGTTTTTTGGATCATCAAGGGGGTCACAGATCGGTGCTATCGCAAGCCTTTGGCTATTGTCTCATCCAGCTTGGCCAAGCCCATTTTTTCGCGCCGCAACGTTTTTGAATACACAGAGAGTACGTGATTCAAACTGGCCCAGGACGCAGCTGGGTCAAGGTACTGCACGAGGTGTGGTGTGAAAGAAGGCGGATTTCACCCAGACCCCCCCCTCAAGGAGCGTGATTTGATAAAATGTTTGGCAATTTTCTCAGAACCTCTTCGCTTTAGCGTGACTTTGTGTTTTTTTGTTAATCTCTAAGAAGAAGGTAAGAAATTTGTAAATTTAAAGGTATAACCGCATTCTTCATGAAAATATTGATTTTAAAGGCAGTGTTCACGATAAATTTCACTTCCGATATCTCCACGGTTTACGAAAGGTCTGGTGCCCTATATAGCAAGGCATGCCTAAAAAGGACACGAAAGACGCGTTTTTGAGCAAACATAGGCTCTCCCTTGTTTACGTTGATTTTTGAGCGTAGGTGGAATCGACCGCTAGAAGGATGATACCTATCAATGCAATGAAGCGATCAGCTCACTTATCAGCACTTCCTTCACTTGATCATTCTTATAATCTGAGTCTTCATTTGCTCTTTTCGAGGGGCGGATCTGGGGCACGGGGCGTGTCTGGGGCACCAAAACGCTTGTTTGCAGCCGTTATTTTGCCGCTCCTGGCTCGTTTTCTACCGTTCTTTCGACACTTGGAGCCTAGGATCCTTCTCGCCTATCATTTCACTGTGGAAAGTCAACGAGGTTGATCATCGTGAACGCTGCCTTTAAAGGCAGTGTTCACGATAAATCTCGTCCTCCAGGTTTCAGTGTGAAACAATAGAGTGGTCTGCAGAGTTGCAGAGACCGGCGAGTGGTCGCCGAGCGTCAACCTTGACGCGGCGACAAAAATGTTTCGAAACACTATCGTCGCGGCGTCGGTTGCTCGCTAGCAGTGAAGTAGGGCCGTCGCGGCGTCAATACAGTCTGCGGTGCCCCTTCGTCGCCCTTCACGCCGCGTCGGTCGCCATCGTCACCGAATGTAATCATTGCATCACCCAGTACAGTTTGTCGCTGCGAGTAACGCCGCGACTTCAACTCTGCGGACCCCTTAAGCTGGCAGATGCTGGGGGTTAGGGTCGAAGAAAGCAGCGAAAGTGGACCAAAAAACCATAAAAACGGCTTTGAAAGTTATTCCGGTGCGCCTACCTATCCCGGTCCGCCCCCCATTCGGAGGAGCTTGTGGCACCGCGCACGTTTCGATGGAAAATTGACAAGCAACTCTGCCGCGTCCAGCCTGATCGATTCGCGCGGATTTCGCAATTAGCGCTTGCTTGCTGACCGTTTGCGGAAACTAGCATGCCCTGAGCGTAGAAGCCGTTATTTTAACTTATAATGGACGTTTTTCTTCCCTGTTAGTTACCTCACAATCAAACAATCCCGTTTTTGGGTCGAACTCGAACGCGATGTCCATCGTGAATACTGACTTTAAGCAGTAAATACCCCATTCTGACTGGAAGGTCTGTTCGGTCTCTCGGCGGAGCTCAGACACCCCCACGTAGTTCAGATCCTCCTATAGAGTTCCCCACCCCGCGCAGAACCCCGAGTAGGGCTTTGTGACCGATCTCGACGGAGCTACGAGCCATATATTTTGGTGACCATAATTCTCGGCTTTTCTATTGTCCGAAATTTTCGCTAACCCACTTTATTAGATGAAAACTTTGTCTGAAATTTTTAAGAAAGACCCTTTCCCATTTTTACACATTCTCCTTTTTTGGGCCGAATCTTTACGCCCCGTCCACTTTCTCTTTACAGGCCATAAAACGGCCAAAGTCTCACCGTCGACTGCGTACCACTGCGCTGCGCGATCGCACGCGCGTCGGAAGCAGACGAGTTTTGCCGCCGCGCGACGAGTTCCGGCCGCCGTGCGACGTTTCGGCCTCCGGCGCGGCGGCCGAAACTCATCGCGCGGCGGTTAAAACTCGTTCGCTTCCAACGCGCGTGCGGTCGCGCAGCGCGTGGTACGCAGTCGACGGTGAGACTTTGGCCGTTTTATGGCCTGTACATCCAGTTACAACCGCGCCGGACCTAGGGTGGCCTTTGTTGTCTACTTCTCGAAGGGTGGTGAGAGGGGGGAGCGGTTAGCAAAAAATTTTGAGAAAAATTGGAAATTTTGGATGGAGATCGTAAGAATGGCTTCAAAAAAAGGCAAAATCAGGAGCGGGGTCCGGGAAAAAATCCGGAATCGTAAATTGTTATAATTTCGTCCAAAAATGGAACTTGGAGAGAATCCTCCGATGTTTTTTCTCGGAAGTTTTACTAAGCAGAGGGGTGGGGGCTCGCAGCTCCGCTGAAGGCCAGCGCGACCCTCGCAGGAACTGCCTACAGTCTCATTAAACTTCAGCTTTCTGGATTTGTTGGCTATTTTACAGAGTTCTCGAGTGTTTTCGCAGAAAATTTAGCTTTTTTATTGGAGGGAATATTTCCAAATCAAACTGAACTTTTTTGTTGTTTTGAATTAGGCTAGTTCTGATTGTCAACCGAACACAGCAGTTTTGGGGCTTATTTCAAACCAGATCGGACAATTTTACCTCCTCACTGGGTACTTTTCAGTGTGATTTGAACCATTCAATAAAGTTTGGACAGAGGGTTCAGCGGATCTTGGTGTCCGGCCTCAGCAGGGCTACGACCCCCCACGGTGCAGCGGGGTTTTGACTGGAGGCAAAGAGGGACGGTGGAGGGTCGCACAAATGTCGCCCGTGTGAAAGAAAAATTTGCTAAATTGCGGTGATCTCACGATGTCCCGATAACGTCATCAGTAGCCCGAGGCACTTTTGGGACTATCCTATACGGGGGAGGGGCACCCACGATTTTCTCATGAGAATGAAAGGAAACCCTGATAGAAGATGCTTGATGCTGTTATGAGTCATCGTTGTTTATGAAGTTCTGTAGAAATGATTCGATTGATAGCGTTATAGATCGGTGGTTCATTCCATCTCTGACTTGAATCTTGAGTGCCCCCCCCCGTCTAGGACAGTCCCGCACTTTTCACGACGTCCCGATGACGCCATCAGAAGCCCGGAGCACTTTTCACGACGTCCCGATGATGCCATCAGAAGCCCGGAGGACTTTTCACGACGTCCCGATGACGTCATCAGAAGCCCGAAGCTCTTTTCACGACGTCCTGATGACGTCATCAGAAGCCCGAAGCACTTTTCACGACGTCCCGATGATGCCATCAGAATCCCGGAACACTTTTCATGACGTCCCGATGACGTCATCAGAAGCCCGAAGCACTTTTCACGACGTCGCGATGACGTCATCAGAAGCCCGAAGCACTTTTCGCGACGTCCCGATGATGCCATCAGAAGCACGAAACACTTTTCACGACGTCCCGATGACGCCATCAGAAGCCCGAAGTACTTCTTACGACGTCCCGATGACGTCATCAGAAGCCCGGAACACTTTTCGCGACGTCCCGATGATGCCATCAGAATCCCCACTCACCTACAAATCGATTACTCACCAGCCTACGTACCTCCTACCAACTTACCTGTCTGCCAAGTTGATTGCCTTAGACCATTGGCAGTGGCTATTAGCAGTGAGGACTGAAAAGCGTGACGGCCTACGGCTCACGGCCTACGGCGCACACCATGAAAATTTCTTAAGCTTTCGGGCTCACAACTTTGTTATTTGTGAACCGATTTTGCTGAAATTTGGACAGTAGGTGTTTTCTGGACCCCTTCACTTATATCCAGAATGAAATCTTCAGAAATTTTGTTTCAAAGATTCTATAAACTATTTTATAAATTCCTACGTGATCACAAGGCCTAGGCAAAACCAAACCTCTCCAGCCGCTTCGCGGCTGGAGCGATATTCGAGATGAGAGCAACCCTAGACTATGTTAATGGGTTACGGCCTCTGTGGAAATACGTCCGCCTGTGGGACAACTCAACGCAACCGGAAGGAGTATTTGATCTCCAACTTCCAGACATAGGGCATTTTCTGGGAACCTGCAAGAAATTTGTCCTGTTTGTAATTGTAATGGTCGTTGCTTTGATGGTAACGCTGAGTCTCACATTCTCTTACTTCCAGTCGAAAACTGGACAGAGGAGTAGAGGGAAAGGAGCAATTACGATGCTGGTGAAAACCACTTTCCCTCTGAATGTGATTTATCTGACAGCGTCAATTGTAAGGCGCCTAATTGGAATCATCATTTTTGTTCCTATGATGATACTCCATCGCCTATATCGCACACTAATACGTACATGTATTTGAATTTCGTATAGGAACGAAAACATTTTGTAAATACTTAACTCAATTTAGTTAGCACAAATGTTCTGCTTATTTCAGAATGAGTGCTCAAATTCCCAAACATTGGTCATTTCTTGGCAATCTGTAAAGATTTCGTAATGTATACAGTTTAATGCTCCTTGCGCTCATCCTAACGTTCAGCATTACACTGTCTTATCTCAGAAGGTCCTAATACTGTAAACAAAGGGGACAAAGCGCATTTAGGCTGGCAAGAGCAATATTCCCGGCGAATATCGTCTGCATGACAGCCTTTATCTCGAGGCGTGTAGTGCAAGTAATTGTTCTGATTCCCGAATTGGTAATATTATTCATTCACACCATTCCCCAGTAATGCCAATGTGATTGTTCGTTTGTATAGGCGCGGTAATTCTTTGTGTTATATTCGCAAAGGAACTTTAAAAAAATCAACAATTCTTTCAGAATGAGTGCTCATGAAGGTGATGGGGAGTGCGATGCACCCGAAACCGAACATGCAATCGATGTCGATTCTACTGTCGAGCAAAACGATAAAGTACTAACTACTACGGCAAATGACGCAACCGAATCTTCGGGAATGGAAATCGCCGTTGTGGATCAACCGCTAGCACGCATAAAACAGCGTCTCGACGAACTGACTGGGATAATTGTCGTAGTGACGGAGGGAATCAACGACTTGCGATCGAAATTCACGGTGACAATTCAACTATAGAATTCTATCATTTTCCGTTTTTTGAATTTTTTTCGAATGAAATTCTCGTAAGGCAAATTAACTTCCGTCTACCCGGAAGCTTGATAGATTAATTCGTTGACTGGTCTACAGAATAATGGCGTTGAATAGTATAGAGATCTACAGTTCTCTTTAAGACATGCCTAAAGCGCCCTAAGACTACGCCAAGTACTATCGTGAAATCGAAACAGCCACGGGTTGGCAAGGTATAAGCATTAGAACCTTTACTCACATTTTCCATCATATACTCTCATCTTCACGAAACGCTGAAGGGACTGGAGACAAAAATTTACTCGCTCCATGTCAAGCAAGAAGAGGAGGACGAGCCATGGGGGAAAATGATGGAAAAGGTCCCGGAAATTCTTTGGAAAAATGGCAAGCCAACGAAGCGTACCGACAGGCGAGGGAGTCCTGAACAAGGTCCGTCGACACGTGAAAAAACATCAGCGAAGCCCTCAGTAGCATGTCTGCTGTGCCAAGGAATCACTTTGTGTCCCAATGTCTTGTTTTTCCTACTTTGTCGACTAGACGTAAGAGAGCAACAGCCATAGGTAAATGTGAGCGCTGTCTCAAGAAAAGTAATCATATGGTCACGTCTTGCACGTCAAAAAGCATCTGCTTCTCTTCAGTAGAGCGGGAATATTCTTAGAGATGCACAAACACCATTCCGCATTTTGTGTTTATGAATTCGGCATGTACAAGAACCGAAATGAACATTTGTCATTCGCGAAGGTAGATTTGAGATCAATAAGCCATTGTATCAAGGTAATATTGTATCTCTAACTAGATAGGAAAGATTTCCCATTCTGGTACTCATGGTTGATTGGTGTATTTCAATCAGTACTCATTGATAGCCTCAATAAATATGTAGCTAAGCTCAGTTCATTCTGTTTGAGGGAAGGAAGTTTTGCCTGCGTTCCGAGCACAGACTTCCTTGAAGTACATGCCTGCCAGCATACTGAAAAAACTGCAAATATTTAGCTAATTACTGCTGAATTTCAGTTTAAAAAAATTCAACTCATACAAACTTTTTTTGCAGAAGTAATGCGAACAAGTAATGAGATCTTCAGGAATTAGGCATATCAACTTTGGTACGAAATGGTGTCAAAAGGTTATGTTGACACATGTCCGTTGAACGTCAAATTATATTGACATCGTAAAATGGTATCCTCGATGAAACGTCGTAATTCACATCTTTCGAGGCGCGTGCGGCGCCTGGGTCTCCTTATGCCCTCCGCTCTCTCATTGTCTCTAACCTCCGCTCCGCACCAGCACGCGTAGGAACCATGTGAATTTCGCCGTTTTATAGCCTGTAAGTGCTATCGTCACTTTGGCGACGATGACGACGATATCAACTTGGAGACGACAACCGACATCGACGACGACATCGACTCCATGATGATAACCGCTCAATCGACAACCTATGGCACTATCTTCGACCACATCAGCGTCCGCGACAGCGATGGCTCAACAGTAACTTCGAAATGTGATCATTCGCTATTTCGTTGGATTTTTTTGATTGTCTGCATTTGATAAGAAATCCTGGTGGTAAAGAGAAAAACCACCAATAACTCTACAGTTGCCTCTAAGAAAATGCCAATCCTATAACACAAGCTGCACATTAAACATTATGCCTTGGGGAGTGTCATGACGTCGGGTCATGATCCCCGTGTTCTCCGGAGTGTCATGACTAATCAGTCATGATATCAAGATCCCACATTGGTGACGGAGTGAGCTCCGCCCCGTGCGGGGAAGGAGGGCGGTGATGGTAGACGAAAGGGGAGACGGCTTAGAGCCGTCGACGGCCGCACCCTCTGTATTTAAACCATTTGTCTGGGAGTGATGCGTCCAGACAATACGGTAGCTTGATCAAAGTCTGAGATTTAGCACAAACCTTCTCTGTGGCTGTTATTTGGGACGCCCAAGACGAATTTGAGGTCCATTTTTCGACTTTCCATTTATTAAGGTAAGTAGCACCAGTCAGAAGGCATTATGCCTACCGTAACATACAGTAACCCTAAGTCTAGTCCGTACGAATCCGCAATAAACAACCTCCAGTTGAAAGTTTCTAGTCGAATCCGAAAGAATTGTTTCGGTCACCTTGAAAATTGGCTGATGGGTACCCTTGCCTTTTCGCAAAGCTTTAAAAACGCTTATAGCATCGTTCGAAAGTGTCTGCAGCAAAATCCAATCTCAGTTCCAGAAACCGCGAATCGACCCGAAAACATTCCTCATTTTTGAAATGGTGGGGATGACCTTGCGAGGTTTCCTAGTAAGCTCTAGAGGCATGTTTGGCGTGCTCTTGATTTCGCTCATCACTAGCGGTGAGCGGTCGGTTTTTTGTCGGAACCTCTTTATCGCCATTCACTTTTTGCCGAGGACAACCGCTTTGCTGCTGGTGATGATTGAAATCAATAGCTCATTATAAATTTCTCAGAGTTCACTCACTCTGCCAATTCGAGACTTGATGCCTCAGCAAAAAAGACTTGATGCTCATGTACAGGTCGGCATGAAGTCCTAATTTGCAGCGCTAAATTCGCTGTATGGGTGAATTCGCCGCTATGGTAGGTGAGAATTAGGTGAATATGCCGCGAAAGTAAGGTTAATGTGACGCCAAATGATGTGAGTTTATTGCGAAATTGGGGTGAAAGCGTTGCAAGATTTCGGTGATAGTTCCCGGCCACGGATCCTAGCGGGCCGAAGCCGCCACGACCCACTGCGCGGTGGCCAACCTCGTAATGGGAACAAATTTACCCCTCTCATCCTTTCTTACAATATTTGAATAGCAGCACAAAGAACGACCACCTGGGCCTCCATCACTATAGCACTATTTCGTCACATCTCTAACCACTCCAAAACAGTATTGAGCTGTATGTGCATTTCAGTTGACCAAATCCTTCAAAGTATAGTTAGCCTCATGCAATTGTGCAGTCATTTAGAAGAAGGTTGAGGGATTACGTTTTTCGGTTCTCGACATTCTGCCTTCGGAACAACCAAAAAATCTGCGAGCAGTTCGAGTTCCTTTCCTTTCTTCAGCCAAACGACTTCACCCTCATTACGTGGATGAGATTCAGTTCCCGGCATCACCTGAGGTCTCGACCTTTGTGCGTTGATGACACACCGAGATCACTCACGTGACTTACAACCACCTCCCGGACTTTATACCCCGCCCCAAACTCCGATAAACCGTTGTGAATATCTTTTCAAGCGGCTGTAAGATTCATTCGAGGGCTTCTTTATAGTTTGAAGACCTTTCTGAACGATGACAACTTCACGAGATGATTCTGCCACAGTAATCAAGGGCTATTCTTCGACCACCGGTTGGAAAACGCTTCGTATTCTGCTGCTACACGACCTCCCAGCAAAACTTACCCCATAACTCTCTAACGAGACCTTTAATCAGAAAATTGATCGCAAATTCGTGATCAGCGCGTCAAATACCCATAAGACACCAATTTCGGAACGTTTAAAGCATTAGGAAAGGAGATATTTTTTTTTGCTTGAAAAAATTGGCCTGACCGCGGAAGATTTAATTGGTTCAGAAAAGCCACACAGATTCCGGACAGAGCGCCGCGAAGCGGCGCGAACCCCCCCGCTTACGGTTCCCGGACAAAGCGCCCCGACGCGGCGCTTTGGCGGGGTTTTTTTCTGACGGTGAGAGATTTATTTGGTTCAGAAAAGCCACACAGTTTCCGGACAGAGCGCCGGGAAGCGGCGGGAACCATGCGGCTTACGGTTTTCGGACAAAGCGCCGCGAAGCGGCGCTTTGGCCGGGGTTTTTCTGACCGTGGGAGATTTAATTGGTTCAGAAAAAGCACACAGTTTCGGACAGAGCGCCGCGAAGCGGCGCGAACCCCTTCGGCTTACGGTTCCTCAGACAAAGCGCCGCGAAGCGGCGCTTTGGCCGGGGCTTTTTCTGACCGTGAGAGATTTAATTCTGGTTCAGAAAGCCACACAGTTTCCGGACAGAGCGCCGCGAAGCGGCGCGAACCCCCGGCTTACGGTTTCCGGACAAAGCGCCGCGAAGCGCTGGCCGGGGTTTTCCTGACCGTGAGAGATTTAATTGGTTCAGAAAAGCCACACAGTTTCCGGACAGAGCGCCGCGAAGCGGCGCGAACCCCGGCTTACGGTTCGGACAAAGCGCCGCGAAGCGGCGCTTTGGCCGGGTTTTTCGACCGTGAGAGATTTAATTGGTTCAGAAAAGCCACAGTTTCTGGACAGAGCGCCGCGAAGCGGCGCGAACCCCCGGCTTACGGTCCCCGGACAAAGCGCCGCGAAGCGGCCCTTTGGCCGGGGTTTTCCTGACCGTGGGAGATTTAATTGGTTCAGAAAAGCCACACAGTTTCCGGACAGAGCGCCGCGAAGCGGCGCGAACCCCCCGGCTCACGGTTCCCGGACAAAGCGCCGCGAAGCGGCACTTTGGCCGTGGTTTTCCTGACCGTGAGAGATTTAATTGGTTCAGAAAAGCCACACAGTTTCCGGACAGAGCGCCGCGAAGCGGCGCGAACCCCCCGGCTTACGGTTTCCGGACAAAGCGCCGCGAAGAGGCGCTTTGGCCGGTAGGGTAGATATTTTAGGAGCCCTCTCTGTGAGCTCCAAAATTTGATCGCGATAGCAAGCAGTCAACTTCAGTTCTGCCTGCAGCGTACCCAGCGCGGGTTTGCTAAAATCGTTTATCACATGCAAAAACAGACGGCACTCCTCGGTCAAGATTGATAATGATAGTTCACTATCACTCGCGGCAAATTCACTCTTTGCGCTGATTGATATCCAGCCGCTCTGCAAATTCACCCTTTGCGCAAATAAGCTTTGAATACGGCGCTAAAGGTGAATTTCACGCCTTATTATAATAGAGGGCGATAAAGTTCGCTTTCCCCGAAGCATCAAGTCTTGAATTGGCAGAGCAGCTCCAGTGTGATCGTGGCTAGGTCTCCGTGAATAAAAGTCTGGTGAGGTTACAGAATCGGCGTACTAGCATGTTCACAAACCCAGTGATGCATCTAAGTTGTGATATCGGAAAGCATGACTATTCATTATTCAAATGATGATTAATTGTTATCATGAGCAGTGATTACGTGTTATTCAAGTGGGAAGCTAGATGGGCATGATTTTTTTCCTTGCTTTCCTCATGGAGCGTGGTTAAAGGCAGTGTTCGCGATGAAATTCGTTTTTGAGTTTTCAATGTATAATGGAAGCTCTAGTATCCTACACCACAGCCACGTTGAGAGAACCGCGGAAAAGTTTCTAAAAACTGCTTTTCCGGACCCCTTTCTCCTCGTTCTCAGACCCAATCCAACCAATCGACGCATAAGAAAGGAACAGTCGATCGCTACGAATATCTGTGTTGGCCCATGATCTCCCGCTCAAATCCCGTTTGTCTTTCTTTCAGCTGATTTTTGGGGGAGAAAAGATTGACCGATATGTGCAGAAAAGACTGTCATGACATAATCATATGATATATTTCACCAACTTTCACTCATTTGAACTATATCACTTGCTGATCAATTACTTTCTTTTCTCATTTGGTGGGCGGACGTAACAGATGATCGTCCCAAAGACCAACCCCGGAACCCAGAAAGACGTTTTCAACTGGAAATAACTCCATTCCGGTTCAATTTTAAGACTGCAACTTTGTGAGTGGCCTTATTAAGATCCACTTGAACGATGTAACACAAAAACAAGAATTTGGTTTTCAGCGCGCACGCTGCCTTCAATGTACTGATGTCTCTACTCGGATCTTTCAATGAACGGTCTTACCTGAACAGCTCCAGAAAGGAAGAGCCGAAGACCGGACAGGGACAGCGGTGCCAGTTCGCCCCTTGGCTGCTGTTTGGGCGATGACGTCATAATTGGGAGGAGCCGGTCCAGCTCCGAGCGATGGTTTGTCTGAGTAATCGCTGAATATAGGGGGTGTATACAAGTCTGTTGGTCAGGGCTGTGCGGAAATCTTTTTCAAGATTTTCGGAAACGGAAACGGAAGAAAAATTTCTAATAAACGCCGGAAACGGAAATCCGGAAACGGAAACGGAAGAGACCAAAAAATTGGATTTTCTCATTTCCACACTTCGCTGTTGCTCATTGCCCGCCGCTCTCATTCAATAACCAATAAATTCAGTCCTTAAAGGCATCGTTCGCGCTGAAAACCAATTTCTATTTTTCCATTTTTTCAAATTCCATTTTTCAAGCTCAATTTTAAGAATGAGCCTGGTGGACCACGCCGGTAAAGTTTTGCGCGTGAAAAACATATGGTTCCGAAGTTGGAGTGGTTTCAAATGACGAGCCGCCACCAGTTTTCACCAACCATCTAGCACGAGGAACAGAAGCGCCATCACAGGGGCAGATGATTCGTCATTTGAAATTTTTAATTCGGGGAATTCTAACATCCAAACTAGCCCAATGGTTACTTCTATTTTTAGAATAAGTTCCAGTGAACAAAAGGCAAGATAAATTCACCCACTTAATAAGTTTAAAGCAAAAAACACATCCGACGTTTGTGAAAAAACCTTTCGACGTATTGCACCAGACACACCGAAATTGAGGAAGGGTGGGAAGTAGATAATTCGAGACGTTTTAAAACGAGTTTTTTTGCGGAAGTTGATGGTTTTGTGGAGGCTTTCCACTCTTATTCTGTATGTCAGACAATCGCCTGCGCAAAAACATGAAAAAATTATATACGGTTTTTTGCGCGTACGATGCCTTGAAACTAATACTTATTCGAACTAAAGTCACTACGAGGCATTCAACGATTTCGAAGTCTCGCTTCTGGATATCCGAATAGGCAACCTCTAAAAGTACTTATTATCTGTAGCCGCCCATCAGGGGTGTGCGGTAATTGCCGTATACCGACTGCCCGTCATGGGGTTCGTCGTTGCTGTTTACCTAAATTTTATTTTTTGTAGCCGCACACCTCTATGTACAGCTTGTCCCCCACAAAGCAGTCCAAGCGACACCAAGTATCCTTCAAGGCTGATCAGAAGTCAATTTTCAGACGATCAGCAACTACTTTCTCTTTTTTCGAACTATATTTGCCTATTGGAGTGGATATCACACAACTGAATTCGAAAAATAAAATAAAAAACTTTACGGCGACATGGGAAATTCTCTTATGATCTGCCTCGAATGAGCCTAGCCGCTGCCCGTGGTCACCTCCTCCTGTCTTCGACGAGACTCCTTTCTGGAAGACAGGCTGCACGTGCAAAACCAAAACTATCTCGATTTTGTTGCTGTCGTGGCGGTAAACAAGCGAAGAAGTGGACTCAAGAAGAGAAGTTCCACGAAATGATTGAATCTCAGAGAAAAAGATACATATTTATTTTCAAGCAGAATTCCTCAAAAGTCGTGCAGATTCCTGCCACACCCATTTCGTGTCATCATTTCAAAGGAGTCCAATCTCAGGCCCCCAAACTTCGTGAATGATCTCATCTAAGCTCAGATATTCCCTTGAACACGGAGAGGTCGGATGTAAGTTTCAGCGTCTCATGAAACCTTCGAAAATCCTTGCCTAGACCCACTATCATAGATCGTGTTGCACTAATTAATTCCGTTTCCGTACCCAAAAACTCGGAAACGTTCGAGCACACGTGCACAGAAAGATCACAGTGTCATGCCAAGCATTCAAAAATCATCGACACAGAGAGGAAGAAATAAATGCAACTTTACCTAATAAAACAGTTGAACAATGAAAGCAAGCACTTCAACCAATGTTTTTGTCAAAATGTGTTCACAAATCCGAAAGTTCATTGATTGAAAAGTCAATTTCAAGCCAGCTGATGTTCTCGATATCAGAGACCATCGATGCCGATGATGTGGGGTGGACTCGTCCACCATCAAAAGACAGGAAAGTTCAGGCTTTGAATTTGGCCCTGAACAGGGCCAATAGTTTTAACGATTTTTTCTGATAGGTTCTACTACTCTATACCCAGGAAAGGGTTTAGAGAGGAAAAGAAGACGAGCATATTTGAGCGCGACCACTGCCTTTAAGGATAGACCCGTTATCAACGTCGGATAGTACACCATCTACTGCGGTAACGCTGACGATAGGAGACTGGGAGGCTGTGCAATAGCTGTAAGGAAGGATTTCAATGATATGGTCAAAGAGTTTGGCTCAACGTCGTGCCGGGATGCATTCGTACGACTGCGCGATCACAGAGGATTCAATCTTTGGATAGTGAGTGCTCATGCGCCCACTGAAACCGCCAAAGACACTTTGAAGGATGCGTTTTATGAGGAACTCAATACGTTGCTGGCCAGGATACCTTGTCAACATGCTGTTGTCGTGGGGATTGACGCAAATGCGAAGATGGGACTTGATCAGGAATCCGAAGTACTCGGTAAATGGTTCTACCCAGTGGAGCAAACATCGGACAATGGCTACCGCCTTGTCGACTTTTGTGAACGCAGTGGTCTGATTACTGCATCGACATTCAATAGGAATCATCGCCGCCATCAGCTTACGTGGCAGGAATCAACCCAGCTATCTCCAGAAGAGCAGCGGAAGCGGAAGATGACAACATTGAAACTACAGCTCGACTATGTTCCGACGAGCAATATTCCAGTATCGGACATTCGAAGATCTAGAGCTGTGTGGGATGTCGCATTCGATTCAGTTCTGTTGGACTTCACTGCGAGGATTCATAAGAAGGAAGCGAGGGGCTCAGTCTCTTCAGAGGATTGACATGACAAGCCTCAGAGATCAAGAATGCAGAAGGGATTTTCGATAACTCGTTTCTATTCACATCGGAGTACGGACGAAGAAGAAACTTTGCGACGCGGATTCTTTTGTCAAGTGCATCCAGGACGCTTCGAAGTAGGCACTCCCGGCTGTACAGCCTAAGAAGAACTTTGCCTACGTCTCAGAAGGAACGACGTCTACTTACAAGAGGGTATGTGCTCTTCGAAGTGCAGGGAACTTCGTGGAGAAGAAGCGTCTGAGGAGGAAGTTACGTCGGCAGCCTCAAAGTGACGCGAACGAGAGTGGACGTGTAGAGCTAAGAAGTTTGAGAAGGCTAGGGAGGAGAAGGATGCGAGGAAAGCCTACACGTTGCTGCGACAGCATAGCGGGGAGATGGAGAGATGTTCTCCTGTCTTGAATACTACCAATGGAGTTGCAGTTGATGATGCGACGCTGCCATTATGGAAGGATTAGTTCATTTCACTACTGAGTCGTCCAGCGCCATCATTACCTGAGCTCCCGCATTTTCAGAGAGCACCTTACGATGTCAGTGAGGAACCGCCGACTGACTCTAAAGTTTTGGATTGTGTCCGGAAAATGGAGAATGGAAAGGCAGGTTGAGATGACAACATCACTGCTGAAATGCTGGAAGCTCTTCCACCGTCTGGGATTCGTGAAATGACCAACACCATCCGTGAAATATGGATGAGCGAATGGATACCCGGTTTGTGGAGACATGCGATCATCGTACCTCTTCACCAAAAGCTATCCGTCACAGATCCTAAGAACTACAGAGGAATCTCTCTACTTCGTGTCATGTACAAGGTTTAAGAACGTATAATTCTCGAGCGACTTATCAAACATCGTGAAAGAACGACCAGAGATGAGCAAGCCGGTTTTCGACCTGGACGATCGATCATCGACAAAGTGTTCGTTTTGCGAAGAGTAATTGAATCGTGGCAGCAGTATTCGAAGCCACGACAGCTTGCTTTTTTGAACTTTGAGGATGCGTTAAACTCTCCTCATCGTGGTCGATTGCTCAACGCTTTGCGAGCAGATGGAGTCCCGGAAAAGTATGTTCGGTTAATCGAGGACATGAACAGAGGAACAACTGCGGCAATTCGTACACCTGTCGGACTTACGTCAGCTTTCGAGTTGAAAACAGGAGTAAGACAAAGAGCCGTAGCAGGACCTTTTCTTTTCAACTTCGCCGTTGATGACATCATGCGTAGAGTTGCAGAACAGTAACCTGCGGATGTGATCCTAACATCATCAGGACGCTCCCTTGTCGACCTCGAGTACGCCGACGACATTGTGTTATTCGCTGAAAACAACGCAAAAATGCAAAGGATTGTGAACCTCGCTTTTAAGGATGCTGCAGGCGGAGTAGACGCGGGGGAGATGCGGGCAGAGCGCGGAGGAGACGCGGGGGAGTTGCGGGGCTGTTGCGGGGGAGACGCGGAGATGATGCGGGGCTGTCGCTGGAAGTCTAGGGCTTAGCAAGAGGCTCTCTTCTAGAGCTGTTGTTATCAGTGTACTTGTCGCCCATTTTCATTCTCGAACAGTTCAGTAAATGGTTCTGCGAGTAGTTATTTGAACGGTCAGTTGAAAACATCCTCGTATGACCGTACTCGAAGGCCACATTATTTATGCGAAAGATTCAAGACCACAGCTGGGCAAAAAACCTTCAATCACCGAGCAACGGCAATACTCAACCGTTGATTCGAATACAACTGCGATAAGGTGTCGATATATGTATTATTTTATCAAATTGTATCACGTAAAGGTGCATTGCCTATCGTGTGAATGAATAATTCAATTCTCGCAATTGACCCATCACGCCAGCGCTTGTGGTCGCTGGTCATCTGCAAGAAACTGGGCGGCAACTCTACTCCCAACAAGAGGTCTAGATAAGAGCCGCTTCTCAAACCCTGGACTCCGCCGCAACGAACCCGCGACTTCTCCCCACTGGGTCCGCAGACATCGAGCAGCACAGTATCGGGGTAGAACCGCGGTAAAGTTGTGGCTCACGACTCGTTCGACTACAGGGAGAACACAGAGGCAATGCACACGAAAAACGTGTTCTAGTTTTTGGTGTTTTTGTGTAGGCCGGTTGGTTTTCGCCTGACGCGGTCATTCCTCATCTTTACCGAAACGTGCCGTCCTGGTGATCTGGCGGTCTCCTTAAAATATGCGCGAACAAACGAAGACCACCTTCTGTTGCCGCTTGAGGTGGCGTTGGGAGATGTTGGCACCTCCCTCGTGTCAAGCATAAGGCGTCAATTTCGTTGCAGAGGTCTTCGTAGTGGCACTTCTGCTGCCAGAAATATCCAAGCAAACGTCTAAACAGCTTCCTTTCCGCGCGATTCGACATTTTCATCTGGTTCTTCGATGCTGCCCACGTTTCCGATCCGTACATCATGATAGGGCAAATAGCGGATAAAAGGACGCGCAACTTGACTTCCTTTTACGGATCGGAGACGTGGGCAGCATCGAAGAAGCAGACGGAAAGGTCGATTCGCACGGAAAGGAAGCTGTTTAGACGTTTCCTTGGATGTTTTTGGCAGCAGAAGTGCCACAACGAAGAGGGGGGGGGGTTGTAGACCACAAACACTTGGTAAGAGAATTAAATGCAGACGTAGCTTTCAAACATCGTTGTTAAATATCTTCCGCATAACTACCATAGTTCTTCAGCAAACAGCCCAAATATGTAGCAGAAATCATCCACCAGTTCGATAAGTTGTCCGTCCACACAAATTCCCGTCGAAGGCCTCTGAGAGACCCACATCTGCTCGCATTTGTCGGGACGAAGACGAAGTCCATAGGCTGCGGCATACTTCGAAACGAGGTTCACCATCCTTTGCAGTTTTGCGTTGTTTTCAGCGAATAACACTATGTCGTCAGCGTACCCCAGGTCGACAAGGGGCGTCCTGATGATGTCAGTATCACGTCCGCAGGAAACTGTTCTGCAACTCTACGCACGATGTCATCAACAGCGAAGCTGAATACAAAAGTTCTCGCTACAACTCCTTGCCTTACCTCTTTTTCACCTCAAAAGCTAACGTAACCCGACAGGTGTACTGATTGCTGTTGTTGTCCCTTTTTTCATGTCCTCGATTAGTCGAACGTACTATTCCGGGATTTTACCGCTTGCAATCGATTACGGGGAGGAGAGTCGAATGCGGCTTCAAAATCCAAAAAAGCAAGCTGCAATGGCTTCGAATACCGCTGCCACGATTCAATTAGTCTTCTCACGACGAACACTTGGTCGATGGTCAATCGCAAAAAAACTGGCTTGCTCTTCTCTCGTTGTTTCCTCACGATGTTTGATGAACCGCTCGAGAACGATACGTTCCAAAACCTTGTACATGACACGCAGTGGAGAAATTTCCCTGTCGTTCTCGGGGTCCATGACGGATAAGTTTTTGTGAAGAGGTACGATGATCGCGTGTCTCTACGAATCGGGTATCTTTCGCTCACTTATATGGTACGAATAGTGTTTGTCATTACACGAATCCCAGACGGAGGAAGAGCTTTCAACATTTCAGCAGTAAAGTAGTCATCTCCACCTGCCTTTCCATTCTTCATTTTCCGGACACAATTCAAAACCTCAGCCTGAGTCGGCGGTTCCACACTGACATCATAATGTGCCCACTGAACATGCGGGAGCTCAGGTACTGATGGAGCTAGACGATTCAGTAGTGAACTGAAGTTATCCTTCTATAATGGCAGGATCTCATCACCAACTGCGACTCCGTTTGCAATATTAAGTATAGGCAAACATCTCTTCATCTTGCCGCTGTACTGTCGCTACAACGAGTGGGCTTTTTTCGAATTCTTCTCCTCCCAAGCCATCTCGTACTCCAAAGCTCTACACGTCCACTCTCGCTCGCCATCGCACTGAAGCTGCGGACGCAACCTCCTCCTCAGACGCCTTTCCTCTAAAAAGTTCCCTGCCGTTCGGAGAGCTCTCACCTCGTTGTATGGTTTCCGTTTTCGATTAAGTCTGACGCATGGACCAGGCGGCTGGACGTGCGGGGTTGGCGGCCTCAGTGAGGGATGCGGTTTCGATTCGCGCAGAGTGATCTAACATTGCAGCCCCGTCCATTCATCAGACTGATATTCTTGGGCGAACTCTATGTACATGATGTTTCCGCTAAGACGTAGGCGTACTTCTTTTCAGGCTGTACATCCGGGAGTGCCTGTTAAGAAGCGTCCTGGATGCATCTGAAAAAAAGAATCCGCGTCGCAAAGTTTTTTCTTTGCCCGTATCTTTGCCTATTGCTGAGCGATTAAGAGCGTCCCATTCCAATCGATGCCAATGGCTCTACTCACCCTCCTCTATGTGGGATATGGAGGCACAGATGAGATGTCGTACGTTCGTGCCGAGGCAGTGTGGAGGAAAGAAGGCCGCCTCCGTGCAAACCGAGGTCAACCCCTCCGAGAAGAGGGTTCTTTTCATGGGAGAGGTGCTGTTTGGCCGCAGCTCTCCTGAGGATTCTATTACGAAGGGACGGCGTTGATAGGAATCCAGGTCCAGCGCAGAAGTATCCATATGCCACCTGCAGCAAGCATGTTACCTGGCATAAAACAAGTGTCCAGTGCTTCGGATGCCAAAGCGTGCATCTCTCCTGTTCGGCCTCAGTTCAGTGAGGCATCACGACTCATCCTTTCGTTGTGTTCTATGCTCTGCCCCCAGCAATTCTGATTCCTCAATTACCAACCGCCCCCTCTCCATTGTTCACATTATTCTCAACGGCCTTCGCACCAAATTATCTGAACTCTCTCTATTCGCACTTTCTCATCACCTGGATGTTATCATGGTTCAACTAACCAAGCTCTCTCCTTCTACCACTTATCCCCAGCCTAACATTCCGGAATAAACCGCCTATCACATACCAAGGTCTGCTCTTGGGAGCGGAGTGTCTACGTTTGTGCAATCTACCTTACCTTCTCATATTATCCCTAATACTTCAGAGGACGGTGCTCTCAAATACATTCCTGTCCACCTGCCCCTCAAAACCCCTTTACCTCTATTCGACATCTATATTTCTCCTATAACATCTTGTCCCCCGTCTTACAACCCCATACTCCTCCTTGAGCAGTTGCACGACGGCTCACTCTCCCCTTCAGCTGTCTTTGCGGGTGACTTCAATGCTCACACGTTCTGTTCTGCTCTTGATTCTAACGCCAGAGGGGAAGATGTCGAAGAATGGGCTGAGGAGTGTGACCTGATTATCCTCAACGATGACCAGCCCACTCGTCTCAACGCCAACGGCCGACCTTCTAGCCCAGATATCTCTCTTGTGTCATCCAATCTTTCTAATGCTTGCACATGGTCCACATCCACAACTCTCTCCAGTGATCACATTCCCTTCTTTGTCTGTATTGATCTCTCTGACTCTCTTGCCCGTTACTTTGGTTTTCGTCATCGTACTAATCTAAATTTAGGCCTAGCAGACTGGACCCTGTTCACCGATGTTGCAATCCGCCATGCGGTCGAATACCCATGGAAGGCCGTGAAAGCAGCAATTCATGAGGGGCGTGTCAAGACCCTTTTTTCAAATTTCAGCAGGGAAATACTGCAGAAGATAAGAATCAGAGATGAGAAGAGAGCCGCAGACCATCTAAACCCGGAAACTGCTGTGCTGGATAATAAGACCAAGAAGGCTCTGGATAAGAACAAGAAGGAGTGATCGGAGAAGTTCACTAAAAAGCTGAATTTCAAGGCGGACGGAAATACGACGTGCAACGTGTTGAGGAAAATTTCCGGCAAGTCCGCCCCCTTGATGAAGTCCGCTATTGAGTTCGAGGTAAACGTCTTCAAATTAGAGGAAGCGGCTGCTTACGCATTCGGCAAGAATTTTTTCATCACACGTACCAAGCGAGGCGTTCAAAACAGAGTCACGTTTAAAGAGCTTAATCGGAACGCTTCTGAGGCCTTTACTCTCACTCAAGTAAAGAAGGCTATCAAAGAAATGCGGAATTCGAAGGCTATCGGATCTGACGGTATCTCCCCAGTCATCCTGAAAAAGCTTCCCACGGAACTTATTGATGTTTGCAGATATCAATAAAACTTCTTTGCGGACCTGCGTTCTACCCCAAGCTTGGAAGACAGCCAATGTGATACCGTTGCCAAAGCCAGGCAAGTCCCAAAGCACGTCAAAAGGCTTTCGATCAAGTAGCCTGTTATCGCCCGTCTCCAAATTAGCTGGAAACTTGATCGTGACGAACCTGGCTGATCAAAATGAGCGACAGCAGCATCAGCATGGGTTCGGAAAACTTTACTCTAATACTACTGCTCTAGAGAAGATCGTGAGCTTTGCGGTCGATGGGTTCAACATGAAAAAGCCCCTGAGAACGGTGGCCGTCGCCCTTGACCTGAGCAAAGCGTTTGACTCTGTTAACTTGGGACTGCTGTTCGAGAAACTGCTCAAGTCGTCGCTACCATCATGGCAGAAGCGATGGATTGCAGCGTTCACGAAAGGTCGCTGAGCTAAGGTTCTGTTCCAGAATCACGTATCCGATAGCATTCCGATAGCAGCCGGTGTTCCCCAAGGCGGAGTGTTGTCTCCTGCCCTATTAGGCCTGTATCTCGAGGACATTCCCGAGCCTCCAAATGATGTAAAGATTGTTACGTATGCCAACGACATCGCTATCATGTGCCAGGACCGTGACCTGCAGGTAGCCGCTAACGAGATCAGCGCCATTCTCGTCGAGTTGAAGCCCTTCCTTGATAATATGATGCTCACAGTCTCTGCTGCAAAATCTTCTATCAGTGTTCACAACAAGCACCAAGGAACACAATGCCCACCCAGATGTCAAATGGGATGGTGACCGGTTGCCATCAGCAAAATTCCCCGAGCTGCTTGGCCTTATTCTTGATCCGTCACTGAAGTTCCTCAAAAACATGGAACAGAAGCAAACAGTCGTCAGGGCTAGGCCTAATATCTTGAGAGTTCTTGGAGGAACATCATGGGGAAGCAGCCGAGAGACTATATTGAGAAACTACAGAGCAATACTTCAGCCGGCTCTGGAATATGCGGCACCAGTGTGGCAGCACCTGGTGTCTGACAGCTCCTGAAATAAGCTGCAGCGTGTACAGAATGTTGCGCTAAGCATTGCTAACGGTGGTGCAAGGAGCTCCCCAATAAAACATCTTCACGCGGAGGCCTGCATATTGCCGGTCAAGAAGCATTGTGAACTCTAGGCACAGCAGATGTATATTAATGCTCTGAGACAGCCGAATCATCCGACAAAGAGAGTCATGAATCCCATTAGAAAGAGGTCGATTAGGACGCCGTTCGCAGATGCTTCTCGTAAAGTTGATGTACAGATATGGGCCGACTCCAACGTGGAAAGGATTCGCCTTCTGCGTAAGGAGCACACCCAGTTTGTTCGAGGATATCTGGAGAAGGCGGCTGTGAACCCTATCTTAGGAGTAGTTACGCCTCGGGTTTGCGAGTCCGAGTCTCAACTCGGCAGATGAGCCAGATGTGCTCTTGCCTCGCTGCGCTGTGGTCACTCTATTCTGCTCATGTCTTACGTCAACAAGATCGACAGCAGCCGACCAGGCGCATGTCCCGGACTGTTGTGCTCCCGGACACGACACGGCGTACTTGTTCATGTGTCCGAAGAGACCTACCTCCTTAACTACAATGGACCTTAGGACGAATCCCGTGAAAGCCGCACAATTCCTCAACCTATGACAGAAAACCACTTTGAGGCTGCAGAAGAAGAAGAAGGCACAGATCGTTGTGGCGATCTAGTCGTTGTGCGGAGTGTGCGAGAGATTCTGAGTCGATGGAGATAATTACACCCTCTTGAAATCTGAGTCAAGAACTAATTACAGTCCCGCTATTTGATTTCATTCTGGAGTTGCGCACCCCACTCAAATTGGTTCACACGAAGGGTTAAAGGCACAGAACACCCTAATAACTATTTTTCAAATCTTATGCTTATCTTGGAGTGAATCACACGCTGATCACGATGGTATCCCTAAATTCAAACATCCATCGAGCGGTTATCGGGTTCGAAATTCAAGAAGGTGGAGTGGTCGTGGTGGTGAGCCGAGGGGGTCGCGCCAGTCGTGGTCCCTCATATCTCGCTTGTTTCGAGGAATTAAGATCTCGCGCTTGACACGTGCTATACAGGAGAGGTCTACTACGCAATCAAATGAAATTCGCAAAATTCATGGCGAAGGGTCTTCTGTGTCTTAAAAGTCACAACCTCGATGGGATGGCGCCGCACCGACTCCAAATGAGGGGGGAGGGGGCGCATCTCACGGACAGAGCACACCGCTACCCTTTACCCTGGTTCGATAGGCCTAACATATTTAGGCTCTTGACCCAAGACGGTTCAACTAAAAGAACATAACAGAAAGCATGTTAATGAATATATGAGAAATACGGTTCTTTTTGAAGTTAGAGAACGCAATCAAATTCTCAAAATGTGCCCCATCTTCAAGCGAGAAAAGCTCTAACGAGTTGTCTCCAAGGCAAGTCATTGGCTGAAAAGGCGGCAACGCCGCACAGAAACAATAGTTTTTAGAGGTTTAGCGCCGATAAGTTTATTATCAGATTTCTCAGCTATGAGCATGGAATTCAAAAAGAACGTTTCATTGTATTACGATTCCAGTCTTCTTGCGATTTTTAGATCCAAGTTGCGCGAAACATTGTAAAAAAAACCGTAAGAGGCAATTACGTATAAATCTTGGTAAATACAAAAATTGTACTAAGTTTCAATTTCTTACTGGAAAATTTCAATTCCAGAATTCTTAGAGAAAAATTTATCCATTTCGGGACAGAAAAAGTTTCGACATTTTTTTTTTTGAAAAAAGTTGGTGATGATGGTGGATGGACACAGCTCTTTAGATGTACACAAAAACGGTCTGCTAGACCTTGACTTATGGTGATGACGATGAACAGAGGAATGATTAAAATAGATCAGAGAAAACGCTCAGAGCTTCAAGTATTACTTGCATGAGCAAGCTTAGCTCGAACGTTACTCAGCTAAAATGTACGAGGACGCAGTTCATCATACTGATTCTGATAATGTGATGGAGTGAGTAGAGGGTTAGGAGTTCTTTAACGACTGATGGCCTCAAAATGGTGGGTCGAATCAATCAAATTTGTTATAAATGAGTGGGATTCAAAGAGGACATTGCAACAGGAGAGAAGGCATTACAGCGACCGCTCGCTGGGCGTTAAAGGCACAGTACACCCTCAGATATTAATCTTGAGATTTTCATGTAATTGTATAGAACCCCTCCCGTATGCCAAATGCCAGATCTCATTTCCTCCGAATAAGCGAGATATAAGCGACCACCACAGGCCCGACCCCCTTCGCTCACCACCACAGGCCCGACCCCCAACAGATTTTCGAGGTCGATAGCGGCTCGATGGATGGATGAATTCCAACCAGTCGTTGTTCTTCAGTCCATTACCGAACTGTCTTCTTATCCTGGCTTTCTCTCAAGAAACTATTGCGATTGAAGAGAAATACTGGCCTGAGACAACTCGTCCACCAATTTTTCACCCTCAAAAACTAGGCCTTTTTGAAGAGCCATAACTCTGTTCAAAGGGGGTCTTGGACGATTCCAGAGCTACCACTGTGATCAGCGTGTGACTCTCTCCAAGAAGAGCATGAAATCTCAAAATTAATTTTTTGGGTGTCCTGTGCCTTTAAAGAGGAAATTGATAGGAGTGAACGCCAGGACTTTAATCGATACGACGACACGGCCGTAGAGTCGCAGGGGAGTCGCGGTAAAGTTGTGAAAGCTTCATCCAAAAAGATGTCTTGGGGGAGTCCCGGCAGAGTCGCGGCAGAGTCGCGGAAGAGTCGAGGATCTCGGGGGAGTCGCGGGGCAGTTGGGATCGCGGTAGAGTCCCGGGGCAATCGCGGAGGGGTCGCGGCAATATTTTTTCAGAGCTCAGAGGCCTTCGACGGCCGTTTGTGTGGACGGACAACGTATCGAACTGGTGAATGATTTCTGATATTTGGGCTGCTTGCTGAAGAACGATGGTAGTTATGCAGCGGATATCCGACACCGATGCGCAAAAGCTACGTGTGCATTCAATTCTCTAACCAAGTGTTTGTGGTCTACTCCCATCGCGAAAGAAGTCAAGTTGAGCGTCTACCTATCCGCTATTCGCCCTATCATGATGTACGGATCGGAGACGTGGGCAACACCGAAGACGCAGATGCAAAGGTTGGATTGCACGGAGAGGAAGCTTTTTAGTCGTTTGCTTGGATATTTCTGGCCGCGTGTATGCCATAACGAAGATCTTTACAAGGAAATTTACGCAGTGCATCAACGCTTGACACGAGGGAGGTGCCAGCATCTCTCAACGCCATCTCAAGCAGCTATGGAAAGTCGACTTCGACTGTGAACGTAAAATCGGTCGGTTTTTCTTTCAAAAATGGAGCGATTCGGTTCGTTTTTGTTATGATGTGATGGCGCATAGTGATAACATGATATTATCAGTTCCCAATATAAAAGCTTGCTGATGGGGTCCATGAGTGGCTGCAAGTGCGGTGAAAGGCCCACTGTGAGTTTGCTGGGGAAAGGGTGCAGGACCACTCTGAGAAAAAGCTAAGCGCCAAAAAGAGTGTGGGACCAAAATAAAAGTGCTCCAAGAGCCAGGAATGTGTTTTGAACCCAACTGGGAGTGCGCCAAGCCCCAAAAAGGAAGGGAGGGGCCCAACTGGGAGTGCACCGAGCACCGGGTCGTGAAAATCATCCTGAATTCCGGATGAAGATAAGCTGCAGTAATCAATCCCAAAAAAAAAATCGAAGAGTTCATACAAAATTAAACGCACCGAGTGGTAGCGGTATCACAGCTGAGGTGCAGTTCACTTATTGGTGTAGACAGACAATACCTCATCTAGTATGGATCGCGGGTTTCTGTACTCTATTCAATTAGATTAAAAACCGCAGCTACTCGGGTGATTGCTCGATTGCACAAGGGACTCTTCTGAGAATTTCTAATTACGTGGCAGGCTTCACTGGAGTTCGATTACCGTCGGCCATTTTCGCGTTCGACGAGACCCAAACCACCGGAACGGATGGACATTCGCCGAGCGCACTGCTCTATTCATGTCATTTGTCAAACTCCGTGGTCCCAGCATGTGCTTTGAGAGAGTGCTCTCTCTCTCCTGCCTAGCGGAGAAGGTATCCGAAATGAGTGGCAGGTTATGTGGCAGCCATTGTTTACAATTTTCACCGCTACGTACATCAATTATGTGAGAAGACATACTCTGCACTCCTCATTGTTCACGTGTTCAATGACATCAAAGAGCCAAGTTCATTCTCTAGCGTGGTAAGTTGGAGCCGCGTCAGACGATTTCCATTTTTTGTCTATTTCCGCCTGCTCCTTCTTTCCTCATGGACAGCAGGGAGTTTGAAATTTAATCCTAAGTGTGCGCACGCCAACACGCAACGCTTTTTCCCAGCTCATTTCTTGAATCTCTCAACGGACCAGAATCCTCTTGTGTACCTACTCATGAGCAATCGTTATCTTCTCCCCAGGATGTTGAGCTCAACGTTAACCTTTTAAGCGAAATTCGCCATGAATCTTTGTTAAACAATTTTCAGTCTCTTTTTGAGATTCCATCCAAACTTGTACTGGAAGGAATTCCGTGATTTGTCTTGCTTTACATCGTATATGGGACCAAAGTATTCGCCGCAGGCTGAGTTCAGCATCGACTTCCCGCTTTTGAGTATTAAAAAGAAGAGAGGCGCAAAAAAAGTTTTCCCACGCTCCTCACAAATTCTGCCTTCTATTTTTCCAGCCAACTCGTTAAAGGTACAGTACACCATGGGAATGCCTTTTGTGTCATTCTGCTCATATTGAGACAGTTCCATGCTAATTCTAGTGATGTCCCTAGTGTCGTGCAACTCCCTCAGAGAACGGAGCTATTGCCCTTTCAAAACTGCTTAAAAATGAGAGGCGAAAACATCGCGAGCGAATTACACACTAGCGGAATGAAAACGTCCCGCGGTACATTGCCGCCGTTTGCTGCGTGGATCAGAGACTCGTCTGCAATGTTGCGTCTTTGGCGCAATATTGCAGACTAATACAAATTTTCCGGCGTTTCGATAGTATTTTATCGATATTTCACGCCTCTATCATTTGTTTTTTTTTTCAGAAAGTCACTAGAAAATCGGATGAATTGAGAGCTCACACTTGGCAGGTATTATGTAGGGTGGGTCTACTTCACAGTCATGTGAAAATCTCAGATGTCGTCCTTAGGTTGGACTGTGCCTTTGAAGGCAGCATACACGCTCCTAAACGTTGGTGAGATTGCATCGTGAACCAAACCGTACGGCTTGCGTTACAACGCTCACGCTTACGAAAGCGTCAAGAACGTGAAACAAATATTTTGAGTTTGGTGATAACCGAGTCCTAGCCCTGTAGTTGCCCGCCACTCAACTGTATTTCGCCTCCTACCACCAAGAACACTTCGAATTACCGTCCTCGAGTAAGGCAACGATCAGCAAGAGAAATAACACTATCAAAAGGGAGTCGACGAGACCGCCTGAATTGTTTCAGAGTTCATAATTTCAATTAGTAGTCGACTCTTTCACCCTCTTGAGTTATTTCAAACATCATTGGATATTTTCGGGCACAGAAAAAAGGTTCCCTTTTTGATCCTTTCTCTCGACTTCTCCCAGCGCAGATTTTGTTCAGCATTTCAGACCTTTCATAATCTATGAAAAGCACAGAAGCAAATTTAGCCGTCTATGCTGCCTTTAATAAAAAGCAGAAGACTGGCTGTGGGCTCGCCGCCATTGTGCACTGTGTCGTAATAGTGGTGAGGCGCGGCACATGAGCACACCCGTCAGGCACATGATTTTGCTCAGCACCGAACTTTTTTTAGCCCTTATAGGAATGATGGATGGACTCTCCAGAATGCATAGATAGTGCAGTGGCAAGTATTTTAGCTACTATGTATTTTAAAGGCAGCATATACGCTCGAAAAAGTTGTTGAGATCACGACGGCACTGGGCTTATATGATCCTGAATACAACGCTCACGCTGTTGGAAGCGTCAGAAGCTAGTCACAATTTTCTTGTTTGAGCCGTATCGGTTTAGAGAAATCGCATTACCCGCCTTTCCGCTTTGCAGTCTCCAACGACGTAAGCGGTTAAGTACAGGAAGTAGAAGTCTACTACCTTCGCTATCACAACCACTTTACCGCTAGCTCCGCCGATTGAATCGAGCGGGCATGGTGCGGTGTAACTCGTCTACTTTCACTCCATGACAACAACAACTCCGAACTTTTAAAACAAGCTGCTAACACGCAATCCGCTAGTAACGGATTGTCCCCGTATCGAACGCGAAGCAAGCAGTAGCTAACACGCAAAGCAAGCAGAATCTAACGCCAAGCAACCAGAACCTTACGTTAGGCAGGGGAACGAGTGGAACCATGCACCGAAGTGAGCGGAAGCAAACGAGAAGCAAGTAGAAACTAACACTTAGCGAGCGGAAGTTAACGGGAAGCAAGCAAAAGCTAACGCTAAGCAAGCGGAGGTCAATACCAAGCAAGCGGAACCTTACGATAGGCGGAAGGGTCGGAGTGAGAACCATGCGCCAAAGCAAGCGGAATCATAAGCGAAGCGAGCGGAATTCTACCTTATGCATAGGTAGCGAGGGAAGCCCCATGGTACGGACCACAGAAAAGAGGCTAGCTGAAATACCTTGTGCTAGCAGCGCATAAAAATACGATGATTAGTTTTTCGACTACCAATACATTTCGAATTCGAATACCATGGAACCGCTACGTTATACTGTCTATGAGTCAAATTCTACCTTGATCATAAACGCAGCTAATGAAGATAAATGAAGTTCGCCTATGAATCATGTAGCAACATCGATTTCCTATATGTTTATCTTAGAAAACTTGCCATAACAACTGTCCTAGTAGGCATCGGCTTCATCTCAGAATAAACACAACAACAAGCAGAAAAACTTATGTAAGAAGCATATTTCAGTGCGTATTTCAATGATTTAACCCAAAATCTATAAAGGCCAGATCTATCGCATCACAGAACAGTGAAAACGTGCACATCGTTAGAAAACATGTATTTGGAGAGCGTAAAACAGAGCAAGTCTCGACGGTAGTCGAGCTTCGTCGCCAGCTCATTCTCCCTTGCGTGCAATGCTTTCTAGCTGCGAGAACGTTTTCCCACCTCGCTATTCGTTCTTTTCTGTCGCTGGAATAAGAACAGCTGAAAACTGGTCGTAGTACGAGTTGTCGTCTTGATACATTAAATCCCTAAACACAAGATTTGGAGGCGTAACAGATTAGGAGGCGTAACATAAGGAATTGTTTCATGTTTCCATTCGCGTCAATTCTGCTTACCTTTACGGATTGTATCCTTGGCTATCCGCTGCGATTTCTTGTTCGACTGGATCAGCGCTCGGGTCGTAATCGTCATTTGAAACGCCCTTCTACGTTTTTTGTCCTAGCATACCCGACGACGGAAATCATTTCTGGAACATGCACGGATGTTCAGAAAACTCAATTAATAAGGATCACAATTTGATGACTAACTGAGCTATTTTGAGCATGTTCGCGATGACACCTTTCAGGTCAGAGATAGGAAATTCTGATTGATTTCCGCGGAAAAAACGCCTTAGGAACGCAAACAAAGGTAAAAATGGCAGCCACTGACGAATTGGTATTCTCTAGCATCCCTAAAGCCATGTTTTGACTGCAGGTGGTCGCTGCGGCCATGTGAGGGACAACTGTTACTTTTTCATCGCGCGTAATGGAAAAGCGCTCCAATCGTGATCGCGTCGTGGCAAACGTCTTACATCGCTAGGTCCCGGCTACGAAATCCTACGTTTTACTGCTTCGCTGCTGGAGGAGCGATTCGTGATGTTCGCTGATGATCGCTCCATCGCTGCCATCATGGCAGCGACGGAGCGATCCCAAGCGAATGACTTTTTTCGTCTGGTGAATATTGGCCCTTTCGCATGTCCAGATCAGTGTTTACGATTCGAAACGTGTTACTGATGACTACTTAGGCAGAAAATGACCACTCAACCGGTCAATTTTTGGGTGCAATTCAGTGCAAGTCATAGTGACCGGTTGTGTTCCCGACAAGTTTTGGGGAGGAGCTCGGCTTTCATCACCCGGTCAGCCTAATCGAAATTCGAAACGCAGTTCCTTATGACCCGGGTAACCCCTAGCCATGGCACATTGAATCCTCAATCAAACCCGCGGGTATACGGCGCACAATCTTGCATAGAGTGACTGCGCCACCGGCTTGAGTGATCAAGTGGACCTGCACTGGCTCAAGTCCTTAGATCATGAAAGCGAGTGGTTCCCATGTCAATCGACAGGGCATGGAGGGAGCACACGCTAGATCTCCACACATAGCTCAATTTTTGTGAGAGGGACCACACTCTTACCGGGTAGGCCCATAGAATTGCACAGGCGGCGCCCAAGTTAATGACCGTTATAGTCAGCCACCTGGCAGCAGTGACCGTTCTTTTGCGAGGTGGCTGACTGCAAGAAACGGGTGGTGACTTCGCCCACCGCCGCAAAGGAAAGAGAAATAGCGCGCGATGCGAAGAGAATTTCGGTCGATACCGCGGACGTGGGGTCGTGCACGTCCAATGGTGGCGACTTTTTGAGTAAAGTGCGCCCCGAGAGAAGGCAGTGGAGCGCTTGCGAACCGACCAGTCCGCTGTCCACTTATCACCCCATCACAGCAGGGCGGCCATTCTCGCTGTTTAGGGGGCCAAGGAATAATTGCACCTGCCGGCTGGCAGCCATCCAGCTCCGCTGCCAGCTGAAAGGAAAGACAGGCGAAACGTTCGAAGGTTCAATTGATGATTCGAAGATTCCTGGCAAAGATTTGTGAGAGATTCACTTCGAATTGAACGCAGCTGTCATGAAGGAGCCTCCTTTATAGATTTCACATGCTTTACTACAATTCTGAGCTAAATTTGAATTTCCTAGAAGTTGTTTTGGCCATATTCGACCAATTTTGGATTTTTTTAAATAGTCGCTCACTGCAGGTGAGAACAGATTCGCCAAGATAGCCATCTAAAAGTGATGGCTGCGAAATTGTTTCGTTCTCGAGAAAAAGCATAAAATTTACGTGATCCGCGTGTTCTAGATACTAAACTCTGTATTCATCTGAGTGCGGCTATTGTCTTTCTTTATTTTCTAGGAACAATTTCACTACTTTCTATGTGGACTGGGAAGCATGAAACAGACTGAGGAAAAATTAGTCCATAATTTAAAAAAAAATCCTCTCTGAACTCTTTGGTTTACCTTGCGAAGGAAAACACAAGGTTGCAATGAAATTGCAACCTTGTGTTATCCAAAATGAAATTTCAAAGTATTGCGTATCGTGATATCGGTGATAAATGGCCATCTAACAAAATAATCTCAAAATCGCTTTCTGAACCTAAAATTCTGTCGGTTCGATGATTTTCGTGGAAGACTCTAGAATCCCATCATTCAATGCTGAAGAATTGTTATACCTGAAAGGTACACATGGGCACGTTCTCGAAACCCATATTTACGACCACTACCTCGATCAAAGTTGCAATGGATACGAAGAACTGTGGAGGGAGTGTATGTAGAAAAACATGAAACGTCCACTCATATGTGTACGTGTGGCCTAGTGGTCTAAGGCGCTGTAATGGGCGCCCGTCGCCTAGGCTCGTGCTGTGTTAGTTCAAACGCTCCTACGATTGAGAGTTTTGCATTCAACACCACCCTTCGAGATAAATCTCGTTCCGGGGTGTCAACCATAGGAGGGATGTAGGCGTCACCAATCCCAGGTTGGCTGCCTATTTAAGGTCACCACCATCGGGGATTGCTACTGGCCCAGGAGACGGGACTACAAAAGATTTCATTGTCACAACGAACAGTTCCAGTGAGAGTGAAAAGGTGGGGTGAGAGTAAAGATTTGGTGCGCTTCTGGGGCGTTTTTCTCTATTTCTTCGTCATTTGAGTTCTACACGGTGACCAAACAATCGATTTAGCGATTATTCTCAAAATCGAAGATTATCATGAACACTGCTTTTGAGCTGATGCCTTGGAAGATGTGATTTTGATGTTTCTAGAATGTTTAAAGCCAGACATCTGAGTTTTGTGTTCATCTAGCCTATCTTGCTATATCTTATGATATATCAGGCCAAAAAAGGGCAATAAACATTCTAAAAACATCAGCATCAGAGAAAGAGAAATGAAAAAGAAACTGCACGACTGCAAATGAAGGAAGCAGAACAAGACCATTCGATGAGCAGGCATTGCTGTAAAGCCGAGTCGCACCTGCAAGATAGCGTGTCAACTTCGTGCGAAGCTGCTGGAACGGTTCGGCAACTCTCATAGGCTGCTTGCACGGTTACGTGCCTAAGGCTGATTGCGCGGAACCGAAGCTGGTTCGCACCCTACCGATCCACGATAAGGAGGCTTGCACGGAAGTGTCAGTGAGCTGGTTAACACCGTGCAATAAGCTGCTGGAACGCTTCAAAAACCCCCTGTAGGGCTGCTTGCTTGGTGCTGCCTGGGTCGTCTGCACTGAGAAAGCTCGCTTGCACCATACCAAGACGCGAATAACGTGTTTGCACCGAACGAAGTGGCTTTTAGCGTGTTAACAACCTGTTTTAGAA
The DNA here is from genome assembly GCA_029168955.1 of Aplectana chamaeleonis. Taxonomy (NCBI): domain Eukaryota; kingdom Metazoa; phylum Nematoda; class Chromadorea; order Rhabditida; family Cosmocercidae; genus Aplectana; species Aplectana chamaeleonis. Next base: position 2,634,710 of record JAPDOI010000004.1, on the reverse strand, counting down.
GTTCTGAGAACCCTTCATTCCCCTTTCTGCGTGGAGTTTTCGTCGTTTTCTTTTCGTTAGCTCTTCATACAACCTGCTCCAAACCTAAAATTTTCGTCTGAGAATCTATACCATTTTGAGCGTGTCTGCTGCCTTAAATACAGCAGACACGCTCAAAAATGATATCGATTTATGACATAAATTGAGGGTTCGGGGCTGGTAGTATGGGGAACTAACGAAAACTGTAAGCGAATAGAGGAATAACGGTTCTTTTTGTTTTCGGGTGAAAGTGGACGAGTTGCTCAGCGCGTGATTCAAACAGCGAATATTGCCGACAGAACGGTTGAGATGGCGAAGCCGTTGGATTTATACAGCCTGTACACCAGCCAAAGTGACCGTATTAGAAGTATCAATCTGGACGAGTTTGTATTTTTGGGCGGGATTGCCGAAGCTCAGGGGCGGGGTTGCAGAAATTTTTCGATTTTCATTGCTCAAATTTAGTAGTTTTGACTCGTTTTTGACGTTTCCAACGGCGTGAGCATTCTACTAGGAACCATACGACTCCAGAAACGTGCTTATCTCAAAAACTTTTTCGAGCGTGTCTGCTGATTTTGAAGGGTCTGATTTCGCGTCTGTTCCATGTAAAAAGTCGAACGCCTTCACTATCGCTGAGTTGTTGGCCCACCGAGAGAGAAGCGGCTTTTGACGTTGAACTAGCTTGTCATCACACCACACCACGTGCTGCCCCAGTGGCCGCTGCTGACGATCGACTCGTCTATTCGACCAAGCGACAGATGCTGAGATCGCTTTGTGCGTTGGAACTTGCCACATGCCCGCTGCTGAAGCCGCCAATTACTCAAATCAAATTTTTCCGCTTTTTTCTCCAAGACTGGTCACAGACTTTCACGATGATGTGATCAATCTTCTCCTGGCACGCTCAAGGCGCTGTGTTCATTTCAAGCGAAACGAAATAATGTGACGGGTATTTCTTGATAAAGTGATCCCGTTCTAATACTAAGCTGCCTCTTGGCTAGTAACTTCCTTCATCTTCTGCCAAGTTAGCCACTTCTGATAGGGAACATTTAGTCCTACTTTCGTCACACCCCTTTCTTTCCAGTCAATGTTTGTTTCAGATAACCTAGACTTTCAGTCCTTTTAAGTCATTAAATATCAGATTATGAGTATGCCACAGATTTTGTTGTTCTAATTCTTGCTTAACTAGTGGAATTCATTACTAAAGCCTATTCGGGATTAAGAGAAATCTTTGATTAGGGAAAATGAAGGCATTGTTGTTATTGAAGAAAGTTGTCTGCAGCAGGGCCCGTTGCAAACCCCCGTCGCCACCACATAAAGGTGGCAGCCGACCTGAGGTACATCGTGCCCAGATGCCACCCATAGTCGCCAACCAGGAGCGACCCTTCGTACAGAATAATTCTATTTGCAAAAACCAGTCACATGGCGGAGTCGAACCACGCACGATGATCGTATCGACAGCGAGCACAGCAACTGAACCGCGCGCTCATGTTGGAGGTACCATTTCTGGTATTAGCCAGGGTGTGAGATGACCAAGACAGTCAACAGCAATCTATTCCATCGAAACCATTCCCTTTAGGTCTGCAATCCAACTTATTGTGATAACTTTTTTACAAACTATGCACGGCTATCTCTGCTTACACGTTTTCAGCAGTTGTACAAGAACAAATTTTCGAATTTGCAAAGAAGTTCATACTTTCTGTTTTTTTTTTTGAAAACTCCGCAGATTACTCTAAAATTAATCGGAGTGATACTTGACGTTGCGAATTATCCCTTTTCCTCCCGTGCTATACCTACCTTCTAAACTAAGCAGGCGGTGTTCAAGTTCCAGAAGTATACCTATGTATATTCTTACAAAACCTATGATTTTTCTCCCGGGAACCATGTTTGTACATGATCACGCTGCTATTCGCTTAACAAACATCTAGCTAAAATGAGTTAAGAATAGAAGCAAATCTTAATGTTTTTGAATATTTCATGTTTCCGAATGCAATGCCCTTTTTAGAGGCTGGGAAACCGTTCACAAGTTATCACGAGAATTTTAACTACACCCAACAATTTTGATGATAACTCAGCTACCTTTTGAAAACCGTGGTGTAGGCCTGTTCTCGATTGTTCCTAGGGAAAAGTGAAAACAAATCTAGAATGTTTATAGGTCTCAGACTTCTGGATTTTTCTTTCGAGAAATTATCGTCCAGATTTTTTGTCTGATAGAAGCGCATAATCATTAACCCCTTGTGATTTTTTTCTTTGAAGAAAATTGATTATCATCTTTAAATCTGCTGCTACGCCTGACTGCTGCTGCCGCTTCCTCCTTTCCTTGCTGTTCACTTTTTCTTCGACTTTTTTAAACTGTACGCAATAAGTCTCACGGTATGCTAGTATTTAAGTTAAGTTTTTTTTTTTTGGGGGGGGGGGGGTTATCCAATATGCATTTCCGACAGCTTCAGTGCTGAAAAACGTTTATGAAAAAAGAACCACTTTGAAGGCTCAGAAACAGCAAAAACGATGAGAAATCAGGGGGAAATCAGCGTCTGCAAAAAATCAACAGCTGATGAAGAGCGATTGATTTTGCCTTCTTGGAAGACGGCTAACAGCACTGTTTCAATGATTGCCACGCATTGAAGTGTTTTCCGTTGTTAAAGGCTTCATAATGATTTTTCCTGAAAGATTTATCACATGTTAGGGGAGGTTATCATTCCAATGCCCTAACCGCAGCCATTTGGGGAATTTTCGCAATCAGTGCAAAACTCAGAATTTCACTTTAACCTCAACGGAGATGGTCAAAAGTTGCCAGAAAAGGTCAAAGGATCGTGTTCTCTTCCCCGCCCCGGCCCCACGTCATCGGTCATGCACGACCCATAACTTGGCTCCTTCCCTACGCGTCTCTGCAATAGGTGCGCTATATCCATTTTCCACTCGCAGCTCGTGGCTCCCTTTCAGACCTTAGGTCCATGGCTGCGTACCGAGGTGGGTGATGTTTGGCTGCGAGCGAAGTCACCACCTCAGCACGCACACGTGCATTAGGATAGGGCGGCTTCCACATATTTCGCTTGCAATGTGAGCCACCACCTCACGCCGGGGGGGGGGGGGGAGGCAGCAATGAGCTCCCAACTTTCGTTGGGATTGCTACGGGCCCAGATACACCTGCCTAGACGGTCCTGTGAGATTACCCTTGAAGGTAGTGTTCAAGATGAAAAACCGTAGTTTATAGTTTTCGTTGTTTTTGGGTAGGTAAGTCTACTAATAAGAGGGTAATAGGGAATGGTTTCCACAGAACACTCGAACACCGGGGAAATCTGTTCGAAGAAGTCCCCGAAAAAAACTAGTTATGCCTGATTGTGTGTTTCGGGAGACTGCGGACAGCGCATTGCACCTGACGTCGTGGAAATGGTTTTGCGCTCCAAATCTTTCCAGGTAAGTGGCTTCGCTTTCTGTTTCCTATACCAAAAAATCTTTGAAAATAAAGGGCCAATGTACATGCTGGGATATCAGAACCTTTCGCGATGAAGAATATTCGGAGATTCGGTGCCTGTTCCTACGGTAAAACGAACGCAAGGCAACTGTTATAGGGCGTGGGCGGGGTGGCCCGAAGATTTCACTGGCCCACGAGATTTTCACCCACTTACCAACCTTCCTCGAGGATTGAACCTTTATCTGGAGTTCTTTCATCATATTACCTGAAGGCATAGTACACGCAGAATTTATTCACTGTTTTTCAAAGCTTTCATTCTGTTGGACCTGTATAGTAAGCGCAAATATGCACCGAAAAAATTCCTCCAAAAATGTTCACTTGCACAGTCCACGGAACGGAAAATGGCGACTGTGCGAATGCGTATTTCTGCAATGTATACTGTAGGTCGCTCCATAATCGACGACAAAGTTGTAATTTTCTCTTCATCTTTGAAGAAAAAACACCAGGTGCGTTGTTTTCCCCCACACACTAACATTATAAATATACAGTCGGCTCGGATCGTACTGATACTTTGCGTTCCTTGTTCGTTGGCACAAACACGGTGCGCGAATGGTATGACATACGTTCACCGAGTTTGTGCCAACATACAACAACGAACGCGAAGCATCAGTAAGACCCGTGTCGACTGTACGTAAAGTCTCTACTATGGATACACGCAACAACAAGAAGAATGAATTATTTTGCAATTTCCATTTTTGTAATTTTTCTTTTTTTTTTCTTGTTAAACCTCCGTGTACCCTCTGTTTCCGGGCCTGATTTAGTGTGTGCGATTGCGGACTTGCGTCGTGGGGGCGCGACGCATCGCTTTCGTACGAGCTTCCGCGCCCGCCCTCATCTGCTGATCGTGTGTGTTTTTTTCTACATTTTCAAGGTTTCTCCTAGTTCTTCGATTGTACGAAAGCGATGCGTCGGGCCCCCACGACTCTAGTCCGCAATTGCGCGCACTAAATCAGGCCCGGAATCAGAGGATACATATCTATGATAGACTCTAGGAGTACAATACCAACCCTATGTTCTGGCAAACAAGAAAAAAACGCGGAAAATCCGTCTTTCTATCATAACTCGCTTCAAAGTGAACTTTTTCTTCAAACTTGAAGACAAATTTGGAGTCAGCATCGAGACCTCTTGGTTTCGGATCAATAAACGACTTACTCTCAAACAAGGCGTATAAGGTTGACACAATCAATCGACTGGGTGAAAAGTGGGGCAGTATGATCTCCTGAGATGTGTGGCTGGATCTACTCTAGTTTGTTTGTATTTTCTATTTAGCTTTTTTTTTCAGCAATTTTTATTTTTTTTACAATTTAGATTTTTCAAAAATATAATTTTACCTTTCCTCTTGGTAATATTTGCTAGCTACTCATTTAATTATTTGCTTGGAATTTTTCGGTTATTAATTATTTCGAATTTTTTAGTTAATTTTAGTGTTAGTTTTTATTACCTGTAATCAGTTTTCTTATACAATTTTTCACTATAATTTGAATACTTATATATTTCCATTCGATTCATATAATTATCGCTTTATCTAAAAAATGGTTTTAGTAGCAACGATAGATTATTATTCGGATATCAATGGTTACAACTGCTCTTTCAGACAAACAATATATAATAGTAAAAACCTCCAGCGTCTTCAATGTGGGAAGAAGTTCGAGTTTCAATCGTCTGTGTCAATAATGGACATTTCTGGAGGTGATATTCTTCAAAATCCGAGAATACCATTCGTCGTCCTGATTTCTTAAATGTTTCAAGTCCGTGGAAAAAGTTTATTCTTGAAGTAGTTATGACATATTTCGTCCTTTCAAGAAGTTGAAATTCTTCAGAATCTATGGAACTTTCACCTGAAGATGAAGAGATGCTGAAGAGATGCTAAGGATTATTGAACAACATGGGAAAAACTTATATGAAGGAGAATAGAAGTTATTCAGTGTTTGATTGCATGCTTACACATTGAGGATTGTAGCTACATAGTTGTTCTGGCATACATTAGGTACTCGTGACGCGATCTGAAAGATCCGCATTTGTCGAAGAGCGGTTAACTAATTGAGTAACGCCTTTCGCTGGTTGAATTCATCAGTGCGGTGGCGCTCCACAGCCGCTCGCTGGCTGCCGAGTGGTCTACGACCAAGAACATGACGAAGATAATACAGAGGTTTTCTTCGCGTTCCGATGAAAATTTGATTTTATAAAATTGAGAAAACGAAAAATGCCACCATCCGATCCTTGTTTTTGGATTTAATGAAATTGCGTCCGCATTTGTCAAAGAGCGGTTAATCGGTTGAGTCACAGCATTCGCTTGGTTGATTCATAAGTACGCAGACGCGACGCGGCAGCGCGCGTTGGCTACTGGGTGGTATGCGACCAAGGATTCACTCACCGATAGCACGGTACGAGAGGTACGAGAACGGGAATAGGTATTCCTGAAAAAGACCACCCATACTGCTAGTTCCTGTACCGATTATCTCCAAATGGTTGACCACCCACACAGTGAAATGCTTTCATCTCTGAGGCCTCGGAGGTTGTCCGATAGACAGCCCCCATACCGTTAACTACATATTTTCTATCCCATCCCCATATACCAACATCTCAAAAACCACCAATTATGCTAATTCCTATCACATTCGGACCATTGGTTTTTCAGGGACCGGACCCCTCACTCAGGAGTTTCTGATTAAGTTACATCAGGGTCTCTTAACATGTTACCAAGGACTCTTAACATGTTAATCAGGGACTCTTAACATGTTACCTGAAAACAATCAGGGACTCTTAACATGTTACCTGAAACTTATCTTTATAACTTTGAATTACATGCGACCTTCAACATGGTGAGTATGTTGCACGGTGCTAGTACTCGCATGTAACTTGAATAAGTCATTTTATCGCACATGTAACTTATCTTTGCGGCAGGCGTCTTCAAGGAAAGTATACGAGGCACTCCCGATTCAGGACTCAGATGTGTGCACCGTCGTCGGTCCAATTACCCAAGTTCAAGGTACATGTACCCGTCTGGTCGCTGAAAGCCCCGCGCGATCCATACCGGCTCAGGTGGCGCATGAGGGGTCGTTTATACTTCCTTAGCGGGGCGGCGCGGCACAGTGATATCCTATGGTATTGATCACGCGGCGCCGCACGATCGATATTACAGGAATGCACTTTGCCGCGCCGCTCGGCGGCGGAAGTATTAGCGACCCCTTACGCGTCGGTTCGCCGGCTGCGTCGCGTGTCGGTGTTAGGCCGCATATAATAACTTTGATAGTTACTCGCAATGTTGTGTAAGTTGCGTGTATTATTTAGGCAAGTTATTCTTGACTTTAACTGAAAATCACGACAGGTTATTTAAATCTTGACGGTTTCCCAGGTATAGGGACAGTTTCAAAGTTTGCAATACGACAAGAATCGATCGATGATGTTCTTCAGGTTGAAGTTTCATAGATTCTGAATAATTTCAACTTGTTGGAAGGGCGAAATATGTCATAACTTCTCCAAGAAATAACTTTTTCCACAAACTTGAAAACATTTCAGAAATCAGGAAGACGAATGGTATTTCTGGATTTTGAAAATAATCACTTCCAGAAATTTTCAGTTCTGACATGAACAATTGAAACTCCAACTTCCTCCTACATCGAATACTTTACTATTATGAATTGTTTGTCTGAAGAAGCGGTTGAAACCATTAATATCCGAATAATAATTTATCGTTGTTACAAAAACCATTTCTCAGATAGAGCGATAATTATATGAATCAAATGGAAATATATAAGTATTCAAATGACAAGGAAAATCACCTTACCTTGATACTTTGATGGTCCATCTTCATCGGCGGTCTTCTCGATGTGGAACACATTCACTCCAGGTTTCCCTAGAAAGAGCAACAGTCATCCAGTATGGAAAACCTTTTTGTTCGAATGACTTGCTGAAATTGTCCGCACAACGCTTCGCAGGTCGTACTAAAGTCCTTTTGACGTCGCGAGGGTACCAGTATGTGATCATGATACTCCATCTATCGTCGACTCTTCGCAGTACATGTCCTGTCCATCTGTGCATCGCAGACCCAGTATGGGATACTGCGTCTCGTATGCCAGACTGCTTTGTGAGTTCGCAGCTGCTCAGCCCTTCTTGCCATTGTTTTCGACGATTTGTTCCCAATAGGCACCTTTCCAATGCCCTGTGTGTTGTTCTCAGGGCAACAAAATTCCCCTTTGTGTGGGCCCACGTCTCGGTACCATAGCATAATGCAGGTAGTACCGTAGAGTCAAACAGGTGAGCACGCAGCTTGCTGTCCTGAATCTCGCTGATCACTTCTCGGATTGTGCTCATCGCTGCCCACGCAGATCTTCTTCGTCGGTCAATCTCCTTCGACAGATCGTTTTCCATATTGAGTTCTTGTCCTAGGTAGACATAGCTATCAACTCGATCCACTTCGTTTCCTTCCAGGTAGATTGGGCCGCCGTCGCACCATCGGTTGGTCATCTGAGTCTTCCCCATGTTCATTGTCAAACCAATCGCGCTGCCCACGCTATTCAACTCATTCAGCATTTCGTTCATCTCTTGAGTGCTGCCACTGATAAGCACAATATCGTCCGCGAAACTTAGATTGGACAGCTTCTTCCCATCGATGTTCAAACCTTTCTCTTTCCGATCAAGTTTGTTCATCGCATGCTGTAGAGCAGTCGTGAAGAGCTTTGGCGATATTGAGTCACCTTGCCGGACTCCTTTCTCGATTGGAATGCGTAGCTTCCTTTCGAATAACTGCACCTTTGTTGATGTTCCTGTATTGCACAGCTCCAGAACGTCCACGTATGCAGAATCCACGCCGGCATGCAACAAGGCGTTTATAACAGCGTTTGACTCCACTGAGTCAAATGATTTTTTTGTAATCAAAGAACGTTAGGCACAACGGTAGTTTGTATTCACGGCATCGTTTGATTAATTGAGACACGGTGTGGCTGTGATCCATGCAACAAAAACCCTTTCTGAATCCTGCCTGCTCCACGGGTTGGTAAGCGTCAACTGTGGCCTGCAGACGATTGAGGATTATTTTAGTGAAGACTTGATACGGGATCGACAGCAGGGCAATAGGACCGTAGTCCCCAGTATCCTCCTTGTCTCCCTTCTTGAAAATCAGAACCGTCTTCGAGCATTTACACTGATCTGGTATGGATCCCGCTTCGAGGTAAGAGTTGAAATGCTTCGCAAGAATTTTACACGTGGCTTTGCCTCCCACTCTCAGCAAATCTGCAGAGATACCATCAGGGCCAGGAGCTGTTCCTCTCTTGAGCGATCGCAAGGCATTAGCAACCTCGGAAAAGAGAATAGGTGGCACTGGATCTTCGGTTGGAGAGGAACATCTAGGAACCGGCGTAGTTGAGCGATAGAGATCCGTGCAGAATTCCGTAACAATGCGTTCCATATCCACTCTTGCAGTTCTGGGAGTTCCATGTTTGTCCCTCAGGCACGTCGTTGCATTACGATAATCCGTCAGATTATTTCGACAGCGTTTGAGACTCTTTCTTTGAGCGGCGGTCGATACCAACTTGTTCCTCCGGTGTTCTCTGAGAGATCCCCTGACTGCTATGCGGCATGCCTTTTTGATGACCATCTTCTCCCCATGTTCTGCGTTTGGATCCCTTCTTAATTCACCTCGACGTTTGAGAAGTTCTCGAGCTTTGGGATTGAGTCTTCCCTCTCCTGGCTGTTGAGCTACCATTGCAGCCTTTGCACATTGAAGCAGACCTTTGGCGAGTTGTTCGAAGTCTGCCGTAGGATTATCAACCAGTCTCCAAGGGTAGTCATCAAGAGCTGCTTCCATTGCAACCTCGTTGTACTGAGGAAAGCGAACAGGTGCAGGACGATGTGCATCCCTTTTAAAGACTCCTTTGTTGAGACGGATCTTTGCCCGAAGTAGTCTGTGATCAGACCCGCAGTCGAAGGAGGGCACCACAGTGACATCCATCAAGCTCCACTTCCGATTAGCCAGAACATGGTCCAGCTCCGAATGCGTTAATTCATTGGGATTTTCCCATGTCCATCTTCGGTGTAATTTCTTTTCAAACAATGAGTTTCCGTGGAACAAGTTGCATGATGACATCAGATCCAAAGCGCGATAGCCTTTGCTGTTTCTGTTCCCGTGCCTATGTGGGCCAAGTCTCCAGTTACCGTCGCTTCCGTTGCCCAAAATGGCATTGAAGTCCCCGCACACGAATTTGTAGTGAGACTTCTCCTTCCTGATTGCCGCCTTCAGTTCAGCGTAGAGACTATCCTTCTCCTCGTCTTCGGCTACATCGGTAGGAGCATAACAGTTAACGACGCTGCCGAGATGTCGTACGTTCGTGCCGTGGCAGTGTGGAGGAAAGAAGATTATCTCCGTGCAAACCGACGTCATCCCCTCCACGAAGAGGGTTTTTGTCATGGGAGAGATGCTGGCCGGCCGCAGCTCTCCTTCGGATTCTCCTGCAAAGGGCCGGCGTGGAGAGGAATCCTGGACCCGCTCAGAAGTACCTATGCGCCGCGTGCGGCAAGGATGTTACCAGGAGACATACCAGCGTCCAGTGCTTCGGATGCCAAAGATGGGTGCATCTCTCCTGAACGGGTCTCTGCTCTGTGAGGCATCATAACTCTTCTTTTCGATGTGTTTTGTGCTCCTCACCTACCAACTCTGATTCCTCAAACTCCAATCGCCCCCTTTCCATTGTACATATAAATCTCAACGGCCTTCGTGGCAAGCTTTCTGAGCTATCTCTCTTTGCACGTACTTACCATCCAGACGTGATCATGGTTCAGGAAACCAAGCTCCCTCCATCCCCTACAACTCCTCATCCCAATATCCCGGGCTATACTTCTTACCATGCTCCAAGGTCAAATCTTGGCGGAGGAGTTTCTACTTTTGTATTATCTACTCTTCCCTCACACCTCATACCTAACACTCCCACGGACGGTACTCTCGAGTACCTCCAGGTCCATCTCCTCAAAACTCCCCTTTCTCTCTTCAACATCTATATTCCCTACCACATCATGCCCTCCATCCTATGATCCTATTCTGCTCCTCAGGCAGCTTTACGACTGCTCCCTCTCATCTTCGTGTATATTTGCGGGCGATTTTAATGCTCATACATTTTGCTCGTCTCTTGGCTCTGATGCTAGAGGAACTGACGTCGAGAAATGGGCGGAGGAGTGCGACCTAGTCATACTAAACGATGATCAGCCCACTCGCCTCTCTGCCAACGGCCGATCTTCTAGCCCAGACATAACTCTTGTCTCTTCCAAACTTTCAAACACCTGCTCATGGTCTACCTCGACTACATTGTCTAGTGATCATATTCCTGTCTTTGTGCACATCGATCTCTCAAATTCTCTTGCTCCTTATTCTGGTGTTCGACAACGTTCTTATCTCAATTTAGGCCAAGCAGACTGGTGCCTGTTCAGCGAGGTTGCGCTCCGCCTAGCGGCTGACTATCCGTGGAACGGCAATGTGCATCAAAAAGAGCACCACCTGTCTGATGTAATCCGCCGGGCCATGAAGGCGGCTATTCCTGTTGGCCGCGTTAAGACGTTCTATCCAAACGTCACCAGAGAAATTCTCCAAAAGATTAGGACTAGAGATGCCAGGAGAGCAGCCGACCATCTAGACCCTGTCGTTGCTCAACTCGATGACGAGATCAGAAAAGATCTGGACAGGCACAAGAAAGAAGAATGGGAAAAGTTCACGGGACAGTTGGATTTCAAGGCGGACAGTGCAACTACGTGGAAGGTACTACGGAAGCTATCTGGAAAGACCTCGCCAGCTACCGTATCCACCATTGAATTTGATAATAACGTTTTCAAGACGGGTAAGGAAGCCGCCTACTCTCTTGGAAAAAGCTTCTTTGTCACAAGTACACGGCGTGGTCCGCAGAATAGAGTGACAGTTAGAGAGCTGTGCCGCCCCCGCTCATGAGCACGGCCGATGCGTACACTGTGGCGCACGTAGAGAAGATCATAAAGGACTCCAAAGCTGTCGGTCCCGACGGCATTTGTCCTGCTGTACTGAAGAAGCTCCCGACTGAGATCCTCCCACTCGTCGTTGATGTGATTAACACTTCATTCAGCTCGTGCATTATTCCCCAAAACTGGAAGACAGCCAACGTCATCCCGTTGCCGAAGCCAGGCAAACCTCAGTCGTCAGTAAAGGGTTATCGACCCATTAGCTTGATGTCACCTTTCGCTAAGGTAGCCGAAAAGCTCATTGTGGAGAATTTAGCAGAGCATAACGAGAAACAATTGTTTCAACACGGGTTCAAAAGGCTGCATTCTACAACTACTGCGTTGCTAGAAATTACTAGCTATGCAATCGACGGGTTCAACGCTTTGAAGCCATTGAGAACTGTTGCTGTCGCGTTGGATCTCACCAAGGCTTTCGATACGGTTAACCTAGGAATCCTGTCAAGAAACGTTTTGGAGTCGTCAATACCACCGTGGCAAAAGCGCTGGATATCGGCCTTTATCAAAGGTCGACGGGCAAGAGTCATGTTCCAGAACCATGTCTCCAACAGTATTCCTATGGCAGCTGGAGTCCCCCAGGGCGGTGTTTTATCACCAGCTCTCTTCAGTCTGTATCTAGAAGATATGCCTGAACCACCACAGGATATCAAGACTGTCGCCTACGCCGATGATATAACAATCATGTGTCGAGACCGAGATATAAAGGTAGCCGCCACCAAGAATAACGAGTACCTGAAGACGCTGAAGACGTTCTTCGACGACAAGATGCTAAAGATCTCCGCATCGAAATCATCAGTATCCGTCCTCACAACGGACCCATCCGAGCACAGAGCTCATTCGGAGGTAGAGTGGGATGGAGAACGTCTGCCTGCTGCTCGATTTCCAAAACTGCTCGGTCTTGTGCTCGATCCGTCGCTCAAGTTTCATAAAAATACCGAGCAGAAGCAGGCTGTCGTTAAAGCCAAACTCAATGTTCTCAGGGCCCTAGGCGGTACCTCATGGGGTAGCAGCAAGGAAACGATACTCATGACGTATAAGGCGATTCTTTAGCCAGCCATGGAATACGCCGCACCGGTTTGGCAGCATCTAGTTTCAGAATCTTCCTGGTTTAAGATGCAACGCGTACAAAATGCCGCTCTTCGCATTGCCACCGGATGTGCAAAGAGTTCCCCAGTCGAGCATCTGCATGCCGAAGCCCGTCTATTGCCTGTGAAGGAGCACTGTCAGCTGCAAGCCCAACAATTACGAATCAATATTATTAAGCAACCAAACCATACGTCCTGGAGAGTGCTTAACCCCGTTAGAGAGAGAGCCAAAAGAATGCCATTTGCCGATGCTTCATGCAAAGTTAACTTGCAGAGATGGCACGACTCACAGCAAGAACGACTCCGTCTTTTGCGCGAGGAGCACACCAAGTTTGTACGGTGTCATCTTGAGAAGGCGGCGGTGAATCCTACACTAGGAGAAGTACCGCCCCCAGTCTGCGAATCCGAGACTCAACTCGGAAGAAGGGCTAGATGCACACTGGCATCGTTGCGCTGCGGTCACTCGTCAATGCTCATGTCCTACGTCAGCAAAATCGACAGCAGCAAATCTGATGTCTGTCCGGACTGCGGTACTATCGGCCATCATACAGCACATTTATTTCGCTGTCCGGTGAGACCTACCACGCTGACCATAATGGATCTATGGACGAATCCACTAGTGGTCGCCCAGTTTCTTCACCTATGACAAAACCCTCGATGTGGCTGCAAAGAAGAAGAAGAAGATAACAGTTAACGACGGAGATAATGGTCTTGTCTTCGATCTTCAATCGCAGGATTGCTATACGGGGGCCCAAAACTTCGTGAGAGTGGACGATGTGCTGAACTCCTGGGTGAACGAGAAAGCCGACTCCTCCAATATTCTTCGCAGTAACCTTTTCTCCCATTATTATCAGCTCTCCTTTATCAGTCTTCCTCGTTTACGATTTCTTGACCTTCGTTTCCTGCAAGCAGACGACATCGTATTTGATTCTTCTGGACTGATGAAGGAGAGTTCTGAGGTCTGTGTCGGACGCAACTGGTCGGCAATTATACGTGCATATGTTTAGGCACTGTCCGCGTTGGGTGTGAGGTTTTCCAATGACGCCCCGTCCTGATCCTCGTCCATCCTCGGTAGAGGCATCTCCGGGCGTCGTGGAAGAGCATATCCGATTTCGGGTCAGTTTCATAATATTAGCGAATGTAGGAGCAAGTTTGTGGTCTAGTTACTCCCGAGTGCAGAGCCGGTGCTATCGGAAGCCGCCCGTTCTCACATTAGATAAACTAATGTTACGGCAAACTGCGTGACCGTTTGTGCCGTTAGCCATTTCGCGAGACGAATCTCGTTCATCAATGTTCACCCCTTCACCACGATGAGGTGACACATAAAGGGTAAGGAAAATTTGTATAAGAAAACTGAATACAGGTAATAAAATCTAACACTAAAGACAACCAAAAAACCAAAATAATTGAGAACTGAAAAATTCCAAGCAAATAATTAAATGAATAGCTAGTAAATAATACCAATAAGAAAGGTGAAATTAAATTTCAAAAAAATCTCATTTGTCAAAAAAATAAAAATTGCTGAAGAAAAAAACTAAATAAAAAATTCAAATAAACTAGAGTAGATCTAGTCACACATCTCAGCAGATCATATTGCCCCACTTTTCACCCGGTCGATCGATTGTGTCAACCCTGATTGCCTTGTTTGGGGGTAAGCCGTTTATCGATCCAAAAGATAGAGGGCTCGATGCTGATTCCAAATTTGTCTTCAAGTTTGAAAATCGTCGACTTTCAAGCGAGTTAAGATAAAAAGACGCTGTTTTTTTCGCCTTTTTGCCAGAACTTAGGGTGGGTATTGTATTGTTAATGTGTGGTGTGGGGGAAGGCATGAGCCTTTTGTGAATAAATAGTTAAAAGCAATAGTACGGAACATTGGGTTCCGCCTGGCCGACTTCACCTCCATCCAATCTCAGCCTCACTCCTCCTGCTCAGCGTCGATCGAGACTCGGCTGGGGTGAACTCTTTCTCTTCTTCTTCTTTTCGGCGGCGTCTGGCTGCGTTCCTTGCCATGCTCACAATCAATGACACAAAGCGATATGTTGCTCTCAGAAGTCTTAGCTTCTGAATATCCACTATTAGCGGCAATGATTCAGCGACTCACAACATATTCTCATCACCTAGGGCTTACTTGGAATGCTCTGCTTCCGGCTTTTCGCAACATATGATGCGAAAATTTATTCTCAACCTCCTTCTTAATTGTAGACTATCAGTGTGCAAACATGCCATTTTTTGAGCATTTCACTTGCTTGTGATAGTGCCTCGTTGTTCTCACGTGGAGTGCACTCCTGGAGTCTCGCTTTTGTTCTATGACTCCTTCCAAGAGGACATGTACGCTGTCAGCTAGTTTGGATAGTAACACTCATTTGAGTATATGTTTTGATTACTTCTGTGCCAGCAAGGTTTTGTATGATGGTACAGGTTTATTTGGCCGACGTTTCGAGCAAATCCTCGTTTTCAAGGCCTGAAATTGTGCGAAACGTTGACTCGAAGCATACTCGATCAAGCGCCTCTCCTTCTTTTCGGCTAGTTTCGACACCACCCACAGACTCCCAGTGAAGCAAACCCCCCGATGACGAACCATGCTCATAGCTCCACACTCGCAGTCGTGACAAAATGGAGCAAGTGAGGCACACGCACACGCGAGCACACGCACGCGCGAGAACACGTGAAACTCTTCCCAGAACAAAATTCCGTTGCTGCTTCCCTTCATCTCCGACCGAGTGAGCGCTGCGTTGCGCCAGTGCATCCTGAGAGCAGATCTAGCTGACGACGTCGTCCTCGTGAATATTCCAAGAGAGAATATCAAACGTCAGATTATCCGAAACAGACTCTACGATCGCTCATGTGTTACGGAGAACTGTTTAGTTTGTCCTGATGGCAAACAAGGAGACTGCGCACAGAAGGGAGTGGTTTACGAAATCAGCTGTCTGACATGTGACGCCACTTACATCGGCGAAACTGGACGAATGCTCAGCGTGCGTATCAACGAACACATCGCGGGCAAGAGACGATACAGCCTTCTCACACCTTTGGGGAAGGACAAGGTTGTGGACCACAGTGGCCAGGACTTCAATGTGAAATGTAAGATCCTCTCACATGAACACGATATTGGCACTCCAAAGGCTCTGGAGGCGTTTTGGATACGCTCGAGAAACCCTAGACTAAACAACAGAAATGAGTGTATTGCCATAACCAGTGAGTTCTTGGCCTTCGTATCATTATGTGAGCTTTGAGGAAATCACACACCGCTCTCGCGAGCTACTTGAATGCCTCGCGCATGCGTGTTCTCGCGCGTGCGTGTGCTCGCGTGTGCGTGTGCCTCACTTGCTCCATTTTGTCACGACTGCGAGTGTGGAGCTCGTCGCTGGTGGTACGGAGTGAGGTTGGTTCGTCATCGGGGGGTTCGCTTCACTGGGAGTTTGTGGGTGGTGTCGAAACTAGCCGAAAAGAGGGAGAGGCGCTTGATCGAGTATGCTTCGAGTCAACGTTTCGCACAATTTCAGGCCTCGAAAACGAAGATTTGCTCAAAACGTCGGCCAAATAAACTAGTACCATCATACAAAACCTTGCTGGCACAGAAGTAATCAAAACATATACTGAAAATGCCAAAGTTTCAAGAAAGCCGTTCATGGAGACTCATTTGAGTGCTTACTCCACGATCAAACTACAAAATGTGATTTAGCTACGTTCCAGTTTGATTGCTGCACGCTCTTGGAACTGTTGTCGTTTCAGCTGCTTCACCAGGGATTAATTCTACCTTCACTCTACGTCAACCTCATTCTTTCAAGAACGTTGAGCTAGCAAACAATCGGTTGTCTGGAGGAATACAACTAAGGTGCGCGCAAAGCTCGTACCAGGATTTGGCTTTGATCTCTTCTCGCGCGGTTGCCCTATCATGAGACCACCTATTAATACCGTAACCAGAGGTGTGAGCTGTACATCACTCGATGCGCTGTAAGAATTTAAATATCTGTGCTAATTTTCATCCTAACTGGTCCCCGCTGTCTAAAGTTATGATCTCTAAAAGTACGCAGAAAATTTCTCCACCGCCTCCGCATCAGCATCCGCCTCCGCCTCTGCCTCCGCCTCCGCTCCGCCTCCGCCTTCCTCCGTCGAATTCCTTTTTTTTTTGGAGGCGTGAACCAAATCGCTTGAAAATTTGAGACTAGAGGTAATCGGTTACGGGAATGCCGAAAATAATTGGCAGAGCTCACATAATGACTTCTGGGCCCCTAACGGGCGGTTCAAACTCGGAAACCGGCCTCTCAAGATTAGTTTATAAAAATGACGAGCTTTTTTGTTATCAGTCGTTGTTATCTCAGAGACTCCATATAAATACCTTGCTCTCTAGGTTGGTGTACTCTAAACGTCCGGTTTGGAAGAGGACGCTGTGTGGTAGGGATGTTTTTGAGCGCGGCGCGTGCTCGTTCCATGCGCACCATCGATAAGAGGGAGTCGCAGAGGGCGCGAAAGTGTCGGTCGACTATGCGAGACCGCAACAGGAGTATGCAGGACGTCATGGAATGTATGCAGGAGCCCCGTAGGAGCGTGCAGGACATCATGTAACCTGTGAAGGAACCCAGTAGAGCTGTGCAGGACATAATGGAACCTGTGCAGGACCCCAGTAGTGGTGCGCAGGACGTCGAGGAATGTGTGCAGGACCTCAGTAGGAGTGTGCAGGACATAATGGAACGTTTGCAGGACCCGAGTAATGGTGCGAAGGACGTTGTGGAATGTGTGCAGGACCTCAGTAGGAGTGTGCAGGACATCATGGAACGTGTGCAGGACTTCAGTAGGAGTGTGCAGGACATAATGGAACCTGTGCAGGACCCCAGTACTGGTGCGCAGGACGTCGTAGAATGTGTGCAGGATCTCAGTAGGAGTGTACAGGACATCATGGGACCTGTGCACGACCCTAGTAGGGGTGTGCACGACGGTGTAGAATGTGTGCACGACCCCAGTAGAGGTGTGCAGGACGGTGTAGAACGTGTGCTGGACCTCAGTAGGAGTGTGCAGGACATAATGGAACCTATGCAGGACCCCAGTAGTGGTGCGAAGGACGTCGTGGAATGTGTGCAGGATCTCAGTAGGAGTGTGCAGGACATCATGGGACCTGTGCACGACCCCAGTAGGGGTGTGCAGGACGGTGTAGAATGTGTGCAGGACCCCAATAGAAGTGTGCAGGACGTCGTATATAGTGTGCAGGACATCACGGAACTTGTAAAAGATCTCAGTAAGCGTGTGCAGGACCTCAGTGGGAGTGTGCAGGACATCATGGAACGTGTGCAGGACTTTAGTAGGAGTGTGCAGGACATAATGGAACCTGTGCAGGACCCCAGTACTGGTGCGCAGGACGTCGTAGAATGTGTGCAGGATCTCAGTAGGAGTGTACAGGACATCATGGGACCTGTGCACGACCCTAGTAGGGGTGTGCACGACGGTGTAGAATGTGTGCTGAGCCTCAGTAGGAGTGTGCAGGACGTCGTAGAATGTGTGCAGGATCTCAGTAGGAGTGTGCAGTACATCATGGGACCTGTGCACGACCCCAGTAGAGGTGTGCAGGACGGTGTAGAACCTGTGCTGGACCTCAGTAGGAGTGTGCAGGACATAATGGAACCTGTGCAGGACCCCAGTAGTGGTGCGAAGGACGTCGTGGAATGTGTGCAGGATCTCAGTAGGAGTGTGCAGGACATCATGGGACCTGTGCACGACCCCAGTAGGGGTGTGCAGGACGGCGTAGAATGTGTGCAGGACCCCAATAGAAGTGTGCAGGACGTCGTATATAGTGTGCAGGACCTCAGTAGGAGTGTGCAGGACATCATGGAACGTGCGCAGGACCCTAATAGGGATGTGCGGGACGTCATGAAATGTGTGCTGGACCTCACTAGGAGTGTGCAGGACATCAAGGGACGTGCGCATGACCTCAGTTTAATGTCCAGGACACCGTATGGAGGTTATGCCTCCGAATTAGACATATGGGCCGACGCAGACGAGCCATATCAGCAAGAACCGGTGAAGTTTGGTTAGAGCTACTGACCCTCGGTCTATCCTAGACGGGCTGGGGCCACCCAAGATTTACTCATAGAAATCATGAAAAACTCTGATAAAAGACGCCTGATACTGCTATCAATCATTGTTTTTATAGGAACTCTATGAAAATACTTCGACTGGTAGCCTTACCAATCAGTGGTTCATTTCATTTCTGTCTTAATGGTGAGAAAGTGTGCAGGACATTGGTGAGAGTGTGCATGACGTCATAGAAAATGTTCAGGACATTAGTGAGGGTGTGCATGACGTCATAGAAAGTTTGCGAAACATTAATGGGAGTGTGCATAACGTCATAGAAAGTATGCAGAACATTAGTGTGAGTGTGCAGGACGTCATAGAAAGTGTGCAGGACATTAGTGGGAGTGTGCAAGGCAT
Source organism: Aplectana chamaeleonis (assembly GCA_029168955.1). Classification (NCBI taxonomy): domain Eukaryota; kingdom Metazoa; phylum Nematoda; class Chromadorea; order Rhabditida; family Cosmocercidae; genus Aplectana; species Aplectana chamaeleonis. The sequence goes on along the minus strand of JAPDOI010000004.1, from coordinate 2,615,741 downwards.
CAGAGAAAGTGTGCAGGACATCAGTGTGAGTGTGCAGGACGTCATAGAAAGTGTGCAGGACATTAGTGGGAGTGTGCAAGGCATCAGAGAAAGTGTGCAGGACATCAGTGTGAGTGTGCAGGACGTCATAGAAAGTGTGCAGGACATTAGTGGGAGTGTGCTATTACGTATGTGTGCTATTATGCTATAGTGTGTAATTGTGTTTGTTGGCTATTCCGATATGCTCATATCGAAGCCGACACTTGGAACATTTTTGAAGAGGATTACTGTGTCCCTTCGTCCACTTATCGGTATGAGCGTGCTTGTTACACTCTCCAACTGACGCTTGAGTGCCCCCCTCCAACTTGTTTTGTACTGATATGTATGTACAAGACCTATTTGTGCGGAACGTCATCAAAAGTTTTCAGTACCCTTGTGAGAGCGTGAAGAGTATGAGCAGGACCGTGGGAGTGCGCAGGAAGTGTGGCAGAAAATCAAATGTGGAGAAATCGGACGATCTCAAACTCGCAATGCGAGAGAGGTTAGTGACAAACATCATGCATTTTTTTATCAAAAAAAAAACGAAATGATGTTCGTATCTGAATTGCAAATGCAGTGATTAAATATGCTTATGTTTTTCGTGTATCGTCAAGCTTTGGTAGGGGGCTGCTATGATAGCATCATCATAAAAGCCGAACGGTTGTTTCCGAGAAAACACAATGGTGAAAATGAAGAAATAACCGCCCTGTTCCGAAGATAGCGTGATAATGATGCAATCCTGCACACTCCCACTGGGGTCCTGCATACATCGCACACACTCCCAGGGGATCCTGCACACTTCCAGTGGTGTGCCGCACTCTTCCTGTACACTCCGTGTAGTTTGACGCACACGTCCTGGGGCGGCATTAGTATCCCGCTTCGGCAAGCGCAAACGTGCTGCCGTGGCGCTGTGTTTTATCAAGTATCTGTCAAGCGCGCTACCGGAGGCATCCAAATCCTTCAGAAATCGCGCTACGGCTGGCGCTCTTCTTCTACCGCGCTACTAGCGGAAACGAATGCTCATCATTTTCCGATTCGAGAAATCAGTTCCGTCATTTCTAAAGCTTATTACCTTTTTTTGCCTGCACTAGTAAAGATAATCAGTGCTATTGTGTTTCCTAATTTTGAAAAACTTTCAGGTATTTCGCTGGCCTGGCTCTTTAATAGCGTTTCGTTATAAATACTTGATAGAACAAAAGTGAAACAATCAGTTCTCATTAACGATATTATTAGAGAATGATCAGATTTTAGGTTAACGTAATAATAATGGGCCAAAATTGCAATTTCGAAGAATTACACTTAGAAGGCTTGACTCATTGCTTGAATGGCATGAATAGGAAGTCAGTTCGACTGAAAAATTTTCGTTTCTTACATTTCAACTTTTTCCTCCTTTCCGAGATTAGTGCCTTATAAATTAATGTGATTTTCCGGCTTCAATCTATTAAAGGTCGAAATGAATATGTGCTGCAATAACATGAAAAACGCTGTGGCAAAGCGATGGATCTACTGGGAATCTGCTGCTTCGGCTCCGGTCCTGCAGCCGGGAGGCAGGTGCTAGCAGGTTTTTGGGAGAATTGGGGTGATTCTTCTCAGTGTGTGTGGTCCCGCAACCAATTTTCCACTCACACAACAAAACCTGTCAAAATCAATCCTTTCGCATCGTCAAGAAGTGATAGCTTGTCTGTAGGTTTTCTTGATTTCTTCACTACCATCATACCGCTATGTGCACTCACACAACACGTTCCTGTTCAAATGCGTGCATTTAGGCACGGCTTTATGAGACAAAACGCATATTGTAGGCTGTATACATACATAGTATACGAACTTTATCAGTTTTTGAATTCAAATTTTCTATCAATTAATTCACGAGTCACTATGAACAATTAGCCGTGATAGACAGATGCAACCCTGTATTAAGAGACAGGGCGAATAGTAGCATCCTTCGTATTCGCTCATACAAGCGTTGAAGTATAAACTGTTGAAGCAATCGAAGTGATGCATTGAATTAAAAAAATAGGTAGGGAATGATGGTATATCGAAGTGGAGGCTAGCGTTTGCGCGGTTGACGAACACACGATAACAAACAGCGCCATCATAGCGCGCTTGGGCTAGACCAAGAGCTATCGCGCTAGCTATAGCACGTTAGGGTTAGCCATAGCGCGATTGGGCTAGCCAACATGTGCATTCCGTTGTGACTAGCGCGTTTGTGCTATCTCAAGCGCGTTTGCGCTTGAGCTGGCGCGCGCTTCCTGGGTCCTTAAAGGCAGTGGTCGCGATCAAATATGCTTGTCGTCTTTTTCGCTCTAAACCCTTTTCTGGGTCTCGAGTAGTAGGACCTATAAGAAAAAATCACGAAAAAAACCCCTGTTTTGGGTCAAATTTGAAGCCTGAACTTTCTTGTCTTTTGATGGTGGACGAGCCCACTCCACATCATGGGCATCGATGACCTCTTGTATCAAGAACATCAGCTGGCTTGAAATTAAAATTCAATCAATGAACCTTCGGATTTATGTACACATCAAGTCAAAAACATTGACTGGAGTGCTTGCTCTCATTGTTCAACTGTTTTTATTAGGTAAATTTGCATTTATTTCTTCCTCTGAATGTCGATGATTTTTGACTGCTCGGCATGAGACTGCGACCTTTTTGTTCACCGCTGTGCACATGTGCACGAACTGGCATCTTTGGGCTCTAGAAACTCTAATTCTAGCCGGTTTTTCACCGCGCGACCTTCATAGTTTTCCAGCTGTTTTCGATCTAAGCTGTTTTTTTAAATTTTTTTGATAAGGTTTTTCATCGCGACCGCTGCCTTTAATACCACCCCTGCACACCCCCAGCGAGATCCCGTACACATTTTGCACTTTATCTCCAAGGTCCCGCTCACCTGCGCACTCCTACTTGGGTCCTGACTACATCCTGCACGCTCAGACTGGGGTACTGCATCAAATCATCAACGTCCTGCACCCCTTTCACAACGACTTGCGTTCTCTTCAGCAAGCGAAAGCGTAAGGAAAACGTGTTATCGTATGTGATCTCGCGTTAAGTCCACGCAAAACTGCAACCTAACGGGAGCTGACAGAGAAAATGGAAATAGTGTGTGTATGAAGAAAGAGATGGATAGCTTCCGAGAAAGTCCTCCGGAGGACTTTTCCGGAAGCTATCCATTTTTTCTCTATTCACACATTATTTTCATTTTTTCTATCAGCTCGCGTTTAGTTGCAGTTTTGCGCAAGCTTGTCGCGAGCAGAAAAAAAAGTTCAAGAAATCTTCAAAAACGAACTTTTTCTGAAATCTTTTTTGCTATGCGTATCTAGTGGGTCATACAGTGACATGCGTGTGTTTAGTTTCAGAATTGTCTGGCCCCTCTCCTGGGAATCCTCCAATAAAAAGCTCGCGGTAAGCTGCAGTGGACCGCGAGTTAAATCGCGGTTATCTACCAATTCACTGCCACCCCTGGTTCTTGATCAAAAACTTTTTAGAGGGAAGTTTACATGATTTATCGTGACTCTGAGGGAGACAAACCTCATGCGTTAGGGAGAGAAGACTGGACAATGCCGCCTAACCTCGCCCCGGTAAGCATACATATTCGGATGCAAATTCATTCGTGATTTTATTCTCCTGTTCTCTGCGTGTACATGAGTCTGACCCTGCAACGTTCAGTCTCAAAGTCTTCCCGCAGTCTGCGTCTATGTTTTTCAACCTTCGACGAAATACACCGAACCGACCAAGAATTTGAAATATATAGCAAATACATCTCATTCAACTCCGAAAATCGCTTCGGATTAGAGCTCGAATAATGTCAAAGTCACGAAATTTGATTCGACGATTCTTTTAGCATAATTCGATAATCGGAAATTGGAGATTTTTCAGTTCTGTTGGGATTTCCGATTTGTTTTTGCGCGCTCCCAAGCGTTTTCCTGGAAACCAAGAGCCCGCTCAGCCCTGATGTGTTCTACTTCTTCAAGCACGGTTTTCATTGTGCAAGGTAGAATGGGGCACATGCCAGCAGTACTCATCTCTCCGCCCATCTAGCTCTCTCTCCCTTTCTCTCTTTCTTACAATCTGTCCTTAAAGGCAGTCTTCACGATAAAAATGTGTTTCCGCTTCCATTAGGAATGGGTAGTAAAGGGACACACAGTAACATTGACGTCGAAAGAACGCATGAAAACAAACCAGGAATAGCCCCAAAAGAGCCCGAAATTGCGACTTTGAGCGCAAGGCAAACCCCTAAAGCGCATTGCCCGCCCACCGACGTGAACGAATGAAAGCTTGAAATCGTGAGATGAGCGATGGTTTCCGATGATTGGCCTCATTCTTCCCTTCACTCTCAACTTCTCTCTTTACTCAGGTCAGCTCGCATACATCAGCTGCAAGTGACGGAAGTTACAAGCCTCGGACGACTCGTCCGCCATGCTTCAGTAGCTCATTATTTGAGGGACAATAACTTCGTTCCCAGAAGGTCTTGTAAGATTGCAGAGGCATCATTGGAATCAGCATAGGACCGTTTTCAAGATAGGCGGAAAAACAGAAAAACGACTTCTATCAAAAATCGTTCTCCAGTTTCCACCAGAAAACGAAGGTTCAGAGTCTGACTGTTTCATCAGTGAACAAAGAATCATGAAAAACGCTGCGAAACATCCAAAATCAGCTCTTCTTCTCGAAAGCCACATTTCAACGATGAATGAGTTGCGCGGGCATGGGCCTGAAGTAGACAGCGTGCGCAAACGCGCCCCAATGCTAAAACTCAGCCGTGCTCGCGCTCCAATGCTAATGTAGAAGCGGACCAAACTGTTTCACGGAAAGCTCTACCGCGAGCGGAAGGGCTAGCGCGAGCGAACTTCGGAGCCGTATGGAGCTCTTTCGGGCTCGTTTTCGTTCGTTCTTTTGACCCCAGTGCTCCAATGAGACCCTGAATTTTCGATTTCCGGCCAAAAACCGAGGACGAAAGTTATGGTGGACAATGCCTTTAACAAGCCAGCAATAGAGCATCTGAACCTCTTCCCGAAAGGGAAATTGTGTGAATTGTTCATATTCCGAATGCCCACTAGAAACACTTTTTTCTTTCGTATTGTTTTGACACAGTTGTAGACTACACGCGGAAATTTTTTCGAGTAAATTTTCGAACTTCAACACCGCAAACACGAGATACCATGGTTCGAAGAGGAGTACACTTGGAGAGGTGAAGATTGCTTGACTTAGTAGGCGAGAGAGTCGGACACGTCATATTGCTCGGGAGTCCCCATGTTCAATTTAGTCTAGTGAATGGACGATACTGTTAAGGTAGATGGCCGCTCGCGATCGAAACCCCGTTGTCTGGTGATGCCGCCAGCTCCCCACGGCCAGCCGCAATGATCACGTCTGATCTATTCACTAGGCTAAATCTGATTTGGAGACCATACAATACTGCTCGTTTCTCCAATTCAGAACAGTGGCGGAGGCGCTTTGTCGTGTTTTAGCTCCCTTTTTTTAAATTCACTTCAAACATAACCTGGAGTGAAAGTCAGGCGATATTTAGAAGTCTCTCATTGAGGGCTCTCCAACGGTATAGCCTTGATGTGGGTCACGTCAAAACCAAAGAAGTTGGCAATGAGCCAGGCCTGTAATTGAGGGTACGTTGGCGAAGGGGCCGCGCTTTCTTTGCCATCGTCCCCCTAGTTAGATGCTATACCTTTGAGCAGCCCTCCGCAAGAATGTTCTAAACTCAGCCTTATCTTCGCTAAAAGTCCAATTTACGGATATTTCTAAAAAAATGGCGCTAATAACGCGAAGAAGCGTCGTCACATGCGTCCTTACGGAAGGAAACAAGCGGATTGTGTTACCTAGCCTCCGGGCTTTCCCTGCGATTTCAAAATTTAAAATGTCCCAGATATTCGATTTACCGTAGAAAATCATTGTTTGTTTTGGACTTGTGGATATATTGGGTAGGATTGATAGTATGTACTATGAAGATCGGAAAATTCATCATAAGATTACAGTGTACACGTTTAGCCGTTCTTTGTGCTTCGGTCGCGCTTGCCGCTAAACCCTGACCAGCGTGGTTGTTAGATGTGTAATTTTGTCGCTCAACGAGGTCGGGAGGCGATTTTTCTCACGCTCGCAACATCATCCTCTACGCAATTACGCCTCGTGACGACATCCACTTCAAATGCGATTGTTGTCTGTTGTCATCAGCCTCATCACCACGTGACTTCATTGTTCCATCTGTTTATGCTCCTCATTTCAGTACAACCCCCCTCTTTCTGGATAAAAAAATTCACAGCTGAGAGGGCCTCCTCGAATGTTAAATATTCATTGTTTATCATGCTACTGGTTACAGCTATAAATCAATACGAGTGCCACCCAGCAATGCCTCAAGGTGCAGACATTAAAGGAGGCGTGGCTTGAATTCAGACTCGCTTTCCATCCATTCCGTGGAGCTCTCCGAATTTCGAGCACTATTCTGCCACTGGATTCTGCTGGATAGATTCTACGCATTCCGCAGTCCACATGTGCATGTAGTAATTTTATGACTTCAGTATTCGTTTATCTACAATACCCGTTCTATCTTGTAAACTTTAAAAACAATTCCAAATGTCATCCAACCATGGTGAGCCAAAAGTTGCGCGACTTGTTTTTTTTCATAACGAAAGAAACCAGTGTGATTCCGCGCGCTTTCTACGGTTTGAGGGAAACAAAATGTTTCAAAGCTGAGCCTATGAATCTAAATAATCGAGTTAAATCCCAAGTATTGAAGCTTCTGCATTGAGTGGGTATTTGTTGGAAGGTGCTCCGTTTTGCACACCTTAGAGTTCACTTAGCTCAATACAAACTGGTCACAGAGAATTGACAATAAAGAGAAATTAAGTTGTTTCCAAAAGTTAGCTCACAAAATTTAAGGAATCGTCGATACTGCCGGAAATTCACCACCAAACTCGACAGAACGTTATTGTGTGTTGCGAAAGAGTTCGCCGCGTAGTTGCGACTCGTGCGGTGGAAATCCGCTGCGCTCTTGCCGTTGTTCTCTTCAGGAGTCTAGGTTAAACACGCTATAGCGGCGACGTGAGCGCGTCTCCCCATTTACAATGGATAGAAGCAGCGAGAAAGTGTTGGGAAGAAGGAGACGCAGTATACGCGCGCACACACATGCGATCGGCGCAAATAAATTTCACTTCGATATCGAGTATATCACGATGAAAAAGAAATAGCCCGTTTTTTTTGGCAAAAACGAAAGCTTTGGGTCTCTCTAAGAAGAGCAAAGACGAAAAAGTGACGAAAACGGCTGGGTAATTGGTGTTAATCTCGCGGACCAGCCGACCCTTTGGATCACGCCGCCCACGTCACATAACAGTTGTCCTGCTTTTGTTTCACAAGAGGAACAGACACCGAATTCATGAATATTCTTTATCGCGAAAGGTTCTAACATCCCATCATGTGCATCGGCTCATCTTGTTTTTAAAGAGTTTCCGGTACAAAAAAAAACAAAATAAAATCATTCGCCCAAAAATGTTGAAGCGTACAATCAATTGCCGACGTCACGTTTGGCGCTCTGTCTGCAGTCTCCCGAAACACACTAAAAGACATAATTAAACATCTGAGAGATTTCTTTAAAGGTAGTGTTCACGATAAAAATCGTCTTTCTACTTTTCCACATATCTTGAAGACGGTCCCATGCTGATTCCAATGATGTTCTTGGAATCGTACAAGATCTCCTAGGAGCGGAGTCATGGTTCCTAAAAAATTGAGCTAGGGAAGCATGGTGGATGAGTTGTTCGGGGCTTGTAACTTCCGTCTTTTGCAGGCGATATATGCGAGCTGACGTGAGTAAAGAGGGAAGTTGGGAATAAAGGGAAGAACGGGGCTATTGATCGGAAACCATCGCTCATCTCACAATCTCGAGCATCCATTTGTTCAAAAAAAAAAAAAGTTGTTCAAAAAAGTGCATCTGAGGTGTGACGAGCTGACGGGTGTCCAACATTGGGGCCATAGGGAACCGTTCCGGGCTCATTTTTCTTAGTTTTTTCAACGTTAGGGTTGCGGTAGGCCCCGCAGCTGCCGATCTCCACCAGAAACTCAGACATGGTGTTTATCGTGGACACTGCCTTTAAACAGTTCTTCTCCGGTATTTGAAAGTTTTGTGGGGGCTTCACCTATTAACGTCTACTTAGTGGGCCTACAACCTACTCAAAAATATCGAAAACCAGGATACGGTTCTTATCGTGAACACTGCCTTTAAAGGCACAGTACACCCTCACATATGAATTTCGTGATTTTTGTGTAATTGTGTAGTAGACCCCTCCTGTATAACACGTACCAAGTGCGAGGTCTCCATTACTTAAAATAACCGAGAAATAAGCGACCACCACGGGCCGGAACCCCTTCGTTCACCACCAAGGGTCACAAATCCTTCCTGATTTTCGAACTCAATAGCGGCTGGATGGATGAATGAATGTCAAACGCGTCTTCGATCCTCACTTCTTTGCCGGTCTGTCTTGTCATCCTGATTCATTATCGCTCAACGACAGCGAATGAAGAGAAATACAGGCCTGAGACAACTCGTCCACTAAGTTTTCGCCCTCAAAATACAGGCATTTTTGAGGAGCCATAACTCCGTTTGTGACTCCGTTTGTGAAGGGCATTGATCGGTTTCAGAGATAACATTGTGATCAGCGTGTGTTTTACTCCAATTTAAGCACAAAACCTGTCAAATACTAATTTGGGTGTCCTATGCCTTTAAGGAAACGTAACACTTTTATTTGAAAAAATGTATTTTGAAAGTGTCCAACTTGGTTAGAAAACTGTATAACTGATAGTGTATTAAGCTATCACAAGGTAGCTGAGTTGAAAGCAAAACTCGAGTGATTACTGTTGTGCCTACACAGTTCATGTGTGAATAGCTGAGGAATGCAGAGCGGGGTGTCGGTGGTGTAGGGTAATACTCTCACCCGAAAGCGTGCAATGCAGGTTCGAGTTCTGCCGGGCGTCTTAGTTTTGCGTTCAACTCAGCTACCGTGTAATAACTTGTGATCGTATATCATGCCATAAAAAGGCATTAAACATCCGAAAAACATCGAAGTGTATTGAGCTCCATTTATCGCTGAAAAAATCTTAGCTCATCAGAACTTAGGCCTCAACTGGGATCTTAACCGAGGCATCCTACCTTTATTTCCGTTGTAAGAAGTGTTAACCAGTCAACTATCAGCTGTGTTGCGGCGAAATCAACAGGAGTTCGGGTGCGAATCATCCTTGATAGCCTCTCTGTTCCAGGGGCAGAGCCCGAAGCAGAGATCATTTTTTGATTCATTTTCTTCATTGCTTGTTTCCTCTCGTTTTTGAAATACTTAGTGTTTCGTAATGTCCAATCACATATTGTACACACTTCAGTAAACGAATTTCTGCTTTTTGGCTTCAGAATGTTGAGTTGTTTTTCCCTCCACTTTTTTTACTTTCTCAATCGTATGGCTTGGCACGCGCCATAGGAACACGTCGGAAAGTACACTGCTAGATACAAAGTACTGCCAAAAGTGTTCCCCTCTTCACACTGTCCGGTCAAAGTCGCAATTTTCTTCAAACACTTCTGTATCAAATTGGAATTCAAAGCGTTCATCATTTTTAGAACGATAGTCTCTTATCCGTTAGGATTAACTCCATTGTAGTTTGCTGTCAGTTTCACGTCGGTGTTCATTCAGTCTACTATGACGGGCATTGTCTCTCGCGTTACAGTTGCCATTTTTCAGCATCATCGTCAAAAATAGACACTAAACACGTTCCATTCAGGGGTGTGTGGAATTTTCTGTTTTCTGCTCATTTTAGGCCATTTTTTTTGTTTTCTGTAAACATGGGCAAAATTTGGTAGAAAACAGAAAAACGTGAACAGCGATTTGTGACAAGTTTACTACAGATACAAGTCGCCGGACTCGAAGAAACCCATAGGTTTAGAAAACCTAACCCGCATTTTCTGCAGTTCCCTATGGTACACTCGTCTATCTCGCTATGGTGTGTGCGCAATCAAGGTTGGTGTAGCGGCGGGACTCTCCATTGCTCTCTCTCTCGAAACGGTTGGGTTCGATCTCCGCCCAGGGTCAATCAAATCTACTATCCCCTACGGAGTTCTCGAATCGGTACCATATTGATGCAAAGTGAAAAAGTAATAGACTGGGGAGGCGGCCGACACCCGCAAGCCAGCCTGAGAAGCCTCCATGCATCTATAAGATAGATGTCGATGTCGAATGTCTAATTATCTCAGTAGGGGTTGGGAAGGCCGAGCCTTATCTTTATTTCATAGTGGTTACCCCTACTCAGAGGTTTACCGTTGATGCTACCCTTAGAAGGTATGCGATGCAGTAATAACAGCATTGTCAACGATAAATCTCGTTCTCGAGATTTCAGTATGAAACAAAAAGTTGGCAGATGCTGGAGAGGATAGGGTCGAAGCAACGAAAACGGGCCAGAAATCAATAAAAACGGCTTTGAAAGTTATCCCGGTGCGCCCCCCGCTCGCACGAGCTTGTGGCGCCGCACACGTTTCGATGGCAAATTGCCAAGCCTTTCTGCCTCGTCCAGTCTGATCGACTCACGCAGATTTCGCGATTAGTGTGAGCCCTTAAAGGCAGCAGACACGCTCAAAAATGGGCTCGATTTAATGACATAAATCGAAGGTTTGGGGCTGGTTGTATTGGGAACGAGCGAAAAAAACGAACGAAAACTGTGTGCAAATAGAGGAATAACGGGTATTTTGTTATCGGGTGAAAAAGGACGAGTTTCTCAGCGCGCGGCTGAAACAGCGAATATTAGCAACAAAACGGTTGAGATAGAGGAGCGGATCTACTCTTAAAACCTGTACTAGAACGTTCACCTCGTTGGAAGCTTCAAAAACCAGCCGAAGGGGCCGTATCAGTACTATCAATCTGGACGAGTTTGTATTTGGGGGGGGGGGGGGGGGGTTGCGGAAATTTTTTGACATTCATTGCTGAAATTTAGTAGTTTTAACTCGTTTTTGACGTTTCTAACGGCGCGAGCCTTCTATTAGGAGCCATACGACCCCAGTAGCGTAGTTAACTCAACAACTTTTTCGGGCGTGTCTGCTGCCTTTAAAGGCAGCAGACACGCTCGAAAAAGTTGTTGAGATAACTACATTAGTGGGGTCGTGCAGGCCCTAGGAGAGCCCTCACGAAATTGCAAGCGTTAAAAACGAGTCCAAATGAGCGTATATGAGCCGTAGTCAGTCACGAAGTCATCCTTGCTCCGCCCATCGATACGGGCTCCGCCCCTCCATGCAGGTATTCAATGCTCGATTGCTGCCACTTCAGATCACTTTTTGGGCTTCTAACGGCGTAAGCGTTCCAGAAAGGGCAGTACGAGTACACTAGCGTCGTTATCCCAACAAATTTATTGCTAGCTCCGCTATTTCAGCCAGTGCCGTACAACTCGTCCATTTCTGGGCCAATATAGAACGTACCGTTATATCTTCATTTCCGTCGATTCGTTTTCGTCTTTTTCGTTATTTCTGAATACTAACAGCTTCAGACCTTCAATTTAATCCATAAAATTGATATAATTTTTGAGCGTGTCTGCTGCCTTTAAAGGCACAGTCCAACCTCAGAATCGTTTTTCTGTTATTCTGCCTATCTTGAAAACGGTCCCACACTGATTCCAATGATGTCTTTGGAATAGTGCAAGACCCCCTAAGAACGAAGTTATGGCCCCTCAAAAATTGTGCTACGGAAGCATGGTGGACGAGTTGTCCGAGGCTGGTAACTTCCGTCATTTGCAACCGATGTATGCGAACCAACCTGAATAAAGAAAGGGGCTGCGAATGAAGGGAAGAACGGGGCTACTGGTGTTAGAAACGGTTATTTCAGCTTATTTTGGACGTTTTTCCTCGCTGTCTCCTCACTAATAGTTACCTCACGACCAAACAATCCCATTTTTGGGTCGAACTCGAGTGCGATATTCATCGTGATTACTCAGCACCCGGTACTCATACCCTCACTGGCCTGGCATTCGAGCACGTGGGCAGAAACTATGAATACTCCAGTGTCATCATTTTGGTGGAGGGGATAAAGTTTTTTTCTCAAGTGTGCCATTCACGCAAACTCTAAACATGTTTTTAAACTCATTGCAGCGCAGGATGGTACAGAATTTAAATAAGATGAAGCGCGATGAATTCAATGAGGAGGCAGTGATGTAGTTCACACAGCACACACGCGCGGTACGCGAACACTGTACTACTCCTCTACAGCCTTGAGGAGTAGTACAGTATTCAAACCAGCAACCAAATCGAAATAATTGCCAAAATACCATATGTACAACAGGAAAAGGCAAGTCTGTTCCGACTAAATCTATGTACTCTCTGCACATAGTGGCCTTCTGATCAAGTAATCGAGCGTTATTATCCCAGGAAAGGGAAGGTTAGAGGGACGTTTCGCACTTACAAGGGACGACCCCCCATGGTAGAAGACGTCATGAAAAAAAGTTTTTTTGAAAGTTGTGGAGGATGGACAGAGCAACATTACTGTATGTTGGGTTTTCACTATGGAACTTCCGGCAGGGCGAAAAATGGAAAAAACATGAAAAAGTTGCGGGCACATTCTCTTCAACCGTCCACCATGGCTGTGTTCTCGGTTTTTCTGAAGCGAATCTTGGCTGGCTACTAAATCTAACATCCATCCACCCCTATCTATTTTATTTGGATCAGTATTGAGGAAAACAATTTTTTGCTTTTTTTGCCATTTGCTCACTCACTCACCCTCGAACTCTAAAAAATCGAACAAACTTTTTGCGTGGTTGAGCCAGGTTTAGTAGTTTCGATGAAGGGTCAGCAGATGTATTGGGTAACCGATTGTCGCCTTCTGAAATGAAAACTGCAGCCATAATGATAAATTTCAAGAAAGGGATCATCGCTCTGCTTCTTACCATGGCAATGAGTCTACGATTATTCGCAAACGACTTTTATGTGTTCAAGAAAGGTGTTTACCTGTACTGGAGAAAAGTTATACAGAGTTACAAGATGTTCTCATTGCAATATTTCTCAATGAATCCGAAATGCCACCACAAGAAGGTGAGAAGAATAATTTTTGAATAAGGTGAGGAAATGTTCATATACTACAGGGATTCACGCGATAGAAATTGTAAATCCAGTACGATGGGAAAAATCAAGTTAAAATTTGAATAGGATTCCTCGTGGGTAAGCAGCCGAATGAATGCAAAACAATTTTCTTCAGAGGATGCATTGTGGGAATTGAACCCGCAACCTCGGCTCTCCTTAGTAGTTTAGTGTTCCCCAGCGTTATCCTCTCGACCATCCCTGCACGGCGACTAGGGCAACTTCAATCAAGTGATTAGGGGAATGGAATGCATGGGGCAGAATCAAACCGCCAAACCTTGTTAACGGCAATTTTATTTTAACTAAATGTGTGCCTAGCATACAAACTCACTCCAGCTGCTCCGACTAGGAACTTACAGGTAGTTTCAATTGGCTTTCTCTTTCTTCTGGGATATCGGAGGGCCCGTAGGAAAAACCCAACCTAGATTATTGTTACTTTATCCATCCCACACAACTCTCAAAAGAACTTTTTCCAGGACGTCTCCTCCCGGGAGGGGGGGGGGGTCGTCCCTTGGTAGATCTGCCTCTCTCGAAGGTCACCCACTGTTGCTCTGACCAGCCGTTGGCTTTCAAATGCTGTAAAAAAACCATTCAATAAGAATAAAGTTGTGAGAAGTTCAATGCTTTGAAAATTCTTTAATACTGTGCGCTGAACACTGTTTATTGATTTTTGAAAAATTTTCTGTTTTCTATTTTCTGCCCATTTTTGAAGATTTTTCTCGGTTTTCTGTTTTCTTTCGAACTGAATTTTCTGTTTTCTGTTTCCAAAAAAAAAATTCCGCACATCCCTGGCTCCATTGCGCTGCTACCCCATGCGAAACTTACAAAATGCACCAAAAGCAACCACCCCGCGTTAGCCACGTCCGCGTTGACAGAATGAACTCTATTGTAAATTCGAGCAATGTCTCTGGAATCGTACAAGACCCCTGAGCAACGAAGTGAGAAGGTGGCCGTATAGACTATGGATTCAATAATTTTTTGCTGCAGTTGTGACGTCCAGGTGGAGTAACACGGGCGAGTTGTCGTACCCGGGATACACTTGCGACATTCCAGCCACACGCTGAGTCCTGCGTCGTATCTTTCGTAGGTTAAACTCTGTTGTTCAACCTAACTTGACTTCGATTCTGCACTTGTCCGAAGATTTGGATTCCGTTGCAGACTTCTGCGGTAACAGTGTTCAAGTTTTTTTTCCATAGGAGTGTGAACATGGGAATTTTTCTCCAGCTATGCCTCAGTCAGTACCCAACTCCGATCCTCCTTAGAAAAGCCGGCAAATTTTCCCATTTTGAATGCTGCCTCAAGCTTGAAAATTCTATGTCCACCTATAGCTTCTGTGAACCGGCCGCATCTTTGTCTTTGATCCGAAGGCGCGTGGTTCCGTTTTTTTCTCTCTCCCTACTATCTGGACTTTTCCGGTTCCTCTCGCCACCCACGTGCTTCTTATCAAATCCCATCGCTCGCCAAATTCGTCAGATAAACGTCATTGAAACGCACCCGTTTCGCACTGAACCCATAGATATACATGTGTGTATCTACACATAACATCAACATTTTTTATCCAGTTTTTTCCTATGATTGTCACAAATTCCTCGTGATCACGAAGAGGGTTAAGGTCCCACTAGAGACCCCACCCTCTCAATCTGGCTGTTATCAATGCTACTGGCGCGAAACGCCAGAAATTGTAGCCACCTCTCAATGGATTTTCTTTGTTGACACCAACTTCCTACACTCACTGGCCTTCACGAGGGTTATGCGGTTAACTCCAGCTGTTTGGTGCTGATATCCGTCAGTGTTTTCAAGATGATGTTGTTTTGCAGATGTTACTGATGAAGTTCCTCATTATTTCCTTCGCCACCTTCACCCAACGACAACTGACCAGTCTTTTACCTTGGTATTAACATGTTGTGACTTCTCTTTATACATGCATTAATGTGAAGTCTCTGGACGTTTAGAATGTAATATCATATCATTGTCTTATAAAATCATTGTTTCCAACAAGGACCTTTTCCAGAGTTCTTTCCAGTTTTGTAACTCAGTCAGTTTCCTTTTACATTCCGCATGTTATCGGAAATTTTCACGTTGTGCAAATATGACAGTTATTTACGAGTAGTTCCGAGTACACGATAAGGTAAGTCTAGAAGGGGTTGAAGGAGCTATTCTATTATGGACCCTCCCGCGCATGCAATCGTGAAGGCTCCAAAATGTTATTCATTATACATATGGCAAGAGTCGAAGGTTTGGCGTTGTTAGCATTAAGAATTGACGGAAAGTCTAAAAAAATCTATGTAGGTAAAGAAATGCGGGTTCATGCCAGGCTACGGCGCGTGTGATACAAGTCCACATTGGTGCGACTCCCTCAAATCACGCGATTTTATCATCCCCCCCCCCTTGGGAGGAGATAGTGACCAGTATCGGGAGGGAGATCCCCATATCTCTTTTTATAACCCTCGATTGTTCCATGAATAAAGCAGAAAACAACTGATGGACCCTGCTTGAAAGCGAACAGCGCTACACCATGTGGGCGGAGCCTGTTTTAATGCCCTGAGGGCACATAGGTGCGGTTTCGGGCTAGCAAAGAACAGTTTGAACTCCAACAGATCTTTTATGATGCGTCGATCTCGGTTATCACCTGAACCGAAGCGGTGGGCTTGGTGAAATATAACTAGTGATAAGGAGATTCTGTTCAAAAAGCCACCGCTCTGCGCTGTGATAATCGAAAACAGGAGCATACTCGGAATGAGCCAGTGTCCAGATTATGACTGTCCGTATCTAAGAGCTTGCAAAAAAAATCTACGGACGCGGACGCAAGCTGCGCAACGCTACACTAGGGGGTCCTTGAAAAAATGTTGAAGCCTAGAATTTTAATGAAAAATTTACAAGTATTTTTCGAAATTCTGTTTAGGCTTTTCGCCTCGCTGCATAGCGCGGAAAAGTTAGCCCGGGACACAACTAAGAAAATAAGTTTTCTTATATCGTTAAAACGCAATTCGGAGATCAATTTATAGGTGTGATACAATCGATTGTATCATACTTTTTCCGCAAGTTGAAGCAACAGGGCAGGCAGACCGTTGTCCTGGGTCTCGACGAAGCAACGTCTCCATCAGATATTTGTGGGGAAGTTCCCGAGGACAATAGGCCTGATTTGGTCGTTATCACACGGTCGAGGGGAGAGAAGCAAGACGTCCCCTCCCGGGGGACGTCTCGCCTTTCTCACCTCGAATTATTTCCAACGAATGACGCTCAGAGCAGTCGATTGCGGGGGGAGAACAAGGGGAGCTCGCATCACGTTTGTTCCCTTAGCCTCCCCCCCCCGAGCATGATGAACGCGAAAACAAAGCAACAGCGTATACGGTTATACAAACTGGCTTGTCTCGAGGTGGTCTTGCCCTTCGCAATCTGACGCAGATTTGCCACTCAAGGACTGTCTGAGGTATCTCTGTCCGGATTTCGGGGGAGAAAATAAGCTTTTCTATAACCTGTCGCCAAAGGTTGATATTTTGGGCCCTATTCCAGTTTTCCAAGAACAGTTAACTGTTGAAAAAGCGAGTTCTCGCAAGCTGATTTTCGATCCATTGATGAACAATTGGTGTTTTGTTGCGACAGCATGGGGAAGACCAGCGATCGGGAGAACAGGGGGAGACCGTCTGGCCAGAGGTTCCCTCCGCCTTCCCTCGATTCGGAAGAAGTCCCCAAGTTGTTTCCTGAGAAGTTCCGTCGTCGTTCTTGGGAACATCCCCACGAATGTCTGAGTCCACCTGGAGATCAGAATTTTCGAAAAATGCCCAGAACTTTTACGTCCTTCCAAGGGTCTGAACAATTTTCAACGATTCTTGAAATTCTAAAAAAAGGTGTTATTTTCAACCTGAATTCTTTGAAAATAGTTACTGCACTACCTATAACACTGATTGGCCTTGGGGAATGTAGTTTGGACTTGCTCTTCGCTATAGAGCAATAACATCTGTATTGTGAAAGAAGTGAATTAATTTGAGACACAGATCGCCTCACAATCTCATTATGACATAATGGTGGCGAAAGATGTGGGCAATTTATAGCAGTAATAAAAAAACGCCTTGCTTGCGCTAGCTTTGTCCTAATCTTGATCATGCAGTAAGCTAACATAAAGTCAGGAATGCTTCAAAAATGACGGAATAAGCGAGCTTGAGCTGATAGTAAATTTTTGCAGTGGAGGAAATTACGGTGAGGATGTTGAACGTTTCCTAACTTTTAGTGGATTCCAACCTCGGAGTGAGCAAAATTCTGGTGTATGCTGAGCATTATCCGAGGACGTTTTGGACCTTCGATGGCAGCTCACTAATCACATGGCTTCACGACACCTCGGTGCAAACCTTGTTGGAGGAGCTCACTCAGGACACGAGTGAAGAATGAATGATACACAATCAAAAACGCATTTTGATGAAGTTTCTGTGAGAACAATGACTGATAGCACTATCAATTAACAGATACGAGCAGAAGTCTACATTTTAACGGTCAAGAAACCTCCAACTAGATTTTCATCGAGACCTCCGGGTGGGTGGAACCTTTGTGTGCGTTAGCCTTCGGAAGGTTAAAAAAAGTTCAATTTTGTTCAGCAGGAAGAGTTGCTAGCGCGGATGGAAAAGGGGGGGGGGTATCACAGGCGGTGATTTTGCGATTTCCTCTGGTTGGCTTCAGAGCGCGGTATTTTTCGACGGCTCGCAGCAGTGCAATTTGGAATATTGCTCGTACATAGATGCCTCAAGTTGCTGAGTTTCCGGGCGATCTCACCGCAGTTTGTAGAGTATAGGCTTAGGATGGAAAAAGTACGTTGGGGAACTCAGGGTTGCCTTCCCGAAAGAAAAGCCTACGTTGTCCAATTTTGGCCGAAGGCGCGGTTCTGGACAACAGTATTGGACAACGAGAAAACGGGTTTTAGACGATTTTCTTCGTAATTGTGAGGTAATCGGAGAGGCGTTAGGTATCAGCTTGTAGAGAATTTCATGGAGATTCTAAATCTTTTTTTCAGATTTGAAAAATCTGAAATTTTATGGGGGGACGTACGTTGTCCAATTCTTGAAGTGAAGATTTAAAGCGGTAATAGGCCCGATTAGTAAATGTAACTCGTCGAAATGTTTGTCTTATGTGCTGAAAATTTGACTACTGTCTGAAATACATCTAATGCATCGTCAAGTATAGAAACTTTCCTCACATGTACTGCTTTGGTGCTGTACTATTGTTCTCTCTGATCTTTCTGTTGCTATTACAATAGGTGACACAAATGAGTCCGAAACCCTCGTTCCAACACCTGTTTTAATCACAGAAAGAGAAACGGGACCGAAAACGCCCCCGATTTT
The DNA here is from genome assembly GCA_029168955.1 of Aplectana chamaeleonis. Taxonomy (NCBI): domain Eukaryota; kingdom Metazoa; phylum Nematoda; class Chromadorea; order Rhabditida; family Cosmocercidae; genus Aplectana; species Aplectana chamaeleonis. The sequence goes on along the minus strand of JAPDOI010000004.1, from coordinate 2,597,312 downwards.
TTTTAGGTTTGACCTGAAATTTTACGTTCCCCCCCAAAAAAAATCTAAATTTTGAAAATTTTCACGTCCCCCCTGTTGTAGAGCTGGACAACGCCCGCCCGACCCTGTTGAGCGACGCGAAAAGCCCAAATAGAATTTTGAAAATTAGTTGCGAATTTCTAGTACAATCCTGGAATTGGACAATTTTTTCAAGGACCTCCCCCCCCCAAATTCAAGCCTCGCAAGCGGTCGAAACACTGAAACCTAATCACTTGAAATTTTATTTCAGTTTGCGAGTTTTCAGAGCCTGTCGAGGTGAATCACACTAATATAATTATCATTCCTAGAATTATTATTACCACAATCATCAAAATATACTTACGCACTACTTCATTTCAACGGTATGGCTCTCAATACCCTCTCCTCCTGACGGAAGCCCATCATAGTTCTTGTACGAAGGTCCGCCCTCCCTTGCCGGACGTCAAGCGGCCCGACCCCTCCCAGTGATACATCACACCTTGCGCCGTAGCCTGTTCCACGCTCCCGTAACGCGCGACAGCGGGCAACAGACTTCATACTCCCGCGACGCGCGATCGCGGGAATCAGGCATTCACATCCGGCGTCTATTTTTGAATACACGAGCGATTCAAATAATTCTGGAGCTTGCCGAATGGATGAAATCTCCAGATTTTGTGATCTATTTGAGTGATGGTAAACATTCTTAACAAAGTTCAAATTTCTTAATTCAATCTTGCACAATTTTCTCCCCTACGGTGTATTGTATAAGTGCAGCTGAATCACTAGTTCAAAAGTTAGATTCAAACATATGTTCACTTTGATTGACGGTCTGTCTGTGACCCAGAGAGAAAATCCAGTTTATGTCCGCTCAACTCCAGTCAACAACAGTGTGATTATAGCCTCTCACAGTCTGGAGTATAAAGCGAATCTCACAGATCACCTCTGTTTTTCACGCACTTTACTCAAGCACCCGTCAGTTTCTCTTCAATTATTGACGAATGTTCAGCATTTCTTGGAGCCAATTTTCCGTGTTCCAGACTCCATCTATCTCAAATCCATTTCGCCTGCCCTACCTCCTCAACTTCCCGCTATTTCTTCACATGCAGCTCATTTCAGATGATTGAAAAAACACGAGTGCAGTTTCAAGTGAGGGTATTACGACTGAAATTATGGGAGAAAGTGTTCGTGTGCGGCTCCGACGTTGCACTTGGCGAATGGGATCCACTGAAGGCATTTCCGCTCACCAAATCGCTTACAGACAGGTTCAAAAGACTGCTATGCTCTTCCCATTTTTAAAGAAACGTCATTTCCATCAAATCTACCACCATATGAAGGTGGATTGAGTATTACCCCAAGACAGCTTTTAAAAAGAGCCTCATACATATTTCACAGATGTTCTCGAGAAAATCGTCGGACTCTGGATATTTTTAGGAGCTTCATCAGGATTTCGAGAACGCTCCGCGAGAATTTTTTGCACTAGGAGCTGTTTTACCCACACCTCGACGATTTGGAACACTATGATTTCCTTTCTGTAGGTGTGTAACAACAGATAAGGATCCACGCTCGTAATTTCCTTGATGCCCCCGGGTATTCCAAAAAAAGCGACTCATTGCTACGCGAAAAAGAAAGGATATCCATCAGAGAATCTCACAGTGCATAGAAAATGTCTCCCGGATCCGCCTCGAAACCTCCAACATGGCGTTATTCAGAGCTCTGAATGCGCATCTGGTTTCTGCTTGTCGCTAGTTTTAGGGTTACTGTAGGTTACGGTAGGCATAATGTACCTTTTCTTTTGCCTTAGTATTTCGCAAATTGACAAATAAACCTGTACTTCATACTAGACGCCCCAAATAACACAAACATGGTACATAGAAAATTATTGACCTAAATCCGAGACTTTGACCAAACTACCGTATGCCCACCGTAATATACATTAGTGTGGGAAAAATCGATGAACGCACCACAAATTTGTGTCAAGCAGTTCAAATAATAGATAAGCTTCTATGTAGTTTTACCGTAACATTCTGGGCATCACCAAAAGTCGCGTTAGGCCAGCGAAATTCCCCCCAAGTGGCAAATTCTGGACCGAATCGGCTGGAACCTTTGGATATTCAACAGATGGACCTGAAATTTCTAATCGGCACCCAAATACTCCTCAGGATAAGGTTTTGAGCCAAATCCGAAGCAGTTGTCCATCTACCCACTGAATTCTACTAAGCTCCTCAGGTTGAGTCGACATTTCAGACATCTCACGGATGTTTCGACCCTGAGATCTATTTAGCAGAGATTTGCCGGGTTTCAGAGGTTTCTGGAGACTTTTTGACCAATACGAGTCATTCGTTGCTGACGAAAAGGGAAATTTTCAGCATTAGCACATATACTTTTTTCAACAGAAAATGTTACCTAGTTATCAAAAGACATACTTGTCGTCAGGTTTCTGATCTTTCATTTCGTTCACAGTATTTGTACCGGAAGTTTCTTATTTTCAGTGACGTTTGGAGAGGCTCTGCGGAGATATGCGATCCTACAAAGGAACTTAAATTTCGTTATCTAGTTGGTTACTACCTCGATCCCTGTATAGAAGGCAGTAAAGAAATGCTCATAGTCCACAAGTGAGATACTTATTTTCGAAGTTATGCTTCAGAGAAAAATCCTGGTCACGTTTCAGATGGGAGGCATTTCTCCGCCCGCGCTCAGTAAATCCTTCACTTAGTCAAAAAATGGCGTTAGATGACCTTTTTGGAAATTATGGTGAGCACAACAACTCACAAATTGAGTCTTAGACCACAACATCATGAAAAATTATCTAGTAACATATGTATATATTTTTAGCCGATGCTAGCTTAGTATCTGATGGATGGATTATCCACAAGGAGGAGAACGTAGTTTTGTTACGTATTCACGGTGAGGTAAGTGATTCTGTGTGTAAATACAATTTTGATACTTTACAACATTACAACTTGAAAGAGCAATCTGAAAAAACCCTGTCGAGCTTTGGGGAACAAACGATATGCTAAAACGAACTACTTGTTGCGGGATTTTGTCGGATCGGTCTTCTCTGCCGGAGACATGGAGAATGTACGTCGCAGGCATAGTAGACTCATGGAATTGCAGACTGCGGGAGAACATACCAAGCCAACTATCAATTGGGAGTCTGCACTCGCGAAAATCAGCTTGTGCCTAATTTTCTGACTAGCGTTAGGAAGGCTGGGGTCAAGACCCGATTTCTCATGCAAAGCTGTACAGCGGAAATAGGTAAAAGATCAAAATTGCCTCACAAAATGGGGCTGAGCGTTTCTCACTTCAAACTAGCTATTTTTTTTTCATCAAAATCGGCGTCTTCTCAGCAAATCTTCCCAAAAAAGTTGGTGAATTTCCAAGTTACTTTTATGGACCGAATTTTTAACAAGAGCTAGATTGTTTTCCATTTCAATGGAAATAGGGGACCTCGCAGGATGTATGGGCTTTCGAAAATCAGTAAATGTTTCTTGGTCTACTCGGACACGCTTTTCCCAATTCTGCCATAGGATTTCGCAATGGACCTCAAGTTGGCGTGTTGGCACTAGCTAAGGGGTCGTTTATACTTCTGCCGCGGCGCGGCGCGGCGAGATGCAATGCAGCCGTATCGAACAAGCGGCGCCGCCTCGCGGCGCCGCGAGGCGTTTAGAGTTTTTCTGCTCGAAGTCATCCAACGGCGCCGTACGCGGCCGCCGCCTGGGTGCTGCCGCGCCGCCCGGGGAGAGGAGGCGGCGCGGCGGCCGCGTGCGATCCTCTTTAACATCACATGCTTTTTTGCTGATATTTCATATATATTCTCAATTTGGATCCTCTGATTGATCGCTAAAATTTTTTCCGAGGTCCTGGAAGTTGTTCAGAGTATGCTGGGTTGTGAGTTCTTTTTTTTTGCTCTTAAAATAATTTTTCTATAGAAAAAATTCTAAGAAGACTCTATCTGCTCTCTAGTGCGGTGTTATGAAACAAAAGATTATAAATGTTTCTTTTGCAGAAGAAATCACTCATTACAATCGACCTTGTGCTACCTCAGAGCTACTCCAGGCAGTGTTTAGCGTAATTCTGCGACTTCGCCGCGTCAGTTCGTCGCAGCTCGATTATACATAATAGTGACGCGATTTTCACACGGAGCGGCACGCCGCGCCGCCTCACTTTTCGCCGCGCCGCTCCGCGGCGGAAGTACAAACGACCCCTAAGGTTACTACCTTGCATTCTACAGTTTTTTGTGATTCTAGCCTTCTTGAATTGAAGATCTGCCCTTCAGAAAAGGTAGATTTCGATCAACGAAAACAGTGCTCGACTTTTCCCGAAACACAAATGTGCGGGGCTTGGCGAGCACTCAGGTTCTATCATTCATTCATTCATTCATTCATTCATTCATTCATTCATTCATTCATTCATTCATTCATTCATTCATTCCGAGTACGCTTGTGAGGAACGAAATCGGAACGAAATCAGGATAAGAAACAAACGCGAGAGACTGATGTGGTTAGTGTCATTGAAACAAGAAAGGGGGTGGGAGTGGAGAGCTGTGGTTGGAAGGGCTGTGGCTGGCCAACACTGCAAGCTCAGGTAGAGGTGGTTCATGAGCTCCGGATATCATCATAGTTGGTCCGCCAACCTTCCTGAGATCCACCGATGATTACAAACGAGAGAAGCTCTAGATTTCACTAAGGGAACAAAAAAGACAATTTAGCAACGAGCCTTTGTAACACCAGCACTATGGTTCATTTCATGTGGTATCGAATCAGCGGAGCGGCTCTTGTGGAAGGCTACGAAGCACAATCTAGAACATGTTTTTGGAAATAGTCGACTAAATCGTCAACAACGTCTGCATTCAATTCTCGAACCAAGTGTTTGTGATCTACCCCCTTCGCGAAGGAAGTTAAGTTGCGCGTCTACTTATTCGCTATTCGCCCTATCATGATGTACGGATCGGAGACGTGGGCAGCACCGAAGACGCAGATGGAAAGGTTGGATTGCACGGAGAGGAAGCTGCTTAGACGTTTGCTCGGATATTTCTGGCAGCGGATGTGCCACAACGAAGATCTCTACAAAGAGAATGACGCCGTACATCAACGTTTGACACGAAGAAGGTGCCAACATCTCCCGAAGCCATCTCAAGCGGCAACGGAAGGTCGTCTTCGTCTGTTGGGGCATATTTTAAAAATACCGCCAGATCGTCTTGTTCAACGCGATCTAAGGATGCTTCCAAGTCCTGTCTGGAAACGGCCGCCTGGACGCATGCGAAAGTTCTGGACGGATGTTTTGAAGGAGGATTTGAAATCACTCGGCATTGAAAGGCAATTCAGGCGCGATGTTTTACTTCGCAGGAAGTGGAATAGCGACCAATGGATGGATTGTGTTCAAATTTTGGCTGAGGACCGTGACAAATGGACACGACTGACTATAAGAACGGCACACCTCGGTGAAGATGCGGAATGACCGCGTCAGCCGAAAGCCAACCGTATAAGTCAAAGTAAGTCAAGTCGACTAAATATGCCAGAAAAGAAGAGGATCGCTTTCATCTTAATGCTTTGTTTTCAAAACCGTTCCGATGTCGAATAGTTCTTGATAGGAAAGAGCTTGCATATGCCGCTGTTTTGAAGTTTCCTGATCTAACACGGTCTCAGACAATTGGGGCTCAGTACGTCGGCACAAAAGGATTAGCTGCTGGTAGCAGCAGGATACGCTGCCAACGAGCAGGAGCTCCTGCTGCTTGTTCTGGCGTACTAACGCTTTGTTTATCGTGGCACGCCTGATATTTCCAGCCCCTTTGTCCTAGTGTCTGCTGACACTCTCCTCCATTGGTTTCTCTGATACGAATGAATATTGCACAAGCTCTTGTACGATGGCGGCGCGTATATAAGGCAGTCTCGCTGGGAGGGGGGGGGGAGCGTGGGGCAGGTCAGTTGGCCGTTTGAGGCCAGTCCGAGCAGGTGACCTTGTGCCACTTTTAGGACGTTAAGTTTGAACGCTGAGAAGATCATCTCCATGGCCCATCGCGAGGGATGCCTCCTCGTGGCGGACCGTGGCGGAGATGATGTCCTTCTTGCGGACCGCGGCGAGGTTGGCCTCCTTGCTGCTGGCCGTGACAAGGATCATACCCAACACGGGTAAAGATGATGGCAGTCCGAATTCTTTCTTCGTTTGTTGAAAGGCTGAATTAGCGTTAGAACATCAGCATACGTTGGCAGGGTATGCTGCCGTTGCCAGCAGCTCTTGCTTACAACGAGCGTTAGCACGCCATGTTTGCCCTGGCGTACTAACGTTATTGTGCCGACATACTAAGCCCCGACTGTCTGAGATAGAAATGTCCTCTAGTTGGCATATCATTGGTAGTCTGTCTAAAAGGTCGTAAAGTCTCAAATCAGATTCCTCGGTCGTTAAGCTGTACATGGAGATGAAGTCAGCAACTTTTCTTCGGGAGGCTGGAGTGTGGGCTCCTAGTATTTTCAAACGTTTGTCGTAGGATATTCTAGACATACCTTCCCTAAGGAAAGGATGGTACGTGATGTTTCGCTGCACCTGCTTAATGCTTTCGACTACACTCTCTTTGCGTGAAGACCATAGAGGGCATCAGTGTCTCGTTTTAGGCCTCACATAGACTGCGAAAAACTTGAAAAGTAAGCATAGGATCCTTGATCGCAATGCTCTCAGGAAGAAGTTCGCTTGTTTTTTCGCCTTAACTATTACGTCGCTGAGGTTTTTATCAAAACTGAAGTTACTGTTATAAAGGACCCCAAGATCTCGAATTTTGTCGGATTTTACCAATTGTCGCTTATCAGTGTGAAATTGAACTCCGGATAATAACTCCCAAAGCAAAACACTGAAGTCTTTTCTGGGGAAATGTCAAGATTCCAGGTTTTTGACCAGTCAGTCACTGCATCAAGCGCCTGTTGCAGATTTTCGCATTCGCTGATAGAATAAATCTTGGAGTCATCAGCGTACACGGAGCAAAATGAGCCTGTAGACGGCACACTCGATAAATCATTGATGTAATTCAAAAACATAATTGAGCCAATACATGTGCCCTGAGGAACGGCACTTGGAGGAAACCTAAACAGTCAGCAGCCTCTGCTTATCTGTACTTATTCCATCACGTTGTTTTCCCAGTGGAGATTTTCAACGAGTTTTATCATGCTTCAACATATCAACTTCCAGCGTATTCAGAACGATAAGCGGTATGGACAAACGGTCCCTGCTGCCTGTTTAGAAGGGTCCCGCCACCTGTAGTCCGGTAGAGACGTGAACGCGATTCTTTTATTATCACTGACTGGGTTCTGTTTTTGAGAAAAGAGCCAACAAATTTCAATAAACACGTATTGATCCCGTATGCTGTAGTTTTTTTAAGGAGTAAAGGGATTGAAATGGAATCAAAAGCCTCCTTGTAGTTGATGAAGCAAACAGAAAATAACTGCCCTTCTCTATTTTTTTTTGCCAAAGAGGCACAGTTGATAGAAGCGCAGACATAATTGATCGCTTAGGGGTCGATCATACATCTGCCGACGAGCGGCGCGGCGAGGCGCAATCTTATATTATTAATCACGCGGCGCGGCACAATCGATATTATAGGAATGCACTTCGCCGCGCCGCTTGGCGGGGGAAGTATAAACGACCTCTTAGGCAGGAGCCCGTGCTGACTGGTAAGATAGGGTTGCGTTGGGACAGGTGAGATAGGGTTGTGCTGGGACAGGTGGGTAACAATCCGTTCGGAGATTATGCGCTCCACGACTTTTCTTATGGAACTTGTAAGGCAGATTGGACGGTAGTTGATAACTAGTTGTTTCGAATTTTTTTAAAAGACCGGACGAACAAGTTCTATTCTTCATAACTCAGGGGTTCCCCTTCGTAACAGACATCGGTTGAGAAGAAGAGTTAAAGGCAGTGGTCGCGATGAAAAACGTTTTCTAAAAACTGTAAAAATCAGCTTACTTAGAAAGCAGCTGAAAAACTATATAGGTAGCACGGTGAAAAACGGGCTAGAATCAGAGTTTCTAGGGCCCAAAGACGCTAGTTCGTGCACACGTGCACAGCGTCGCAGAAAAAGATCGCAGCCTCATGCCGAGCAGTCAAAAATCATGGACATTCTGAGAAAGAAATAAGTTAAAATCTACGTAATGAAATGTGTTGACCAATGAAAGCAAGCGTTTCAGTCAATGTTTTTGACCAGATGAGTGTGAAGGATAATATTCATTGATTGAAATTAAATTTCAAGCCAGCTGGGGTTCTTGATGTTAGAGATCATCGATGCCGATGCTTGCCCAAAATAGTGGTTTTCCGCGATTTTTCCTTATCGGTCCTACTACTCGAGACCGAGAAAAGGGTTTAGAGAAAAAAAGACGACAAGCATATTTGATCGCGACCACTGCCTTTAGAGGCAGTGTTCACGATAAAAAATGTGTTTTAGTTCCTTTTGGGAATGGGTAGTGGAAGGGCACACTGTAACGCTAACGTCGAAAGAACGCACGAAAACGAGCCAGGAAGAACCCCAAAACAGCCCAAATTTGCCATTTTGAGCGCTAGGCAAACCTTGAAAGCGCGATGCCCGCCCTCTGACGTGAACAAATGAAGGCCCGAGATCGTTAAATGAGCTATGGTTTCCGATCAATAGCCCCGATCTTCACCTTCATGCTCAACTTCTGTCTTTACTCAGGTCAGCTCGCCTACATCGGCTGCAAAAGACGGAAGCTACAAGCCTTGGAGAACTCGTCCACTATGATTCCCCAGCTCAAACATTGAGGGACCATAATTCCGTTACCAGGTCTTGTACGATTTCAGAGACATCATTGGAATCAGCGTGGGACCGTTTTCAAGATAGGTGAACAGAAAAACGATTTTTATCGCGAACACTGTCTTTAGAAGCGCTGTCAAGCCAAGAGCCCCTCTTAAAGGCACAGTACACCCTCAGATATGAATTTAGTGATTTTTACTTGATTGTGTAGTAGACTTCTCCCGTAGCACACTTCCTAAGTGCGAAATCTCAATTCTTCCAAATAAGCGGGATGTAAGCCACCACCACAGGCCCGACCACCTTCGCTCACCACCGAAGGCCCGACCCCCTTCCGGATTTTCGACCTCGATATCGGCTGGATGGATGGATTAATGTTAACCGAGCCTGCGTTCTTCACTCCATTACCGGTCTTTTTCTTTATCTTGGCTCGCTCTCACGCAACGATTGCGAATGAAAAGAAACACAAGCTTGAACTATATAGAATCCCTTCTCTATTTTCATCTTTTAGTTACCCATGTTAACTATTATTATGTAATCATGTAGATCTAAATGTTGACTCGTTTCTATGCAACCAATCGATTCAGCCAATACCAATCGCAGCGGATTCCTCTCACGCTATCTCCGCTGCGGATCTCGATCCCACGTTATCGCCGCTGCGGATCTCGCTCGCACGGCCAACCGCACTGCTACAAGGTAGCCAAGATCGACGCTTACGGGACCCATGCAACGAAGCCGTCTCAGCACGGAGGATAAGCGGTTACTCGTCGATAAAGACATCCAACTGTCTATCAGTCCCCACACCACGGACGTTCATCCCCAAATTCTATTGGGATGCTCGGATATGTTCACCTTACTGGAAGGTGGTCTGGGACAATCAGAGACTCTTCCTTCTGGCCTACGCGTGCTGCCCTCTAAGCTGGATTATCTTGTCGTAGGACGCGACAGTTCTCTAGCAGGGGCAAAGGAAACTCTGATCAACAACGTGAAGAGCTGTTCGCTCCCGTTATCGACTACGTCAGTCACTATCGACTGCTCGGATGCGAGCGATCCGATATCAGCCGGCGACGAGGAGAAGGAACAGGATAACTCGAGATCATGGGAAGAATTCTGCGCATTCGAGTCTTCTGGAGTTCACGAATTTTTCGGACCAGCGGCAGAGGAACGCAAGCACATCTGCACTGTTGTGTGGAAGGAATTCGAGAAGGCTATACAGCGAAAAGAAGACGTATACCGCGTCTGCCTGCCATGGAAGGAGAATGTCGATATTCTTCCGGACAACAAGACTATGGCTTTCCGACGCCTTGAAAGCAACGTGGCGAAACTTCGTGACAATACCAAACTCCTCGAGCACTATCACGCCGTCTTCGTGAATCAGCTTGCTTTGGGGATAATCGAAGAAGTCGATGAAAACGCAGCACCGGATGGAAAAAGGATCCACTATCTGCCTCATCAGGCCGTGATCACACCGCACAAAGAAACGACAAAACTACGTGTGGTTTTCGACGCTTCAGACCATCGACGAGAATGCAGTTCGCTGGACGACGTCTTGCACAAAGGACCAGTCATCCTACCAGCGGTGTACGCTATCCTGCTTCGGTTCAGAATCGGTAACATCGCAATCGTCAGTGATGTTGAGAAAGCGTTCTTACAAGTTCGCCTGTAACTTCAGGATCGCGACTCCACTCGTATGGTGTGGTTAAAAGACATTAACGAGCCCGTGATACCACGGAACCTCGTCACCTATAGGTTCACCCGTGTAGCGTTTGGACTAGACTGTTCACCGTTCCTTCTCGCAGGGACGATTCACCACCACCTCAAGTACTACGTGGACGACAAGAAGTTCGCTCGGGAGCGTCTGGACAATATGTACGTCGACAATGATATCCTGACAGCTTCTTCAGCGGACGATGCTCTACAGAAGTATCAGGGTATAAAAGGGATCTTCAGCGACATTAACATGAACCTGAGAGAGTTCCGCTCTAACGACAAGGACGTCAACGATGGCATTGCTACGGTCGACTTAAGCGGAAACTCGCAACAGAAAGTCTAAGGAGTTCCATGGAACACAGAGGAAGAAATGCTCACGACGACATGCCGCTACCCGCCAAAGAACAAATGTACGAAGCGATTGATATCGGAGCAAGCTGCGTCCATATACGATCCGCACGGATGGCTAACGCCACTGACTTTGGCTGGAAAGATCTTCTTCCAACAGCTGTGGAAACACGACTACAGCTGGGATTCTCCTTTAACGCCGGAACACGAAAGCGAATGGAACGAAATAGTGGACAATTCTAATGGCTTCAGACGTGACCTACCACGAGGAATAGGACAGCTCTACCAGACGGCTACGCTACGCTACCAGCACTCCACCACAACCATGTGAAGGAAGTTGTGGTGGAGTGCTCGCCTGAGTTGTGGTTGCCACGCGGGTCTTTTGGGTTGTCGACGGCGTTCACCTCAAACTTGGGTAATTAAACCTTTATTAATCACAACAATAAATAACAACAAATATAAAGTATTCAGAGACTACTGCCATGGAGAACTCGTCCAGAGAGAGAGAGAGAGAGAGAGAGAGAGAGAGAGAGAGAGAGCCCCGCCTATTGGACAGGCCAGAGATATTGTGGGACCCAAGGACCAAGATATCGAAGAGGCCCGGAGGCCGAGGTATTGCAGTTTATTGCAGAGGGAGGCCTGGAGTTCAAGGTAGAGGAGAAGCCCGGAGGCCGGCGAACGGCGCACTAGCTCCGACTGGATGGGCGCTGCTTATATACCCCTCGGGCTGAGCGCAGAGATACCGGGGTGTGGGCGAGATACCCGTCCCACGAGCAGGGCGAGCAGAGACGCAGGAAGGTCTGCTGCGGCGATAAGGAGTGCAGGCGCGCGAGCAAGATCCGCAGCGGCGATAAATTGGGATCGAGATCCGCAGCGGAGATAGCGTGAGAGAGGAATCCGCTGCGATTGGTATTGGCTACATCGTTTGGTTGCATAGAAACGAGTCAACATTTAGATCTACATGATTACATAATAATAGGTAACATAGGTATCTAAAAGATGAAAATCGAGAAGGAATTCTCTATATGTGACAACTCGTCCACCAATTTTTTACCCTTAAAATCTAGGCAAGTTTGAAGCACTTGCACTTGTCCTCAGTATAGATGGTCAAAACTGTTTCTACTGTATCCCGCTAGCCGCGCCAAAAAAACTCGTGAGGAGTTTTTTGTTAGCCGCGAGTTCCTCTCGCATTCCAGCACTATTTCCGTGCTCTCTGCGAGAGGATGTTAATCGCGAAATTACCGCGAGGACGCCAGATGTCGGAATTTTTGAGAAAAAAAAACAGCCCTGAAAACGTTTGGAATCGCTATTCTTCCTAACAAAGGTTACAATTGTCGCTTTTTCGAGGCGTTTTCACACGCAGTGTATCGAATGCCTACCACTGAGGGATTTTAGGGTGAGGTTAGAGCGAATTCTCTCTTAACTATCAGGAGTCCTCCTCAGAATCTGGTGTGGTCAAACTCGCGTTTAACACGAATTCAACGTCTATTAACTCTAGTGTTCGACCCCAATTACTACCACCCCTGCTGTAGCCGATACGATGTCAACTTCTGAAACTGTCGGTTTTTCATAAACAGATTCAAAATAATCCGTGAACGCTCCAGCTTCAGCCGAATCGCTTTTCAATATGTCGGAATCGCCGAAAGTTAAATTGAGAATGGTCTCATTTATATTTAGATTCCTGCGGCAATAGTTGAAGAAATGCTTTGAATGTCGCCCTGCTGCCATTTTTTCTCTCATTTTAAACTTGAACTTGCTTAAGCTCTCTTAAGCCTGTGAGCATATGCATTATATTTCTCATTACCAAAGGAATTTCGTTTTGTATGGTAGTAAAGTTCTTTTGCTTGAAAATTTTGAATGAACTTCGGACGGGATTCTGAATTCTTGCCCCTTCTCTGAAACGGTACATGTTGGAAAAGTATGACTTTCAAGCAGCTGTAGGATCTCTCCGTAGCATCCATCAATATCTGTTGAGTTATTGATTAATGTTACCCAGTCAATTGAGGCGAGCTGCTGATTAATGGCATCGTAGTTATGTCTAGGTCCGTTTCCTAAAAAAACATTCAAATCCAAACCGCGGCTGGCGCGGCGGTTTAGATCTCACCAGCGGCTGGCTGGTAATTACCGATTTGGTTCTAGCGATGAGAATTGAACCGCCGCACCAGCCGCGGTTTGAATTTGAATGTTTTTTCTTGAGGAAACAAGCCACGGACCCAACTATGTATACCTTTGCGGGGGTTTTGAGTTTTTCTTCCTCTATTGGTAGGTTTCACAGTATGAACATCTTGCACCGAGAAAGAAACTGAATTGTGATCGGAAGTACTAAACGGGGGAAGTATAGAAACGTTCTCAACTAGAGAAACATCCGAGACAAGGATGATGTCTAAGATATTCAAGGCATGGGTCGACCGGCTAACGACCTGAGTCAGCAGATCAAAAGAATGCGAAAAATCGAGGAAAGAGAAGAGGTTGGTGAGGGCGAACTTCTACGTTGAGTCATACTGTTCCTTTCTATAAGAGGAGTATTAAGATCTCTCACTACCAATACATTCCTTCAGTGCAAGCATAGAAAATCTATAAGATTCGCGAAGTCTTGTGTGGAGCAGGAAGGGCTTCTGTATAGTGCTACAACTGAAATTTTTCTACATCTCGGACTAATCAGTGATTGCCGAAACATCTCGTTTTCAAACGTTCGCAAAAAAACTCTGAAAAACTCGAGACACTTCATCGAGCTACTGCTTCGTGTTCAGGGGGACAGGGAGAACATTTCGTGACCGGAATAGGCGAAATTGATTTTTCACATCCGTCCATCAAAATCGCATGTGTACATGAAAAAAAAACCGGGATCAAACCAGAACAGGTCCATTCGAAAGCTGTACTGAAAATTCCTATTGCTTGGTCGGAACAGCGATCTACCCCAGTTGAAAATTTTGAAGTTTCAACCGTGGCGCAGTAGTGAAAAAACAGTGCGAGCTTGTCCGATATGTGCGTATTTATAACCGACTTCGGCGGAAGGTCTGCTAGTGATCAATTTCGAAATCTCACCAGTCGCAGACGTTTCGTGAAAACCACCGGAAGCGCGTACCGTCGGCATGGATTCTAGTGATGCTTCGCATTCCTCATTGAAGGTTGCTGCAAACTCAGTACACGTACATATATCATAGCATATGGCACCGAGTTTGCGCCAGATTTCAGTAGGCAATGCAAAGAATCACCAGGACCCAGGCTGACCGTATATATCCTCTGGTTCGGAAGCAATTTCAGTTTCTTCCTTTCCGCCGAATTTTGCTAGCTCGGTAAAGTCTGGGCACAATTCAAACCGCTTCGCCAAAGCGTCGCCGCTGAGGTATTCGTAGTCCTCGCAAGCGCGTCACGCGCGTGACGCGCCGGCGTTGAGGAGTACGAGTAACGCATTAAAATTTAGACTGCAATCAAAACTCCTAGACAATTACTCACCATTATTAGCACCATTCTTTACTTTAGGGCTGCTTAGTGCTAAAGATGGGGTACTAAATCAATTATACCTATTAGTATGGCTTTAACAGCTAAAAATATTCATAAATTAACTGCCAAGCATCCGAGTACAAGGTAGTAATGTTACCAGTAATCGCTTGTTATATTAAGGTCCACCGCGAAATCCTCTGGTAAATATCTCATCGCACGGCGATCGAAATCTAAAATAGGTCTAAAGTGTTCTCGACCCGGCCACGACTTGTCCGCAACTCTCCCCCGATAGCCCCGCTACCCCTCGAGAACAAAGTTGCTCTTCCTGAAAAGACAGGCATGCGAAATGTACGTATTGATGATGCTTCGGCACCTGCAGGCACCGACCCGATGAGGCCTCGGGGCATTTGCAGTGGAGTCAAAAGGCAAAAACTCCCACAGTATCTATGTATTCTATTTAGAAATGTGAATTGCTTGAAAATGATTCATTGAAATATGTATTGCGAAACCCGTTTAAGCTAGATAGTTTTTCAGGCTCTGAAGTTCTACAAACCCTCCCATAGAGGTAAAGAGCATCGTGTAAAGATTGTACCATTTGACGTGCGCTTCAAGGAGGTACGTGTTTCTATTTGATTTATACCACGATTTCCCGATTTCATTGTTTTTTTTTCACCCTAGTTCGTGGTTTCTAATGTTTTTAGTATACAGAAAGAAAGCAACGTGAAGTTTTTTATCAACATCAGTAGCTTGAAACCACGTGATTTAATGAACAACCTTCGCCAACATTAGAAGTCTCCCCATTCGAGGCTGACCTCTATGCTTCCAAACAAGACCTATAACTGCGTTCGACTTACTCTTCCGTAAAAGTCGTCGTTACGTATCAGGGTGTTTTTGAAATACTCGTACCAACTTAATCATTTCTCGGCTCCAAGCGCACCGAACAAGAATTGAAGCCGCCTGAGAGTTCAGCTCATTTTCTGAATCTTTGGACCCTTGATGTTGCTTTCCGGGCCAACTACACAGTAGTGGACCGGACAACAGCAGAAGCGGACCCGCAGATAGGGAGAATGAGCCGAACTGTCAGGCGGCTTAGAGCCGCCTGAGCAATGGATTAGAAGCATTTGATCTTCCACTTATTCATCATAAACATCATATTCTGAGGTTTTCTCGGTTTGTGACTTTCGTGCATGAATGGGCGCATTTGCAGATTTTCTCATACGAGGATCGTCATACACGTAAGGGCATGCTGTGGCGGGCATCCTCTGTCTACCAAAACACAGTATTCAACAACTCTATCACAATCGCTTGGCATATTCATCGATTAAAACGGCGCCTACTCAGGAACTTCGTGCGGGCGACTAGCTGGCGAAATTAAGGTGCCAACGCAAGGCGCCGTGGACATGGCCGGGCGGTCAGCGGGCGACTATCATCAAGAACATCTGGACAAAAGCCTTTAGCCATCTCTAGTCTAAAGAATAGACAAGGCTCAACCGTTTGCCGTGTGGAGATCGCGACACCACCCAACCGATGGGCTTTAGATCGCGAGCGACGATTTACCGCCGCAGCCTTGTCCATTCCCTAGAATAGAACTGGCAAAAGACCTTCAGATCCAATATCCTTCGTAGTGAACTATTTACAAAGCTAGGCGACTGTTCATCTGTCTGTCAGCCAAATGCCAGCTTATCGTCCGCAGGGAGTGTCAAAGTAGTGCTGCCGATCGCTCCTTTCTATCATTTCCCACCCTGCTCCTGCGTTTTGTTTTAACATCAAAGCATGGGAGCAGCAGCATATTGGACCTGTTTTCCCTTCCCTTTTAAGATGGCTATGCATGCGCTTTTCCGTGACCGTGGTGTCTCACGTGGTGCAAGATTTCTTCGAAAGTTCTTTATCTGGCATACCAACTGTCTCTGTTCTCTTCAGGCCGATAGTGTCGATGATGACTGTCTGCCAGATCCTGATCCAGTTTTGCCAGAAGTGCCTAGCTTCTCTAATACGCAGTTATCAGTAGGTTTCCTAGTTCAGCTGAAGGCACTTAGTCATTCATTTTTTGAGTATTCACGTAAGGTCTGTTCGAATGAGACTGTCCGCCCACGCGGTCGGCGTGCGTGTCGAGCAGCCGTTTCGGAGATATTTTTCTCGGAAGGGCCTTCCCACAGCTCCAAAGAGCTGGGCTGGATTATTATTCTCAATTTGTCTGATATTCCTGCTAGTCAGTTTATAAGCTCGAAATGCATTCGTGACGGCCAGTCGACGCGCACGCCGATCGCGTGAGCGGACAAACTTATTCGGGCGGACTTTATGTACGTTGTGGTCTAGGTTCTCAGCAGAGATGATCCTATTTATGGCCAGCAATATGTAAACGGTTCCGTATTTCGTGGCAATGTCGATTACCTCGTATTTAAAACTACAACAGTCTCTCTGGAGCATTTGGTGAGAAATTTCTCTAATTGCTGTTTCTGTTAAGCTGTTTCAAATTTGATTCTGTTTTCTGAAACGCTTGTTTACTTGTTTCCTTGAATAATTTTTTTTATTCATTCATACCGTTCTGATAAATATAACATTAAACTAGTGTCCCTTTCATTTGCTCCATTTTTCGGAATTTAATTGTCAAATTCATATTTTTCGTTCCACCAGTTCATTGCGTTTGTCTTTATTCGTCTGCTCACTTACCGTATTGCCTCCATTTAAAGTGCGGTTCCAATAGAAGTGCACTGAAAAGAGAGGGTTGAAAAAGAGAAGTTCATCCTTTAGTCGAAGCACTTATCCAGTATTAGAGGTACGGTCTGCAGCTACGGGCAACGTTTCAAGTTTCTTGGCATTTTTGAATTTAAAATCATAAAAATACCAAGCTTATACTATGCCGCAGCGCGACTGCGATTAACACTTGGGAGACAGCGCGCGCCACGGCTAATCAATTTATTGGGTTTCAAAACCGGTATTTTCGTTATGAGTGAACCCGTATAAAACAACTTTATGGTGCATGGTGCCTGCCCACCAGTAAAATAAGTTCTTTTCATTACGTGTCTTCCAGCCATACTGGTAAGAAACTTTAGTTTTCGAAGAAACGAGATAAAATCAAGTTCATGGCGTGGGTGCGCAGTGTGGACGCGCGGTCTTCTAGATGTTAACGAAGGAGAAATACCTACACAAAGCAGCCATTTCGAACAGGGCTTACTTATTTTGGGACCTCATTTCGATGTTTAATGTTGAAGCGAAAATTTTTTTCATATAAAATCCGTCTGAATTTCCAGTTCAATTCTTCGGCCAAGTGTACAATGCTGGTCATATCGTTTGCGTTTTGGGCGAAAAAGACGCAAATACGCGTTTTTCGTGCCCCTTTCTCATAACTCTGTTCAAAGTGGTTCATTCTGGAATCCGAGGAGATATTTGGAATCACAATTGATAGCTCTTTCTTCTGAGCTCTCGAACGTCTCACTCTGACACAAGGCATATAGGCGTGACACAATCAATCGAGTGCGCGGAACGCGAAGGCGGAGCTGGGGTCGGATTATTGAATGTGTTCAAAAGGTCTTTGGGTGTGTGTTCTAGTGGAGCATTCTGAAGGTGTTTTGACTGAGTTAATCAGATGTAGTTTTCGATTTCTTCCATTCTCATGTATATATATATATATATATTTCAGTCATTTCCCCGGTCACTATCTCGGCATAAACGGGATTAATCAACTTGAGACTCGGCCATTACCCTTTTTTTACCTTCCTGCAGATAAGCACGACAGCAGCCCAATCCAGTAAGCTTGCTTGTTCACCACTTTCAGAGGTGCCAAAGCAGCGTTGTTTTCGCTTTTTCGACGACCCGGGAGGCACCATAATGGTCTTTCTTTCTAGGCGCAGAACATCCACCATTACAACTACGCTCAGCGTAGACTCCTTCAAACAGAAACAATAGGTCTGGAGGCATTCACAGCCTTTGGCTCAAAACGGTCAAAATCACCGGCGTCTCGTTCTCGGCTCAAACCGGGGCAATCAAACTGAAACTCCACCAATAACCTTCTTTTGTGATCTCTTACCAAATAACCACAGCAGCAGCTCATCCCGCAGAACTCGATCTTTCAACTCCTTCAGATGTGTCATGGATGTCGCTTTCCAGCTCAAACTGAACCACCCACGTCCCGTTACCGACTCAAGCGGGACCAATCGACCAGAGACTCGGCCAATAATCCTTTTTTGCGATCCTCTTTTGAATAAGCACTACAGCAGCCCAATTCCGGAGGTTTTAATTCTTCTACCCCTTTCAGATGTGTCGAAACAGCGTTTTTTCGCCTTTTTGACGCCCCTGGAGACCCAACGATCGTCGTTCTCTAGGGCGCAAAGCACTCGCGGTTACAAGATCTCTAAGCGTAGACTCTTTCAAAACAATAACAACGTAGACTCTTTCAAAACAGTAACAATCTGTCTGGAGGTTTTCTCCGCCTAGCGACACCCCGGCGATTTTGGCTGAAAACGACCCGAAATCACCGCCGTCCCGTTCTCGGCTAAAATGGGACCAATCGACCTTAGACTTGACCAATAATCTTCTTATATGATGCCATTTCAAATAAGCTATTCATCAGCCCGATCCAGAGATTTTGAATTTGATTTACACCTTTCAGGTGTGTCAAAACAGCGTCTTTTCGCCTTTTTGACGCCCCAGGAGACCCAGCAATCATTCTTCTCTAGGGCGCAAAACATCCGAGCTTACAAGTTCTCTTAGTGAAGACTCCTTTGAAGCTGTCGCAACAGGTCTGAAGGCTTTCTCCGCCTAGCGACACCCCGGTGATTTCGGCTAAAAACGATCCGAAATCCCCGCCGTCCCGTTCTCGGCTCAAATGGAACCAATCAAACTGAAACTCCACCAATAACCTTCTTTTGTGATCTCTTACCAAATAAGCACAGCAGCAGCTGATTCCGCATAACTCGATCTTTCAGCTCCTTCAGATGTGTCATGGATGTCCCTTTCCAGCTCAAACTGAATCATCCACGTCCCGTTCTCGGCTCAAACGCGACCAATCAACCTGAGACTCGGCCAATAACCTTTTGTCTGATCCTCTTTCAAATAAGCACTACAGCAGCCCATTCCGGGAACTCAATTTTTCACCACCTTCAAATTTGCAAAAACAGCGTTTTTACGCCGGTTGGACGCCCCGGCAAACACAATCATCGGCAGACACACAGATTTTTAGGTTTTGGGAACAAGCTTGGGCCCATCTTGTGTGTAATTTCGATCTCAAATTGTCAGTCTACCCCATCTCGACGATTATTTCGCGACTTCATCCAGATTCCAGGCCGCAACATTTCAGCCAACTGAGAGCCGAAGGAGCTCCGCATATCAGAATCTATTCGCAATAATGCTCCGACTGCCCTTATCATTCCTCGACAAAGACCAGCCCCATTTTGAACTCTATCTTTTTTCTCAGTTTTCCAAAGAACGCAATGAAGCAGCGCCCTTACGTTGCGAGAACGCACATTCCTTCTCATTCTTGCTGCAATGTGCTAATGAATAGGCAGACTCCCCTACGCTCTATAGTGAGGACCGAATATTCGAGTTCAAATAAATATTCGAATTTTTCGAACCAATTTTCATTCGAACTTTCGAATATTCGAAAAGTGTGAATATTCGAACATTATTCGAGTTCGACTATTCGCAGAGGTGAATATTCGAACGTTGTTCGAATATAAATACTCGAGCTGGTTCAACAAAAAATTTGAAGATTAGCTCTTATATATTAAGGAATCGACATACTTCTCAAGACTGAACTCATTTTCTTCACTACTCCACTGTTCCGAACGCTAAAGCTCTATTTTTTTGCCCTTTCTTCGTCTCAGGAAGCTGCTAGGGCGATTCCGACGGGGGAATCCACATGACAATCACACTTGGCCGCGCCCATTTTTTCCATGTCGCCGCGCAGTGATAACACTTACCCGGGATTTCCTTCCCTTTTACAATCGTTGCGGCGCGGAAAAATAGGAGTGGCCAAGTAGCCGCGATAGCATGCCTTGGAGGGGGAGGAGGGCTGAACACAAATTTGACATCCATTTCCGATGTTACGGAAGGGGTGCGGCACAGTGCCGTGGTATATCGACGCTTTAGATTTGACCGTGCTATTTCGGCAGTCGGGGCCATTTGGCCATTACATATGGCCACGCCCATTTCTCCGCGCCGCAACTATTTGGGCAGGAGAGGAAACCCCGGATTGATGCTATAACTGCGCGGCGACACGGAAAAATGGGCGTTTTCTAGTGGGATGGCTACTGGTATCCCCCCCCCTTTCTAGTGATAGCACCGATTTGGTTGAAACTTCACCAAGAGGCTTTTTTGAGCTGTGGATTAAGAATCTCTCATCTCTATCGCGATTTTTGAAGGATTGATGAGGTTTAAAGGCACTGTTCACGATAAACTTCGTCTTTGATTTTTTAATGAAAAACAGTTGTGGTAGCCCTTAGAGGCAGAACAGTGTTGGAAAAACGGATTCGAAAGTCTTCTTGGAGGCAAAAAATAGGTTTGAAGATTATCCCAGTGGGCTAGCCCGATCTCCTTGGGTCTAGTTGTTGGCCTCGACACTGACACGGCTCTATCACTGCCACGATTTGACCTCCGATTTTCAGCCGTGGTTTCCATCGAATAGGGCTATGGATTGGAAAGATTATCGCCTGAAGAAGGTTTCCGGATGTTTCCGACAACTAATTCTCAAATCTAATGTCTCTTACAAGGAAAAACCACTGCCGATAATCGCAGGTCAAAGTCTTCAGTGATAGAGACGTGTCGGTGTTGACGACAACAACTAGACCCAAGGAGGTCGGGTTCAAACCCGTTTTTCGCCTCTGGGAAGGCTTTCGAATCCGTTTTTGTTCAACAGTGTTCTGCTTCTGAAGGCTACCACCACTGTTTTTCAAAGAAAACTAAAGGATGAAGTTTATCGTGAACCGTGCCTTGCCATTCGGCTGCTGTAACCCACTTTAACCTTTCGGAAAGCGGACAACGGGTTTGTGATAAGCATACCAAAAAACCTCTCTAGGCAAAATTTCAGTCATATCGGAGAATTTGAAGACATAGTTACCCTATACTTACCGTGATCCTTCGAGCACCGTAAGTGGACCTCTTATTCGTGTTCAGCACCTCGAATAACCCCTTAATCTAAGTTAGAGCGAAAAGTTGATCTTGTAGCCTTCTTTGAGTTGAAGCCCATCCAAATTTAGGGATGAGTCATGCCTTATTGATTCCATTTGGTGGTAGTAATGAATTTTAGAAGAAGAATTCAACTTTTTATTGCCCCTCATTACGTACTTGCGTGATTGCTAAGAATGTTTAGATTATTCATCACTCGAATATTAGAATCTCGGATATTTGTTCGTTCGAAATAAAAATAAATAAACGAATTTATTCGTAATTCGTTCGCTCGAAATAAAAAAATGACCGAATTTATTCATAATTCGTAAAAAAATGAACAACAAATCTATTCGAAATTCGTTGGTTCGGTTTTTTTTTCAAAAAAGTTCTCACTATAACTGCGCTCCTCGCCCGCCAAGACTCGATTACAGGGGTTTGCAGAGTTACAGAGACTGGCGAGTGGTCGCCGAGCGTCTGCCTTTTGTTTTCAAACATTATCGTCGCGGCGTCGGTTGTCGCGCGCTGGCAGTGATGTAGGGCCGTCGCGGCGTCAATACTCTCTGCGGTGCCCCCTCGTCGCACTTCACGCCGCGTCGGTCGCCATCGTCGCCTAATGCAAACGATATTACATCATCCAGTGCTGTTCGCCGCTGCGAGCAACGCCGCGACTTCAACTCTGCGGACCCTTTATCGCCTACTACGTCGTAGCGGCCCTTCTCGTCTTCCCGTGGGGACGGATGCAGAGACGCAAAGCCGCAACGCGCAGAGAAGAAGAGCGACCGGCAGTGAGCCAGCCGGCTGTAGGGAGAGACGGGACTCTCGCATCATTCATTGATCCGTCATAGCAAAACAAGGCGAGTGTGAGCGGCGATGGTCTCTGGAACTACTTTCGAAGCAGTCGAAACTTTGCCGGTGATTATTCCAGTTTTCTGCCTCATGAGAATGGTTCCCTGTGTGTCTGAAAATCTAAGCTCATTAAAGGCACACGATTCACCCAACGCCGCTCACACTCGCCGTGTCTCGCTATGACAAATCGATGAATGATGCGAGAGTCCAGTCTCTCCCTACAGCCGGCTGGCTCGCTGCGGAATAGGGTCTCTCTACACACCGAGGGAGGAGTTGTCTCGCCTTTTGCGGCTTTTATTCCACTCGGGACCACTTCGCTTGCATTGAGTAGCTTGACGTTTCGAACTGCGAAAACGGGACAACTCCTACTTCGGTGTGTAGAGAGCCCCTATCCCGCTCGCTGCCGCTCGCTCCTCTTCTCTGCGTCTCTGCTTCTGCCCACACGGGAAGACGAGAAGGGCCGCCACGACGTAGTGGTATGATAGTCGAATCTTGGCAGGCGGGGAACGTGGGAGTCTGCCTGTTCAGTAGCACCCTGCGGCGGGTATAAGAAGGAATACGCTTTCTCGTAAAGTAGGGGCGCTGACTCATTGCGCACTCTGGAAAACCGAGAATAAAAATAAAGTTCAGCATGGGGCTGCTCTTTGTCGAGGAATGGTTAGGGCAGCTGTATTGCTAATCTGCAAGAAGGTCATAAAAACGGTTATTGGCCGAGTCTCAGGTCGATTGGTCTCATTTGAGCCGGGAACGGGACGGCGGTGATTCCGGGTCGTTTTCAGCCAAAGTCACCGGGGTGTCACTAGGTGGAAAAAGCCTCAAGACCGGTTAATGCTGTTTTAAAGGAGTCTACTCTAAGCTTAATTGTAATCACCAACGTTTTGAGCCCGAGAGAAGGACGATTGTTGGGTCTCCCGGAGGCGAAAAAACGATGTTTTGGCACATCTGAAGGAGGTGAAAAATCAAGTTCTCTGGATTGGGCTGCTGTTGTGCTTATCTGCAAGAAGGTTTCGCGCACTCGATTGATTGTATCACGCCTATATGCCTTGTGGCAGAGTAAGACCTGTGAGGGCTCAAAAGAAAGAGCTATCAATGCTGATTCCAAATATCTCCTCAGATTCCAGAATGGGCCACTTTGATCAGAGTTATGAGAAAGGGGCACGAAAAACGCGTTTCTGCGTCTTTTCGCCCAAAACGCAAAAGATATGACCAGTATCGTATTATACTACACTGAAGCGCAAACCTTCTTCTACTTTAAGGCAGGGTTCGCGATAAAAAACGGTTTTTGAGCTCTCTCTATGAGAATGCATTATTCCTCCTCACAAAGGTAAAGAAAAGTGAAAAACTTCGGAAAATCGCGGGGGAAATGCTCAAAAACAAGGTATAACGGCTAATTACATGCGTCCACCGGCCCCCTTAACGAGATTTTCATTAATGCTGATTGATCCGCACGCTATTTTGTTTTTTTAAGTAGTCATTAGTCTCCGGAAGTGCTCAGAAATTCATTAGAAGCGAAAATAAAAGTAAAAAACAGGCATTTATAGAAATCTCGAAAAATGGAGGCGGGCGGACACCAAGCAATGACTTGTTCCTGAGCGTTTTTTATACAACGTTTCACTTATTTTCACATTTTCGATGGCCCGATCTACCTCTCGTGAGAATAGCACAACAACGGTATCTATCGCGAACCCTGCCTTCGGGTTCTTGAAAAAAATTGCTTTAAAAAAATTTAAAAAGTTTCCGATTCTTAGGTCGAAATTCGACGAAAATAAAAAATACCGACTGAGCGCATTTAAGCGTTTCTATCATTTCTCTAACGACAAAAATACCTGCAAAAAATCTCTATTGAGAGCAAGCTTTTTTTCAGGAATTCTTTAAAATCGATCAATAAATGGCAAAATAAACACCGTTGGGTAGGAACTTGCCAATGTTAATTGACAGCAAAGTTTAGCCGCTGGAGCACATTCCATCAGCTTTGGCAGCTTTGTTGGTTTGATTGAAAGTAGATAGAAGCGTTCAATGATTTTCAGTACTAGGATTTACACTGCATTCTGACGCATAACTCGAGAATCACCGGGTCTCACATGAAATGGAAAAACCATTAAGAAAACAAGGCCCTTTAGAAATAGAAATGGCCGACGCAGAAAGTTTAAAAGATTATCAAAGCCGAGTGGCAGGAAACTTTCGCTTCAACCTAATAAATAAAACTGCCTTGTGATATTTTTGGTCATTTACCATGCCGTAAAAGGGATAAAAAATATTCAAAAATATCACTTTTCATACGTTTTGCTGTCCAAGGAAGTTTACATTCTGCTAATGCTGAATATTCTAGGCCTTCCGAATAGAGCTATTTACTGGAATGGATCGTGTAGGAATTGCATACGCTTTACCGGCAGCATTACCGGATCTCTACGGGAAAGCTACATTCCCAATAATCTCACTGAAAAATATACCTATTGGGCAAATAGACAGTGAGTTTATTTGTTTTGTTTTCCAGTTGTTTTTAATCAGTACAAATAGGGGACTTTAAGTTTTCTATTCAATTACGCGCGGTTTTCAATCCCGGGCGGTGAGACAGCATCTACTGGGAGATCGGCCGGCAAGTGAGCGGGCAGACTGTGACTGTCGACACCAAAATAGGCCTTGCACAGCGCAACTGTTTTGCAACTCTGATACAATAAAAACTATATACTTGTGTGAATGGCACCAAATTTAGGTTGAAAAATACCAGAAAAGTAACAGCAATCTTCAGTCGACTACATGCTCGTGAAATGTTTGCAAATGGATCGACCAGTACGGGATAATATGTCCGTATCCTGGGGACGATACTGGAAAAAGCGAAGCACATTAGAGGTTGGACACCGCGGAATGGGCTGCTCCTACACAAAGTAGGTTACATTCAAAGTTTGATTGGGAGAAAAACGGATTTTCTTATGAACACCTGTAGAAAATCGATACTCTAGGATGGCTACTGCGAGGGAAAATACCGTGTTCTCACTCAGTGAAGCGGCCAAAAATGGTGCTGATTATGTCGAATTCGATGTGCAACTAACTAAAGTAAGTCCAGTCATCAACGAATTTCTTGAAATGTAGCTGATATCATTTTGGGTTTTCAGGATATGCAACCAGTGATCTATCACGACTTCCATGTCCTTGTTGAAGTTGCTGGACGTAAATTGGATTTGTTCGCGCAGAAACCCCGACATCACCAACTGGCCATTAAGGTTTGTAGGCTGCAATGTGACTTCGAGATGCAGATTAGACCTAATTTATTTTCTGTTTAGGATCTCAATCTCGATCAGCTCCACCTCCTGCGTCTGGAACATCCAGCTGAACGGGAAAATAAAACTTGGAAGGTCACACCCAGTGAGGAGGAGTGCAATCAGGCTGACAACGATCCATTTCCACATCTGATACACGTTCTGAACTCTGTGAACTCCAGTGTCGGATTCAATATTGAAGTAAAATATCCTATGAAGATGAAGGTATGTGATTTCAAAGTTTGTATAAAATCACTATCTCACTTCAGATTTAAAGATCGTCCAAAAACGGAATCGTTTGGCTTTAGGGAAAGTCTCTGTTGTACATTTCCATTGGAGGGCGGTTGCGTGGTGAAAATTCATTTGACCGTTCTGAACTGAAAAGTGTAACTATTGGTTCTGTACTGCAAACCAGAAGAGGTGCGACTGATGCATAAGAATTTTTTAGGATGGTACACATGAATGTCCCGCATATATGGAGCGAAACGACTTTGTTGACGTTATACTGAAGAACGTGCTCGAAAATGCCGGAAAGAGACGAATTATATTCTCCAGCTTTGATCCCGATGTTTGTAGCTTGTAAGTTTTTTTTGCGAAAGAAAATCAGCTCTGAAGATTCGGAAAATGTTGCGAATACCGAATTCAACATCTTACGAAAGTCTTCCGTAAGTTGTTAAAATCAGTTGTCGTTAGTCGCTCAGCTTCACGCGTCTATTCTCGTAACTTACTGTATGGCATTAACCGCTAGCGCACTAACATGATCGC
Organism: Aplectana chamaeleonis; assembly: GCA_029168955.1. Lineage (NCBI taxonomy): Eukaryota > Metazoa > Nematoda > Chromadorea > Rhabditida > Cosmocercidae > Aplectana > Aplectana chamaeleonis. Next base: position 2,571,098 of record JAPDOI010000004.1, on the reverse strand, counting down.
AACACTTTCTGAAGTGCTCCGCAGCTTTCTCTCACTAAAATTTGACCCTTCACATTTAGTATCCAAGGGGCATTCTAATCTGTGGCATTAGTGTGGTGCTCGCAAAGCGCGCACCAGATTTGGTTTTGATTTCTATCGCGCGGGTGCCCTGAACATGGGTCACCCTTTTACACTGATAACAAGAGGAATAAGCTATACACCTTACAAAGCGTTAAAAAACTTACACAACTCAAGAAAATTTTCATCTCGATTTATCTTCAAGTTCCAAAGATATGAGCTCTCAGAGCCCCCGGAACAGTATGATTCCATCATCGAAATATGTTTATTCACAATCAATATGACTTATGAAAATCTTTGCGGTACATTTCTCCGCGGGGCACACCGGGACAGAGGATCATTCAGGACACGTCAAGTTCTGGGCTAGTGGGTTTCCGACCATGCTCTACCGATTCAGCCAATAAAACCATATGCTGGATTATTCCTGGCCCGCCGTCAAACCCGACTCTTACGCGAACAGTCTCATATATACACGTAAAGCAATCGCTCGAAAATCGGGCCTGAGATTCGTTCCATTCGGAGTTCATAGGTGTGAATAACTTCAAAGAATGAATAAACTTTGGAAGAAGTTTTCCAATGACTGCTGATTTTGATTTCACCGCATTGTGGAAATTCCCAGACCTCGGTTTTGATCCCACTGTGAAAATTCCGAGCAAATATTTTTCCATCGCCGTGATGAAATCGCGTCGCCCTACAGCGGCGCAATCATATGGCAACAGTTCTTTGAATGCTGTCGTTATCGTAGCCAAATTCCGGTCCGCATTTGCGGACAACGGCTGTTACATTAGGCCAATGGTATAGTTTTGCGACACACGGTCGCGTCGCTCTGCACAGAGACAACGACCGCCTCCCGCCCTTCGAATCTGTCGCTGTCGCAGTGCGCTGCCGCTTCGCGGCGCTTTTGTTCTGAGAACGACAGTACGTTGTCTGTACTTTAATACCAATAACGGCCAAATGTAATCCAAAAGCAACCTATTTCACGGATTTTGAAGAATTCAGTGGAAAGTGACGTCCTGTTGAAAGGATTTTGCTGAATTTCACAAAAATGCCGAATCCTCATCCCTTCTGCGGCACCTTAGGAATTCACATTATCCGTTCATAACCGAAGCGCTTCTTAATGTTCAACTCCACCTAACTTCGACTTTTTCTCTTTTTGTCACCATCAACAACTCGCGCTTACAAATAAATCCTTTCTCAATCGCCACTTTTCATCAGACTTTGGTGGATGAGGAGAAACTACTATAAAGCGGTTAAATCAACAATTTTGAAGGCAGAAACTTACTGAATGGTATGTAACCACCTAACTTGCACCGCAATATTTTATAGTTAAATCATCATATTTACGTCCTCGTCTTGAATTCAACAGGTTAACATTAGAAAGCATTAAAAGAGATTACAATATTCAGTTGAAAAAGTCAGTTGTAAAACGACGAGTGACGGACCAACAAAATCAAGTGTGAAAACCGATGGGTCAAATCAATATGGCTCTGCCTCCAATCCTTGAGTTATCGTGCACGTCGTTGTTTGTGCTCCCAATGCAAGAAACAAATAAATAGAGTATGTTCTTAGTAAGTATTCACAGCAGCAGGGACCAAAAAAGGTAGCCTTTGATAGGTGTGGCACAGTGCAAAATGTTACGAAAACCTTTCGGTTAGTTGCTCGTGTACTCATTCGTCACGCTTCTGAGGTTTACTGATCTGCCTGCTGTTTAGCGCTATTTTCAAGTAACGAAGACTGAAGTGCAAGTACAGGCCATAAAACGGCCAAAGTCTCACCGTCGACTGCGTACCTCGCGCTGCGCGACCGCACACGCGTCGGAAGCAGACGAGTTTCGGCCGCTGCGCGGCGGCCGAAACTCGTCGCGCGGCGGCCAAAACTCGTCTGCTTCCGACGCGCCTGCGGTCGCGCAGCGCGTGGTACGCAGTCGAAGGTGAGACTTTGGCCGTTTTATGGCCTGTATCTCTGAACGCTTATAGCTTACCGAAACGTGATTCAAGCTTTTTAAGCTGTTCTTAAGATTATTGAAATCTCTGAAAAACTGATAGCGGAAGTGTCTGGAGCGTAAACGCATCTGCGAAAAGGAATTAAATTGTGAATATATCATGGGCCTCTGTAGTGGATCCGCGTGCTACATATCCCCTACCGAGGTACTGGTTCCACGAAATTATAAGCGTTCTTCAAGTGTCACCAAAACAAAAAACAAGGATACCCTATGTGGGGGGGGGGGCGTTATTAAAGGTGCCAAACACGAATTCGGGGTGCACTATTCAAAATTCCGAGGTTCACTTCAGGGTATCACGCTATTCAGAGGGGGGGGAGCTAAACCTATCTTGATATTCCGAATGTGGACAAATGGGCGTCAATTCCGCATTCAACACCCCGAAAAACCATCGTAGAGAAATTTTCAGTCAAATCTGAGACTTTGGCCAAACTACTGTAGTGTTCACTTTGATCAAACTACTGTAGTGTTCACTTTGACCAGACTACTGTAGAGTTCACGTAATGAATTTAGTCTGGTGAATGGACAGGACCGCGACGGTAGATCGCCGCGCGCGATTGAAACCCCGTTGGCCGGTGATGCCGCCAACACCGCACGGCCAGCCGCCTTGTTAACGCGTCGGACTAAATGTAATACGGAAACCGTCATCTAGAGTAATCTATCGAAAATCGACAAACGCGTAACATGTCCGTGGTATGCTTTGCAAATGATCCCCAAGCAGAAAAAAAAATTGAGCTACATCTATCGCAGCGTACCTGAAATCGTCAAACGTCGCGTTTCGGCATCAAAGTTCTCCCCAGTTGGGAAGCTTTGAACGAGTTACGTCGAGAAAATTGGAAAATCGGCAAATGAGTCTCAGATTTGTGCTCATTGGGGAAATTTGAAGTAAGATCTGTACAAGCCTGTACTTCAAGGGAAACGTATTCTACTCTGTGCAGAGTTCTAAAAATGTGCTGTCACCCGAACCATGACAAGGGGAAGTCATTCTGGGCGCTGCACACGAATATGAGGTTCGTTTCCAGATTTTCGAAAAATTATGGCTCGATTCGGAAGGTACAATACGCACTGTAAAGACTTTCTTCAGCTTATAACTGCTTGGAACCTGCAGCTCGGGGCATTATAGCCCGCAGTTCAACTATGTATGGGGGTGTGTTTACAAATCTGTTGGTACCTGCTCGTTGGTGCCCCTGCTTCTACTGAACCCAGCAGACGTTTGAGTGTACACAGGGAACGTTCGAGCGATATAGCGTGCACAACTATATCGCGAAAGTATCCCATATTTTGGATAAAGGTGTCGCCGTCCGGCACACTAAGGCCTCTGGTTCATAACACCTTAAGATCCGTACCTAAGGAGTCATGGAGTCTTTGGCCACAAGCCACAATTTCGCCACCCTGAACTGTCGATCGCTGTCGAGTGATATCCAAAAAACTGCGCTATCCAGACTTCTGAGCTATTTCCATGCACCGTTTGCTGCTTTGCAGGAAACCCGCCCCAAGGATAGACCCGTCATCAGCGTCGGAGAGTACACCATCTACTGCGGTAACGCTGACGATAGGAGAGTGGGAGGCTGTGCAATAGCTGTAAGGAAGGATTTCAATGGTATGGTCAAGGAGTTTGGCTCAACGTCGTGCCGGAATGCATTTGTACGACTGCGGGATCACAGAGGATTCAATCTGTGGATAGTGAGTGCTCATGCGCCCACTGAAACCGCCGAAGACAATTCGAAGGATGCGTTTTATGAGGATCTCAATACGTTGCTGGCCAGGATACCTTGTCAACATGCTGTTGTCGTGGGGATTGACGCAAATACGAAGATGGGACTTGATCAGGAATCCGAAGTACTCGGTAAATGGTTCTACCCAGTGGAGCAAACATCGGACAATGGCTACCGCCTTGTCGACTTTTGTGAACGCAGTGGTCTGATTATTGCATCGACATTCAAGAGGAATCATCGCCGCCATCAGCTTACGTGGCAGGGACCAACCCAGCTATCTCCAGAAGAGCAGCGGAAGCGGAAGATGACAACTTTAAAATTACAGCTTGACTATGTCCTGACGAGGAATATTCCAGTATCGGACATTCGAAGATCTAGAGCTGTGTGGGATGTCGCATTCGATTCGGATCACCGTCCTGTTCTGCTGAACTTCACTGCGAGGATTCATAAGAGGAAGCGAGGGGCTCAGCCTCTCCAGAGGATTGACATGAAAAGTCTCAGAGATGAAGAGTGCAGAAGGAATTTTCGACAACGCGTTGCTATTCACATCGGAGTAGGGACTAAGAAGAAACTTTGCGACGCGGATTCTTTTGTCAAGTGCATCCAGGACGCTTCGAAAGAGGCACTCCCAATTGTACAGCCTAAGAAGAAGTTTGCCTACGTCTCAGAAGAAACAACATCTACCTACAACAGAGTATGTGCTCTCCGAACTGCAGGAAACTTCGTGGAGGAGAGGCGTCTGAGGAGGAATTTGCGTCGGCAGCTTCAAAGTGACCGCGAACGAGAGTGGACGTGTAGAGCTAAGGAGTTTGAGAAGGCTTGGGAGGAGAAGAATCCGAAGAAAGCCTACACGTTGCTGCGACAGTATAGCGGGAAGATGAAGAGATGTTCTCCTGTCTTGAATACTACCAATGGAGTTGCAGTTGGTGATGCGACGCTGCCAATATGGAAGGATTACTTCAGTTCACTACTGAATCGTCCAGCGCCATCAGTACCTGAGCTCCCGCATGTTCAGAGAGCACATTACGATGTCAGTGAGGAACCGCCGACTGAGTCTGAAGTTTTGGATTGTGTCCGGAAAATGAAGAATGGAAAGGCAGGTGGAGATGACAACATCACTGCTGAAATGCTGAAAGCTCTTTCTCCGTCTGGGATTCGTGAAATGACCAACACCATCCGTGCCATATGGATGAGCGAAAGGGTACCCGATTCGTGGAGACATGCGATCATCGTACCTCTTCACAAGAAGCTATCCGTCACGGATCCTAAGAACTACAGAGGAATCTTTCTACTTCGTGGCATGTACAAGGTTTTAGAACGTATCATTCTCGAGCGACTTATCAAACATCGTGAAGGAACGACCAGAGATGAGCAAGCCGGTTTTCGACCTGGAAGATCGACCATCGACCAACTGTTCGTCGTGAGAAGAGTAATTGAATCGTGGAAGCGGCATTCGAAACCATTACAGCTTGCTTTTTTGGACTTTGAAGCCGCGTTCGACTCTCCTCATCGTGATCGATTGCTCAATGCTCTGCGCGCAGATGGAGTCCCGGAAGAGTATGTTCGGTTAATCGAGGACATGAACAAAGGAACAACAGCAGCGCTTCGTACACCTGTCGGACTTACGTCAGCTTTCGAGTTCAAAACAGGAGTAAGACAAGGAGCCGTAGCAGGACCTTTTCTTTTAAACTTCGCCGTTGATGACATCATGCGTAGAGTTGCAGAACAGTTCCCTGCGGATGTGATTCTAACACCATCAGGACGCTCCCTTGTCGACCTGGAGTACGCCGACGACATTGTGTTATTCGCTGAAAACAACGCAAAACTGCAAAGGATTGTGAACCTCGTTTCGAAGTATGCCGCAGCCTATGGACTTCGTCTTCGTCCCGACAAATGCAAGCAGATGTGGTGGGTCTCTCAGAGGCTTTCAACGGGAGTTTGTGTGGACGGACAACGTATCGAACTGGTGGACGATTTCTGTTATTTGGGCTGTTTGCTGAAGAACGATGGTAGTTATGCAGCGGGTATTCGACAACGATGTGGGAATGCTACGTCTGCATTTAATTCTCTAACCAAGTGTTTGTGGTCTACCACCATCGCGAAGGAAGTCAAGTTGCGCGTCTACCCATCCGCTGTTCGCCCTATCATGATGTACGGATCGGAGACGTGGGCAGCACCGAAGACGCAGATGGAAAGGTTGGATTGCGCGGAGAGGAAGCTTTTTAGGCGTTTGCTTGGATATTTCTGGCCGCGTGTATGCCATAACGAAGACCTTTACAAGGAAATCGACGCAGTACATCAACGCTTGACACGAGGGAGGTGCCAGCATCTCCTAACGCCATCTCAAGCAGCAATGGAAAGTCGACTTCGACCGCTCGGGCATGTACTAAGAAGAACGCCGGATCGTCTCGTACAACACGCTTTAAGAATGCTTCCAAATCCTGTCTGGAAACGGCCACCTGGGCGTAGGCGAAAGTTCTGGACGGATGTGGTTAAAGAGGATTTGAAGTCACTCGGCATCGAAAGACAGTTCAGGCGCGATGTTTCGTTTCGCAGGAAATGGAATAGTGACAGCTGGATGGAATGTGTTCAAATTGTGGCTGAAGACCGTGAAAAATGGACACGGCTGACTACTAGGACGGCACACCTCGGTGGGATTCCTGCCCGCGTTGACGGTGAGTGGTCGGGTGATCGATACCTCCGAGCCACGCAAACTTTCTACCGTCCTGGAAAGAACTTTCTCCCAAATCCGTCTCTATTCGTCTTGAAAAGTGTGTCTGGTCCTTCCTTTTTGTATTCTGAGGAAGCTGTCTTCATTGTCGAGTCGCTGCCGTCAGGTTCTGGTACAATATTTCGACTGTCTACTTCTAAACTGTCGTGCGTCGCTCCTAGTGGCAAGGGAGCAAACCTGATATTCTTTCTTCATTTGCCACTCGAGCAGGTCCTTGTTGTTTGATTTCCTGATATCCGCTCGCTGGTTCGGTTTCTGTTGAGGTTATGATGGATGGTGCTGATCTTCCTGCGGACTTATTGGTTGCGATCGAGGAGGTCAATGCGTCTGCGTCTGTGCCATTGTGTCTGAAGAATCTCCTGTCCCAAATCACGATACAGCTGAGTTCAATAACTAGGGAGAATTTGTCTCTGCGAAAGGTGAATCAAAACCTTCGTGAGGAAAATGAGCTTTTGAAAGTTAAGATTAGTGATTTTGAGTCCTTATCTACTGTTTCTCGTGCTCCGCTGTCTTCTCAAATTGCTGATTCTCCATTGCCGTGTAACTGCTCTGAAAGAGCGCCTGCGTTCCGTTGACGTTGGGAACTTACCTGAACTTTGCAACGTCTCTTTGAATCGCCGTCGTGATTATGATTATTATAGTGTCATTAATGTGCTAGATCAACTGAAAATTGATTGTTATCCTGTTGCAGTTTACCGTCTCGGGAAATATATCCCAGGAAAAAAGAGACTCATGAAAGTTGTTTTGTCATCCACTTTCCATCAAAAATTGGCTGCTAGGAGGGCACCGTGGCTGAGGTACTCTTACAGCGGTGGGCTGTTCCTTCGGGAGTCGCTCACTGAACAGGAATTGAGTCACAGACGTGGTCAAACCTCCCGTAGTCCATCGACTGCTCAGCCATCACCATGTATTGATTCTCCTCTGACTTATTCTCATGCGAATGATGATCTAATTGCCTCTGGCAATGTTGATGCCTCCCCTGTCAATTCTTTAAACTGAGCGGGGGTCGTCAGTCTTTTAATAGATACATCTCCTGCTTTTACTCTAATGTTAGATCTATTCCGAAAAACTCTAATCATATTGAGCTTGTTTTGGGCCAAAAATTTGACGTTTATGTCTTCGTTGAAACTTGGCTTAAGGCCTCTCATTCTGTGGCGTCTTTGTTCTGCGACTTTGATGACGAATATCATACCATTCGTTGTGACAGGCTGAGAAAGCAAGGGGGAGGTGTTGCATTTTTCATCCGTAAAAGTATCAGTTACGAAGAAATTTTCTCTGAGTCCGTCCCTGATAGTTTCGAAATTTTAGCGCTTGATATCATTCTTGAATTTCACAAGTTCCGGTTTATTGCCGTTTATAGAACCCCTTCCTGTTCCTCGGCGTCTAACGAGCAACTCATTAAAGTCATTAGTGATTTGGTAATGTGCGAGTATTCAGCAATTATTGTTGGTGACTTCAATTATCCCGGGATTGATTGGAATTGCCAGGAAAATGAACCTCCTCCCTCTGTTTCCGGTTTTACAGAAATGCTACTCAATCATGATCTAAAACAATTTGTGAACTTTCCTACGAGAGGAGAAGCAATTCTTGACCTTGTTTTGAGTAATGATACCTCAATTATCAAAAATTTTAAGGTAGCGCCAAATGTTGGTAGTAGTGATCACCATAGTATTTCTTTTGATTTAAAGTTTAATTATGTCGAGCCTATTTTGACTGTTCGTAGGAATTTCTCTGCTTGTGATTATAAGGGTCTCTCTGACTATTTATACTCTATAGCATGGAGGGATTCGTTTGAATCGGTTAGCTCTGTAAATGAGAAGTATGAAATGTTCATCGAAATTCTTCATCATTCCATAGCTTTATTCGTGCCTTTGAAGCGGGTGTCTGCTTCTCGAGCTTCACTTCCTGCGTATTTACAAAACATGATTGACCACCGTAGCTGTCTTTTCCATGTTGCAATCTCTTCTCATTCGGAGCCGGAGTGGGAAAAGTTCAAAAGCTATTCTGAAAGATTCCAGCGATGCCTCGATAAGTATAACAAAAACATCGAGGAAAAGATTATCAATAGTGGTAATAAGCGGGGCTTTTTCAAGTTTCTGAACAAAAAACTTAGGGCTTCTGCAAAGATTCCTTGTTTGAGAAGAGGTGACACCATCGCTGTTCTGGACTCGGATAAAGCCAATCTGCTAGCCGAGAAATTCTGCGAAGTATTCACTGAACCAGACAGCAATTCACCGTCTTTCCAGTGGCCAGTCGAATTCCCAATGGCTACATTTCCGTGCTTTGATGGTGCTTCTCTTTTCAAATATCTCAAGGATTTGCCGTGCTCCTTTTCCGTTACACCTGACTATATTCCATCTATTTTTGTGAAAAATATAGCGCATGTCATTGCTGATCCCTTGTCCTACTTGTTCAATCAGTCCCTGTTCTTTTCAGAGGTTCCGCTTAGGTGGAAACATTCTTTTGTTACTCCTTTGTTGAAAAAGGAGCCGGCAAATTCAGTCGAAAACTACAGGCCCATAAGTTTGACATTCTCCTTCTGCCGAGTTTTCGAGAGAGCTCTGAAGTCACACATTGTTTGTCATTTGGAAAGAAAATCATTCCCTGTAATCAGCACGGTTTTGTGAAGGGAATATTCACCGAAACAAACTTACTGGAAAGTATCAATGAGTGGACTCAATATTTGGATGAGAAGAAATCTTGCGATATCGTTTACTTTGATTTTTCGAAGGCTTTCGATCGGGTGGACCACTCTAAACTTGTCATGAAAATCTCCCATCTCAGATTCCATCATATTATTGAGAAATGTTTACGAGAGTATCTTACAGGCAGAAGTTTCCGAGTCAAAATTGGCTCCTCTTTTTCCTCTCCCAAAATGGTTCTTAGCGGTGTTCCACAAGGAGGCGTTCTCTCGCCACTTTTGTTTGCAATCTACACCGCTGACCTTCCTCAAATTTTAGAGGACTGTGGGGTTGTTTGCAAACAATTTGCTGACGACATCAAGATCTTTCGCAGGCTTGAAAATTCTGAAGATCATACCAAAATTCAATCTGCTTTGGATGCGATTTCAAACTGGTCGGAATTATGGAAACTGCCGTTAGCACCGGAAAAAACTGTTTACATGAGAGTCAGGAGGTCTACATTGCCAGGCAATTACAAATTGGGGATCATGCATTGAGTAGAGTCTTCTCAGTTAAGGACTTGGGTTTCTCTATGATAACAAACTGGATTTCACAGCTCATTTCAAGCACTTAGTTCGAAAAGCTTCTTCTCGCACTTATCGAATATTTAAAGGCTTATCAACTTGTGACCAGGAAGTTCTATTGAGGGCTTACAAGACCTATGTGCGACCAATCATGGAATGTGGGACTCTGGTATTTTCGCCTCACAAAAAGAAGGATATTGAATTTTTAGAGAAAATTCAGAATGACTACACCCGTAAGGTGTGTATAAGATCAAAGCAGTTTCTTACCGGAAATTTTCCTAGGGTTACAGGACCAAAACTGAGAAATAAAAAATTTAAGTTGCATTCGTTAGTATCTCGGCGGAAACTTTCTGACGTGTGCATGGTTTTCAAGATTGTATCTGGCGCTACTAGGGTGGATCTCAACAATTTTTGTCGTGTAAATAGCTCCAGAACTAGGGGCGGATTAGAGAAGATATCGTATGGCATACCTAAATCCGGAATTAGATCAAATTCGTTAACATGTAGAGCGGGCTCCAGCTTTCTTTCACTTAGGCTCGAATTTCTACCTACCTCTCACAGTTTCATGTCCTTCAAGCGCATTGCAGGAAAGATGTTTTTAGATTTCTGACGACCCTTTACTCTATTCTGTTTTGTATCCGTTACTTGATTGGAATTTTATTTCCTTTTTCTTTAGTGGTCGTTTTATGACGTATGCCTTAAGCATCGTAATAAAAGTTAAGTTAAGTTAAGATGCGGAATGACCGCGTCAGGCGAAAGCCAACCGATTAAGTCAAGTAAGTCAAGCTCAACTATAGAAGCATAATAGGTATTAAAAAAACCTGCTTGTGCAAATGCAATTAGCTCTCTCGACACCTTCGTTGTGGGATGGGATACAAACGTCGGGTCGACAGTGGGTTAATGGCTGCCCCAACCACACCCACCATGCAATCCAGACGTCATCGGCTTGGGTCGCCCCAGCGTGGAGACGTGGTTAGACACAGAATGATCGGCGTTGTTGCATTTGTCACTTGAGACCATCCCGCAATCGATCGATGAAGGAGTCTGTGGCTGCTCACAATCCGCTAGAAATGCTCGCCGTTTCGAGATCCCCATCAAAACTGCAATGGTTGCCCTTGATTCGACTGAATTGTAACACTGGAGAGCCGTCAGCCTAGCTATGCCTTTGTTGACCGCGATCCGCCCCTAAGGGGTCGTTTATACTTCCGCTGCCGAGCGGCGCGGCGCGCCGCGCCGCGTGAAAACCACGTCACTATGATGTACTGTGCTTATCTGGGCCAAATTCCGGTCCGCAATTGCGTCTCGACACGCTTTCCGGCCGCACGCTCCCGAGTCAGAAGAGCTCTCAGCGCCGCAGCCGCCGATCTACTGACTCTAGGTGGGTTTTGGAAAGTGGAAACTAGAAAAATTGGAGAAAATTGTGTAAAAAGCCATATCGAGTCGGCTTTGGCGCTTGAAACCCGACTGACTCGAGCGCGTGCGGCTGCAAAGCGTGTCGAGACGCAATTGCAGACCGGAATTTGGCCCAGATAAGCACAGTATAATCGAGCTGCCACAAACTGACACGGCGAAGTCGCAGAATGACGCTAAACACAGCCTGGAGTAGCTCTGACATAGCACAAGATCAATTGTAAAGAGTGATCTCTTCTGCAGAAAAAACATTTATAATCTTTTGTATCATAACACCGCACCCCAGCCTACTCTAAACAACTTCCAGGACCTCGGAAGAAATGTTAGCGATCAATCAGAGGAACCAAACAGAATGTATATGAAATATCAGCAAAAAAGCATGTGATGTAAAAGAGGATCGCACGCGGCCGCCCCGTCGATTCCTCTCCCCGTGCGGCGCGGCAGAACCCGGGCGGCGGCCGCGTGCGGCGCCAAATTCAGGTGTGAACGCTGGGCGCGCGATTGTGTACGCACTCAATTTCGCGTAAACAACCAGCAGCAAGTTTCTGGTAATGCAAGCAACAGCTTTTTCGCGTTTGTTTGAGAAAAAGTGATCCTAAGCTCATTCTATTGCTATCGTTGCGAAATTTGGTTTTGTCAATGAAAAAACCCCTGAAGAAAACCAATAACGAGCTTTCGACGGCCATCGACGTGATCGACGCGGAGCGAATACCATTGGCGCGTCAAATTCTATGCATCACGCCACTTCACTGTAAACACTTAGCGACGACGCGACGTTGCTTGATCGATACGTAGGCTTATTATAATGTCGCGTAGCGCCGCGAACGAACTCTTAAAGTCACCTAAGACTTTCGCCTTTAGCCCGGATAGGCTGCGAACGCCTACGGCTCTCCCGGGGGTGGCGGAAGGGACCTGACCCGACAGTACTTTTTGAGTATATGTTCGTGTTAGCTCCGGAACAGTTTACGAAATTCTCAGAAGTAGGAATCAGAAGCCAGATCTAACTGGATACCAAGTTTTTTGATGAAGAAAAACATTACTTTTTTGTACCTCTAGAACTCTGCCTAGTTCAAACGACCGCTTCAATTTCAGAATTACCCTAAAACAACACACTTATCCTGTTATGTTCCTGGTGGTCGGTCCAACGACTCGATACGTCTCCTTTCAAGTAATGCAGTTCATATCTTTTCTCATTACAAAAATACTTTTCGACGATAGCAACTTACAGGATATTCGAACAGACTGCACGCAACTTGCCGTGAATTATGCCGCAGGGCATGGACTTTTAGGTGTCAATTTCCATAGCGAAGAATTGTTACAGGTGCGCAGAGTGAGTTCGAGTTTTTGAAAAAAAAAGAATCCGATGTAGAATTATTTGAAGTTCCAGGACGCCGCACCACTCGATCGTGCAATGAAATTCGGCCTTGTCAGTTTCGTATGGGGTGATGATCTCAATCTCATGGAGAATGTTGAGTACTTCAGGAAACTGCGAGTAGACGGTGTTATTTATGACAGGTAAAGAGACATTTCCGGGTGTGGTACACACCAAAATTGGACTTGCAAACAATAGCTTCTACAAAAATGCTATTTCGCTGCAGTTTTGGGAGCTAGAATATCAATGGACTCAGTGGGTGTACAGTCGACGGCAACGAAAAAGGTCGTTGTGCGGTTGCGTATTCTCTCAAAGCATTTCCAAGTTTGCTATCAAAAAATTAGAAGAAGGTATAGTCTTTTCCGTATTGCGGTCTTTTTCTGTTTCTTTGATTTTTTCGTTTTATTCCTGCGTGTATCTATTGTAGAGACTTCAGGTCTATCGGTTATGTGTGTAGGGGAGAGTCACCATTTCCTAACGTTTCCGGTGTTTTTTCACCCAAATTCGGGGAGAAATTGAAAACTTGCGTCGATCATGCCGGAACGTCCGCAGGGTCACATTTAGGTACCTAGTCAACGGCAAACTTTTGTTTTTTTTCTCAATTTTGGGATAAAAAGCACCGGAAACATCAAGAAATGGTAGGTTCTCCCCACACCCACATCATCAATACACCCGAAGTTCTTACAATAGATGCACGCACGAATAAACCAAAAAACAAAAACCGTGAGGCAGAAAAAATTATCGGCTTTCTCTTATCGATTATTGGCAAAATTGGAACCAAGCCAATCATGGCTACAGTATGATTTGTGGAAAGACGCAATCGCACATTCGCTTTCTTCCATTGCCACAGACTGTAGCAGCCAGGGGTGAGCGGGAAAAATTCGGATTTTCGAAAATCGTAGCAATTTTTCTATATTTCGGGAACCATAATCCGGAGAAAAAATTTTGTCAGTAGGCAGCTGGAACTGAATCTAAAATCCACGATGCCGTAATTCTAAAATCTCAAAGAGATTGAAGTTTTCAGAATTCAGAACAAAACTTTTTTCCGAAAGGGAACAAGACTTGAACTTCTGGAAATGGGACAAACCCCGAACTTCGGCGGAAATTGAGCGACATCGAAATTTCATAAATTGTAGAAAGTTCGCAAACGGAACAGGATTCACTCTTTCGGATACCGAGTCGGAACGAGACTCGACATTTTGAAATTGTTAAGAAAATCAAAATTTTGGAAATTGAGACAAAACCAAATTGTAAAAATCGTGAGGGGTTGGGAAATTCCGGAAATCGGAATTCGTTACAAAAATTCGATAATCATTAGCTTACAACCCCTCGAAAACACTTGAATTTGAAAGGTAGAAAGCCATTCCAAAGGGGCAGAGATTCAGCAGCACCATGGAAAACGCCCAAGTACGTTGGCGCGGCTTCGAAAATACCCAGAAAATCGTCCCTGGACGTAGGCGGGACTTCAGGAACGCCGCGATGTGTCCCTAAAGTGGGGCGCTTGATTGTGGAAGCTCCGCAACGCAAGCGCTGGCGTCCGCCGGAAAGCGCATTATATTTTGCTCAGTCTGTATAGGTTAATTCCTTTAGGATCGGAGAATTGGAGCCACGACAGAACACATTTGTTGTCGAGAATGAGTCACGAACTGCACTACCTATTCGAACTCCAGAATGTGTAAGCAGTTCACGATTTCTGCTAGCAATCTAATATAATTTTTTATTGATTTCAAGGTATTGCCAGAGTATATTTCAGAGTCGCTCACCAACACCGGATCTTACAAGGACCCGTGATGACATGCAACATCTGGGCCTATCCAAAAATTCCGCCTTTAGCCCATTGAATGATGAAACAAACAAAGAATCTTGTATGCATAACGCTGCGCAAACTTACTGTTCACTATGTACATAATTGAAATAAGTGCCAACTGAATGAATTTTATTTATGATGTATCAAATGGATTTGAAAAACAACAAAAAATTGATGACAAATCTCAAGTGAATGGGTCATTCTTTGACCAACTCTGGTGTCGACCGGTCGGCCTAAACAGCGCTCTCATTCGACTACTCTCAAGAAATCTCTGGCTAGTTTCGAAGTCTCGTCATTGTCGTCAGTCTGCGGGGAACCTTGTGGCAGGTTCTGGCTCTTCTGAGAATTTACTAAAAGGCACCGGCAAAGGTAAGGCCCTAGTTATACACCGGCGGGACGCTGCGGAAACAGCAAGACAACTATCACTTATATGCTCCTAACTGTGCTCAGGCATGCCAAAAGGAACAGTGGCCGCAGAAAAACGCGCTGGAAGCCCGTCCCGAGCAGTTAGGCCTCTTTCAGAGTTCGATCGCTCTGCGACGCGATCGTGGGCACGGCGACGCGACCGTCGCGTCGCCGTGGAAATCGCAGATTTTGGAAGTGTGAAGGCCCAATCGCGGAAGTTGGCGACCACGCACTTTTACGTACACATTCTAATCGACGCCTATTTCATGTTCGCGCTCCGGCACTGGGAGAGTAGATCTACGGGAGAAATTGACGCTTTGGAGAAACTAAAGGAGGTATATTGCACTACAGATGAACGAATGAAGATGATGAGGTGAAGTAATGGAGTAATCGCCGCTCTGCAGCCGCGATGCAAATGTTTTGCCGTCATTTCAAATGTACTGAACGCAATAAACACCTACAAACCTCGAATATGACGCCAGACATCTGTCAGGATCGCTAACATGTTTGGACAAAGGCATTGACAATGTTGCTCGTATGAAAGGCTCCTCATATCACGGTGTGCCTCAGTCGACTCTTCGGAGCCGGAGCTGGGGTGTGTTCCAAGAATCTTCCCACGATGCCGTGAGAGGGCAAATAGCTTTTCCACGGACGAATTTGCTTTCCATGGCTACGAATTATAACTGCTATTTGCTTCCACACTGCCATCCATGGAAACCTTTTGTCTTGGGAATGTTCTTGGAACGCTCCCCTGGAAGGTGGCCTCGAGTCACTCACCTGAAGATCCACCGGATACCGGAGAATAATTTTTGTCGCCGAGAGAAGGCGGCTCTCCACGGCTCGGGCGGAGGGGGGGGGGGGGGGGAGGCGTGGTACCCAACTGTAGGACCATCTCCCCACGGTCCACGGTGGGGTGCATCCCACTGCGAACCGTGGCGGTGGGGTCAACCCCCCCCCCTGTGGGGACACCAAAGGGGATTACCCCAGTGGCATGTCCCCGGGGTCCCCTGTGTGAACCCGGGAAAAGTGTATCCATGTGAAAACAGGTTAGTTTACCGCCTACACTGGGATTTAAAATTCCCTTCAAAATCGAGTTCTGTTCTACTGCAGTGCTATTATACCTGTTTAACACATAATAGGTTTCGGTCATCTACAGGAGAATTCCGTTCATCTACAGCTGATAGCACTAGATCCTCCGGGTATCTCCAGTAGATGTCCTCTCCCAGTGTCGGAGCGGTGTCGCGCAATCGGTTAATCATCTATGATAAAAAGATGCACTGTGGTTTGTCATTTTGTCCTAATAATCATTTTATGATAATAATTGTTTTGTATTGTGATTGTTTTGCCCACTTATACTTATTTTGCCTGAATCAACGTGAGTCTCTTCAGGATCCAAGCCGATGTTATGAAGCGGTCGCCGCGATCGGTCGCGTCGCCGTGCACTGCACGGCGACGCGATCTGGCCATCTCAGTCGCCCAATCGCGCGATTGGGCGACTTTTCCCGCGATCTTGTCTGAAAGGCCGGTGACCTGATCGCGCGACGCGACCAGATCGATACATAATGTTTTCATTCGGTCGCGTCGCAAAGCGATCGAACTCTGAAAGAGGCCTTATACACGCCGCGGCACTGTATACTGTATCGTTGCGAGACCTACCCTGTTGGAAATTTGCCAAATTCCACCAGCTGATTATTTTTTAGCTTAAAAATTGTTAAAGCATTACCAAAACGACATAATGAGCACTGTTGTGACAAGAAGAATTGATTATTAGTCATATTTTGCAACTAACAAGTGTCAGAGGCGAAAAAACCGATAAATTACCATTGAAACGCCTGGGAAATTTTAGTCTGTAGTATTGCGTCAAAGACGCCAGAGACGCAACATTGCAGACGAGTCCCTGATTCACGCAGCAAGCGGCGGCAATGTCATCGCGAGACGTTTTCATTCCGCTGGTGTATAACTAAGGCCTAAATTGGACCGATTTCGCTGCTTGCTGTTGTACAGCAGCGTGATTGATTTTTTGGTTTTCATTGAGGTCAATGCCGTCGTCTACGGCTGGCATGTCTCAGAAGAAAGCCAGGAGCAGAGCCATCGAGGAAAACAAACCAGATGCGTCGAGTGATATCGAAATGGCAATGGAACAAATGCGTGCTGATATGAAAACGCCGGTATTTTTGAAAACTACTGTGCTTATCTGGGCCAAATTCCGGTCCGCAATTGCGTCTCAACACGCTTTGCGGCAGCACGCGCTCGAGTCAGTCGGGTTTCCAGCGCCAAAGCCGACTCGATGTTGCTTTTTTATACAGTTTTCTTCAATTTTCCTCAGTTTCCAGTTTCCAAAACCCACCTAGAGTCAGCAGATCGGCCGCTGCGGCGCTGGAAGCTCTTCTGACTTGGGAGCGTGCGGCCGCAAAGCGTGTCGAGACGCAATTAGGGACCGGAATTTGGCGCAGATAAGCACAGTATGATACTCCATGGGATTGATGCTCAAGGTCAACTTTGGACTGTACTCACGAGAAATATAGAGCTCTAAGATCAAATTGTGACATTGCTTAATGAGAATGACGAGGTGCGCAAGGCCTTAGCTGATGCGCAACACAAATCGTCTCCTATTCGTGTGGATGCATTGAATTGTTCTCGTTCTGTTGAATGTTTTGAGAAGAAAGAGTGCTTGCGCTCAATTGTGATATAGGGTATAGCTGAGCCCAGGAATATCTCTGTTACAACAAGGGAAATAAATGCTCAACTATGATAGTGTGAAAAAGACGCTTGACCATCTCGACATTGAATGTGTCCCACAATATGTTTACAGATTAGGAGAACCTAATGTGGAACGTGCTTGTTTGTTGAAAGTTGTTTTACCTACCTCATAATATCAAAGCCGAATTCTCACAATAGCCCACTGGTTGCGATTATATTCTCATGGGAGGGTATTTATACGCCGTTCTCTAACAAAATCGGAGATTGATCGGAACCAGGAGGCTAGACTTGCTCGTGCCAGCTTAGATGTGGCGAACACGTAACAAGAGGAGCGTCAAAAGCCTGAGGATCATGTTGTCAGCACCATCGCTAGTAATGTTTTTGTTTCCAATGTCGATCAGGCTTTGTTTTCTATTTCCGATCAGACTTGTGTTGATCAAACGCAATCGGGTTCGTCAAGCCAGTGAACCGCAGTCATTATTCAGAAAGGCTTTTGACTTGTTTCTGCGAAAAATTGCCGATGTGTTCCGAAAAATGCGCTTCACGCTGATCTCGTTCTTGAAAGATGTACGATATTTACGTTTTCAGTGAAAGCTGGATGAATTCGCAAAATGCAATGCCATTGCTGCTAGGTAATCTTATCCATAGCTATCAAGTAGTGAGGTGTGACAGAAATGGAAAAGTGGGTGGCGAAGTGTTTGTTGGAAAAAAAGATTTGGATTTATGGAAATTTTAGCTGAAACTGTCTCAGACTCGTATAAAATTTTATTAACTGACATTAACATGATCCTTGAGAATCATCTAATCAGATTCATCGATGTATACCGAACTCCTTCTTGCAGGACTGAATATAATGACCAGCTGACAAAAGCTATAAGGCCCCGGTCATAGTTGGTGCTATTTGCATCTGCATCCCCCGCACCCCCGCACCCCCAACACCCCGCACCCCCAACGCCACGCCGGTCGATACGTATGTTTAAAATGATAGAGTGAGGTTGAGAAAATCACTCGATGCATCCAACTAGATATGACGATGATTACCTGGCCAACAGGATTGCACCTGTTCAGAGAAATAGTGAAGGCGAGTATGGTGAAGTCACGGAGGTAGCAGTAAGGTTAGCTTTCTAGTGATACGCAATGTTTTATCATCGACCCGCCCACCCGGTGATTTTCTCATCCACGTATTGCATGGATATCGACCGCGTCGGATACATTGAGTGATTTTCTCAACCTCACTCCATCATTTTAAACATACGTATCGACCGGGGGTGCGGGGGTGTTGGGGAGTGCGGGGGAGCGAAGAGATACACCGAGTGATTTTCTCAGCTTCACCTCACCATGTTGTTAATACGTATCGACCGGGTGGGTGTTGGGGGGTGTTGGGGGGTGCGGGGGGGTGCGGGTGGGATACACCGAGTGATTTTTGCATCCCATTTCCAATGCATTCTGTGTGTATCGACCGGGCTGGAGGCGTCGGCTCATCCAACTATGACCGGGGCCTAAGCGATGTATTAGCGTGTGAGCACCCATCTATTACATTGGGTGATTTCAACTATAAGGAAATCGATTGGTCTGATCTGGATAAACCACTTTCTCCCGACAGGACCACCTTCGTTGAGATGACAATTGCTTATAATCTTAAGCAATATATTACGGAACCCACTAAGGGGAGAAACATTCTTGATATTCTATTCACTAATGAACCAACGCTTCTCGGTAATGTATGGTTTCCGTTTTCATTTTAGTCTGACGCATGGAACAGGCGGCTGGCCGTGCGGGGTTAGCGGCCTCACTGGAGAATGGGGTTTCGATTCGCACGGGATGATCTACCATCGCAGCCCCGTCCATTCGTCAGACTAAAATGATTGGCCGAACTCTATGTGTCGGGCCTCCGGCAGGTTCGAGCGATGATAGCAGCGTTACGTTCCATGTTTGTTCGACGTACATTGAGCCTCACAACACGTGCTGTCGTCAGTTTGAAAAATGTGATTATGACCGAGTTTGTAGTTACTTGTCAAATGTTGTATGGAGGGGATCCCTTGATACACTGCTTGGCGTTAATGAAAAATATTAAATGTTTCTAGCCTTACTCACTCGTGCCATAGACATGCCTGTTCCAGCGACGCGTGCTTACTCTGAGAAGACTCGCCGCGAATCTCCCGCTAACCTGCCGGGTCGTAGCCTATCAGGCACCGACTCGGCAGGTTCAAGGCACCGACCCGGCAGGTTCAAGGCGCCGACTCGGCAGGTTCAAGGCGCCGACCCGGCAGGTTCAAGGCGCCAACTCGGCAGGTTCAAGGCGCCGACCCGGCAGGTTCAAGGCACCGACCCGACAGGTTCAAGGCGCCGACTCGGCAGGTTCAAGGCAGCGCATGAATATTGCTTATACTTGAAGCATGAATTTCATGCTTTCCCGCTGGCAAGCTTGTCAGCTGCAAAAATTTGGTAAGGGGCACAAAGTTCCTCTATAGTTTCTCCCTCACCTCACATGAAGGAGGCAATCCGGCTCCAAAGCACGTCAATCAATGACAGGGGCGCCAGTGTGAACTTGGTCTGACCAATCGTCTGTCCACCCAGCACAGAGGCGTATCGTAGGCCGCGCGGGTTCGATAAGTCGTTCAACGTGCGCGTTCCCGGTACACTACCGGGACAGTTTTGTGGTGTAGGTGACCCAATGGAAGAAAATTGCGCTTCGCCGCATTGCTGTGGTGAAAATCTATCGGAAAACTATGTTTTATCAGGTTGCTCAATAAGTTTTGTCGTTCAACAAGAAAAACAACTTTATGGTTCAAAATACACTTTATTATTCAGTATAATCTCCCTGAACATTAATACACTTAAAAAAAACCAAAAAAAAATCCAAGTCTCATCCATAGTGATGAATCGACGCACAAAATCCATTTTATCCTTTTTAAAACGCTCCAAATGTTACTGAGAAAGTCGTTTTTGTTCCATTGTTAGCGAATGCGGCAGCCATTGTGCACACAGCTTTCTAAAACCCAGAATTTCACTTAAAATATGGCTCACACTATTTAATTAGATGTGTAGAGCCTCTACTAAATTTCTCTCAGTCAATCGACGATCTTCCAAAACCATGTCCTGTGTTTTGGCTATGATTTCTGGTGTTGATGCGCTTTTTGAACGTCCTTCAAGTGGATCGCCTTCAAGGCTTGTACGACCACGTTTAAATTCAGCAACCCATATTTCTACTGTTCTAATTGTAGGTCTTTATTCAATCATTATACACTTTGAACATTCGTTCGTGGATTTTTTTTTTGTGCTACACCTTCCAAGAATAAGAATTTTATCACTGCACGATATTCAATTTTTCCATTGCTGTGAGACGGCGACACTAAATGGCTTGTAAACAAATAATGAATTGACAGATTGAAATGAAACTTCACATACTTTCATATGAAGAGTGTACCAAGAAAATGAAAAAAAATTGGGCTAGTAGCAACGCCCTCTCTTAAAGGACGACAAAACTTATTGAACAACCTGGGACGTTGAGGAACCTATTGAAAAACCAGGGACGTTCTTTAGAAGGTGCCAAAAACTATGAAAGCAGAATTTTTTGATCATTATTCATCATCATCATCGGCAGAACATCATCTTCCCACAACATTTGTACCTTCATATATTTTACCCTATAATTTCTGATTTCATCGTTTTCACACCTTTTAAGGAACATACAGATCACCTCCGCACTGCCGTTCAGTCCGCAAAGTGCACGCTGATCGCGAAAGCGTGCTGCGGCGCGGTTGCGGGTATCCTCAGACAAGGATGTGGGATCACCCGGGCGGTTTTCGCCTTTGGTGCCCGGGTGATCTCTCCGCCCGGGTGATCCCACATCCCTGTCTGAGGATGCTCGCAACCGCTCCGCAGCACTCTTTCGCGATCAGCGTGCCCTTTGCAGACTGAACGGCAGTGCGGAGGTGAACTGCATGTCAACGTAAAAACCTTTCCGATAGATTTCACCATAACAAGGCCATTGTTCTACTCTGCCACAGCCCTGTCGCGGTCGCAGACCTGAGCGACGTCGCAGTCTCCGAAGGCCATTTGTGCTGTGCCATACATCAATCCTGCGACGCGACCGGCGCATGCAAAGTGTTCCTGCTACAGCTCTTTTCATGGTCAAAGTGTGGGTCCCGACACGATTCGTAGACGAGCGAGCCTGTCGCGGTCGCATACTGGGGCACAGGGGCTGCCTAGACACCGGGGGAGGGGGTGTCCCGTTTTTGCAGTTTGAAGCGTCACGCGCCTCAACGCGAGTGAAGTGGTCCCGAGTGGAATTAGAGCCGCCAAAAGCGGGACAATCCCTCCCTCGGTGTGTAGAGAGCCCCTGTCCGGCAGACTGGAGGTATAACAATGGCCCAATGCGGCAAAACGCAATTTTGAAGGTCGCCGTCATTTATGATGTGTCGTCTGCAGTGGCGCAAGCAAACACCATAATTGACGCCGGATGTCAGCGTAGCTCCGACACTGGCAGCGGACTCCTACAGGAGTCTGCTGGGAGTCCTAGTCTCCCCTGCAACAGGAGTCCTGGCTTTCTCCTGTAGGAGTCCTGTGATTCTCCTGTAGGAGACCGGAACTTGTACGGTAGCTTGGAGGGAATTTCAAATAACGTTTGCTGGAATCAAGCCAAAACCGCCTCGTTTTCGAATTCTTTAAAATCGAAGCATGATTATCACACTTCCCCGTTGACAACTTTGTCAACGGCAAAATTTACTATAGGGGATGAAGCCCCAATAGCATTCTTCCCCCCCCCCTTTCCCAAGAAATGTGGAACTCCAGCCCCAAAGCACCCCAATCAATCAATGAAGGGGGCGCCTCTGTGAGCCTGCATGGGCGAATCGGCTCTCCACCCCATGCACACGCGTATCGTACACCGCGCGGGTTCGATCAATACTTCAACGTGCGCGTTCCAGGTCACCTACCGGAGCTGTTTAGTCCTGTAGGAGACCCAGTGGAAGCGATGCGGCAGCATGTCCTTTAGGAGACCGCTTCGTTCTAGTTCGGTCTCCTACAGGACAAAACAGCTCCTGTGGGAGACCGCGATCGTCGTTTTCACCCGTAGGAGTCCGCTGCCAGTGTCGGAGAGATTTTGCCGCTTGTCGAGACGTTGAAGTAAGAAAACTACAAAACCGAACACAGAGAAAGATATGGGAGAAAACAAGCACCTTCGCAGGAAAAAAATAATGAAGTGAGGCATATATTGTAGGATTTCAACTGGTGAAGTGAAGCGGTTATCATCAACGTTACCAGGATTTCACGAAACATGTAAAGCTACTATTGACGATTCGGCCTCATTAAGGTCTTGAATAATAACCCAGTTCAGATGGGGTTGCGGCAGATACGCGGCAGGTTTGCGGCAGGTTCGCGGCAGAGAGTAACATCGCGGTAGGTTGGCGGCAGATACGCGGCAGGCTCGCACCAGCTCCAGAGTTGATACTAAAAGAACATCGCGGTGCCGCGGTGTTCGCGGCAGGTTCGAGGTTCGCGGTAGGTTTTCGGCAGATTCGCGGCAGGCACGAGGTTCGCGGTAGGTTCACGGCTCGTTCGCGGCGAGTTTTCTCAGAGTATCTACCAACTTATGATGAGTCCGGGTTACAAGAAGCGGAACGGTCGATCATAGCAAAATGTATTAGTCATAAGGTGGTTTTATATGGTGAGCCCGATGAGCCTCGCTTCGATCGGCGGCTCATATTGAGGGGAAAGGCTATGTGGGATTGAATATCTCTGACCCCTCATTCTTACCCATCCGTCCAGTTGATGATGGATACCCTATGAGGCACGCCCACAAGTACGCCCTGGAGCAACGTGGGAATGCACCTTGTAATCTAGTATATGGGAGAATGGATTTCCGATGGTTTTTGGCGTTGCAAATTCCAGATTCTTGAATTGAGATGTTTTTTTCTTTCAGAATCCCAAGTTGAGATCCCCGAAATTTAGAAAACAACTTCCGCTCATGAACGTTCGGTCTTTATCCTCCCACTGCGTACAGGCCATAAACCGGCCAAAGTCTCACCGTCGACTGCGTACCACGCGCTGCGCGACCGCACGCGCGTCGGAAGCAGACGAGTTTTGGCCGCCGCGCGACAAATTTCGGCCGCCGCGCGGAGGCCGAAACGTCGTGCGGCGGCCGGAACTCGTCACGCGGCGGCCAAAACTCGTCTGCTTCCGACGCGCGTGCGGTCGCGCCCGCGTGGTACGCAGTCGACGGTGAGACTTTGGCCGTTTTATGGCCTGTACATAATAGTGTGCCACTACCTAATCATGGGTTATCGGCCCAGAATCGCAGTCTATATACCATCTTTCGACCGGAAGTATTAGGTAGCGGTACGAGTCGGAATCTTATTAACACTGGTATATATCGCAAGTGATCCATTCATTTATTCATTATTACGCTACAGAACAGAACAAGTACGTTACATTAAAATAGTGGTCGAGACTTCAATAGGAGGAAAAAAGAGGAAACGATTCAGAGCCAAAAAATTGGGCAACAATGTACTGCAGCAAAACCTGAAGGGAGAGCATGTAGATCAGCTAGGAAGGGCAGCGTGGAGGCAGCACTGCAAGTCGTAGGCCAAGCGACTCCAGATACCGACATAGTTGGTCCGCCAACTTCGTCAAAGCTCCCCATGGCGAGTGCTGCTCATGGTGCCCG
This sequence comes from Aplectana chamaeleonis, assembly GCA_029168955.1. Taxonomy (NCBI): domain Eukaryota; kingdom Metazoa; phylum Nematoda; class Chromadorea; order Rhabditida; family Cosmocercidae; genus Aplectana; species Aplectana chamaeleonis. Next base: position 2,547,030 of record JAPDOI010000004.1, on the reverse strand, counting down.
AAAGCGATTACCAATCGGAAAAAAAACGGGAAAGGAGTAAAACACATCAGAATTAACTACAGAACCATGCAAAACTGAGACCAAGAGATGAGCAACTGTGAACACACGAGTATATGATTTTTGCAATGACAGCACATCACCGAGATAATATGGATCTATGTACAATAAGGGACTTTAAGGAATCCATGAACAGTGCACAGTTGCTTTTAATTTTCATTGCTAAATGAAGACCACAACCTGCAACCAAGTGCTTATCAGAATGACCAAATCGAAAACGCATTCGACAAGTGCAGCCAGTTGTGCACATTGTAAGTGGAATCCTCAGCAACGGAATCCACCTGAAACGTGGTTGCTAGGGCAAGTTTGATTATTTTCATAGATTTACATTTTGAAATCTTAAGCTCCACACTGGGTCGTGAACACCGAATAGAAAAATTTATCCTCTGAAAAAATTCGCGGCGATCATGATTGCCTGCGCATTCTCGTCCCATATCTGAAGTACCCCGCTATATGCGATTGGAACGAGTTGCTTAAGTGTCTTGATGGGTTTTTACTTGATTTTTGCTTTGATACTTACTTTGATAGCAACTTGAGCTTTGATGGCTCGAGCATCAAACGTGCCATCTTCTCCCTGAGTTTCTAGGTTTTTTCGACTTCCTTGTTCTTAACTTGGCGAAGAATCCGCACCAGTCGATCATGGTTGACAGAGTACAGGCTTGCTGAAAATTTGGGCGATTACCGTTCCAGATATAATGTCGGTCGGCCTTCCTTTCCATGTCGTAGTGTCACCATTCATAATGGTCCTTGGTTGTGATGATCTTTGCGCTGGAAAAGCAAGCACATAGCTCGGCGTAATTCCAATTCAAGCTCCTTTTATATGAGGGAGAGTGTCAATGGAGAAGAGACGAACTGGAGCAACTAAACGCCCCTCAATTCCAGTTTGTCCGAGCATCCGCTTCGATTTCCGGGCAACAGTCCTTGATGATGGGCGCACGAATGTAATCGACTTCAGAACGTGTCGAAAGTGAACGTTCACTGGACAAACCCTTTGAACTATGCATGGAATAGCACAGTCTGAATATGCGCCTTTCCGCGAATAACCTTTAAAAATATGGTCACAATGGGTTGTGGTCCTTACGTTCTCTAACCGAAAAAGTGGAGGGGGAAACTCCGGGTTTCGTCCTATCATGCGCGTCTCTCTTCCCCCGTTTTTGCAATAACGCGAAGATCATCCCATTCCCTGCCTCTCTTGCGGTTGAACAAAAATTACGACCACCATCTAGTAACAAGGTATATAAAGAAACTTTCCACGGACGAGGTTTCCACAAATGTCTCTGCTCTGTGCCAGTGGCGAACGAGACATTTTTGGCCATCTGTGTGAGCACTCGCCCTTTCATTTATCACATCTGAGAAAATTTGGCAACCTAGACCCCTAAAAACACCCTTATATAGACAAGTTTTAATAATAAAGGGCAACGCCGCCACCCATTGGTTCCCCTAAAAATTCAGATGTGATTTGCAGTATCGCATCAACTAGGTAATGCAAACGAACATTCATTCATTCTGAATGCTCAAGGAAATTATGCCGAAGGTGCCTAACTAATGCTATATATTCATCAAGCAGTATAATTAACGTTTTACAGCGTGTCAAAACATTCTAAAACTCAATTTTTCACCTTTGGCTCATTCTTGAAACCATCATAGCGCGGTTTAAACGGTCAATTTCGCGTCTCTGCAGCCTTTCAGGCAGAGTCAGACGGCAGAGTGCCCAAAACATAGGTTAGAAATCAGTGCACAGGCAGAAACAAGCGCGGAGAACTCATTCGTGAAACACAGCACTGTAATCCTAGTTTCCCTAAAAAAGCAACCCTCGATGATTCTAAATTTGCGAAAACTGAAGACAAAAACTCCGCCTGATAAAATACAAGAAATGAAGAAATGAACAATGTCTATGAGGAAACAGAATCATAGCGAGCACCGCCGATTGCTGAGCCAAATAAACGAATGAGGAAAGAACAGTGGGCGCGTCTCCCGAGTCACAAATAAACCAAGACCGCGCGGCTAATTCAAAACCCGACTTTTGCTGTGTACAATAAACATAACAAGTCAGTCCCTGTCTCGTTTCAGTTTCAAAGCGGTTTGTTTCTTCAGGATGACCATCATTCTAGCTGAATAAGTTAACTTTTGCAATCCATTCATAAAAAGGCGATAATTCAGCCTGTTAGAAAACCTTTTGTCCTTTCCTGAGCTCATCGCTTACACTGTTTTCAGAGGCGGTGGAATTTTCGGCTTCAGGTATCAGATTTGTGCCCAATTACTATGCTTGTGCCATTCGAGTAGATTCGAACCGATATATTAGAATAATTTCCATTCGAATATCTATTCGAATTCTGAATTTTTTAAATAGCTCGATTTGAATGCTGCTCGAGAACCGGGCTTCAAAATGGGGTCATTCAAATACTATTCGAAATTTGTGCTTCTTAAAAAAGGCATTCGAATCTATTCGTTATTCGAAGCCTACTATACAAATGAACATGCGAATAGTAATAGTTTCGAATAGTTCCGAATACGTCTGCCCCGTAGTCAATATTTATGGTGTAAGATACGTGATCAAATGCTCCAGTTGGCAAGTTTGACGAGGTCAAAGGATTTCGAAATCATTTGGCGCCTTGCCGCGTGCACCACAATTCAAATTTCTTTAGCGTCTGTTCCGGCTGTGCAGTAGTAACAAGTTGAGAATTAAAGGTGGTGTTTACACCTGTAAGTTCTGAATGTTATTTCCGCCATATTGGAGGCACCTCCCTACTCAATATTTTTTGATAATTTTTTATGACAATGAGCAGGAGTACATAGCTTCCTCTGCGTCTCCACCCTGATACGGCCTGAACGTCCGCCACCCCCAATAGGTAAAAGGGCAGAATCAAGTACAAAAAATGTCCACATGATCTCATCAAGCGAACTGAAGTCCTTTTCGAAAAAAAAATTAAACTATCGCTCGCAAAAAGAGTGCTTTTTCCGCTGTTTGTTTGAATGGTCCATTTGTTCTTGATATTACGCAGTGCTATCCCTGAAAACTCTTCAAAGTTTTGTATTTAGTTTCGATTGATTTCATAAATAGTAGGTAAAAATCTTGCCACTCACTTCCCTTGTTACAGCCCATCCAAAAACACGGCCTACAGTATCTTTCAGGGATTTGAACACGAACCGCTACTGTGGCCACAGGTCCCAATCCTAAGAAAAAACAGGCTGCAACGTTTTTCACCGACTTGTTCTGCCATTCAATAGTGATTTACTTGCACATCGATGTATTTTTTTTTGATATTGTACATTGTGGGAGGAGAAGATAATGAATTTTGATTTTCGATGTGAGCAATTCGACAGCAAATAACGAGGCTGTCCTCATATCTGTTTAGGATTTTACCCGATGGGTTTCGCTCGGGTTTCCTCATGTGATTTCCATCAGTTTCGGTAGCAAATTTAGTTTGCTCCTTCGAGTGCTTGTGCGGAGAGAGGGTAGAGACAGCGAGAAAGTGTGGGTAAGGGCGACGCAGCCTACGCGCGCACACTCGCGCAATGACAGTAAGTTTTCCTCCCAAATAGAGGTTATATTGACTGTTCATCTGGGATCTTTTCAGCTTGTCGATACGAAATTATTCAAAAAATTTTCGAAAATATTCGAATCTATTCGAAACTCGGACCTCGAAAAAAGGGTCACTCGAATCCATTCAAAATTCGGACCTCGAAAAAAGGGGTCTTTCAAAACTATTCGAAAATCGGTCCACCAAAAAAGGGATCATTCGAATCCATTCGAAATTTGGATCTTGAAATAAAAGGTTATTTGAATATATTCGATATTCGGTCTTTTCATACAGGGCACAGCTATACCAATTACTTCTTGACATTAATGTTGAGCTGCGAGAAGAAAGAGGAAGAGAAAGAATAAAGAACAGGAGGAAGAGAAGAGCATGTTGAGAATGGGGTGATTCCAGATGGGCACCCTTGCTGAAACGTGCACAGTAGTGGTAGTGCAGCATATCATGACGAGTTGGGACCCGTTGTTAACAAGTTATGACTAGTGGGAACGAGACAATCGTCGTGAAAATGGATTACCCCTGAATGTCGGTGTGGAATCGGCTTCTAAAGACCTGAGAATCTAGCCAGGTATTCGAAAAGTTCATCGCAAATCTTGTAGCATGCCCCGAAACAACATTAGAGCAAATCCATCGGAGGAGGCAATCGTGACTTTGTTGATTTGTCACAATTCACGACTGGATGCGCGCAGAGACTTGCAAGCAGTATCTTGAAAAATCCTCTTACCCTCTGAAGGATTTCGCTTATGTTTTCTCATTTCCAAAAGAAGCAATTGAAAGGATAGCTCCCACAGAGTATCCCTTTCAACACTTTCGGACATTAACCCGCTATCAGAAAAGTGGAATACACCAGTTTTGGGCAAAAGCCGACATTGTCGAGTGCTGCAAAGTAATGGAGACACCCCAGTTTTTTAATGTACAACGAATTATTCTTGCCTGATTTTCTATACATCTTGACGAGAAATGACCCCAGAAGCAGCTCGGCCATGGCTTGAGAAAATGCTAGCAACAGTCAGGGTCTCCATCACTGTTTAAACCCAAGTCCGTGCTCTCAATACGAATGGTTCTTTTAACAGGAAGACTGCGACTCAGCTGTGGCGATCCCTCGCATATTATGAGGTGCATTTGGAGGATTCACATGCCTGCAACCGAAAATCACAGTTGTTTGCAATGGAAAGCTCTCTGGCCGTGTTGAACCTCGGAGATGGGGTAAAATCTCCGACTGCATAGAGTCCGAAAACACTCTTCGACGGATTATCTGTCCAGACAGACGGTGTAACTGTTGTCATCTAAAATATGCAGGAATGCCTGCCCCATGCCAGACCGGCCGATACAACCAACTTGGGGTGGAATCAGGGCTGGGCACGCGTCCCGGTTAACCTTAGGGGGGTGCATATTGGACGTTGCAGAGAGGGCAAAGGGGGGGGTGCCTAAACCGAACACCAAAAAAAAAAGAACGAAGTGCCTGTTCCGTCGAATTTCAGGAAAAAAATAATACACACTATTCTTCTGATTTGCCATATCTTCTTCTCCGCTTTTTGAGTCGAACTCTCAAAGAATTCAATTTAATGATAAAGAGGCAGAATGTGTTCGCAATAATTGAAACTTGCTGTCGAAGTTTGTTTTGATGAAGGAATACACCACTCTGTTATCTTGTAGCAAGTAAGGACTGATGCGGTGTCATGTTTCTTTGGTGCAACGTTCATTGATTACGCGGGTGGCTACCGATTCGAGGCAAAGATACAAAAACAGCGCCCAGGAAAGCCATCGTTAAAGTTTAAAAAAATAGCTGACTGATGTATAGCCTGTGTCGCTCATTTTGAGCTGGTCGAAGCAAGGCTTATCGGGCTTATCATGTCAAAATCTCCTTATAACTGTTATATTTTGCCATGACCGACCGCTCCGCTGCTTACTCCGCCCGGACTCATCCGAGCAGGCTAGGATTTATTTCGACAGTTTAATAGTAAAGATAGCACAGTCAGCATCACAACTAGTAAATAGATTTTAATTCATGAGAATGTGACTTATGAAGAGTGCCAACTGTAAAAATTGAAGACTGCAAGATCCTATGAAAGAAGCGAATGACCGTGCCGTCCTCTTTGAGAAAAAAAACCCGAGTTTTATCCACCTTGAATGCCGTAATCTCTCATAGACTAGGCTGGCCGTGTGATGAGGTGTTTGTCCGCAGCTACACAGCGCGCACTGGAGTGAACGCGCACACAATATTAATTAAAAAATGTATTTTATTACAGAACGAGGCGGAGAAAATGATTGAAACTGAAGTAAATGGAAGTGGGCAGAAACAGGATACTTTCGATGTATCTATTATAGAAATTTAATGTTAACAAACTAAGCTGGAGCAGAGTGAATTTTTTGTACTTGATAAGGTTCATTCAAATGAACCTAGTTGATTAAAAACACCAATAAACATGAGAACTAAGAGCATTGAGAGAAAGAGGAGAATCGGGCAAACATTTTAATAGCAATAGGTTTAATATTCAATGTGACTTAAGGACCTTAAAACTCGTCCCGGTTTTGTCCCGGTTTTGTCCCGGTTTTCGGGGTAAAACCGGGACGAGATTTAAGGTCCTTAAATCACATTAAAAATCGATCCTATTGAGACTAAAATGTTTGCCAGATTCTCATCTTTCTCACAATATCCTTTGCTCTCTTGTTTAATGCTACATTTGATCAACTAGGTTCGTTTGAATGAACCTTGTCACGGCTAAATATTTACACCCTCTCTAACTTTGTTTATTTACATTAAATTTCTAAAATGGGTACATCCAGAATAGACTACATTCACCATCTTCCATTTCCTTCAATTTCAATCCTTTTCTCCTCCCCGTTCTGTACTAAAACACATTAATATTGTGTGCGCGTTCACTCTCGTGTGCGCTGTGTAGCTGCGTACAAACACCGTATCACACGGCAAGCCGAATCTCTGAAGGATTGCGGCATTCTAGGCGGGTAAACTCTTGTTTTCAACTCCCTACGCATCATATGAATCCTAACATTGTTCCACATCACAAAATAGTTCTGATTTCCACATCAGAACAATCAAACACAGATTCTTAATCCTTCAAAGGTTTATGAAAACATTCGACAGGAAACATTAATTACCACAATAGTACTTGTTCTGTTGTTTGTAATTGTTCAATTGTTTTGTCATGAAAATTGTTTTATCCTTTGTCATAGCTTACTGTCTTACTAACAAATTTTCCTCATGGGATTGTTTTGAAGTTTAAAAATTACACTACCTTTGTTGTTGACATTTTCGGAATTTTCTATATTCAGTGCTTTTTTTTATTTCTTGTTTATCGAAATCAGGAAGTCAAAATCATGGCTGTTGTGCTCAACTTTTCGGAAAACAGCCGATTTCGATTTCCCATAAGGGGGTGCCTAAAAATTACCGAGACCCCAGCATGGGAGTGGGAATTGCAGCGTTTAACCGTCTTGATCTCAGTAGCAGTTGTTTTGTTGAAATGGACCACGAGGATGACAGATGCTTTATTAGCTTACGCACGTTTCAGCGGGATCACCGTCTCCAGAGCCTTAAAAGATCTAATCAGGACTGTGCTTTTTCGGCCAAATGTCGACTAAACCATACTAAAATTCGAGGGAGAATCTTTCAAAACGTGGTCAATAACGTCGTCTTTATCTCGATGTGCGTGCGACTGCATCAATGATATGCCGTATTTTAATACTTAATAACATAATCTACAGACCTATTTTGTTAGGAACAACATGGATAACATGTACAACAGAACAAGTACACACATAACACCAATAACTGAGCCGTTTTGTCTATAAAGTGTTCACATTAGTGAGCACAGTGTACGATCCTCCCTCGGTGCAGTCATTGTAGTCTTTTTCGAAATCGGAGTATGACGACAACTCTTTAGCAGCAACAGCTTCTTGGCTCGGTTCATAGCTGAAAATCCGAAAAAAAGATTAGAACACAATCAAGGTTGAAATGAACCTTATGCTATTTCAAAGTTCTGGAAATCAGATTTCTGAGGAGATAATTTTCGAGGTCACTACTTCTACAACTCGATTATGATTGCGAACCTCTCATGATTTGGTATCATCAGCTCATCTAAATTTTCTGCTTCATCGACTTCTTCGTGATCGCGATGGGTGGAATCGCCGTCTCCTATTTTGTCCTCCCGAACTTTCCTTCTGAAGTTGTTGCTAAAAATTAAGTGGATTACGAAGGACAACTGACAGAGTGAATTTCGAATGAAAAACTTACAGCAATGTTTTCATTATTTGGGATATTATGCCTTCCATGCTGTCCACTTTATGATCGTTAAGTTTGATCACAGCTCGCACAAACTCTAAAAAAAGGGATTCAAACAGCTGGAACACAGTTTAACATGGTAGTAAATGATATTGCGTCGCAGTCGATTTGTGCAAAACCATTCCTCCTTTTTATATCCCTCCACGTCACCTTCTTCCTGTGAGATTTATCGTAACACTGAGAAGAAGGCATCTACAGACGGGACCATTCTATTCTAAAATACAAAATTTGTATCGTTTCCGTTTTCATTTTAGTCTGACGCATGGACCAGGAGCTGGCCGTGCGGGGTTGGCGGCCTCATTAGAAAATAGGGTTTCGATTCGCGCAGGGTGATCTACCGTCGCAGCCCCGTCCACTCATCAGACTAAAATGATTGCGCGAACTCTACATTTCTGGCCACTCGTGGAACAAATTCGTTGAAGAAGAATGTTTGTTCTGTAGTAAAGCTTACTGTTGGCCGCTTCTTTCTGCACTTCATATAGATGGCCCTGATGTCGTCCCCTAAATTGAAGATGAAAAAAACCATTCTTTAAGCAGCCTTAAAAACGATATAGTGGATCTAACCTTTACACACGCCCGCTTTAAAGGCTATGGTCCGGTCGCCGCCTATAGCAACCCTGCCAAGCGCAAAATCTCAATTCGCTCAAATAAGCGAGAAAAAGCTGGGAAAAAGTCGGCCACGCCCCCCTGAAAGAAAAAATGGGCAACGCCCACTGCCAGGCTTCCGACCTCAATAGGGAAGAGACGCGCGAATGATTTTAATCAAAACCTATGTTCTTTGATTTGTTTTTGGTCTGGCTTTAGTTTGCGGCCTTGTTCAGAACGATGGCTGCGAATAACGAGAAAATACAGGCTCGAGACAACTCGTCCGCGAACTTCTAGCCGTTCAAAATTGAAAATTTTGGGAAGCCGTAACTCCGTTCGTAGTGAGTTCTGAGCGATTCTAGAGACACCATTGCGATCAGCGTGAAATTCTCTCCAAGATAGGTAAGAAAAAACGAAAAATCGATTCCGAGGTTGGACTGTGCCTTTAAGCTCCGTCCATAATTGGCGAGAACGCTCACTCTCGCTCTCCAGCGCTTCTCAGCGCTCTCCAACGCTTAAAGGTGCCCGTACAGGCAGAAAGACACTGGCAAACGCAACTTTCCTCGCGTCGCTTGACGTCAGTGATGTAATTCACTTTTAAAATTCTTGCTCACCTTCTGCATTAAAGGCAGCAGACAAAAAAGTTGTTGAGATAACTACATTAGTGGATCTTGAGGGCCCTAGAAGAGCCCTCACGAAGTTGGAAGAGTTCAAAACGAGTTAAAATGACCGTATTTGAGCCGTATTGAGTCACAAAATCATCCTTTCTCCGCCCACCGATACGGGCTCCGCCCTTCAATACAAATGTTCAAGGCTCGATTACGGTCGTTTTGGCTCATTTTTTACGCTTCTAAAGTCGTAAGAGTTCCAGAAAGAGCCGCACGAGTACATTAGCGTCGTTACCCCAACAAATTTGTCGCTAGCTCCGCTATTTCAGCCAATGCGGTAAAACTCGTCCACATTTGGGCCAATATAGAACGAACCATTATATCTTCATTTCAGTCGATTTTCTTCCGGTTTTTTCGTTATCTCTGAATATTAACAGCTTCAGACCTTCGATTCATTCCATAAAATTGATATCATTTTTGAGCGTGTATGCTGCCTTTAAATTTGTTCGGTGGATTACCAATGGTTACAGACACTTGCAATATATAGATTTATTAACAAGTGCCTGCTCAGTGAACAGGCGAACACACTATCAACATTCCATCGCCTTTTATACTGATTGGGGAAGCGGCCCCATAAACAAATATTATACAAAGTTGTAATTACAGCTATATCCACAGGGTGTACCGAGCCTCAAGCAGTAGCTCATCTATTAATTGTAGCGGGACCTATGAGGCACACCCGCGTATAATTAACCTACCAGACACCACCCTCTGGATACGATGCCTAACGGCAGTGTTGTAAATTTTGTCTGGGCTATGGATGTACTATACAATGTTTTATGACCGTTCTGATTCTTAGTACTCGATACCATTTGCCCCTATCTATACATTTTCTATTAATAATACATATCTACATCCTTCAGGTTGTGATTCACAACAATGTGCTCTATTTTGAGAAAGAAACACATTGTATTGCAAAATTTAGATATTATAGACTGCAAAAAAAATTAGTGTTTTGCCGCAAGATCTGCAATGAATGGTGTGGCGTACGCAAGACGGCAAAAAAATCAGGAATTACTTCTTTGCGAAGATGTTGCGAAATGCAGCGAAAGACACAGAGAACGTGACCATCCCACCGTTATTCTCCGCGGGAACAGACCGAAATGGAGTAGAAACAAGGCATGATGGCACGATTGAGTAATAACAACATGGGCAGGAATGAATTTGGCCGCATAGCGCGTGGTCAGCACAATTTGCAATTCACCAAATTACATACTATAGGAAGATCATTGGCTTAACTAGTTTTGCAATCAAATAAAAGATATAGGTGATCCTGCAAGAAGAAAGATGCGTGAAAATATGTCGTAATCCGCGAACTCGTACTCAGGAAGTCGGAGCTCGCCACCCGCGCGCATTTTGGGCTTCGCTCACCACCCGCTCACCTCTCATTTCGAAGAGCTCGCCGCCCGCTACCCCCTGGTCTTCGCTCGCCACCCGCTACGGGTATAGCGGGTCGCGAGCGCAAGGAGTGGTGGTATAGCGGGCCGCTCGCTGAGTTGTTGTCGTTCTTTAAAGTATTTCGCAAGATTTCCACTATTTTTCCCTTACATCGTACCATTCTCATCCTTTTTCTGTTTCTTTCTGTTTTTTTTTCTTGCAATTTTCTTGCATTTTTTTCTTGTAAAGTTCAAACTTGATATAGTCATGTTTTGAACTCTATGCTAACCATCACGACGGGTGCGGGAAGGCGTAACTCATATGTAGTTTCGCCACTCGAATATACATAAACCCGTATACATGCATAAATGTACATCTGTTAAGTTGTGCTCTTTAGGTATGCTGATCTTCTGACGGGCAACTCGTCCATAGAGGTAATTTGATGGCTTATCTAGGCGACCTGATTTGGGTTTCGCTTTTCTTTTGCAAAGCGGATCGTAAGTTTTCCAAGTCCCGCCGACGACTTTTCTTTTATTATTTGAAATTCTTGGTCCAGTTTACAGTCCAATCAGTTATAAAATATCAAGAGAAAAGCTAAAAAGTCGTCGGCGGAACTAAGAAAATTCACTTGTGATCTACTTCAATCGCGCGGTGTGGTCGCCCGCCCGGTTTACTTTTGTCAAGATAGGCTATACAGTTCACCTCCGCACTGCCGTTCAGTCCGCAAAGTGCACCCTGATTGCGAAATCTTGCTGCGGCGCGGTTGCGAACATCCTCAGACAAGGATGTGGGATCATCTGGGCGCTTTTGGCCTTTGGTGCCCGGGTGATCCCACCGCCCGGGTGATCCCACATCCCTGTCTGAGGATACTCACAACCGCGCCGCAGCACGATTTCACAATCAAGCGCACATTGCGGACTGAACGGCAGTGGGGAAGTGAAGAATACATTCATAGCCGGTGAACCAACCTACCCACCTAATAGTGTGCCACTGACCCCCGGAAAGGAGTGGCTTAAGAATAAAATCTCACCGCTCTTTAACTTTATACACATATCACAGTAAATAGATTGTCATGATCTATTATAATTTCGCGCTGATCAGAACTGAGTCTACAGAATCGCGCAGTGCCCACTGCGAAGAGAGTTAAGGCCTATCAAAGATTGTGACTTCAGACGGTGAGAAATTCGTCGACGAGTTGTCTCGCGCTCATTTTTTCTTGTCATCTAGTTATGACAAGAAGATATGGGTATCCAACTAACTTCAGCTTTCTGCTCACTAATCAGTTTTTTCAACTGTTTTGACTGGAGGTCCGTTAGGGCGTACTAATAAACAATATTAAAATTGAGGAATTACCGGATATCCCGAATGATTTTCATATTTCAAGAAAAAAACTTATTCGTAATGTTTTCGTTCCGTTTTCCTTCTCTGCAGCTCCTCGCAAAGATATTGTCAGAAGAAAAATTCGACAGTTTCATAGTTGGCTGGAGAATTCGATATGAACACCAAGGTTCACGTTGAGATTTAGAAAATTGTGATAAACCAGTATTGCGTCTATTTGTTAAGATTAAATTAGAATTAACACTTGAAGTTATAACAATTTGTTGAATAATTTGAAACTGACTGTAATAAATTATTCGTACTGTTACTGTGAAAGAATGAACAGCACAGCAGAGGGGAACTATAATATCGCACATGGCCACCCCCATTTTTTCATGCCACAACGACTCTCCTGATTTTGGAATGGGAGGAAAACCCAGAGTTGGTGCTTACCTAAATTGAGCACGGAAAAATAGGCGTGGCCATGTGCTATATTATAGACTTTTCAGAAAAGAAAGTTCAAGCATGGCCTGAATTTCAAGCGGAAGCCATATTCAAGAGCTCGCCACCCGCTATCTTTTCCTTGGCGACCAGCGCTAGGCGAGCGCGCCGCCGTAATGTGGTCAGCGGGTGGCGAGCGCCAGCATGCCAGTGCTCGCCACCCGCTACCATTCCGCTCGCGGGACGCGCGAGTAGCTGCGCGCCGCCGGAGTTTTGGTTAGCGGGTGGCGAGCTTCAACTTTCTGAGAGGCAGTGGAAAGCGATGACTGATGGTAATTGCAAAATACAAATTTGAATTCTGCAGCCGCTAACGGAAACACGCCCTGCGCCATAGCTACTCGTCCATCCTATCCCCACCCATCACGTTCCGAACACTTTAGCATACTATTAATTCTCAAACATTCGGACAGCGCGGCGCTGGGGCGCGAACAGCGCGAGGCGGCGCCCCCATCCGAGCCTGGCGCTGTTCGCCCCCCAGCGCGAGGCTAAAATCTGTTCTCGGCGCCGGGCCGGGTCAATTCGTCAGACTAGCGCGGGGCTAGCTACTTCCATCACGTCGTTATATCCACTTCTCGGTCCATTACTATCAATACTGGCAAGTATTATCATATCACTACATTAACAATATATCATCAATATTATTACTCAATAATTATCAATATTTTATTCTCGTCCTCAGTAGTCATAAAACGAATTCTCGTCGTAATAACATGTTTTCATGTACTGCCAATAACCAAAAAGGATATAGTGTTTCTCATACACAGTTTTACATTCACAAACAATCAATACTCTAAATTACAATACACGTACTTGAATACACGATTGCAGGTCCAGACACTTGTAATTGGTTATACTCCTATTTATATCTGTTGAGAAATACAAAACTGACGAAAAGACAGGAATTCAATGTTCAGCAATACAAAATGGACAATCAGCAATGGATCAGCTAAAAATCGTGAGGGTGATATTAGAAGTGAAGTAAAAAAGGTACCACTCCAACAAAACATTCTCCGTCAGCCCAATTTCTTTGGCATTCTGCAGCGTCCAAATGTTCCGACTGTTTCGATGCATTTGGTATTCGACCGGCTCTAAAATGTTTCTGCTAAACAGCTCTGAAAAGAAATTAAGAAAATTTCAAAGAGGAAAAACCAGTATTTGATGTTATGTTATTATGTTATTATGAAATGAAAGGTACTCACTTCCGTATTGCTCCGCTCCAGCGTCTTGAACACTCGATCCACTTCGTATGCCCCTTAATGCGCCTCCGTCAAGCTCTCGATTCCGGACATTTACACCCTGAAAATTTTCGGATGGTTTGTGTTGAACCCGGTTACATTTAAGGAATAGAAAAACGGTGAAAGGTAGCTGGAGAAGAGTGAAACCAACAGAATCACCAAAATGATGAAATGAAAATCAGGTTAACATTCGTGCTCCAATGAGACAAATCAGAAATGATTGCGAACAGAGCGCGAGGCCGGGTCATGAATTATGATCCCAGCGCGGCGCCGTTCAACTATTTCAGCAGGTCTCGCATGGAACACGCTGTCTCGCGAAGATTCCGCGTGGGAGCAGCAGCTGGCCTCGCGCTGAAGGATCCTCCGCGCACATATCGCGCCCCAGCCTCGCGCTAAATGCCGAAAATGCCCCAGTTCCGCGCTGTCCGAATGTCAGAGTTGTTCAGAAGATGCTGTCCGCCAGATGAACCGAGCGCGAAGGAGAGACGGAACTTAGAATTTCTACTTTTGAACCTGAAATTTCGCACGTCTTTAGGTAAATGATGTATGTTCACTTCGTTGGCAGGAAGGCGTAAATTATCATTTTCTCGAGATGGAGTTTGTCAGCTACACTGACGCGGGGAAGAGAAACTTTGTATTTGGACATTCCTGAAAAGTTACGAACCACTGGAAAACCCTCCTTGGAACTGAATTATCAGGTACTACAATACCCGCACTAATTTTCTCAAAAAAGCCGCAAAAGTCGCGAAATCGCGACTTTTTCGACTTTTCGTCATAACTCCGCACAAATTGCTCCGTTTGAGCAATGAAGGACATATTTCGAATCAGCATCGAGAGCTCTTTCTTTTGAGCTCTCGCATGTCTTACAGCCAAACAAGGCATATGGGGCTAACACAATCAATCGAGTTGGCGAAGGGAAAATTCAAGTATTTTCTGGTTATTTGACGTAATTCCACGTCCACCTCAACAGTGTTAACGTGATAGACAACATTTTAATAAACTGTGTGCTGCTTAACGACTTTTCTGTGAAATCTCGGTTCCTTGACTTTCTAAGCCCGAATATGTCACCATTGCTACAGCCACAAGCCTCCTCTTGCTTAGATTTACAAAGAGTAGCAATGTATTTCATCAACTGTGTCTAAATCCACCCATGGTGGAGAACTTGGAGAAAATTTAGGCCGTGAAAAGTGGTTCGCAGCGACGTCAAATGAGCGATCTGACTGCAGCCCTTCCAAGAAGGCCCGTACTCCCTCTCAGGGGCTCGTAATAGTTGCAGCTGCTCGCTGTACATGATAAATAGTTCGGAAAATCACTTTAGGTTTTTTGCCATCTATTCTTTTCAAACTCAAAATCGTGTAGTAATCATCGATAACTTCTATACTTTGGCACACCCGGGTCTGCCGAGAACGCGTCGTGGACGTACACTACGGTACTAGGGGGCCAATTAGAGGACTATTGGCGGGCCGCATTTTGTGCAATTCATGATAAACAGTGTATATCTATTCTCCGATACCCACGATCAGCCGCTTCCCGAAATTTAGAATGCTGGTGGTAAGGGCTTTCCAACGGTGTAATGTTTGCTTATTTAACTTCGGACGATTCCTTCGTTTTCTTAGATCTAAAGGAGTAATTTATCGTTAGTCCCTCGCTTTGCGTGCCTGCGTCTCTGCCTCTCCGCACCTGCACACCCCCACTTTTGATGGTGTCGAAAGCGCACTGTCTTGCCTGCCTCGCTCAATGAGCGAATTCCACGCGAAATGGATCGATTTCCGTGGGCATTTCCGCGGGTGACGATAAGAGCGGGGGTTGAATCAGTAAGAAGAGAGCAGAAAGAACAGGAAGAGAAACATGAGTTGAAGGTACTCACACGGGAGATCCCCGAGTCATCAACGGGTAGGGATAGGCTAGAAGGGGATTCAGCGAGATGGATAGTCCCTAGCTCATCAGAGACTACAGACAGGCTGAAAAGGAAGTCACTCCAAGGGGCTACTTACTAAATATCAACGTCTCAAATTCAATGTAGAGAATTGGAATCTCCAGCTTCTCCTTTCTTGCAACCTCGGAATGATCTTATATTGTTTAACTGTTTCTCTGCCTTCGAGGTTTGTATGGTGGACAGATTTATTGATTCGACCTGAGCGTTTCGACGAGGATCGTCGTCTTCAGAGGTCTGGGAATCAGTGCAAGGTTGTAATATGCTCTCTAAACCACCAAGTACTTCCACAGCTCTCGCGCTTTCGACAGCACCTCAAGTAAGGCACGCGAAAGCTCAGTCAAACATATCCACCAACTCACACATCTATCCACCAATGAAGCAGCGCTACGTCTGCTGTTGACGAGAGACCAGTCTCCAACATTCGGTGGCGATTAGCCTTGGACTAAACTGGGAATCGCCGACGAACAAGTCAGCGATTCGGCCAGAATGTGGACTAAAAATTCACCATATGGGTGATGGTTTAGCCTCCGCTGGTGAAAGTTGGGGGCGATTGTCGCCAAAACACTCGCCGAGAGTCGACTTTGGCGAATGTCGCCTTCCTTAATTCTAGAATCGCCCTAATCCTTCGCGTACTGGTGAACTTCTAGCCATTTCCGTTACCCGAGCTGGTGAGAAACGGGGGCGATTCTTGCCGAAATCAACGACCCGCCCTTCACTGGCGAAAATCGCTCTAATTTTTCATCTTTTTCGCCCCGAATTTTCGCCTATTGGCCTATTACAGGCCAATTACACTAGCCATTATAGAACTCACGTTCTATAATCGCCTCAAACATCACACCAATTTGTTAATACATATTTATCGCACGTCTCATATCCAACAACTAATGTAACAAAATAAATTATAGTACACGTAAGCGTAGAGAAATCTCCAGAAAAGGTAGAGACACATTGAACATAGAAAAAAATGAAACCGGAGTGCGCTAGGTAATGCACAATACGCGTTTTGAGAGCAATAGGCAGCAGTGATGATTTCACATCGAAAGCGGCCATGAGACATGGAACTGTGACGCAGGCACCGAACTTGCGCAATTTTGAGTTCTTCGCCCCCAAGGAATTGAGCGAAGAACAGAAAATCGTGAGTTTTGTCGAGCGACTCAGTGGTTTAGATCTGGGCGAAAACCTTTAGCAGCTGAGCAAAGAACGATAGTGAGTCGGCGAGGTGAAGAATTTCAAACTGTTACAGCAATCATTCACGTTCCTCGCCTGAGTCTTAGACAGTAGCTCGCGCAACCCTTTTTTCCGTTCATTACTCCAATAATGCGGGATCGAAGAAGGCGAATCGTCGAGGCCGCTCGATCAAAAATAGTCAGCCATCACACTCAGCTGGCAGCTCCTCGCCTGCCATTCCTTTCTAGCTACTCGGACTAATGCCGGGTGTCGCAACAATGCTATAGGGACTATCCATCGAATTGAGGGAGAGGGCGGATAGCGTGCCAGGGTTGGACATTAGCCACCGGAAAATAGAAGGCGCCAATCAGCTCGTGTAAATGGGCAGACGATTATAAATTGCCACCGGCACAAAATTCTCACGGTAAACAAGACTGATGATACCCAATTGATAAAGGGTAGGGTGTAAAAGAGATGGAGAGCGGTGTGTCTTCATTCGCGCACCGTCCTCCTTCAGGGGCCAGTAGTTGAGGTTCTACACGGACTATAATGTAGGAAAACAGCACGACCGGTTTTCAAAATGTAACGGTATCAGGCAGTGAACATGGAAAACACTTGAAAGAAAAACCATTACACTTCCGTGAGAATTTTGTGCCGGTGGCAAATTGTAAACTTGTTAAGTGGGCATCTTTTCGAGCGAGACTGGTCAAATAGCCCCAGGGGTGCGTTCCAAGAACGTTTCCACGACATCGTGGGAGAACAAGCAACCTTTCCATGGACAAATTTGCTTTCCATGGATGCCAATTATAACTGAAAATTGCTCCCACGCCGCCGAGCCTACGTTTCCATGGAAGCCTATTGCCATGGGAATGTTCTTGGAACGCACCCCTGAACAACTAGGGCATTGTGTTCTGGACAGGAAACCTCACTTTGTGTGAGAGTAGCTACTGTGAATCGCAGACGCAGACCAAGTGTTAAAAATGTTAAAGGCAGTGTTTACAACAAAAACAGCCTTCCAAATTCTAAGGAAAATCGGAAATGCTGGGACCCAATGAAGGAACCGGGTACGGCCAGAATCTTGAGTGATTCGCTCGCGCCCCGTCGCTCCTCTCAACGACTACCGAAAGAAGCAAACAACTGAAAAATCAGCTTCAAGAGAGCGGTTGATTATCAAGAAAAGATAGTTGTCTGTTAAACGATTCATAATGTTTTAATTATCTATTGTTCTTTTAAATTCAATTCTCAGCTGTTTTTTTTGATCGGTAGCCTTTGAACGTAGAAGGCGGGACGCGAGCGAATCACTCAATATTGAGCCCAGCAGAGCTGTTCCGTGCTCGTTCCTAGCCGTTTTTCCTGCTGATGCTGTGGGCCTAGGATCCCTCCATTTCTGGCAAAAACTCAAAAACTGTTCTTATCATGAACACCGCCTTCAACCGAAAGTTCAGTAGCTATTGCTCAATGTCTTCAGACCTGGGCGAAGAACTCATATTTGCGTGAAAAAGAGTAACGAGGTATGGAAACACATGATCACATACATATAATAACATAACGTGAATAGAAAGAAAACGGAAGGAAAGCTACATTCGCGAATACGGCGTCTGCCCACACATACCCTCAAAATGCAAATGTTCTGCGGTTTGATTCAATGTCAATACGTCGGAGTTGATCCTCGTTAACTGTCGGTATTTGCTCTACTAGAGTGTGTTTACTGCACCATTTGATCCGCAGCTTGATTTGCATGTGACACAGTGATCCTCTGGGGCTCCTTCCCTACAGGGAAAATATTCAACGTGCGCATGAAAGCCAAAGTTGAAATGAGTGTGAGGCTTGTACTGCGAAAAGTGACCTCACGTTTCAATTTGGTCCGGCTTTCTTGCAGGTATTGAGAGTGCTCTTGGAAGGGAAAGAAAGCTTCGGAGGAGCGCAGTGTCATCATCGTATCTAGCAGCTTGAACAATGGCGCAGAGAATTCACTCAGCAACGAAACCACCGCCGTTTTTTCGGGGATGAACTCTGATGTCCGGAAATTGAATGGAACCGTTGAATAGCAACATTGTAGAAGTATTATATGTACTATGAAAAAATACAGAAGAACCAAACAGAAGAACCAAACAAGAAGAACCAAACAAAATTGTAATTTAGTACCCGATCTGCTTCGTACCATCACATTGCCAGCGCAAATTATGTCCGACTCAAATGTTCCATTCAATGTCAGAATTGGTTAACGGCCTAACAGTTATCCAAGACACCACCATCATCGTTCAAACACGCTAAAAAACCAAAAAATAACCGAAGGTTAATCGATGATCGAGCCTACAAGAGAATAAATCAATGAAGATTTTGTAAAGTCTAATGTAAAACGTACTTCACCTTTCACAACTGCTGGATCCGTATTTGGCGTTGTCTACACAATCACACCACCTACCCATATCAATTTTGACCAGAAGGATTCAGCAGAATTACAGCAGCCTGAATGCACAGGTTAGAACTGAAGTCGAGTAGTATACGTGTCATAGGCAGTGCCTACGATGAATTTTATCTGGGTGCTTTCCAAGAAGATTTCCACGGAAGGAAAAATGAATTTGATAAGAGCCGGCCATTGATAGATTGAGAGACCGCAGGAAATGAGCCTATCTGTTAGATTATCATTTGTTATATCATATCAGAACCAGTTTACTCCCATGGAAATCTTCTTGGAACGCACCCCCGTTTCCCGCCGGAAATCGAATGGCCGGGATGGGATCGAGGAAACGAACAAAGAACAGGCCCGAAAGAGCTCTAATCTGCTCTGAAAACCGCTCGCTGGTCCTTTCAGCTCGCGGTAGAGTTTTCCGCGGAGGAGTTTGGTCTACCTCAACGGTTCGGCTTCTCCACACCTCTATTTGCATTAGAGCGCGAGCGCGCATATTATCAGCATTGGAGCGCGTGAGCGCATTATCAATTTACCGCGCAACTCTTCCAGCAGCGATGTTTCCCCTCGAGGAGCGACGCCCACTCTCGCGCTTTTTCGTACTTTTCTGCAGTGTTTCTTCATCAAGGGCACATTCCGGCATCAAACCTTTGATTTCTGGCCAGAACTAGGCAACGATTTTTATCGTGGACATTGTGTCTTTAAAGGCACAGTACACCCTCAGATATGAATTTTGAGATTTTCATGTAATTGTGTAGAAGACCCCCCCCTGTATAACACGTGCCAAATCCGAGATCTCAATTCCTCCGAATAAGCCAGATATAAGCGACCACCACAGGCCCGACCTCCTTCGCTCACCACCACAGGCCCGACCCCCAACCAGATTTTCGAACTCGATAGCGGCTCGATGGATGGATGAATCCCAACAAGTCTTCGTTCTTCAGTCCATTGCCGAACTGTCTCCATAAACTGGCTCGCTCACGCGCAACGATTGCGAATGGAGAGAAATACAGGCCTGAGACAACTCGTCCTCCAATTTTTCACCCTCAGAATATAGGCAGCTTTGAAGAGCCATAACTCCGTTCAAAGGGGGTCCTGGACAATTCCAGAGATACCACTGTAACCAGCGTTTGACTCCTTTCAAGGGTGTTCTGTTCCTTTAATGAAGCATTTTATAAGCATAATACAAGCTCATGGGTTTGCCCTGAAATTATTTACTGTGTGGACATTGTCTGCACCAACCAAACCGACAGAAAAAAATCACAATCGTTCGAAAAGGGAGCATTCAGAGATCTGCGAGTCGCGACTCGCATAAAGATGTAACTGCCTGACCTCGTGACGTTACTAAATATTCAAGATCACAAAATTTAATAAGAAATTCAAAAAAATTTTAATAGAAAAATTAAGGAATTTCAGGATCTTAAATTCCGCTATGCAGTTACGGATATCCGCTGTTACAACACGCAGCACTATGATAATCATGCTTGAGGCAAGGGTTGATCATGCCGGGACCTGATGGTCCCAGCAAGATTATCATCGTGCTGCATGTTGCCACAGCGGGTGTGCGCAATTGCTGAGAGGACTTTTGCTCCGATGAGGATGGAGTGTGCCTACCGCAGCCATATCATAATTTTGACGCGCTCTCATCAGGGACCTGGCGACAGTGACTAAGCGTGAGCGGATCTACCTGTCGTCCACGGAACGTTCCGCCAGAGTTGAGGAAAAAAGCATGCAGCACTACCGCTTGCCACGGGCTGTCTTCGAAATGGAGAACTCTCCACGAATGAAAAAGTTTTTATCTCCTCGGCGAGCAAGGCTAATTGAGGCGAAAACTTCACCAGGTTCGCCCCGCTCCACGCTTACCTCGCTCAAAATTCACCAACTCGCTAACACAAAAAGGCGATAAGCAAGGATCTGTGGAACAGCTCCGTTCCCGTACTTCCGGTGTTTTTCGGGTTATTTCGTTCCGCTTTCGTTTCCGAGTTTTGGGCCCGGAAACGGATTAAAGTGCAATACGTTCTATGATAGGCAACGGTTTTTGAAGGTTGATGACGCACTGAAAACTACATCCCACCCCTTGTGTTCAAGCGAATATCTGAGCTCGGCTGAGATCATTCACGAAAATTGGCGAAAACCGGCGAGCTTCAAGAGATATCGTACATAATAATAAATGGCTAAGAGTTCACCGTTGACCGCAGAATGTGCGGGACCTAACTGTGAGTGCGCCAAGCGCCGTCAAAACTGTGTGGGACCGACCTGGGGACCCCGCCAAGTGCCATGAAGAATGTGCGGGACCGAAGTGTGAATGAGCCACGAGCTGGGGCAGTTGGTGAGACCAGACTGGGTTCTAAGGAACGATAATAACTAAGTTTTCATTTGGAAATAATTCGATTATTCTATGCGTCATTATACACGCCTTCAAGTACGCCGCGAAGCGGCGTGGGTGTGAACCTTGTTTCAAGAGAACAGAGAATTAACGAACAACAGAACATTCACAGTGTTATATCTGGATCCAGTGCAGGTTTAAACAGTAAGGGAGGAGGGCACGTCAGAAAAACGGCACTGTTCCATTTTTGGGATTCCACAGGCCACGGGAAAATGCTTTATTCCAAGTGAGTTAGTTTAGATGTTGAACCCAAACATGATGTATTGTCATGAAAGATGAATATGATGTAGACCTGAACGTGTAGATTTGGATATGGAAAGTCGTTTGACGCGATTGGGATTTCAAACAGTGCGTTCTGGTGAGTTACGCAGTCTAATGCATTAGAATGCAGGACCCGGCTAAGTACTACTGCGACGCCGCCACGCGACCGCGCCGCGTTACCCGCGAAGACGCTGCTCGGAAATACGTTACCGAGTAAAGTCTATGCGAATAAGACTGTCCGCCCACGCGGTCGACGTGCGTGTCAAGCGCCCATCGCGAAGGCATTTTTGGACCAGCCTTTCCACGACTGCAAACAGCTGGCTGAGATGTTATTCACTATTCGTCTAATGATCCTGATACCCGATTTGCGAGTCCGTAAAATGTTTTCGAGATGGCACGCCGGCCGCTTGGGCGGACAGTCTCATTCGGACGGACTATACACCTGTACAAGTTCATTAGCAACCGTTTGAAAAGGCCGGGCCACTTTTGTCGGAAGCCACGAGGCAGCAAGGCACAACACCATCACTAGATCGTTATTCATCACAAACACGTTAACGCTTGTGCCCCGTAGATGTTGCGGCTTCCCACAGAAACGACACCGACGACATATGCTGATTACTGGACGTCTAACTCTTCTTTGACCCCATTCATGACACCGCCTCTAAATGAACAGTTTCTGTATGTCAAACTCGCATTTGGAACAACTGAGATCACATACAGTTCAACTTAGTTTGAACTATTGAAATAAAACCAAAGTCTAAAATAAGAAATAGCTCACCGTGAAATTTGGTAACTAGATGTCTACTGACGGGCGGAAGTCCAGCTAGAGGTGCTCTGGCAGCGGCGTGGGGGGGGGAATTAGGAAGTGGTGCCACGAAGAGCAAGATAAATGAACATGGGAGACGTGTGAAGATGAACGCATTTGATGAGTCGATACAAGAAAATCAGCTGCGGCCAAGAATCTCGCAAACTGCACGAATGCATGAGCATTTCGAAACTGCGCCCGCCACTGACGTGGCGCAAAATTTGAAATCGCCTTTTCGAAGTAGGGCGATTTTCGCCGAGTCCAAAAATCAACAACCTCCCCGCCGAAGCGATCCCGTGGCGAATTGGGGCGAAAACTTCACCGGTTTCGCCTCGCTCCACGCTTACCTCGCTTAAACTTCACCAACTCGCCAACACGAAAAGGCGATTAGCTAAACTAGGCGAAATCGGTGAACTTTTCGCCATGATGATAAGATGGGCGTTTTAGGCCGCGCTCACCGAAGTGATTCCTCATCTATTGCCAGAGGTAAGGAATGGATGGTACCGTGCGTTGTTGTGCCATATGATAGTAGATGGTAGGCTTTAGATCTGAGAAAACGAAGGATTTGCCCGAATTTAAACAAGCAAACATCACACCATTGGAAAGCCCTTACCACCAGCATTCTAAATTTCGAGAAGCGGCTGATCGTGGGTATCGGAGAATAGATAGAAGTTATCGATGATCACTACACGATTTTGAGTTTGGAAAGAACAGATGGCAAAAAACATAAAGTGATTTTCCGAACTATTTATCATATACAGCGAGCAGCTCCAAATATTACGAGCCCCTGAGAGGAAGTACGGGCCTTCTTGGAAGGGCTGCAGTCAGATCGCTCATTTGAAGTCGCCGCGAACAACTTTTCACGGCCTAAATTTTCTCCAGGTTCTCCACCATGGGTGGATTCAGACACAGTTGATGAAAAACATTGCTACTCTCTGTAAATCTAAACAAGGGCAGGCTTGTGGCTGTAGCAATGGTGACATATTCGGGCTTAGAAAGTCAAGGAACCGAGATTTCACAGAAAAGTCGGTCAGCAGCACACAGTTTATTAAACTGTTGTCTATCACTTTAACACTGCTGAGGTGGACGTGGAATTACGTCAAATAACCAGAAAATACTTGAATTTTCCCTTCGCCAACTCGATTGATTGAGTTAGCCCCATATGCCTTGTTTGGCCGTAAGACGTGCGAGAGCTCAAAAGAAAGAGCTCTCGATGCTGATTCGAAATAGGTCCTTCATTGCTCAAACGGAGCACTTTGTGCGGAGTTATGACGAAAAGTCCTTTTTGGAGAAAATTAGTGCGGGTATTGTATCTTCCAGGATCCTTTCAGTAATGCCTTCCTGACAGCCGAGCAAGTAGTGTATGACATTATTATACATGGGGACTAGTTCACCGAATGTTGACTGTCCTCCAATACAGTAGAAGTAAAATACAGAAGAAAAGTATTCGGGCGCTTCTTCTGGACTCTGTTCACACCCAGCCTACTATCTCTTTCGCAGTCTTCCTTTATTATGTGGCGATATGAACCTATAGGCCTAGTCATAGCTTTGATAGAGCGGTTATAGATACCTGGGTGATAACATCTATAACAGAAAATGTTACCACAAGGCGCCTTTCACGCGAAAGCATTTCGCAATTGCTTGTAAATGAAGAATCAAGTCACAGTAAGTCGATATTAAATCCGTATTTTCCGAGATTATCCATCTTCGTTACCTGGAATCTAAGGTGCCATATCACACCGTTGTGCTCCACCTTCATTGGGCGTGTACTGTCGATCTCAGGGCCTAATTCCGATCCGCATTTGCGGACTACGGCTGTTTCATCATGCGACACATGATAATCGTGCTGGGACCACTTGCTCCCAGCACGGCTCACTTTTCTCCCAGCACGGTTATCACGTGTGGCATGATGCAACAGCCGTAGTTCGCAATTGCGGACCGGAATTTAGCTCTGAGAACGATAGTAGTTGTTCGACTCAGGAAAAGAGGAATCGAAACTCTGGCAAAGAGTTTAGCTTCAAGAGCCAAGTTTATTGCGAGCGGTACACTGAAACTAACCGATCAACGCCTCTTGGAATGAGTGATCGCAAGGACTTTTTCCGCCATTTATCGTAGCCCTCAAAAGAGTGTTGACCTGTTTCCGTCTCGTGAATTTTGCATAGATCTAACAGTTGGAAGCACACAATCCATGTCGATCCTTTGCAATAAGTCAATATCAGTAGCTTCAATTTTTTTTATTTTCAAATGCAGTGCAAACAGCTATTACCGATCACGCACTCTGAAAGTGACGCCGTCGCAAGAAATTAGCAGCCCAACTTTGACGTACTTACGCCGGAATTCCTTCGTAGCTTCCAGATTCATGCGGGACATTGCAAAGTCTCTCATGTCTCTTCTATTTTTTGTTCCCACCTGATGGAAGCATTCCTTTTGGCTATCGAGCAGTTCCTACATGTTTAGGAGAACAATCACGTTTATAGCAGCGGAGCAATTATTTTTTTGTGATAACAAATCTTATCAGCAACAGAAACTTTTGGACATGATCTAAAAATGTTATTAGAAAATTACACGGAGCAATCTCCAAGTTCTTCTTTCTTCAAACCTCGGCATCGTAGAATAGGTGTAATGACATGTCGCCATTACACGGAGCGTTGATTTCGGTAACGTTTCCAACCCTTCTCACGCCCCTCCTGCTCGAATTCCAACTCAGCTCGGCTGCGCTTGTCACCTTCATGTTTTCCCCAGACTTCCCTAATTATTAATTTTATTGCGTATTTTGCAGTGCTCGGTGAATTACGGCTGTTGCATCATGCGACACGTGATAATCGTTCTGGGAGAAAGGTGAGCCGTACTGGGACCAAGTGGTCCCAGCGCGATTATCATGTGTCGCATGATCAAACAGCCGTGGTTCGCAAATGCGGATCGGAATTAGGCCCGGAGAACGACATTACCCGCCCAATGAAAGTGGAGCACAACGGTGTGATATGGCACCTTAGATTCCAGGTAACGAAGATGGATAATCTCGGAGAATACGGATTTGGTATTGACTTCCTGTGACTTGATTCTTCATTTACAAGCAATTGCGAAATGCTTACGCGTGAAAGGCGCTTGTGGTAAAATTTTTTGTTATAGATGTTATCACCCAGGTATCTATAACCGCTCTATCAAAGCTATGACTTGGCCTTTAGGTCCATCTCGCCACATAATAAAGGAAGGCTGCGAAAGAGATCGTAGGCTGGGTGTGTACAGAGTTCAGAAGAAGCGCCCCAATACTTTTCTTCTGTATTTTACTTCTCCTGCTCAGGCACCGGTTCGATTCGAGCGCCGTCAGAACGAGATTGGACCGTTGAAACGCTCTGGCTCGAAACGAAAAAAGGGGCGGGGTCAACACGAAACGTGGCTCGTTCGTTTCGGGAATGACATCGGTCCACCTCTCAAAGCCGGGATTGCAGTCTCGACGATTTCGTAACTACTCCGTGGATCGTGTGTCGGCCCACCTGTCATAGCCGGGACTGCAGTCTCGATGATGACGGCACTACTTCGTGAATCGTGCATCGGTCCACCTTTCATAGCAGGGATTTTAATGAGATGATGACGTCATCATCTTGTTACCATCGACTTCACGCCCTATACCCTTCATAGTTGTCATCGTGATGACGTCATCCTTGATTTTCGAAGCATGGTGGCTATATGGCTCTGCAACCATGCTCTAAAAATCAAGGATGACGTCGTCGCGGTGTGGGGCGTAGAATCGATGCTAAGAAAATGGTGACGTCATCGTCCTGGTTTTGATCATGAGAATCTTACACTTCAACAAATATTTGAATTTGATAACACTGAACAATAAGTTTTCTAGTGATTCGTTTCCATAGTTCAGAGCTCTCGTTTTCCATAGTTCAGAGCTTTTGTTCATTCCTACCCTGTTTTTCTTCTCATACTGTTGTTTTCGGAGCTGAATTCCGGTCCGCAATTGCGGATTACGGATCTTGCATCATGCAGCACGATCTTAATCGTGCTGGAAGAAAGGTGAATCTTGCCGGAACTAAGTAGTCCCAGCACGAATATTATCCTGTTGTGATAATATTTAGCGGTGTCAGAAGGCCACAACAGCGCACTGACGAGAGTGATACTGGGACCTCTCAGTGGGAGAAATTTTCACTTTGGGTGCTAATTATGCATGTTCCAGATTTGACTTGAAATTCTCCCTGGGAGGTATTTTGGGGCGCTGATCTTGAACCTGCGGTTTATTATTCGATTTTCCAAAGTTTTTGGCTAATTTCTTTCAAAGCTTCCCAACCGGGGAAAATTTTGAGGGAAAAACACCACTTTCGAGATTTCCGGATTTCTACGATAGATCTAAAAATCATTCTCTGAGGGTAATTTGGAGTGCTTAACAAGAATCGGGAGTCCGTCTATCGATTTTTTGCAGATTACGGTAGATTAGTTGTTGTTGGTATACGGTAGTTTGGCCGAAATCTCAGATTTCACTCAAAATTTGTATACGGTGTTATTCGGGGTGGACACTACGGAATTAACGTCTGTTTGTCGATTTTCAAAAAACTACGGTGTGACTTTGCCCCCTAAATGACTTGTTACTTACCGTTACCTACAGTAAACCTCGGAAATTCGACAAATGGACTTCAGAATCGTGTTCACCACCCTAGATTACCCCTACATACAAGTTTTGTGCTGAATCCAAGAAAGTTTTTCGAAACTCCCAAAAAAAATGCCTGATGCCTTTTCGCGAAGCTGGAAAAACGCTCATAACTTGTTTAAAGCTGCAGCTCGGGGCGGGATGCTGCGCATTTTTACTATTGTGCCACAAGAGATACTAACAATACTAGTCGATTTCGCAGATGCGTTTACCTCTCTAAATACTTCCCTTGTTAGTCATCGCAGGCTTGACGGTACGGTGCCGGGCTGGCAATCAGAAATGCGTGGAAGGAAAGAAATTCATCTGGAGACGAAGAATGTGAAATGATTGCACCAAAGCGGAGCAAAGGGTCTGAAATTAAGAAAGAAAGAAGCCATTTAGCATGTAGCAATGCGTCCCCAGCAAACTTTTTTTCATTTTTTCTCTGAAATACAGCAGAATGTGTGCGTAAAAAAATGCCGGTAAGCTAAAAAGCAGAAGGCAAAATTTTCTTCACACCACTGGTAACGTCAAACTCTGGATGTGGGAAAACCAACTGAGAAGGCGCGTATCGTGCGTGGAGGTTGGCCCCGTTACGGGTAAAAACTATCGATATGGCTCGCCGCTAATTTTCTGACGGTTAACATTCTCCATTCCTTTTTCGGTAAAATTGGTAAAAAGGGTAAATTCGGAAAAGTTTCTAGATCTTGTTTTTTCTACATATTCCATGCAACCAGAAGAATCTTTGAAAAACCTTCATGCAAGGACGAGCGTAGTATCACATATGTATGTCATCGGTGCCATATGTTACCACATAGGTGCAACGAAATTGCTCCAACCTTCAATAGGGAACGTAAAGTATCACTAGGATCCATGCCGATAAACCTCTTAGTCACTGACTCCCAACAACGGAATGCCAATTTAATACAAGAAATGACGTCGCGAAATGCTCAATTCCCAATAATCCTTTGATTTTTGAGGCGGGGATCGCTGTGGAAGATTTTAAGTTCGCAGAATAGAGGATCATTTTGATTGTTCTTCTTGACAACAGTATTGGGAAAATCAGCAAGAAACTGGTGAGAAAAATATCATAATTTTCAGTTTTGAGAGTGATAGAGCTCACAGCTAATTCAAAACACGGTCTCTATTTTCCACCCGATACCTACCAATTGAAGTGCAAGTAGCATTCACGAGAACTTGCCATTTGGTCGTGGAGTACCAGTTCAGAAAGGTGGTGTTTACCAAGACAAGGTTGCACGTTTTTTTTGGCTAAAACCTAAGCTTTGGGTCCCTCTAGAAAGATCAAGAACGGTAGTGCGACGAAAAACGGCCGGTAAGTGGTTGAAAATCTCGTGGGCTAGCCAACCCATTGGGCCATTCCGCCCACCTCCTACAACAGTTTCCTTGAAATCGTGGTTAGATGAGCGATGCTTGCCGATCAAAAGCCCCGTTGTTCCCTTCGTTCTCAACTTCTCTCTTAACTCAGATCAGCTCGCTTACATCGGCTGCAAAAAAACGGGAGTTACAAGCCTCGGACAACTCGTCCACAAGGCTTCCCTAGCTGAATTTCGAGAGGCAGGCAGAAAAACAGAAAAACGTCTTCCATCGTGAACACTGTCTTTAAGTTTGATCGGTGAAAAGTTCGGTGAATTCCAAGATTAAATCGGCAGATCAAAATTTACCGAAAACTCCCGGTAAATCGGTAAAGCGGGAAACTGTAAGTGCACACCTCTGATGGGGAGTCCGAGCGAAATCGCCATGCTTCACTCCCTGTAGATCTGCACCCTGGTGTTCGATTGCTTTCCGAATATTTCACGATTTCTTACTGTGCTTCTCTGGGCCCAATTCCGGTCCGCAATTGCGTCTCGACACGCTTTGCGGCTGCACGCGCTCGAGTCAATCGACCTTCCAGCGCCAAAGCCGACTCCATGTGGCTTTTTTATATAGTTTTTCTCCAATATTGTTTAGTTTCCAGTTTTCCAAACCCACTTAGAGCCAACAGATCGGCGGCTGCGGCGCTGGAAACTCTTCCGACTCGAAAGCGCGCGGCCGCAAAGCGTGTCGAGACGCGGTTGCGGACTGGAATGTGGCCCAGAGAAGCACAGTACATCAAGGAGCAACAGAAGTTGACAAATATGTTCCAAGAAGGTTTCGAAATAATATCGCCTTGGGCGGGTTTTTTATTCACCAAGCCGATCCAATTTTTATTTTCAGCTGGAAATCAAAAAGAGATAAAGTTAGGCCGCCCTAATGAAGCTGACTGACTAGAAAGAAAGAACGAATCAAGTGAATAATCCTTTTTGAAGGATTTGAGTACATTCTATGTTACAGGAAACAAGAGAAGCCAATCACAGCTGCATCTGTCCAAAATGTGTTGGTTAACCTTCCCAAATTTCGCAATGTTTCGTTTCGCTGTCGGTCCAATCGAGCTGATTGATTAGTACGGCGCCAACCCCCGACGTCTCCCGTTTCTCTCGTGGAAAACGGGAAGGCGGAGCTTTGCCGAAACGTCTCTCGTTTGCCCCGACGCTGCAGAAAAAATCGGTTCGGCCATCGGTCGAATCGAACTGGTGCCTGAGTTTCTCTCGTGGGAAACGGGAAGGCGGAGCTTTGCCGAAACGTCTCTCGTTTGCCCCGACGCTGCAGAAAAAATCGGTTCGGCCATCGGTCGAATCGAACTGGTGCCTGAGTGTATTACAGGACAGCCAACATTCGGTGAACTAGTCCCCATATATAATAATGTCATACACTACTTGCTTGTCTGTCAGGAAGGCATTACTAAAAGGATCCTGGAAGGTAGTACCTGCTAATTCAGTTCCAAGGAGGGTTTTTCAGTGGCTCGTAACTTTTCAGGAATGTTCAAAGGCAAAGTTTCTCTTTCTCGCGTCAGTGTAGCTGACAGATTCCATCTCGAGAAAATGTTAACCGACGCATTTCTGCCAACGAAGTTAACAAACATCATTTACCTAAAGACTTGTGCGAAATTTCAGGTTCAAAAATAGAAATGCTTAGTTCCGTCTCTCCTTCGCGCTTGGTTCATCTAGCGGACGGCATCTTCCGAGAAATTAACGGTATGCTAAAGTGTTCGGAACGTGATGGGTGGGGATAAAATGGACGAGTAGCTATGGCAAAGGGCGTGTTTCCGTTAACGGCTGCAGAATTCAAATTTGTATTTCGCAATTACCATTTGTCATCGCTTTCCACTGCCTACGGGTTCGCGGATTACGACATATTTTCACGCACCTTTCTCTTTGCAGGATCACTTATATCTTCTATTTGATTGCAAAACTAGTTAAAGGCACTGTTCGCGATAAAAATCGCTTTTCTGTTTTTTTGCCTCTGTTGAAACCGGTCCCATTCTGATTCCAATGATGCTTCTGGAATCGTAGAAGACCTTCTGGGAATGGAGTTATGGTCCCTCAAAAATTGAGCTAGGGAAAATGGTGGACGAGTTTTCCGAGGCTTGTAACTTCCGTGTTTTGCAGCCAATGTATGCGAGCTGACCTGAGTAAAGAGAGAAGTTGAGATTGAAGGGAAGAAAGGGGCTTTTGATCGGAAACCGTCGCCCAACTCACGATTTCGAGTGTTCCTTTGTTCCCGTCGAGGGGCGGAAAGGGGCCGGACTTGACCACAGCGGCGGGGTTTGCCCACTTTTCTAAGCCGTTTTTCGGCTCCTGGGTAGCTTTTCTTCCTGTTTTTTCAACGCTGTTCTGCTTCTGAGAGCCACGAGAAACGTTTGTCATGAAAAACTCGAGGATGAAGTTTATCGCGAACAGTGCCTTGAAGCCAATGGTTTTCCTAGAGTATGTAATTTGGTCAATTTATATTTGAAGGCTAAATGGTTTATGTCGTGAACTCTGAGATTCATAGTTAGCAAGCATATCTGTGAGGCAGTTCACAAGCCGAGAAAATTCGGAAAAAGGACACCGACAGAAATCCACCCTCAAATCGATTCCAACACCGCGCATGGACGATCAAGGAATACAAATAATTATTGAAAAGTTTTCTCAGAAGAAGCACTGACCTCAAAAATACGGGAGGGGCATAATTTAGATGAATAAAGCGAATAAATTTCTTCGAATGTCACAACGTGAAGCAAATAATTAACTATTTATAAAATAAATTCTACTGAGAAGTAGAAGATCTAGCGCGATGCGAATCACCACCTAGGCACAATACCGCTCGTAGGATTTGGTCAGAAAGCGAGCGAGGTCGGGCTTTCGCGTCTTTTTCGTCTTTTTTGTATAACTCGCTTCAAAGTCAACTATGAGCGAAACTAGGGAGATATTCGTGATCCTCGCGTTGAGGGCTACCCAATGGTTAAGCCTTTGTGGTGATTACGTTGAGAACTGCAGAAGTTTCGTAATCACCCAGGTTTGTGATTACGGTACCGTGATGGATGGTGCGCTACCGTCTCCGCCTGCGTTTCCCTGTGTCCACCGTATAGAGGGAGCTGGTTGATTGCGAAATTTCCATGGTTCTCAACGAAATCCTTACAATAGCTACACCATTGGATTATGAATCTCTCCCTAGTTTCATTCAAATTTGACTTTGAAGCGAGTTATACGAAAAAGACGCGAAATCCCGTCCTCGCTCGATTTCTGACCAAATCCTATGAGCGGTATTGCAGTTGAAAATGAAGGCAAACTACCTGAAAGAACAGAACTTCAAAAAACTGAACAACCGGAAAAATCGAGGTATTTGAGTCAAGGAACGGAAAGCAATCGCCGCGACCGGTCCTTTAAAAGCAGTGTCCACGATAAAAACCATGTCTGATTTTTTGGTGGAGATCGGTAGCTGCGGAGCCTAGCGCAGCCCTAACGTTGAGAAAACTAAGCAAATCGAGCTTGGAACGGTCCCCTACGGCCCAAAGTTGGACACCCGTCAGCTCGTCACACCCAGATGCACTTTCCGCGCCCACCGATGTGAATAAATGAATGCTCGAGATTGTGAGATGAGCGATGGTTTCCGATCAATAGCCCCGTTCTTCCCGTCATTCTCAACTTCTCTCTTTACTCATGTCAGTTGGCATACATCGGCTGCAAAAGACGGAAGTTTCAAGCCTCGGACAACTCGTCCACCATCTTTTCTCAGATCAATTTTTGAGGGACCATAACTCCGTTCCCATAAGGTCTTGTACTATTCCAAAAACATCATTGGAATCAGCATAGGACCGTCTTCAAGATATGCGGAAAAGCAGAAAAACGATTCTTATCGTGAACGCTGCCTTTGTCCGTGCACTGCACAGTTAAAGGCATCGTTCACGATGGATTTCGTTTTCGAGTTTTCCATATTAAAGGCAGTGTTCACGATAGAAAATGTGTTTCAGTTTCCACTAGGAATGGGTAGTGGAGGGGCACAATGTAACGTTGACGTCGAAAGAACGCATGAAAACGAGCCAGGAAAAGCTCCAAAAGAGCCTGAAGTTGTCATTTCGAGCGCAAGGCAAACCTCAAAAGCGCATCACACGCCCACCGACGTAAACAGATGAATGCTCAAGATCGTGAGATGAGCGATAATTTCCAATCATTCGACCCGTTCTTTCCTTCATTCTCAGCTTCTCTCTTTACTCAGGTCAGCTCGCATACAACGGCTGCAAAAGACGGAAGTTACAAGCCTCGGACAACTCGTCCACCATGTTTCCTTAGCTCAAATTTTGAGGGACCATAACTCCGTTCCCAGAAGGTCTTGTACGATTTCAGAGACATTATTGGAATAAGCATGCGGCCGTTTCCAAGATAGGCGGGAAAACAGAAAAACAATTCTCATCGTGAACACTGCCTTTAAATGAGAGCTCTATTACCCTATATAATAGCTACGTTGAAAAAAACGCAAAAAAAATCATTGAAAACCCCTTTTTCAGACCGAAAATATCACAATAGACTTTTGAGAAAGGAAAAGTCGATCGCTAGAGATCGCTGTTTTGACCTACTATCTCACGATCAAATAAAGTTTATCTTTCTTTCAAGTGATTTATGGAGAAGGAAAGGTTAATCGATAAGTGTAGAAAAGTCATTTTTTACGTAATTGTATAGTATTATATATTCTATCAAGTTCCCCTCAAATGTTCTGT
The DNA here is from genome assembly GCA_029168955.1 of Aplectana chamaeleonis. Lineage (NCBI taxonomy): Eukaryota > Metazoa > Nematoda > Chromadorea > Rhabditida > Cosmocercidae > Aplectana > Aplectana chamaeleonis. The sequence continues at coordinate 2,513,786 of JAPDOI010000004.1, read as the reverse complement.
TTCAAATGCTGATCACTTACAATGAGGATGGCTGACAGCAAATTGTGCCAGATGACTGACGGAGGGCCGGCCTCTTTTGACGGAATTTTAGACATTCGACCTCCTTTATCTTTACAATAAGGCGTTACAAACTCTCCCTACGTAGGAGACTCTCCACCGCATAGGAAGATTATTAATTGTGCGATAGACATTCCCATTGTTTATGCAGATCCAATCTAGGGGAAAATCAGAAGGTTCAGAAAGAGGTTAAGATATAATAGTTCTACACTTGTAAAAGGTCTCAAAATACTTGGTGAAAACTTCCACCTCATCATGGTCCGTCACACATGGTTTCCCTTCAGAAGAAATTATTGTACCAACAGACGAACTCATTTTCAGCCTAGAATTGCAATAGTTCCAAAACCTACTCGAATTCTTCGATCGGGCAATCTTAATTTCTTCGAGAAGTTTTAGCTCTGCTGTTTCCTTTTCAGCAATCGAGATGAACGGATATAACCCGGGTGAGATTGGTAATCTTTCAATCGAAGCATTTTCCGAACGCGGCAACGTAGTTGAGAGATGCGGCGCGGCATTCTGACGGACTTACTGTACTTGAAACCGTGAGGAACATACCTAGAAATAAGGAGATGGCAGTAATGGGCAAATCTAAAAAAGCACTCGTCAGATGTTTCGCACGAGTCAAAAACCTGCTGCCAATTTACGCTTAGCAGTTCATTACAAATAGAATCAAAATCACCTTTAGCATAATTTATGAGATATTTTGGAGAGGTCTCGTTCCAGCTAACCCTTAATGAAAAATTAACAATAGCATGATCCGACGTAGAAAAAGGGGCATCTTTTGAGAGTTTGTTCACCAAATGTGGGGTGTTGGTTAGGCTGATGTCGAGAAAATTACGCCTGTGGGTTGACTGTGGAACAAGTTGTTACGAGCTCAGAGAAGAGCACGTTCTGATTTTTGCTACAAAATTTTTTATAAGGGGGCAATGAATACGGCCACGGAATCCCAGGAAAGTTGAAATCGCCCAGAATAATCAGAGGCGAACGATCTTCACATAACGCTTGAAGGTAATGAAGCAGCTTCTCAAAATCGCCTATGGAGCAAGGTTGGCAGCGATAGCATAGCACAAATATGATACTAGAGTAGAAGAGACCATCAGCCTAACTGACATGCACTGGAGATAGGTGGAAAAATTCCCAGAAAACAATAATGAGGACGAAAAGGTATTCCTTATAAAGGCTATGACTCCACCCCAAGGTACAAGCCCGTCTCTATCACACCTGTAGACATGATAAGGATGACTAGTAACAAGAGTACCATGATTGATGAGATTGGGTTTACACCAGGATTTAGTGATGAAAAGGCCCTAATAGTCTAGTGAAAGCATGGAGTAAAAATCAGGCATTTTGTGTTTGATTGAGCGAGCATTAAAAAGTGCGAAATTTTCAGAAAAAGAGTGTTGAGAGCGAGAGGATAGTCCACTTCTAGCGAAATTATGTACTATTTCCTATAGAGAAGCACTGGGTCCTGGTGAATCCTCGCCAGCGACAGAAATGTTGATGCAGTCAGATGCGGCTTGAGAAGAAACGCTATTCTGAGACAGAAGGCGAGGCCTATTCGGGAGCTCCCCTGGCTTCCGTAGTTTATGGAGCTGGAAGTCTCGTACCATGTAAAGGAGCCGCCCGGAGTCAGCATTCAGCTCGCCGGCTTTCTTGCGCTGAGAACGGTCCATCTCCAGTTCTTCGAAAGTGTAGTCGCGCCGTGCATAAGAGTGCACAAAACCTTTGGTAAGACTCTGACGTCCCGATCGCATGTGAGACAGAAGTCGATTCCTCAGCACTTCGAAGGTAGATCGATTTTTATGATTCTGCTTCGCCGACCCACTCCTCTAGGTTGCCCAACTGAATGCCGATAAATTGTGATTTTCCCACCAGCCAACTCTTTCTGAAGTTCTTCGTCCCTGGAAGTTTCGATAACCTCTTTTAAGGCCTCCAGGTCAAATTTCCGCGTTGAGGTTTCATCACGTTGTTCATCAATGCCATTCCAGGCAATACGCCACAGTTTTTCTTCAATCTTCTTCTCGTCAGCTCTGACCTTTACCATTGTCGAATATAAGGCACTTTGATCAAGTGGATTGGCGCCCTCTTTCGCAGTGAAAACCTTGGCCTTCAGTGTCGAAATACGAGCGAGTATTTCCTGTTGACCAGAATTGACCTCTTCGATTTTCTTGGAAATCGCATCAAATGATGATAACAACGAGTTCTCCAAACCTGCACTGCACTTCTCGTATTGTTCCATCATCTTAACAGCCCATAGAGGTAAGTCCTTATCATTTTTTTCCGCCATTGATTTGCTGCGAGTTTCACGTGCCATTATGCTGGAATTGATTGAGAAAGAACAGAAATGGGACGAATCAGGGGATATCCGAAGAGTTTAGAGAAAATTTTCAAGAGCTACGTGAAGAATTACAGAAAAACAATACGTTCTGAGAAAAAGCAAGAAAGATACTATTTATTTGACTCTGAGATAAGTAAAGTGAGAAAATGGTTAGAGCGATGAAAAAACACGACCGCACGCAACACCGCCTGAGCAAGATGCTGCATTAAAAAATCCTTCGCACACCGATTGGGCAGATCATGATTTTCCGACGCGTAGAACTCTGACTGTCTCGAGTCGAAGTATTCTTCTAAGGCCAATTTGACTTAGTCATCGTTAGTGAACGGCTTTCCATCCAGGAAGTGCTGCATCGAGCGGAACAGATGGTAGTCGGAAGCGGCAAAATCTGCGCTATATGGTGGGCCAGGAAGAACTTCCCAGCAAACGTCCAGCAGTTTCTGTTGAACACTGCTTGCCTTCTTCACGACCATGCTTGGCCACACGTATCCCGGATAACACGACAGAAACAGCTGGACCTGAGCTGGATAGTTCTTCCTCACCATCCAAATATCCCAGATCTTGCCCTTTCCGGCTACCATCTGCTCCGCTTGATGCAGCACTTCCTGGATGAAAAACAGTTCACTAACGATGACGAAGTCAAAATCTGATGTCATCCACGGCGAAGTTGAAAAGAAAGGGTCCTGCAACGGCTCCTTGCCTTACTCCTGCTTTCACCTCGAAAGCTGATATAAATCCGACAGGTGCACGAACTGCTGCTGTTGTTCCTTTGTTCATGTCCTCGATTAACCGAGCATACTTTTCCGGGACTCCATCTGCTCGCAGAGCATTGAGCAAGCGATCACGATGAGCAGAGTCGAGCGCGGCTTCAAAGTCCAAAAAAGTAAGCCGTAATGTCTTCGAATACCGCTGCCACGATTCAATTACTCTTCTCACGACGAACACTTGGTCGATGGTCGATCTTCCAGGTCGAAAACCGGCTTGCTCATCTCTGGTCGTTCCTTCACGATGTTTGATAAGTCGCTCGAGAATGATACGTTCTAAAACCTTGTACATGACACGAAGTAGAGAGATTCCTCTGTAGTTCTTAGGATCCGTGACGGATAGCTTCTTGTGAAGAGGTACGATGATCGCATGTCTCCACGAATCGGGTATCCTTTCGCTCATCCATATGGTACGGATGTTGTCGGTCATTTCACGAATCCCAGACGGAGGAAGAGCTTTCAGCATTTCAGCAGTGATGTTGTCATCTCCACCTGCCTTTCCATTCTTCATTTTCCGGACACAATCCAAAACTTTAGACTCAGTCGGCGGTTCCTCACTGATATCGTAATGTGCTCTCTGAACATGCGGTAGCTCAGGTACTGATGGCGTTGGACGATTCAGTTGTAAACTGAAGTAATCCTTCCATATTGGCAGCGTCGCATCACCAACTGCAACTCCATTGGTAGTGTTCAAGATAGGAGAATTTCTCTTCATCTTCCCGCTATACTGTCGCAGCAACGTGTAGGCTTTCTTCGGATTCTTCTCCTCCCAAGCCTTCTCAAACTCCTTAGCTCTACACGTCCACTCTCGTTCGCGGTCACTTTGAAGCTGCCGACGCAACTTCCTCCTCAGACGCTTCTCCTCCACGAAGTTTCCTGCAGTTCGGAGAGCACATACGCTGTTGCAGGTAGATGTTGTTTCTTATGAGACGTAGGCGAACTTCTTCTTAGGCTGTACAACCGGGAGTTCCTCATTCGAAGCGTCATGGATGCAATTGACAAAAGAATCCGCGTCGCAAAGTTTCCTCTTAGTCCGTACTCCGATGTGAATAGAAACGCGTTGTCGAAAATTCCTTCTGCACTCTTCATCTCTGAGACTTGTCATGTCAATCCTCTGGAGAGGCTGAGCCCCTCGCTTCCTCTTATGAATCCTTGCAGTGAAGTTCAACAGAACAGGACGGTGATCCGAATCGAATGCGACATCCCACACACTTCCAGATCTTCGAATGTCCGATACTGGAATATTCCTCGTCAGCACATAGTCAAGCTGTAGTTTCAAAGTTGTCATCTTCCGCTTCCGCTGCTCTTCTGGAGATAGCTGGGTTGGTCCCTGCCACGTAAGCTGATGGCGGCGATGATTCCTCTTGAATGTCGATGCAATAATCAGACCACTGCGTTCACAAAAGTCGACAAGGCGGTAGCCATTGTCCGATGTTTGCTCCACTGGGTAGAACCATTTACCGAGTACTTCGGATTCCTGATCAAGTCCCATCTTCGCATTTGCGTCAATCCCCACGACAACAGCATGTTGACAAGGTATCCTGGCCAGCAACGTATTGAGTTCCTCATAAAACGCATCCTTCGAATTGTCTTCGGAGGTTTCAGTGGGCGCATGAGCACTCACTATCCACAGATTGAATCCTCTGCGATCCCGCAGTCGTACGAATGCATTCCGGCACGACGTTGAGCCGAACTCTTTGACCATACCATTGAAATCCTTCCTTACAGCTATTGCACAGCCTCCCACTCTCCTATCGTCAGCGTTACCGCAGTAGATGGTGTACTCTCCGACGCTGATGACGGGTCTATCCTTGAGGCGGGTTTCCTGCAAAGCAGCAAACGGTGCATGGAAATAGCTCAGAAGTCTGGATAGCGCAGTTTTTTGGATATCACTCGACAGCGATCGACAGTTCAGGGTGGCGAAACTGTGGCTTGTGACCAAAGACTCCATGAATTCCCTAGGTACGGATCCTGAGGTGTTATGGACCAGAGACCTTGGTGTGCCGGACGGCGACACCTTTATGCAATGTGCGGGATACTTTCGCGATATAGTTGTGCACGCTATATCGCTCAAACGTTCCCTGTGTACACTCAAACGTCTGCTGGGTTCAGTAGGAGCAGGGGCACCAACGAGCAGGTACCAACAGACTTGTATACACACCCCCAGAAGCCCTATGTACAAGGTGTGAAGCCCCTCAGTACCAAAATTACCTCTTAATGTCAGCACATATTTCGTGAACCACCGCGTTTCACGAAGTTAACACGCTTGACCTAAAGACCGACCCTTAAGGTTTCAGAACTTAGCAAAGTCGGATGGTAAGGACCTCCTTCCCACAGCCTACTCAGGTGATTCCCGTCCCGAGCCGTCCGACGATTCGGCTAGTTTTTACAGTCTTCGGGTCACTGCTGTTGGTGTCCGGTAAGGGGAGGAGTCCGGACAGCCACAGCAGTGGGGCCCTATGTATAGGAAACAACTGCAGTGGTTCGGACACCAACAGAAGCGGACCTGCACATTGGGAAAACGACCCGAACTGCTGTTGGTGAGGGTGGCATTGGAATACGACGCAATGAAATGAAACATTCATCAGCCAAGGAATAATAATAAACACGTCATGATGATTGTCATCCCAGCGAAATTTGGTATTCATGTTTTCCAACATTATGGGCGAATTCGTAGTCAATGCAGCGTCTTCTCTGTATGACGATCAATGTATGCCTTATGAATGGAAGGGCCACATCATCAATGTGGAATTTCATTCAAACTCCGCCATTGCCGGTCCCAATCCCGGGTGAGGAAGGAGGAGGGTTGGCCCCCCGTACTACCGACGGGCTGGAAAACTTAGGTGGCAACCATGGAGAGTCTCATAGGAAACAACGATTAAGCTACCGCATCCGCGGCAGCCGATGCGCCAGCACTAGGGAGCCAGGGTGTTGGTGAGAAGAATGCTACTGGCCAAAATGCAAGACGACTGGTGACGCCGAAAAGGGAGTTGTGGATCGGAGCGTGGAACGTGCGAACGGGACGTTGCGTTGGACAAAAAGAAGTAATTGCCAGGGAACTGTCGATGTCCAAAATATCGATTGCTGCGCTTTCCGAGCTCAGGATGAGCGGATGTGGAACAGTGACCATTGAGGTTCCAGGGAGTAACGAAAAGATGGTGCTGTACTACTCCGGTGATGAACGACCCCATCAAGGCGTTGGATTCATGCTAAGCAGTGACGCAGCTGGAAGCGTGATTACGGTTGAGCCGATTTCTAGCAGGATTGCTGTCCTCGTGTTGAGCGGAACGATAAAAACGCATGTCGTGTCTATCTATGCGACCACTAAGCCAAGTTCCGACGTTGACAAAGACGCATTCTACGCACAACTCCGATACGTTCTTAATGCGATCCTGAAAACCGATGTTACCATTGTAGCAGGCGATTTCAATGCAAAAGTCGGGAGTGCCAGAACAGGACGGGAAGAAGTGCTTGGAAAGTTCAGCGTCGGTGAAATAAACGATAACGGTTTACGTCTGCTTTCGTTTGCGGCATTTAACGGGCTTGTGATTGGAAACAGTCTATTTCAACATCCCCGGAAACATCAGTTAACATGGAGGAGTTCGACTGGACAAGATATAGCCACTTTGGATTACGTGCTGGTAAACTCCCGTTTCGGGCTTTCGCTCAAAGATGTGCTAGCCATGAGAGGACCTGACTGTGGATCGGATCACTATCTACTGCGTGCTGTAATGAAGCTCCGTTTACGACGACCTAGGCGAGCGGCGCCCCCTAAAAAGAAGTTGGACTGGTCTTACTTGCTGACACCTGGAACAAGAGAAATGTTTCAAATCGTGCTGGCTAATCGCTTTTCTGTGCTGGAAGATTCAATGTCCGAAGACGAGCATGAGAAGCAAACAGCTGATGTAGTTCTACAATGTGCAGAGCCTCTCTGCTCTGTTATTCGCCGGCGAACACAGCCATGGATATCGGACGAGTCTCTACGTCTTGTGAATTAACGGAAGCAAGCGAAGCTAAGCAACTTCGGACGCTATCGACAACTCTGTCGGGAGCTCCATCAAAAGTTGAAAGAGGAGCAAGAGTCTTACTGGAATAAGATAGCCGACGAACTAGAGGAGGCGTCTGCAAGAAATAACTATCACACATTGTATAGTACGCTAAACCGTCTCAGAAAGAAGACCAATTCAGCTAGCGATTGTATTAGAAAAATAGACGGCTCCTATGTGCGTTCAGTGGATGAGCGTCTGTCACGATGGAAGCAGTTCTTCAGCGAACTTTACAGTCACGATGCACCACAAGGCCCACTTGATGAACCTCTACCAGTTGAAGTGCCACAGGGAGCGATGCTTGAATCTGAACCCACTCTGGACGAAGTGAGAGTGGCAATTATGGGTCTCAAAAACGGGGAGGCGCCTGGCATAGACAACGTTACTGCTGAAGCGATTAAGGCTGGTGGTGATGTGTTGCAACGACGATTACATCAACTGATCACCCTCGTCTGGCAGTCAGAAAACGTCCCATCTACCTGGAAGAAGGCTATCATTGTGCCCATTCACAGAAAGGGTGATGCCAGGGACTTTAAAAACTATCGCGGAATCAGTCTGTTATTATACGTTGGTGAAGTCTTCATGAAGATAATTCAGTGCAGACTTCAACGCCATCGGGAGCATACCAGTCGTGAGGAACAGGCAGGATTTCGTCCTGGTCGAGGCTGCACTGATCAAATATTCGCACTTCGTCAACTTATGGAAGAAAGGATCCGCTGTGGACAGCTGGTTGTTATAACCTTCATCGACTTCAAGTCGACCTTTAACTGCGGCTTCTGCAGGGAACATACAACGGTTCAACTAGCTGCGTCCGCGTTGGAGACAAGCTGTCTGAAGAATTCGCGGTCAATGCAGGAGTACGGCAAGGGGATGTAATTTTGCCACTGCTCTTCAATACTGTGGTCGATGCCATAATGAGGAAGGCCTTCAAGGATAGAAGAGGGGTCCAATATGGCGATAACGAGTTTGTCACGGAATTGATGTTCGCGGACGACAGCGCTGTGTTCACGGATACTGATAAGGAAGCTACGGATTTGATGAAGGATATAGCGGAAATCGCGGAATCGTACGGTCTATGGATAAACAAGGACAAGACTAAAGTCATGATGTCAGACAGTTCACGCGCTTCTGTGTCCTTCGAAGAAGATGAGCTCCAACAAGTCGAGGAGTTCAAGTACCTAAGATCGGTAGTGCAACAGCGCAAGGTGGTGGCCGCAACAGAGATACAAGGCAGGATCGGCCAGGCGTGTGGTGCTTTTGCTTCACTATGTTGGTGTTTGTGGAAAAAGGGCAATGTGTCAATAAAGACCAAGATGAGGATCTTCCGATCACTTATAATGCCGATTCTACTGTACGGCTCGGAGTCGTGAACCTTGCTCAAGTGGGATCTCAGCAAGCTGGAGGTTTTCCAAATGCGGTATTTGCGTCAAATTCTCGGAACAACGTTAAGAGATCGCGTTCGCAACGACGTCATTCGAGACAGCTGCGGCCATCAACCGACGATCGAAGAACAAATCCGAACCAGGAGGTTGCGTTGGTTTGGGCACGTATGCAGAATGGAAGTCAGTCGACTACCGCACAGCCTGTTATGGAGAAAGCGCCCAACACTGTGGAAGGTCGAGTGAACAGCCCCGAAGAAGACGTGGTTGAAGCAAGTCGAAGCTGATCTGAAACCTCAACGGTGCAGTGTCGTTAATGCTAAAATAATGACGGCTAATCGTTCTGAATGGAAGCGTATCGTTCAGGCCACACGAGCTCCTATGGCACCTACAGCAGTGTACTGGTTGAGAGGTCATCCCGTTCCGCCAGCCGCCAGCTAATAGGATGAGTGAGTGAGTGAGTGAATTTCATTCAACACTATAAAACAGGGGTATTCCTTTCCGTTGAGAATGGTACGCTCAGAAAGTTGGTTTTTCTAGTGTTTGTGCTTTTGTAGAAGAGGTTCGAAGAGGGACTACTGTGATAATCCTAGAACTTCTTAAAGCATTCCACGAGCGAAGTGCTATTCTCAACGGAATAAAACTTCGATCCGCGCTTGAGGTGCATAAAGAAAATCGTGGAGGGGTGGTGGTCGTAATGTGTTCAAGCTGCAGAAAAGGTGGGGAGGAGCGAAGGGCTGTGATTGGCGTTTGCCGGTATGTCCTTCAATCGCGGTCCTTCGCTCCTCCCCCGCCCAGTTCGCGGTTTGAACAGATCATGCCGGACCACATGGTCCCAGCTCGAGTATCTTCGTGTCGCATACTCCTACTGCGGCGCGACTTCGGAAACACTGAGAGAATCGTCCCTAGACGTAGACGGGTCATTGGGAACACCGCCCCGTGTCCCTAAATTGAGCTGAGATTCCGAAAAAAGTACCCCCAAGACCTCGGCGAGACATCGAAACACATCGCGTGAAGCGTTCTCCGAAGAGGCCATGGCTTTGGGAACACTACAAAACATGTAGAAAATAAAGAAGGAAGTTGTGTAGGTGTTGCTAGGAAGGAGCGCGCTGTTCTGAAGGCGCCATACGCGGCGTTTCCTCTTAAATAAATCACGTTTTTTTCCTTAATATTGCGTGCAGGCTCAGCAGGTAAACATTGAAGAGAGGTAGAAAATAATGTATTCGCATTTCACCCGATTTCCGCACCGGAAGTCCAAAGCTCAGAGGTTTTTGAAAGCACGGCTCGACGCGTCACTGTGACAAGCTACGCAACGCAAGCACTCGCGTCCACCGGAGTGCTCAATCTGTTTTGTTCAGTCTATCTATGATAGAAAATTCGTTCAGGATCGGCGAATCGGAGCCACGACAGAGCATCTTTGTCGTGGAGAATGAGTCACGAACTGCACTACCTATTCGAACTACAGAATGTGTAAGCAGTTCATGATTTCTGCGAGAGCTCTGAATATTTCCGCAAATTTTATTGATTTCAGGGTATTGTAAGACTTTTCAGAGTAGCTCACCAACACCGGATCTCACAAGGACCAGTGATGACATGCAACATCTGGGCCTATCCGAAAATTCGTCTTCGGCGCATTGAATGATGGAACGAATCAAGAGAAACTCGTATGCATAACGCTGCGCAAAATTATTGTTCTCTATCTACATAATTGAATTGAAGGCAGGGTTCGCGATCAAAACGTCTTTTGAGCTCTCTTCATGAGAACGTAGATTTGGTTATCACAAAAACGAAAATGAGCGAAAAAACACGGAAATTCGCGGGAAAAACGCCCAAATACGAAGTATAACGGCTATTTACTGGTGTCGGCCGGCCCCCTAATTAACGAGATTTTCATTAATGATTGCATATTCTCCCTTTATTCTGTTGCTGAAGTAGTCAGTAGTCTCCGAAAATGCTCAGAAATTACTTTAAAAGCAAAAAAAGTTGACAGAACACAAATCTCGATAAATGGGGGCGGGAGGACACCAAGCAATAACATGTTTCTGAGCTTTTTTCTCCAGTTTTTTAACTTATTCTCACTTTTGCGATGGCTAGATCTCCCATTCCATGGGGATAGCTCAACAACCAATTTTATCGAGAACCCTGCCTTTGAAGGCAACGTTTACGATGATCATCTTCGTTGGCTTTCCACAATGAAAGCTAGGCGAGAAGGATCCTAGGCTCCCAGTGTCGAAAGAACGGTAGAAAACGAGCCAGGAGCGGCAAAATAACGGCTGCAAACAAGCGTTTTGGTGCCCCAGATCCGCCCCTCGGAATGAACAAATGAATACACAGATTACAGGAATGATCAAGTGAAGGAAGTGCTGATAAGTCAGTTGATCGCTTGATTGCACTGAGAGGTATCATCCTTCTAGCGGTCAATTCCTCCACGCTCAAAAATCGCCGTAAACAAGAGAGGGCCTATTTTTGCTAAAAAACGCGTCTTTCGTGTCTTTTTTAAGCATGCCTTTCTATATAGGGCACCCGACCTTCCGAAAACCGTGGGGATATCGAAAGTGAAATTTCTGAAAATTTAGCTTCGTGGCAAAAGTAACGATTTGGTAATGCCATTTATAAGCAAAAAATTTTTTAAAGTATCTTGAAATTCCTTCAAAAACGATTTGGCGTAAAATAGCCTGGAAAAATAAAAAAGATGGGAAATGAAGTGAAATAACCAAAAAATACGATTTGGTGGTCGATCGTTTCACAAAGTTCTCCGTTAAACTTATCAAAACGAAATCAAGCACGATATGGAATGGAGTTCACTTAGCTGAACCTATGCTGATTCCCTTATTACAGCTTTTAAAAATGGCTTAAATTGTCCGTTGCGCGCTTGATTTTGTTTTGATAAGTTTAAAGGAGAAGTTTGTGAAACGAGCGACCACCAAATCGTATTTTTGGTTATTTCACTTCATTTCCCATCTTTTTTATTTTTCCAGGCTATTTTACGCCAAATCATTTTTGAAGGAATTTCAAGATATTTTTAAAATTTTTTTGCTCATAAATGGCATTACCAAACCGTTACTTTTGCCAGGAAGCTAAATTTTCAGAAATTTCACATATTTTTTCCAAACGTTTCCTTTCTGACTCCAATTTCGTTCCGCGATTTCCATTTTGGAATGATGAAACATCTAACAGACGATATTGTCGTATAAGTACAATTTTTAGAACTTATGACCCAAAAACCATAAAAAATACCACTCATTGTCGTATTTCGAACAACATGTGAGAACTCGATATTATTGATCATTAATATTTGATCTTGCATGATGAGAAGAATTTCTCCAACAAAAGACTTAGAGCCATCAACAATCAAACATCATTGCGGCGTTTCGTGCGACAGGCGGAAAAATCAATATTATTGATTGGCATTTATCGACAATGACTGATGAGCAAAATTTCCTAACCAAGAAAATCAATCCCATCAGTAATCACCACTCCTCGCCGCATTTTGTGCAAAAAGCGCGAAAATCGATAATATTGATTATCGATCGATGACGTGTCATGACTACGAATTCTGACAAGTTCCGTACTTACCTCTGACGACCTGTGTTGATTGGCTGCAGATCCACCACCACACCCTGGTCTTCACAGCCGTAGCATGCCCGAGCAGTTTTCGTGCTCCACGGCTAATTTAGTATGTAAACCTACGATTTCGAGGTACCCTTCAAAGTTGAAGGCATCGTACACGATGAAAACCGTTTTACAGTTTTTGCATTCAATCGGACTAGTGTGTCTTCACAAGGTCATTCACAAACTTTGGAGTTCTAAAATTGCCTCCGAATGAAGTTTTCGCCACCTCAATACGGCTTCCTGGGTTCGGAGGCCGGCCTCTGGGTCGATCCTTTGTTACAATTAAGAAAGGAAAACAACCGGTTATCAGAAGAATTTAGCACGTTCAACACGTTTATTACATTGAACAATTCATTCCTCCGAACCGGTCAATTCTTCTAATGTAGAAATGAAACGTCACAAAAGCTATCCTGTTTTTGTAGAGAAAAACGGTTCACGGGCATTTTTCGCTGCTCTTTCTGGCACGAATGTCTTAGTAGGCCTCTGCCCTCCCACATTCAAAGGAAAACTCGACAACCATATTCCATCGTGGACGATGCCTTTAAGGTATCAAGTTCAAAATCGATTAGGAGCGACCTGCATCCTTTTCCAGTCTCCTGTCAAAAAATGAGCTCTAGCTCAATTCTAAGTGTACCAACAAGATCGTGAACACCGTCTGAAAAAAAGGAGATTAACAACAAAACCGCTCGGTTTTTCACTTTTTACTCCAAAACCAGTAAACCGTTCCAACCCATTTTTGGGTGGTAAACCCAACTTTCGGCGCTCTTTTCAATGCAATTTAGCCTTAATTTCTACGTTCACTCTTCACTGAGATTTCGAAAAAGGGGTTGCGCGCGTGGCCAATTCAAAACCAAATCTGGTGCGCGCTTCGCGCGCACCACAATTCATCGTGAACACTGCCTTTAAAGACAGTGTTCATGATGAAAATCGCTTTTCTGCTTCTCCGCCTGTCTTGCTGACGGTCTCATGCTGATTCCAACGATGTTTTTGGAGTCGTACAGGACCTTCTAGGAACGGAATTATGGTCCCTCAAAAATTGAGCTAGGGAAGCATGGTGGACGAGTTGCCCCGGGCTTGTAACTTCCGTCTTTTGCAGCCGATGTATGCGAGTTGACCTGAGTAAAGAGAGAAGTTGAGAATGAAGGGAAGAACGGGGCTATCAATCGGAAACCATCGCTCATCTCACAATCTCGAGCATTCATTTGTTCACATCGGTGGGCGTGAAAAGTGCATCTGGGGTGTGACGAGCTGATGGGTGTCCAACTTTGGGGCCGTAGGGGACCGTTCCAAGCTCAATTTTTCAAAGTTAGGGTTGCGCTAGGCCCCGCAGCTGCCGATCTCCACCAAAAATCAGACATGGTTTTTATCATGGACACTGCCTTTAAAGGCAGGGTTCTCGATAAAATCGGTTGTTGTGCTATCACCGTAGAATGGTAGATCTGGCCATCACAAAAGTGAGAATAAGTAAAAAATTTTAGAAAAAACGCTCAGAAGAAAGTTATGGCTTGGTGTCCTCCCGCCCCCAATTATCGAGATTTGGGTAAAAGCCTGTGTTGTCAACTTTTATATTGCTTCATAAGTAATTTCTGGACATTTCTGGAGACTACTGATTACTTTAACAGCAAAATAAATGTCGGATAAGCAAGCATTAATGAAAATCGCGTTAATTAGGGGGCCGGCCGACACCTGTAGTTAGCCGTTATACTTTGTTTCTGAGTTTGTTTCTCCCGCGAATTCCCGGGTTTCTTCACTTACTTTTACTTTTGTGATGGCCAAATCTACATTCTTATGAAGAGAGCTCAAAAGTCTTTTTTATCGCGAACCCTGCCTTTAAGTGCCAACTGAATGAATTTTATTTATGATGTATGATCATTTGTAAGAAAATTCGATGAAGATTCTCAAGTGTAGTGTATGACGCGCTTCCGTTCCCCGATCACTGCCATCTCTGAGGCATTTCTGAAGGGTTCTCCATTGCGAATATCGCCAGCAGCGGGGTAGGCGCTCATGGTGTCCGAAGAAAATAGCGATTTTCCGACAAAAAAGGACAACCCGGTATAAGCGGATCTCAGAATACAGACGATCGGCTCGAATTGCACTGATACGCTTCGTTCCCTGTTGCGCGTTGGCGCGATCGAGCCGCGCATATTTTAGCACGCCGCTTCGGATCCTTCGGCTTGCTTTGTCGGCGACTGTTCGGCCTAAAAAACCACATACTATTTTTTCATGTTTTTGTATGGCTTGGCCTCTTTGGAGAACGAAACGGTCAGAAGAGACCCCCAAAAACCTTTATTCGTAAAGAAAACCCAGTCTGAATACACTGTAAAGATGGATTCGAAGTTCGCGCCAAAACCGTGTTTGAAGTTTTCCCGAATGGTTTGACTGTACACGAAAAAATTCGGAGTGATTTCCGCACGATGCCTTTAGGAATGCTCCGGGAAAAATATGATTCGGTGCTCCAGTCATCTGTCCTTCCTCAAAAAGTCTTCTCGTTGAATAAATGTTTGTATGAGGCGTCACTTCATATGTTGATATTACTAGTTGAACCAAAAATTGAGCGAAGTTTCTGCGAACGGTTTTTTTTTGTCGCAACCCGTCCACCTAAGGCCAATGCTATACATTTGCTACAATCGGTCGCAACGCACTGCACAGCGACCGCCTCTCTCCCTTTGAATATGTCGTTGTCACAGTGCGCTGCACAGCGACAGCGACAGTGGTAACGACAGACATCAGCACATTTGCAGTATGTCAGCGCTCTGCGACACGTCGCTGCGACAGACATGCGACAACTGTTCCTACGGCGGCCAGTGCCGTTGCTCCGATGCTGGCCCGCCACGATTTGTGACAAATGTCATGACCGTCGCTCATGACAATGTGACCTAACGTTGACCTAACGTTGCCATGGATAGTGAAGAGACTTTGCGTTCACTCTTGAAGGCTGGCGCAAACTCGATGCCGAGTTTGCGACAGCCTTCAAAAGTGAACGCGAAGCCTGTACGATCCATGTCGATGTTACTGATTTCACATCAGAACTTTAACTTTGTGGTCCTGATCCCGAAAAAAGTAACAGAAACTGTATTCGTTGATACTGGGTGCCTGATAATTATGTCCCGCTAATTCGAGAAATCGTCCGTCAAACGTCGGATTCTCGAAGGAACATTTAGAAGTCTAAAAGAGGCAAATAACATTCCAGAATGCAAAGGACGGTTACACACTGCGCACTAGTGAAGTTGTATTCCGAAGCCAATAAAGGTCTTTTCTAGACTTTAGAATTCGAGACGTCGATGGCATTCCTCAGCAAAACTCTATATCGAATACCAGACATACCAGAACTCCTTCCAAGAGAGATTCACTTGGAGAAGAAGGCCATTCCGAAAGAACACTAACTTTATGGAATAATTTTTCGGCAACAATCCCAATTTGACCTTTACAGCTACGCTACCTTTCTTGGAATGAAGTTATAAACGTTTAATGGTATATTATCATAATCCAATTGTTGTTGTGCCCACCGTAACCTACCATTTTCCCTAAAACCGAAAGTGGACCCCATTATCATTTTCAACGCCCTAAATAACTCGCTGGACAAACTTCGGGCGTTAAAATTTACGATTTCTGGCGCCCCAGAAATCCACCACAAGGGTTCCTATCCCACTTTGAAACTCCACAATTCGGAAAAACATTTCCCACTCAAACATTGTCCAGAGAGATTAATCCACAGAAAGGCTAAATTAGATTTTTTCGTCACAAATTTACCTCGAAAGTTTGCATTTAGTACGGAATGGCTACTTTTTCCGGTACTAATTTAGATCTCTTGCTGGGAGTAGATTATAAGCCCACTTTCTCGCTGTCGCCCGATCAAGTCAGCCTTTGCAACGCCTGTGACAGGTAAACGGCGAGAAAATGGGCGGATCACCTACTCCCCGCAAGAGATCTAAATTCAACGCAAGCTGAACTTCTCAGATATGTATAGCCTAGCTCCCTCATTTCTAGCCGGTCGAAGTAAGGCTTATCGAGCTTATCATGTCAACATCTCCTTATCAGTGTTATATGTTGCCATGCCCGACCGCTCCGCTGCTTACTCCGCCCGGACTCATCCGAGCAAGCCAGGCTTTAAGTCGATCCAGATTTTTTCGGAATGCTCAAAAAAAGGGAACAACTGATTCATGCTCTAACTTCATAAACACAAAATTATCGCTGGAGTAACCACGAAACAGATAGCTACGGACACCTCAGCAGCCTGCACTGCGTTGCGTGCGCCCACAAGAACTGTGGTAATCGATCGGCGCACGCGACAGGTGCACAGGCTGCTAACAAGGGACTACTTCGAACGTAAAATGGAGTTTTGAAAAACGGTCTTTTGAGGGTTGTAGAGGAGTTAAAAAGAAACTATTTGAGATTTTAAAATTTCACTCAGTCCTCACGGGTAGATCAAAAACGATCAAAAAATGAAAGAAACCAGAGCGTTGGATTGGGAGGACGTAGCACAAATGTGAGCTATACAGTGGCCTTGAAATCATCCGAAAAGGATCTCCTAAAAGTTTGAAAATGAAATCTAGCTAGGTTCTCGAGTTATGACTTCTTCATTGATCCCCTGAACAATGCTCGTTGCATTTAAACCACCGATCACTGCAATGTGATAGTCGGTGTCAGCTAGCAGCACACCGTGGCTCAGTCGGTTGGGCGTTGGATTACGAAGCAATTGAAAGAAGGTTCTAATACTGTGGGATCATTACTGCATTATGGCTGGTAGTAATGACATGTCTATGTGTTCACCTTACTTGCTTTGAGTTTTTAAAGTGTCTCTTGTTTTTTATACCTCTTTTCTTATATCGCAGAGGTAACGTGATATTAACGGAGAACGGTTCACATCAATGTTAGAAACTGTGGAAATTCCGAGGTTTCGACAATTGCTAGAATATCAAGAATACCCTTACCCTTCTCCCCCACATATGTTACGGAAAAACCGTCCTTAATTCGGAGAAACACTTTAGGGGACTTATTTTGATATATGACGCTGGAAAAAAGTTCGGACAAAACGAAACTTCGTGGACTTGTTCCTTGATCAATGATCAACCTTTTTAGAAATTATTGTTGTAAACAGAAGTGGGTTTACCTAAACTACAAAATCCATTGAAGCAACCTAATACTTTAGCGCATGGCTCGAAGACTCAAGAAAAGTGTTTCGTTATCAATTCCAAAATTTGGAGTAGAACAGAACCACTCTTTTGAAAACGCATCTTACAAGATAACTACTTTTATTCAGCCTGGCCATTCTGGTTTAAATGTAGTTTTCTGGTGCCATTTGGACGTAGAATCCGAGTATGCTCTCCGCAGCTTCTCTGAAAAGTAGAGAAGCTTTTATGAAAAGAAGTTATAGTCGTTTTTCCAAGCCTCGCGACACATCAAGGAATTTTTAGGGTGGTTTGGAAAAAAATTTTCGGATTCGGCTCAAAACTTGCATGTAGGGGTAATCTAGGGTGCTGAACACGAATCTAGAGATCGTTTTCCGAAATTCTGAGGTTTACTGTAGTTTACGGTAGTTGTCATGATATAGGGGGCCTAAACCTTCCTTGATAATTTGGAAATTGACAAGTGAACATCAAATTCGTATTCAGTACCCCGAATAAACCCTGTTCAGAAAGTTTGAGTCAATTCTGAGACTTTCACCCAACTACCGTATACCCACCGTAATCTACCGTAATCTGTCGAAAATCGATAAACTGACCTCAGATTCGTTATGAGCACTTTAAATAACCTCCGAAAGCAAAGTTTGAGTCCTAAATTTTTCTCGACCTTTGGAGCCCCATGAGGTAAGAAGCTTAAGGCCATTTTTGGGGGTTCAGAGGTCGAATTTTTTTCGCCCAAACTCAGCCCCAGGGGGTAATTTGGGACGCTGAACACGAATATGGGGTCCGTTTCCTGTTTTTTAGCGGATTTCGTTCGGTTAGGGTGCATTGACTGGCATTTTACCTACCGCAACCCAATGTTTTGGTGGTTTTTGTTCTACCCGTGAGGACGGAGTGAAATTTTAAAATCTTAAATTGTTTATTTTTACGCCCTCTACAACTCCCAAAAGACCGTTTTTCATAACTCCATTTTATGTTCGAAGGTGTCCCCTGTAATTGGTCAGCAGCTATCTCTTTTGCCGCTACACCCACCATACAATGATCACCTGCAAGTGATTCCGATATACTCACACACTTGTAGTTGTGTTCCGACAGGCCGTCGTTTGAGTACAGGAGTTCATGCCCCGAAACGTTTGCCATTTATTCCGAGATTGCTCCATGGCAGTTGTTTGGGGTCTGTCTCTGCCCACAAAAACCGACGTCCCACCCGAAACACTTTGCTTTTGCCCCAAGCCAAATCATACTAAACTGCCATCCATTATTTCTTAGGAACTGGTTAAATAGCTAGAGTTGAACACACGGCGAATGATCTGTACGGGCGTATCAGACTGGGTCTGAGGACGAACGTAATGTTTCGGGTAAAACGGCGGCAACCACGGACAAAACCCGACTCCAAACAGTTGCAAAGAAGCAAAGTCCCGAGATAAACGTTTCTGGGAGGCTACCACACTTGTCGAACGACGGCGGATCGTCCGAACTCAAATACAAGTGGCAGGAATCACGATCTTTCATGAAATATCGACTTTCACCGGATTCGTCGTTAGTCGGCAGAAAATGTTAGTAAACAGTATCCGTATTCGTGAAACTACGGGAGCCGCCCGGGAAAGTCTTTAGAACCAGCCGATGTATGCGGCGCAGACTTTGGACTCTCCCGGGAGGATCCCGCAGCTTCACGAATACGGGCATAGGGAACTCTTCGTTATACTAGAATATGAAACTCGCTCCCATGAAGCCTTCGGATCAGGAAAGACGATGGAGTTTCCCTTCTTGTAACCTAATATATGATATACGTTACCGCCATAGAAGGCTACACTGTATCGCAGAAATGGGTACAGGAGAGATGAGATTTATGGGGCGGGGTTATTTCTCACGTCAGCCAATCGGCAGCGCCCTGGGGGAACCCCGCCCCGCACTCGCATATTCCCCTGTGCCCCACGACCTTTCCCAAACAACTCACTACTATCATATCACAAAATATTTTATCGTTAGGCGTCTTCCAATTACAAAAACGAACACAGCTCTCTGTGAGGC
The DNA here is from genome assembly GCA_029168955.1 of Aplectana chamaeleonis. Classification (NCBI taxonomy): domain Eukaryota; kingdom Metazoa; phylum Nematoda; class Chromadorea; order Rhabditida; family Cosmocercidae; genus Aplectana; species Aplectana chamaeleonis. The sequence continues at coordinate 2,494,439 of JAPDOI010000004.1, read as the reverse complement.
CTTGTTCCGGCCATGACATGTAACCCTTCACCCAGCGAAAACCCGAGCAACTCATCTTCTTGGAACCAACACATTTACGTGACTATTCATAAAGGCGAAACATATTCACATGACTCATATTCACACGCTCTTTGTGAAAAGTCATATTACCTGAGAAATACAACTATGTCACCCAAAACTCTTGCAGGCAATTATCCCATCACAAAGCTAACGAAAAACATTGGTCTAGACCGGGAAAAAATGAGATCGCGATGAATTTCGAGATCTAGCACTTCTCAAAAAACCAATAAATACAATCTTTCAAACCAACATCGAAAATCCTAACAACATTTTAACAGCTCATAGAAACTGCTGATCGGTTCCTGATGAAAAACGTGATCCTAGATTTCCCATCCTTGTCTTCGCCTCTTCAAGGGGTATCTTCTTACTACTACCGTCGCCAAAATCATCACGATTGAACGGCACTCTTTCAGCAGGACCGCTACTCTAAAAAGGGTATTTATTGCTGAAAGTTGCGCAGCAAGGTGCAAAGCTGGTAGTGATCTAACGATCTACTGATGCATGAAAACCCATGCACCACCAAGAATACCGAGCGTTTAAAGCAATGTTCACGATAAGAAACTAACTTCGAGTTTTCACATGAAATCGAATGTACCGGGGCCCATTGCTACAGTAATGGCAAAAAGACGGCTAAAAATGGGTCATAGACAGCCCAATACAGCCATCATACTTGTATGCGCTGTGCCCTACCCGCCCACTTCCGTGTTGGCCGTTAGGGAAGTAGGCACGACGGGCATAGCACAACGAAGTTTCAGGGCCGCATAGGGCTTATATGACTTGCTTTTAGCCGTTCTTCCAACATTATTGTTGCAGTGGACCACGATACATTCGATTTCGAGTCAAAACTCAAAAACCTTTTTATCGCGAACACTGCCTTTACCCTGTGGTGTACTTCTTTTTCCAGAATATCTAACAGTTACCTTCGGCTTTCCACCACAAGTTTTCTGTTCATCGACGAGCGAAGCCGAGCGTTCCTTCTGTAAAAGTCATATTACCAAGGAAATACAACTATGTCACCTAAAACTTTCGTGGAACTTTCGTTCACAGCATCCAGCCATAATTTCTGAACATTCTGCAAGCCTATCAACAGGTAAGGCATGGCGCTGTGACGCTTCATGAGAGGTGCAGCCCGCTACCTCCACCTTGGAAATTTGTGCGGTCCCTCCTCCGGCTTGAAAATTTGTGGTTCGGCTATTTCTGCAAATCTATTTTTGCATGGTGGCCAATAAGAAACCCTCCCCCCTTCTAGGAGCCCAAGACCAATCACTTGGGCTGAATTCACGAACGAGTATGCCGCGGTGTAATGGCGTAAAGAATAGAGTGTTACCATCAACCTGCGATTTATCATAAACCATACCCTCAAAAATGGGGGGGGGTACAGAGTAAGGTACGAGATCCCCTCGGAGAGACCGGTTTCGCGTTACTCACTCTGAAAATATTGCGCTCCATAGCGATATTGCGCCCCAGATTATGTTGGAAAATTGGCAATCTAAACAATGCCGGCAAAGACGCCCAATGAGTGGTGTGGTGTGGTGAGGTTGCACACACTCTACGCGACTGTACGCACATAACAGCCCCAAGCCGAACCAATTCAATCGCGGTTGTGGGTAAAGAGTAGAGCGAAACCATGGTACATTATACCCACGGTTCAATAGTACTCCCAGTTTAGATAATGAATCCGGCCCCTGATTGATCTTAAGCTGCTTATGAAGCTTTCAGTTGTCTTAAGCACGATAATAGTGATGTTGTAATTCAAACACTTAAAACGAGAGCGACAAAACGGAGGTGATTTTGTATTCTTTCTGCACTGTATCGTAAAAAAGCGTTCCTAGAATACTAGATTATTCATAGGCAACCGAACTCTTGTTGGAGGACTCGTCCCCAAAACACCACCAAAGTCGGGTTTATACTTTCATCGCGGAGCGACGCGATGGCATACAAATCGATGCGATATCGATCGATACTCACCAATTTTATGCCATCGCTTAGCGCCGCGATGAGTGTGAACCCGGCCTAAGGCCGCAGCATGGCGCGGTACTGATTTAGATCTCTTGCTGGAAGTAGACTATCCGCCCATTTTCTTGCCGTAGGATAATCACGTCGTCCTTAGCTGCTCCTGTGATTGGTCAGCGGCGAACAAGTGGGCGGACAACCCTCCCCAGCAAGAGATCTAAATGAGAGCCTATGGCGCTATAAACAAAGCTGTGTTCTTCCCAAAACCCCCTCTGATCGCGGATGGCCGCCACAGCATGCAATGAATACGGCTCCACGTTCGATGAAATTTCGACAGATGAATATGTAGATCATGTTATGGCATATCACGGTAGCCCCACTCCGAAAAAGGACTATAGTAGCACAGCGCCCATATTTAGGCAGCTCCAGGTTGCCCTGTCACAAATACCTAGGCTGTCGCGAAGGCGATGCTTCCTCCATGTGATCTTACCCGGGCGCCGACGTGCCTGCGGTAGTGATCTAACGATCGCCCTGATGAGGCCGGTCGCCGGCCGGCCTGGCTGTTGAGGCAGTGGGTGTTCGTCAACGACCGCGGCCCCGTCCGGCTGTCTGCACTTCCCTCCCAGGAGCTACCGCAGGGCTCCTCGCCCTTAGAACAACGTTTGGAATGGAACAGGTACGATTAGAACATACTCAGCCCCACTACAGCGCCGCCTAACTTAGTCGCCTAAGGCGATTTCATCATTATACCCCCATTCATTGTTATTGGGTCTAAAAACTAATAAAGGTTAGTCAACATAAGCTGTCAGTCGTTACCGTTGGTTGATCCAGCTGTTACTGTGAAAACGGTTGTGTTCGTGTTGCAGTAGGTTGTCGTCTGTAGAACTTTCCCTTGATCATTCCACTAGTTGCTAAGTAGCCCCCTGAAACCTCGCCTAGGATGTGCGCGTGGTACATGAGGGAACCCACCGAGAGCAACATGGTGCATCGGAAGGATTCGTGCCCTTTAGGCGAGTTAAATCGCTGGGCAACTACCACATTTCCCTCCGTGTGGCGCTAATTCGCCTGAAAAATCGTCAATCGATCAATTCATTTGTAATTGTTCCTTTATATGTTTCGTTATTACCCGTTGGTGACATAACATAACATTACTACGATCACTTCAACATTTTTACCCTGCGAGAGGTCTTTAACCTTCTCATTCGTCCCTAGATTCCTCAGAAAGATCTGATATATCACTCTTTTCTTCCCCCTTATCAATGCATTGTTATCGATATCTTATCAGTTTCGCCGCTCCGACGAGAACACCTATCTTTTCTCCCTATCTGCGAACCACTATCACTTATTTATCTTTCTTACCCCTCGCCCCTCCAGTGGCATGCAGTCCATAATCGTTTATCGATAACACCGCCACTCACACCCCCCTCCCACCCTCCTTCGCGCGCCTTTTCGAACTCGAGTGGAGACACCTCTCTCCCCTGCCCTCCACTTGGCGCGCACTCTCTCGCATCCGGGTCAAGGATCAATCTCGATTCGACCTGACCCGCCCCTCATGCTCATTCTTCACCTTCTACAACCGGGTTTCCGGTTCTCTTCTGATTAGTCTTTCATTTTGTAAACTTTTTCATGATTGCTTAATGCCTGCATAGCCTTATCCCACCGACACCTCATACCAAGTATACACTCAACTAAACACTACAAGTAACTCATAATAATGCCACACAGTTTCTTTGGAAACGAACTTGGTTTTTTGTTTTCTCGTTGTATAAAGACAGTAGTCTGGATGGATAATGAGTTTAGTGAAAAGGCACTGGGCCAACTTGGCCTTCACAGGCCTTATGAGGTCCACCCCTTCTGTCAGCCTTGATACATGGGTACGACTGGACTGTGGCAACCAGCCGTCCCCACGAGTCATGCGCAGGGGCTGTCGGATGTGGAGTGCACGAACTCGCTGTGGTTACTGCGATCAATACAGCGGAGAGCGAAATGAGCCGGCGCCTTAAAGATTGGAACGCACAGGTTCCCGCCCCTCTGAACATACGACGGCGGTCAGAGTGTGGTGGAGAATACGCCGTCCTCTCGGGAAAGGAGAGCATGGATTACGGAGTTCCGGCAAGTTAGTAAGATCTCAGTATCGTGGAGATGCTGGGCGCACCTATGAGAGGATCCTCGCCCCACTACTATACGGTCTGATCAACCGGTTTAGGTAGCTTTGGTATGGTGTCATAGACTGCCAATGCTCGCTCAACGGTTCCTAACGGGATCGGGGTGACACCCACCCCTCCTCTCTGTTGCTTGATCAAAGAAACCCAGCTCATAGGAATTATCACCGTGGATCACTACATCCAGTACAGTAGTCAGTACCATGTCCTTCAAAACAAAAAAAAAATCAAATGTAGATTTCTGTGGCTAAACAATACACTCAACAAAAAAAAACTTTTCTCAATTTAGCATGATCCTTATTTTTATTCACATACCGACTCACTACTCCCATTAACGTTTTCGTGAAACTTCACTCAGCATAATCAGTGTTTCACAAATATACAAACTGGTTTTCAGGGTAATACTGTTCTCAATTAAGCCCATTACTATGTCATCAGCTGGCTATATAAAAGGAACAATGACTAAGGCAGCGAATGCTCTGAGAGCATCAATCGAGAAGATCGATCCATCGCTATACGACCCCTTGGAGGTCAAAGGTGGGTTGGACGAAATCACACAAGCAATACATTACCACAAAACGGCCCTCCTAACAAACAAACTCTCTATTAAACGCTACATTGAAGCGCTTAAGGAGACGTGGAAGAAGGCAGAGGAGCATACCAAAGAATATCCAAATTCTGAGGATAGTTCAAGAGTCCGCCAGGAGTTTGAAAATCATTGGGAAACCAATGCATTTGACGACTGCCTGGATGATGCAGAACAAGTTCTCATCAAGCTCGAGGTAGCCTTGCAACTCCTACCCTTGCCTAGCTCCACCATTACCCTCAATACCCCCACTCCAAAGCCACCACAGAACATTCCAGGTACACCCACTCCAAAGCCCTTACCGAACATTCCAAGAACACCCACTTCAAACTCATCAGTTGATACAATCTCCAAACCAGCAGGCAATAATGTCAGTACATCCCATGTCGTGCACTCTCCGGGTCAATATATGGACAGCAGTCAACTGCGAAATCCTTATATGCATGAGATGCGAATTCAAACAGACCCAAGGGCAATAACAATCAATAATGTTGGCGACATTGCTAATATTGATTCAATACAAGCTCATTTTGAGTCAACAAATCGAATCAATATGTCACAACCTACTGGTGCGGGGATGGAAAATACCAATACATTCCCGAATCTGCATAACCAACTCAGCCATTACAATAGACCAACTGCAGAAAATGAGCAATACTTGAAACTCCCTAAGTTTGAGCTTCCAGAGTTTCACGGCGATATGGCCTCATTTCCAGAGTTCTGGGAACTATTTTCAGCAGCTGTGCACAACAATAATAGTGTTCCAGTAGCATTAAAGTTCCTACATTTGAAATCCAAACTCAAGGAAAATGCAAAAGACCTAATCGCGTCAGTGCAGCTCACAGAAGCTAACTACCAGGAGGCTGTGAATTTATTGCTCAATACATATCGCCGACCCGATATTCTTCGCAACAGGCTCTGGGAACAACTGGAAGACTTGCCTCAAGCACCAGAAACCCCTGTTGGGCAACGCACTACGCTTTGCAAGATTAAGGGGATCTGGGTCCAACTAAAGAACCTCGAAGAACAGTCGGGATCAACGGGGACAATGAGAATAGTCCGTTCAAAGTTTCCGCGGCATACTCGCGAGAAAGTGGGCGAACTGAGAAGACATAATGATCGTTGGACAGTTGACGACCTCATCCTCGCATTTGATCGAGTAATTGATCAGTTTGAGGTAATGGAAGACACAGATCCAACATATTCACTCTTCTCAAACACCACAACAGTGGTAAAGAATTCAAGGTCCCCAACCAGAAAACAGGATCATTACAACAACAGACAATACAGATCACCTGTCCGGAACGCTAGAAGTCCAGAAACTGTCCGCTGTCCATTCTGCATTCGCAGAGGACACGGAGCAGAGAAATGTCAGGAATTCCAATCCATCCGAGACAGAAGAAACCAGACAGCTGACCTAAAACTCTGCTTCCGATGTCTGAGAAAGGGACACAGTTGCTCAACATGCACAGCTCCTTGCTGTAGTATCTGTGGTCGTGGGCACCATAAATCGCTATGTTATAGTGAAGGAGCGTCACGAAACAGAAATACATCTCACTCGCCGACGCAGAGCCGATCAAGAACTGCACGTTCTCCCAATAGACGCTTAACCGACTATCATCGAGGGCGGACACCTTATGGAAGAACACGTTCTTCTAGTCGGTCAGGGTTCAGTCAATCACCTCAAAGGGGCAACAGAGGAGCATCTAGATCACCGAATTCAAGAATTCGAATCAGAGATAATTCAAAAACCCCTGTTGCCACCAATACCAATGCATTCACTACAATTTTCAACTTACCAGAGAGCTCAGATTCATCGGAAGACGAGACGGAAGATTCTGAATTGAGAACTATCCTAACGAATAGTGTCCAAGCATCAGAAATAGAGCACACGCCAGTGAAAACTGTAGCGTGTAAAACCGTTAATTCAAGTAGCGTTCCCCGTCTAATGACATTCAAAGCTCTCAGCTACAATTTCAATACCAAGTCCCATCAGCTGTTAACAGTGTTCTTGGATAGTGGAAGCCAACACAGCTTTATCGCTATGTCGCTGGGACTTCCCCTAAAATCACCCACGAACATAACAACTATGACCTTCGGTGGGCATCAGCATACCGAAAAGTCTTACAAAACAAAGATCACACTACAAGACCGAGTTAGTGGTAAGCAGATGCGTCTCAAACTGTGGACTCGACGGTACATTACGACAGTCCCAGAGACGCCGGAATTCGATGACCATAACCCAGGAAAGTCAAAGCCAACAGCTGTCCCCGTGGATATATTGGTTGGAATGGACTATTACTGGCAAATTATGGGTACGAGTTCCAACATAAATCTGCCATCAGGTCTCGTTAAAACCAAAACCCAACTCGGCTGTGTTTTATCTGGAAATCAGAGCGATTCCTCTCTCAATGTTACCGCGACAACTATGGCGGAACAAAAACCAGACAGTGAGACGGACAATTTAGTTCGGAAACTACTGGGTTTGGATATGCAAGAGCCAAAAGATAACCAGAATACAACCGATTCTGAAATAATTAAACAGTACTACAATACTGTTCAAGTCATCAACGGGAAAATACATGACAAGTTCCCTTGGAAAGCTGACCATCCTCATCTCTCAGACAACAAAGCGTTGGCAATGCGCTGACTGGAAAACCAGTATGCGAAGCTCCATACCAACTCTCAGGTCTGGAGCGAATATTGCAAAATCTTTGAAGATCAACTCAAGTCTGGGATAATAGAAGAGGTGACGGATGACAAATTCATTACAAAGACCGCATATTACATCCCCCACCAAGCTATTATCAAGCCAGAGAGCTCCACGACAAAACTGCGCATTGTATTCGATGCATCCAGTCATATGAAAGGCTGTCCAAGTCTGAATGATTGTATACATCAAGGACCTACAATGCTACCTGACTTGTGCGGCACGCTGTTACGCGCAAGATTCACCCCAATTTTGATCACAGCGGATGTGGAGAAGGCTTTTCACCAAATTGGGCTTCAGGAAGACCAAAGAGATGCCACCAGATTTCTCTGGTTGAAGGATATATCCAGTCCACCTGATTGGAAAAACCTTCGCATCTTCAGGTTCACCCGAATCCCCTTCGGAGTAAATGCCTCCCCTTTCTTACTGAGCATGTCCATCAAATACGCTCTCGAAAGAGATGAAAATAACCTCCTCCGAGAAGAAATCCTAGCCAACACTTACGTTGATAATGTCATAATCGGGGCCAAGAACCCCGAGGGCATACAGAAACGGAAAAAGTGCAAGGAAGTATTCTCCAGTATGAGCATGAACTTGAGAGAGTTCATGTCCAACAGTGAGGACGTTATCAAAACAGTTCCTCCTAAAGACCGCATGAAGAAGACAACCAATACAGTTGAACTACTAGGTGTACGATGGAGTCCTCGGTCGGACATACTAGGTGTGTCCACGAAAACAGGGTCGATAGCCGTAAATACCAAGCGCACAGCGCTTCAGGCATTTGCTTCAACTTTTGACCCTCTAGGAGTCCTCACACCTCTATTCGTGAAAGCAAAAGTCTTCATTCAAGACCTTTGGCTCAACGAATATTCATGGGATGAAGCTTTGGACGCATCCTCCACACAAAAGTGGAAGACGATTGTTCAAGAAATTGATGGTTTCGTTGGAAAAGTACCTAGATTCGTGGCTTGCACTTCCAAATGTCAGTATGACTTGGTAGTGTTTGCAGACGCCAGTAAAAGGGTGTACGCAGCAGCTGCATACATAGTATGCAGACCAGTAAGCGGCAACCCTTACAGTAATCTTATTTTTGCCAAAATGAGATTAGCTCCACCGGGACAAATAAACATCCCCAGAATGGAGTTACTGGCCTTTGTATTAGCCGCCAATATAGCTAGTTTCCTTCGAAAACAACTAGCACTACAGCTCAATGCACTACATTTGCTATCTGACTCACAGATAGCACTATATTGGGTCCACTCCAAGAAGCCGCTCAAAGTTTTCGTCCATAACCGAGTAAAAATTATCAAAGCAGTTCTGGACGAATTTGCACAGGCAAACATTACACATGATTTGCATCATACTAATAGCGAGATGAATCCAGCAGACTGCGCAACCCGTGGTCTAACAGCTTCTGAGATCACAAATCATTCGTGGTGGCACGGTCCTCAGTTCATTCTCGATACTCCGTTGCATTGGCCCAACTCAAATATAGATTTCAGCTCCGCCAAGCCTCCTTCAAAAGAGGCAGCAGCAGAATTCAAATCGGTTACTACACCATCAATACAGTTATACCACTCATTCATACCATTTAATAAGACCAACTCATACTCCAAGCTGATCCGTGTGGTGATCTACGCACTCAAGTACATAAAGAAACTAAGTTTCCTTGTACAGAAAAAGCGCACGATCAACCAGGTGAAACATACAATCTTATCCCCTGTAACTGTGGGCAAAAACATTACATTGGGCGACAAAAAAGCAGCAGAAACCCTTGTAATTCGCGAACATTACCGCGAAGGGGTGCTGCAGCTTCATAGCCGCTCGATACAACGCCTCAACTTGAGTATGAGCAAGGATGGAATTCATCACGGCAATAACAGAATGGCACATGCTGAGATGGCACCATCAGCCAAGAGACCAATTCTGCTCTTACCAGGTCACCGCCTCACAAAGATGATCATTTCGAATTTTCATCAAAAGCTATTCCATGCCGGATCATCTCATCTTGTCTCATCCTTAAGGCAGTATTATTTGATACCAAAATTACGCACACTAGTAAACAGCGTAATCGCAAAGTGCGTTACATGCAAACGACATCAGGGACGTCAGTACAGCTACCCCATTTCCCCTGATCTACCATCCAATGATGTCCCATATTTCAAGTCGACGAGGCAGACGAGGCGATCGTGGCAGAGGACGAAGATACGTCTATGTGCGATCTTCCACCCGTGGACGCGGCTCACCCTCAGGCATACCACATCCTCAGACGGGTATGTCCTCTGAAAATACGATCACTTTCATTTCTACCGTCGACCACGGCCATTCTTCACCCCCTCCCAATTCAGAAACCATTACAGACCCCGTTTCTTCGTCCGACGAGCCAGAGAAATCTGGAGCAGGAGCCGAAGAAATGGACACCTCGATAAGTGCCCCCCACACTGCAACCATCCAGAACAACACAGGCAACGACCTCCCCGGTTCAATCATCCAGGTAAGCTACTCAAGCACGCAGTCCCCCACTACAGTGGCCCACACAGCCGCGCCTGATGTATTTTCTTCCTACAGGGAAGAAAAGGATGGATACGAAAGCGCGTCGGGTCAGAGTGACGTGGCGGGAGAGCCAAGTGTGGTCAAGGAGCCAAATCGGCCTTCTTTTGCTGACATTCCTCAGGGTCAGACGCCTTTAATATCCGGTCCATGCCGGGTCGAAAAGGCTATGAAAAGGAAGGAAAAGAAGCAGAAAAAGGCCAACGGCAATTCCAATATGCACTCCAATGCGACACATTCCAACATTTCAAAAGATCAGACACCTTTGGCCCCCAATCCATCCTCCACCAGTCTTTTCAATGTACCTCACGTTTCCCCCACTACATACACAGCGGAGCCGCGAACAGTTGAGGAATTGACCGGGCAAATTTTTTTGGCTGTCTTTGACTACATGGTCAACAATAACTTGTTGCGTGACCAGCCGCAAAGTGTCTTCCTGCGTAAAAAAAACCAAATGCCGACACGGAGGATTTTGAACTGGCCACGCAAATCGCAACACATATTCAGACACTGCAGCCCATAGTGGAGACCACTACAAACGCATTCCACCAAATATCACTCCTCATTGGTCGAAGACCGCCTAAAGACTTTCGTTATATGCACCTCACGGCGTGGGTCGATGAACTTCAGCATAGCATCACTGCTATCCAGGTTCATAAGGATCAAATAGAGGAGGTGGTTATAGCCAGAGTCAAGGCAAGGTGGGACAACCTAGACCGTTTCTTCACTACACTACAGCTTTTTAATTTGTCTCTGCCTAATATTTTTGAAACAGTTCAACATGCGGCCGCTATCTCGGCAAACGCTACGCGTGTAATGCGAGTCCTGCAATCCTACCAGACGCTTATTGCAATGAGCGGAGACCGCGTCGTTGTCACAGCGGAGGACGAGAATTACAGACTTGCCAGCACACCAGCTTTTCCCGAACCGTGGTGCGATGAACCGTCAACATATTTACAGACACTAGAATGGTGGCGCCATTACTATTCTAGTAACTGGGCAATCGACTATTTGGAGCGCTATCTCCAAAACAATGCAGTCGCTCTAAACCAGGCCCTCAATACAAAGCAAAAGACAGTTCAGAAGATTCCAACTACAAATCCAAAAGTTCATGCTCCATGTACCTCAAACACTCCAAGTATTCCATCTCAGACCATTCAGACCACTACAAAAAAGCAGGTGCCTACCGGTCATAAGTCATCTCGTTCGCAGCCTGTCCCTCCTGCACAGTCCGCGATGCCACGAAAATCACACGGCACTCATTTGCGGCCGCCCCAGGCTGGACTGCCGTCCACCCTGTGAGCGGTTTTCGTGGAAACTCGCAGGCTTCAGGAAAGCGGAGGTGCGAAAGTTTTGATCGTCGTCAGCCACCGTCTAAAACTCGCAGGTCACCTCAATACAACCCACAGTACAACACCACACGTCAGCCCCGCGTGGAGCATGGTATTGCGCGTGCGATTCTACCTCAAGGGACAAACCCTTGCGCTTTCTGCCGGTCCTCAGTTCACTACACATCAGATTGCGATGCTTACACTTGGTTGTCAGAGAGAGCTGACAGGGCTGAGGTGCTTCAGTTGTGCTGCAACTGCACCAAGCATCACCGCGGAGTATGTTTCCGAACAGATCCTTGCAGCCTCTGCCACCAACCAGGTCATCACCGCGCCTTCTGTGTAATGAATCTTTGGGTGCGTTCGGACATCAGCGGCGATGCACAGTCATTTTACAATAGACTGTGCCTGCGCGCACCTTCCGACCACTCCCTGAGGGCATGGTTAATCAGTCCCATGAGGATGAAGCAAGGCGAAGGTTTTCAGCCAGACTATCCAATGACGGTCCGTGCTCATCCCGTGAACGTCCAAGACGCGAGAGCGAGCACAGTGAACGCCACTGAATGAAAAGCGATGCCAATACATTTCGATCACTTTTTCAATACACACTGCAATGCAGTACAGCGCGCCGTATATCTGACTTTACATGTTGGAGTACTTTCGATGATATACGAATCGAGTGCGGTTGCATCTTAAACAGGTTGGTTCAGAGTGAACGCTGGGAATGCAGTTTTTATGCAATTCACAGCATGGATTTTGTTACTACTTTTATTTAAATTGTTAGTAGAAGTTCTTTTTTGTGTGTTTCCATTACTTTGCGATTTTTTCTATTTGCAGGAATATCAGTTTAGCAGGCCAGTGCCCAGTAGATCTTCCTTTCGGCTGTACCATATTGACCCCCTTTTTTTTGTGAAGAAACATCGCAGACAAATTGTTGGCTGACCTAATGTTTTGACATGTTGCTTAATCTCTTGTTTTACTTGTTGCTGTTATTCGTGTTTGATCTCGTGTTCCGATCTGTTTTGCCCTGTGAAATCATCCTGCCGGTGCACTTGCCGAGCTTTAAGTTTGGTGCCTTTTTTCGTGCTTCTGCTTTCGTGTGCCGTAGAAGGTGTAGGCTAAAACTGCCGTTCGGCTAATCGTTTTTGAGAAACTGACCATGTTCTTGGCTATGAGCCGAAGGCACTGAGATGCACCAGCCGCAGTGTGGTGGAGTTGATCCCCTTAAAAGGCAATAGGCCAGAGGTGGTGAGCAGCAGCGGAGGCTACGCCTCCGTGAGGCTTATGCCCACGGCAGGGTCACCGTTGTGGTCGGGAGTGTCGCGAAGGCGATGCTTCCTCCATGTGATCTTACCCGGGCGCCGACGTGCCTGCGGTAGTGATCTAACGATCGCCCTGATGAGGCCGGTCGCCGGCCGGCCTGGCTGTTGAGGCAGTGGGTGTTCGTCAACGACCGCGGCCCCGTCCGGCTGTCTGCACTTCCCTCCCAGGAGCTACCGCAAGGCTCCTCGCCCTTAGAACAACGTTTGGAATGGAACAGGTACGATTAGAACATACTCAGCCCCACTACAGCGCCGCCTAACTTAGTCGCCTAAGGCGATTTCATCATTATACCCCCATTCATTGTTATTGGGTCTAAAAACTAATAAAGGTTAGTCAACATAAGCTGTCAGTCGTTACCGTTGGTTGATCCAGCTGTTACTGTGAAAACGGTTGTGTTCGTGTTGCAGTAGGTTGTCGTCTGTAGAACTTTCCCTTGATCATTCCACTAGTTGCTAAGTAGCCCCCTGAAACCTCGCCTAGGATGTGCGCGTGGTACATGAGGGAACCCACCGAGAGCAACATAGGCCCTCATGTTAGCTCCATTCATTTGTTTTGACATGTAAAGCATTCTTTGAAAAGAATGGAGAGCACGCAAAAGCCTCAAAGCTAAGAAGTGACGAATGTTTTCGTTTTACAGTAGACAACAAAACGAATTCTTCAAATGTGACATCCATAACTTCTCTATGGAAGACCACCAGCAGTCACGTCTTGATCGGGGCACTGCACGAGGGGTGAAGAAGGCCAATTTCAATCAGACCCCCCTCCGGAGAGTGATTTAGCCATATTTTGCTGCGATTTTTTGGACCACCAGAAGCGTGACTTAGTAAAATTTCTAGCAATTTCTCATATCTCCCCCTTAGAGTGACTTGGGTTTTTTCCTTTGACTTAAAAATGAGAACGTTTCATGTAAATCGGAAGGTTTAACCGAACTCTTCGCTTAAAAACTGATTCTAAGCAGTGTACAATGTATTCAGACTGGCACACTTGACTCCCCACGAAACTCAGACCCCCTTGCACCAGGGTTGAGCAGAGATGCGACTTGGCGCAATGGGGGGGGGTCGTAAACAATAGGAATTTCTCTGAAAAAAAAAGATTTGGGGGAGTCGTCAAATTTCCCGCAAAATTAAACCTTTCCAATTTTGTCACTCTCAAAAAGTTGAATTTTTCATCTTCGGTGGGCAGTGAAAATTTTGGAATCAAAAATAATTGAACTACGGGAGGGGGGTCGTAGCTCCGCAGAATATTGGCGCAACAACCTGCTCAACCCTGCCTTCCACCTCTCCGCAGCTCAGACATCCCCCGTAGACCTCCACACCCCAAGCCATACCCTGATCCTGATAAAGAATATATATTTGACTGATACAGTCGAAAGAGACCTTTGGGATGCTTCTTCTCTAACTCGTCTTCGCCAGTTTGTTTTTGTTACAAAATAGAGATAGGTCACCTGTTATGATAGAAAAAACTGAGTCGAAGTAAACAAAGTAAAGAAAAGTGGGGTGAAGTGAAGTTAGGTAAACTCAAGCTCACATTTAGTTCCTCGGCGAGTTTGCGCTGTTGATCGTCGCGTTGCTTATCCCCAACACCTTTCACGCTCATAAATCCCTGAAAAATCTAAAGCACTCACAAGGGAAGTAACAAAGCGTAGGTCGGATCTGATAAAAAAGACCAGTGTCGTTAGTATCCCTTGTGGCTCAATAGTAAAACTTCGCAATATCCCGCCCCGAGCTGCAGGTTCCAAGAAGTTACAAGCTTCAAAAGGTCGTTATTTGAGCTTTTTAAACCATCCAAAAAGCGCACTAGACTCCGGAAAATCCGGAAACTGACCTCACAAATGTGTTCAGCGCCCAAAACTACCCCCTGAGCAAAGTTTGGGTGAAGGCACATTTTCCATACTTTGTCCAGGCTGACAGCGTTTTGGACTTCTACGGATTTTTGGTTAGGCGTTTATTTATAGCGATTTGGAAGTGTTTGAGAAAAATATTTCAGATTTGACTTGAAATTCTACCAGGGCGGGGTTTTGGGGCGCTGATCACGAATCTGTGGTTTATTAGTCGATTTTCCGAAGTTTTCGGCTGATTTCGTTCGAAACTTCCCAACCGTGGAAAATTTCGAGGGAAGGACGCCACTTTCGAGATTTCCGATTTCTGAGATAGATATGTCTCAAAATCATTCTCCGGCTGTTTGGAGTGCTAAACACGAAGCTGGGGTCCGTTTATCGATTTTTGCAGATTACGGTAGATTACGGTGGGAATACGGTAGTTTGGTCAAAGTCTCAGATTTTACTCAAAATTTGTATACGGGGGTTATTCGGGGTGGAGAATAGGAATTTAGCGTCCGTTTGTCGATTTTCGTAATACTAAGGTGGGTTTTGACCCCTAAATGATATGTTACCAACCGTAACCTACAGTAAACCTCAGAATTTCGACAAATTTTACTCCAGATTCGTTCTTACCACCCTAGATTGCCTCTACATACAACTTTTGAGTTAAATTCGAGCAAATTTTTTGAAATTCCGGAAAAAATGCCTGATGGGTGCCCTTGCCTTTTCGCGAGGCTCAAACATGCTCATAACTTTTTTGAACCTGCAGCTCGGGGCGGAATACGGCGCATTTTTACTATTGAGCCAGAACAGATACCAACGATACGTCGTTTTGGCAGACCCGACCTACGCTTTGTATACTTCCCTTGTCAAAGGATTATGAATTTCGATACAGCAACCTCATCCTTGTCCTACCTCATGACAACGCTTTTTCGACTGCGGAGAGTCCTCCCACGATTTGTCCACCTCTGCTATTGCTGAACCACCACGCTTAAATTGACGCGCTCCCAACCCATAATTAGCCGCCTTCTCTGGGACTTTGAGCATCCAGTCCTCCCTTTTCGGCTTGTCCTGTAATCTTATGTCTCATTTGCTCAGAATCTTAACAAACTACGAAATTGGTATTGGAAACCAAGAACCAACATCCTTTTCTTTATTGTCCAACTGCAATCTACGACTAGCGTATTCCTCCGCAGCCTTATCAGCATCACCAGCAGGCATCGGCATGGGACCGATAGTTTCGCCCTCTTCACTGTCATTATCTTGCTCGCCTTGGTCCTTCGACAAAGGGAGCATGGGTCCATAACATTCGTCTTGGTCATCGCCTTTGGCTGCCTCCTGTAACGCAGGTGGCATGGGCCCGAAACATTCTTCATCCTACAACATTAATATTCGGGCGAAACTAAGAATTGCACATACTCATTTTCCCAAACCTCGTTCCTGTCCTCATCTTTAGCAATGTCAATTTTGAATCCAGGTGGCAATATGGGTCCAATTTCCACTTTCTCTTCTTCACAAGGATGAACTGGGCCAATACTCTGGTGCAGGTTCATTTTCTCCTCAGTGTTTCCTTGTTCAAGAAGAACGGGTCCAATAAGCTCGCTCTCAACCCCTAGTTGGCGAAGCTGTGGCCCGACCGTCGCTCCAGGAGCAGGAACTTCATGAAAAAATGAGACCCATTAATACACTTCATATCCACAAAACGCGAGAACAAACATGAGGAAACGATATGCAACATTGAAAGTCATGGAGAAACTGGGTAGAGGCGGGCTAACCCCACCTCTCAATAGGTCAATAGGCCTCTTCTTCCACGGAAATGATGGGAATAGGCCCATATAAGATTTGGGAGAATTTAGCTCCGCCCCAAACCAGTTCACCCATGACAACGAGGCTTCACGTAAACAGGGCCAAGCGGGGCTGCGAAATTCCTCAATGGGGGCTGGGAGACAAAACGGATTTTAGCAGCCGGGATTCTGTGTTACCGTAACCGCATTCGCCGTGGAGCGCGTTATCGTATCATCGAGCGCCAGCGTGACACCTAAGAGGTATTCGAGGCTGAGATCAGCCACAGGGAGTGGTTTTGTTCTAGAACTGAGCGTAATTATCATGTACATTGTATGCTTAGGCATTTATAACGCATTTCAGTGCTTTCCTTGCTTGCCTCTCTTCACTGGAAAGTCTGTGTTCTCTTAGATTGTTTGCCGGCCCACCTGTTTCTTATTTTCTGGAAGTCCACCTCGTCAGCTACTGGTTGTTGGACCCAAGATAAAGACAGGGGTGGATGTTGAGACGAAAAATTGATATTGCTCAGCAGTAATGGTAGGCACGACCCCGGACTATTTACCACAAAATTTAAACGATGATTACCTTCCCAAAAATCTGAGTGCGTCGAACACTAGGAAAAAGAGCTTGCCGAAAAAGCTTCGCAGTCATGGTTTCTATCGCAGACCAAGTTTTTTTTAACAAAGGTTCAGATATGGTGTTAAAGCGCAGCTGCACACGGACGACGAAATTTGTAGGCAAATGTAGGAAGATGAACATTCCGTTCATGCGTATGTCCTGGCATTCCTTATTGTGGTGAGAACTCGATATTCGAAAAGCACTTTCTTCTGATGAGATATGCGGTCGTCAATGGGCAAATCGTAGTAAACGTATGTACGATTTTTCTGGTATGATGCAGTTCTTTTTTCAGCCATGAAGGTTGGAAAGTAGTGACGAGTGGAAAAAATCATTACAGTATTGACATGTTGAAAACAACTGCGTTTACATGAAAGAAGAAGTCGGTCATATGTGTTTATTAAGGTGTAGCGTAAAAAAGCACATAGATATCGTGAGAAACAGACCAAATCGGAAAGCGATCGACAGCATAGCTTCAGATAACAGTCATACACAAAAGAAAGTTCTTCTAGATCAGATTATTCATAGTTATTGAGAGCGCAAACGGTGAGTGCGTCAAGCACTTTATTCAAGCCTTGCTGGCGATTTAGGCGAGCAAGTCGACAACACGGGGCGAGTATCCGTAGTCGTCCTCATACCAGGAGATTAGCTTAACTTCTAATTATTGGGAGATCATTCGAAAAATCTGTCAATTTTCGCTATATTGCAACGAACCGATCCTACATACGGAACATAATTCATCTTTTAAAAGTTCTAAAAGAACAGACTTTTAAGTGAAGAGAGACAAGCAAGAAAAACACTGAAATGCGGTATGAATACCTAAGCATACAATGTACATGATAAATACACTCAGTTTCTGAACAAAAACACTCCCCGTGGCTGATCTCAGCCTCAAATACCACTTGGGTGCAACGCTGGCGCTCGATGATACGATAACGCGCTCCACGGCGAATGCGGTTACGGTAACACAGAATCTCGGCTGCTAAAACCCGATCTGTGGCTGGGAGGAGGTCGCAAAAATTTTGGCCCGGAAATGAAGGTTCAAAAGCAATTACTGCTGTAAACTTAAACGTACAATATTCATCACGTTGCTGCGTTACCTCCAGCAAAGAATCCTGTTTGAAGCCACAAAATTGTGACTACAGCTGCAAGCACTGTTACTACGGCGGTTGTCTAAAATAGGCTCACGTGCTCACAGAAACAGCCTTGCTTCCTCCTATCTGTACCACAACAGCTACGAATACATTGTAAATGTAAAAAATGTAGCTTTTTTTCACGAAATCGTTCACTTTTCTCTTGAAATACGCATGAAATAATCGATACGGAAACGTGCTCGAATAGCAGTCGTCATGCGCACCGCCCATACACCTCTGTACAACCCGGTGCAACACGCCACACTACCGTAACCATGAAGCGTTGACCGGTGTGTTAGAGTGGCTTGTGTATTTGACACCATACGGTACTTTTTCAGGAGTCTATACTTTAACATTTTTTTCGAAAAACCTGCCCAAAAATTTAACCTCGGGGAGACCACAAGATTGGTATGTTATGCCTGAAATGTGGAAACCGTGCGGTAATCGGTCGCAGTCGCGGCTGTCCGTCGCAGAGCAGTGCACGGCGACGGGTGTCAGCGACCCAGCCAAACGCAGTACCCTGCTAGGTGTTTCTTGACCATGAGCGACAGCGACGGCCGGTCCTCAACGACAGTGCCGTCGCAGTGTTGTGCGACCGCGACAGGCCTGCCGTAGGGTATAACAATGGCCTTAGCAAGACGCAGTTTCGTGGCTGATTACCTGGTCAGGAAGTCATATGCCAAAGAAACAGTGGCCGCCGTAAGATATGTGAAAAAGTCCGCAGCCATGCAGCCGGCGTCGGTGCTCTGTGGGAAGGGGGCACTAAGGCGCGATGAGTCGCCAGTAAACCTACAACGGAACATTCGGCTGCTAGGGACCCGTGGAACCACAAAGGTGTTGACCCGGTTAGACAGATTCACGTTTTATTGTATTTCGCCAAAAGCACCGTTTCCTCTGCCTGATTCACCCGTTTCGTAAGTAACCCGAAGACTGTTTCATGTAAAATCGTCGAGTACAGTTGTGAAAACTTTGTTACCAAAGTGTGCTGAACATCACAACAAACATGACGGTTGTCGGCTAGCCGAACATTCAAGCTTTGTGGAAACATCAGTTTGAGCAATGGGCTCCAGATTGGAAATGTTTCAGAGAAACTTATCCCGTTTCAAACCTATGCTCAACCATCGAGGAAATTTGCGATTTACTGGAACACTATAGGATAGAACTCCAATAATTCATATTAATGAATTAATTTCCATGACATATACGAATGCTTCCAGGAAGTCAAAATATATAATGTCACAACGACGCATTACAGTTAGCGACAGGGTCCAATCATTCAACCTTTCGAGCAGATTAGACTCGGTAGCTCTTCCCTTGATGAGCTAATGCTGCTCTTGAAGGATTATAGCACTCTTTTCAAAAATATCCGAGAAGAGGCTCAAGTAGTTTTGAAAAGCTTAGCAATCTGTTGTTCTCGCTTCTGTTTGACGGCGTTTTTTAGTATTGGAATGACAAAACTGTATTTATACCAATGAATAGCTGCCGAGGTGTCGTACGTTCGTGCCGTGGCAGTGTGGAGGAAAGAAGATCACCTCCGAGCAAACCGACGTCAATCCCTCCGCGGAGAGGGTTTTTGTCATGGGAGAGGTGCTGGCTGGCTGCAGCTCTCCGAGGATTCTTCTACAAATGGCCGGCGTCGAAAGGAATCCACGACCCGCGAAGAAGAAGAAGTACCCATGTGCCACATGCGACAGAGATGTCACTTGGTATGGAACCAGCGTCCAGTGTTTTGGATGCGAAAGGTGGGTGCACTTCTCTTGTTCGGGTCTCAGTTCTGTGAGACACCTCGATTCTTCCTTTCGTTGCATTGTGTGCTCCGCCTCCAGTAACTCAAATTCCTCATCTACCAACCGCCCCCTATCCATTGTACACTTCAATCTAAACGGCCTTCGCACCAAGCTTTCTGAAATATCTCTCTTTGCCCGTACTCATCACCCGGATGTTATCATGGTCCAGGAAACCAAACTCTCTCCCTCTGCTACCTCTAGACATCCAAACATCCCGGGCTATACTGCATATCATAATCCTAGCTCATCTCAAGGAGGCGCAGTCTATACTTTTGTTCTGTCCTCTTTTCCCTCTTATTCCAAACACTCCAGTGGATGGCACCCTCGAGTACATCCCCATCCATCTACCTCTTAAAACACCATTTTCTCTTTTTAATATATATATATATATTTATATATATATATATATATATATATATATATATATATATATATATATATATATATATATATATATATATATATATATATATATATATATACCTCCTTCTACCTCTTGTCCCTCAACATACAATCCTATCCCCCTTCTCAAGCAGCTGTATGACTGCTCTCTATCTCCCTCAATTGTCTTTGCCGGTAGCTTCAATGCGCACACGTTCTGCTCGTCGCTTGATTCTGATGCTAGAGGAAGTGACGTCGAAGAATGGGCGGAGGAGAGCGATCTGATTATCTTAAACAATGGCCAGCCCACTCGTCTCCCTGCCAACGGCTGATCATCTAGCCCAGACATCTCCCTCGTCTCTTCCAATCTCTCTAATGCTTGCTCTTGGTCGACATCCACAACTCTTTCCAGCGATCACATCCCTGTCTTTGTCGAAATTGATCTCTCTAACTCTCCTGCTCCCTATACAGGTTTTCGTCATCGTTCGTATCTTAATTTAGGCCTTGTAGACTGGAGCCTGTTCAGGGAGGTTGCGCTCCGCCAAGCGGCCGATTATCCGTGGAATGGCGATGTACACCAGGAGCGCCACCTATCTGATGCTATCTTGAAGGCTATGAAAGCTGCGATCCCTGAAGACCGCGTAAAGACCTTCTTTCCCAATGTCAACAGGGAAACGTTGCGGTTTGAGCCCTGCAGTCCTGAAAAAACTGCCCAGTGAACTACTGCCCCTTCTTGCTGACGTCATAAACACATCGTTTCGTACATATACTTTACCCCGAAATTGGAAAGTGGCTCGTGTTATTCCACTGCCGAAGCCGGGAAAGTCACCATCCACGGCTAAAGGGTACCGGCCGATCAGTCTGCTCTCACCCATCGCCAAAATTGCCTAAAAACTGGTTGTGGAGGAGCTTGCCGAGCATAACAGCATACAACAGCATCAACATGGTTTCCGTAAATTACATTCCACCACTCCGGCCTTGTTGGAAATCGTGAGCTATGTTTTGGACGGCTTCAATGCCATCAAACCCCAACGTACTGTTGGTGTGGCCCTCGACTTAACAAAGGCATTTGACATTTTCAATCTAGGCCTACTATCACAGAGTCTGTTGAAGTCTACCATCAAGCCATGGCAGAAGCGGTGGATAACTGCCTTCACTAAAGGACGTCGTGCAAATGTGCTATTCCAGGGACATGTTTCCAATAGCATCCCCATACCCGCTGGTGTCCCTCAAGAAGAAGTTTCATCGCCTGCACTTTTGAGTTTATGTCTAGAAGATCTGCCCATTCCCCTCAAGACATCAAGGTCGTTGCATACGCGGATGATATTACTATTCTGTGCCGAGATCGCGACATTAAGGTAGCCGCCAGTAAGATCAATGACTACTTGATCGAGTTGAAATGTTTCTTCGATCGCAAATTGCTCACAGTCTCTGCCTCCAAATCATCCGTCACCGTCTTTTCCACTGATAATGCAGAGCACAGTGCCTATTCCACATCCGTCCAGAACTTTCGCCTACGCCCAGGTGGCCGTTTCCAGACAGGATTTGGAAGCATTTTTAAAGCGTGTTGTACGAGACGATCCGGCGTTCTTCTTAGTATATGCCCGAGCAGTCGAAGTCGACTTTCCATTGCTGCTTGAGATGGCGTTAGGAGATGCTGGCACCTCCCTCGTGTCAAGCGTTGATGTACTGCGTCGATTTCCTTGTAAAGGTCTTCGTTATGGCATACACGCGGCCAGAAATATCCAAGCAAACGCCTGAAAAGCTTCCTCTCTGTGCAATCCAACCTTTCCATCTGCGTTTTCGGTGCTGCCCACGTCTCCGATCCGTACATCATGATAGGGCGAATAGCGGATAGGTAGACGCGCAACTTGACTTCCTTCGCGATGGTGGTAGACCACAAACACTTGGTTAGAGAATTGAATGCAGACGTAGCTTTCGCACATCGTTGTCGAATATCCGCTGCATAACTACCATCGTTCTTCAGCAAACAGCCCAAATAACAGAAATCGTCCACCAGTTCGATACGTTGTCCGTCCACACAAACTCCAGTTGAAGGCCTCCGAGAGACCCACATCTGCTTGCATTTGTCGGGACGAAGACGAAGTCCATAGGCTGCGGCATACTTCGAAACGAGGTTCACAATCCTTTGCAGTTTTGCGTTGTTTTCAGCGAATAACACAATGTCGTCGGCGTAGTCCAGGTCGACAAGGGAGCGTCCTGATGGTGTTAGGATCACATCCGCAGGAAACTGTTCTGCAACTCTACGCATGATGTCATCAACGGCGAAGTTGAAAAGAAATGGTCCTGCAACGGCTCCTTGCCTTACTCCTGTTTTCACCTCGAAAGCTGACGTAAATCCGACAGGTGTACGAACTGCTGCTGTCGTTCCTTTGTTCATGTCCTTGATTAACCGAACATACTTTTCCGGGACTCCATCTGCTCGCAGAGCATTGAGCAATCGATCACGATGAGGAGAGTCGAACGCGGCTTCAAAGTCCAAAAAAGCAAGCTGTAATGGCTTCGAAAACCGCTGCCACGATTCAATTACTCTTCTCACGACGAACACTTGGTCGATGGTCGATCTTCCAGGTCGAAAACCGGCTTGCTCATCTCTGGTCGTTCCTTCACGATGTTTGATAAGTCGCTCGAGAATGATACGTTCTAAAACCTTGTACATGACACGAAGTAGTAGAGATTCCTCTGTAGTTCTTAGGATCCGTGACGGATAGCTTCTTGTGAAGAGGTACGATGATCGCATGTCTCCACGAATCGGGTATCCTTTCGCTCATCCATATGGCACGGATGGTGTTGGTCATTTCACGAATCCCAGACGGAGGAAGAGCTTTCAGCATTTCAGCAGTGATGTTGTCATCTCCACCTGCCTTTCCATTCTTCATTTTCCGGACACAATCCAAAACTTCAGACTCAGTCGGCGGTTCCTCACTGACATCGTAATGTGCTCTCTGAACATGCGGGAGCTCAGGTACTGATGGCGCTGGACGATTCAGTAGTGAACTGAAGTAATCCTTCCATATTGGCAGCGTCGCATCACCAACTGCAACTCCATTGGTAGTGTTCAAGACAGGAGAACATCTCTTCATCTTCCCGCTATACTGTCGCAGCAACGTGTAGGCTTTCTTCGGATTCTTCTCCTCCCAAACCTTCTCGAACTCCTTAGCTCTACACGTCCACTCGTTCGCGGTCACTTTGAAGCTGCCGACGCAACTTCCTCCTCAGACGCTTCTCCTCCACGAAGTTTCCTGCAGTTCGGAGAGCACATACTCTGTTGTAGGTAGATGTTGTTTCTTCTGAGACGTAGGCGAACTTCTTCTTAGGCTGTACAACCGGGAATGCCTCTTTCGAAGCGTCCTGGATGCACTTGACAAAAGAATCCGCGTCGCAAAGTTTCTTCTTAGTCCGTACTCCGATGTGAATAGAAACGCGTTGTCGGAAATTCCTTCTGCACTCTTCATCTCTGAGACTTGTCATGTCAATCCTCTGGAGAGGCTGAGCCCTCGCTTCCTCTTATGAATCCTCGCAGTGAAGTTCAACAGAACAGGACGGTGATCCGAATCGAATGCGACATCCCACACAGCTCTAGATCTTCGAATGTCCGATACTGGAATATTCCTCGTCAGGACATAGTCAAGCTGTAGTTTCAAAGTTGTCATCTTCCGCTTCCGCTGCTCTTCTGGAGATAGCCGGGTTGGTCCCTGCCACGTAAGCCGATGGCGGCGATGATTCCTCTTGAATGTCGATGCAATAATCAGACCACTGCGTTCACAAAAGTCGACAAGGCGGTAGCCATTGTCCGATGTTTGCTCCACTGGGTAGAACCATTTACCGAGTACTTCGGATTCCTGATCAAGTCCCATCTTCGCATTTGCGTCAATCCCCACGACAACAGCATGTTGACAAGGTATCCTGGCCAGCAACGTATTGAGTTCCTCATAAAACGCATCCTTCGAATTGTCTTCGGCGGTTTCAGTGGGCGCATGAGCACTCACTATCCACAGATTGAATCCTCTGTGATCCCGCAGTCGTACGAATGCATTCCGACACGACGTTGAGCCGAACTCCTTGACCATACCATTGAAATCCTTCCTTACAGCTATTGCACAGCCTCCCACTCTCCTACCGTCAGCGTTACCGCAGTAGATGGTGTACTCTCCGACGCTGATGACGGGTCTATCCTTGAGGCGGGTTTCCTGCAAAGCAGCAAACGGTGCATGGAAATAGCTCAGAAGTCTGGATAGCGCAGTTTTTTGGATATCACTCGACAGCGATCGACAGCTCAGGGTGGCGAAATTGTGGCTTGTGGCCAAAGACTCCATGACTCCCTAGGTACGGATCCTAAGGTGTTATGGACCAGAGGCCTTAGTGTGCCGGACGGCGACACCTTTATGCAATGTGCGGGATACTTTCGCGATATAGTTGTGCACGCTATATCGCTCGAACGTTCCCTGTGTACACTCAAACGTCTGCTGGGTTCAGTAGAAGCAGGGGCACCAACGAGCAGGTACCAACAGACTTGTATACCTCCATGGTGAAATGGGACGAAACTCAATTGCCGGCCACCCGATTCCCCAAACTACTTGGACTCGTGTTGGATCCTTCGTTGAAGTTTCATAAGAACACTGAGCAGAAGCAAGCCACAGTGAAAGCAAGACTCAACGTCCTGCGTACTCTCGGTGGAACGTCCTGGGGATGCAATAAAGAAACGATCCTGACCACGTATAAGGCTATTGTGCAACCCGCTTTGGAGTATGCAGCGCCAGTCTGGCAGCACATCGTATCGGACACCTCTTGGTTCAAGCCGCAGCGCGTCCAAAATTGTGCTCTGCAAATTGCAACAGGCTGTTCTAAAAGCTCCCCAATTGAGCACTTACACGCCGAAGCTCGCATATTGCCAGTTAGAGACCACTGCCAACTCCAGGCGCAACAAATGTACATCGTGAAGCAGCCGAATCATCCATCGCGAAGAGTACTAAACCCGGTGAGGGAGAGATGTATCAGAAAGCCTTTCGCTGATGCTCCGTCGAAGGTAGATGTGCAGAGATGGACCAAAGCACAACAAGAACGCCTCCGTCTCTTGCGCGCGGAGCATACCCGATTCGTGAAGGAACACTTGAGCAGAGCTGCCATAAACTCTATCCTGGGAGTCGCACATATTTGCATAGGATTGACAACAGCGAACCTGATGAGTGTCCTGATTGCGGTAGTCAAGGGCATACTACTGCGCACCTGTTCAATTGCCCGAAGAAACCGACTTTACTAACGACAATGGATCTGTGGACGAACCCAGTGCTAGTGGCCGAGTTTCTGAACCTATTATAGAACCCCTCTCTGTGGCTGCAAAGAAGGAGAAGAAGACACCACCAATGATAGGATTCAGGGAATTCTCCCGGTGCTATGTGGGAGGGGGGGGGCACTACGGGCGCGATGGACTTGGCCACGCTCATTTTACTGTGCGGCACTGAATTTGAGCACCTACCCGGGGTTTCCCTCCCTTGCCAAAATCAGGAGAATCATTGCGGCACGGAAAAATGGGCGTGGCCAAGTGCGATACAACAGTGGCCACCCCCCCCCTCCCACATAGCACCATTCTCCCTTTCATTGATTCCCTTCCCTTCATGTTCTTCATGGAAAGCGTAAAGATCTGCAACGGTGAAGATAGACAGCGCTCTGTTGCGAAAGGATGAGACGCTGGCCAAAAATTCCAACTCTCTAACGGAGTGATACCCTTTACGGTCCCGCGGGTCCCCAGCAGCCAAATGTTGCGTTGTAGGTTTACCGGCGACGGCTTAATCCTAGCAGACGCCTCGGTCATTGTGACTCACGCGTCAAATAAAATGTGTGTTGTGTAGACACACACAACACATGCGCCTTTACGCGCAAATTCTCTGATTTTCTTGCGGAACGGCTGATTTTCAGATTCAAATTTATCGCATTTGCCTAGGTAATAAGATATGAATAAGCAGTCAGAGTCATAGAGATCAAAAAACTATAAACGTAATCCTAATAGAGCTAGGACACCATTTATTCCGGTTTAAGACACCGACTGAGAACAGTTTTGAAACGGAAAAACTTGCAATTTCTTACCCGAGCATAGATAATACAATCCCGCACGAACCTTGAGGAAATGCCGCCAGCCTTGAAACGAGGCCTAGCGAAGCTAAGTTCGTACCTTTGCCCCCTGGTGTTAGAAAGTGAGAGTAAAAAACTCTGACAGGTACAATCCCACCAAACCTCCTACAAGGGAACTACTTCTAATTAGGCTGGCCTTTCCGGATGAAATTTACTTCTCTAGAACCTTTTTTGGCGTTGAATCTGATTATGGTTTTCGCAGCTATCTGAAACCACTCTGAAAAAAAGTTATAGGCGTTTTTCGTCAGGTTTTCGTACCTATTGTAGCTTCCAAAGCGCGCATTAGTTCTTGGAGAATTCGGAAACGGACTTCATGATTGTGTTCAGCGCCCAAGACTACCCAACTGAGCGATTTTTGGGTGAAGACACATTTTCCAAGCTGTGCACAGACTGATAGCGTTTTGGACTTGTACGGATTTTCGGTTTGGCGTTTCTTCGCTCCAATTAGAGGGCTCTGAAAGCGTTTTAAATAAATGTTCCAGAATTGACCTAAAATCCTCACAGGTGGGTTAGCTGGGGCGCTCGGATTTATTTGTCGATTTTCCAAAGTTTTCGACCTGATTCGTTCAAAGCTTCCCATCGGAGAAAAATCTGATCACAAATCGCGACTTTTGACGATTTCCGTAGTGCTACGATAGATATGGCTCAAATTGTTGCTTTGGGTGTTATGTGGAGTGGTGAGCACGAATATGAGGTCGGTTTCTCCATTTTTGGCCCGATTACGGTAGATTACGGTGGGTTTACGCTAGTTTGGTCAAAGTCTCAAATTTGACTCAAAACTTGTGTACGGGGGTGGGGGTTATTGGGGGTGGTGAATACGAATTTAACGTCCATTTGTCGATTTTCGAATCTTTCGAATCCCCAAGTTAGGTTTTGCCCCCTAAATGGCATGGTACCTACCGTAACCTACACCTCAGAATTTCAACAAACAGACTCCAGATTCGTGTTCACCACCCTTGATTACCTTCACGTACAGCCGAATCCTAAACATTTTTTCAAACACTCTAAAAATTTTTATTGGGGTACCTTAACCTTGCCGCCTGGCTTTGAAAAACGCGTTCAACTTTTTCCCAGAGTGGTTTTAGGCAGCTGCGAAGACCATAATCGGATGGGCAGTTGACCAATTTGAAAGAGTGTAGTTCACTACGATATCTGTTGAAATTCGTCCACGAGTGTGCATTTTTGGGCTACTTACAAGGTGCGATTCCGCCAGAGATCGAACATTTTTCGACGCTCTGAAGGCAGGTGTAGTCTAGGGTACGGAAAATATATTCAGATAATGACTGTCCATATCAGACAGCGTACCCGAAATTTCATGGACGCGGGTGGCTTCAAACTACAAAACGTTTAACTATATGGGTCGAGCCTTTTTTCATGCATACAGGGATGTTTTCTGGTGCGCAAACTACCTTCAGAATATGACTGTCCGTATCAGAAAACGTACCAAAATTTCATGGTTGCAGCTTCAGGCAGCAGAGCGCTACACAAGGCGGGGTCCTCGGAAAAATGTTCAAGTCTAAGATTGAAATGAAAAATTCACAAGTATCACTCGAAATTGTTATGAGGGCTTTTTGCGTTGCAGCAACATGCAGAAATTGAGTGCGGCACCCAAATAAACGAGTGTTTTTTGGCTTGTCCAATACAGCCTTTAGAAACTAATTTTTGGGTGTGATACGATCCTTTATATCACACCTGAAGATTAGTCTCCAAAGGCCGTTTCGAACGATCTAAAAAAACTTAGTCTCTTGCTTGGATTCCGTACTAAGGTTTCCGCACGTTGAAGCAATGCAAAAAGCCTGAATAACGATTTCGAAAAAGGCGTAAATTTTTCATTTCAATCTTGGAATTGAACATTTTTTCGATGACCCCGCCTTGTGTAGCGCTGTGCTGCCCGACCATTTGAGATTCTCAGGTTTGAAGGCGGTGCTATGTGGGAAGGGGGGGGGCCACTATGGCGCGATGGACTTGGCCACGCCCATTTTATTGTGCCGCACTAAATTTGAACACCTACCCGGGGTTTCCCTCCCCTGCCAAAATCAGGAGAGTCATTGCGGCACGGAAAAATGGGCGTGGCCAAGTGCGATACAACAGTGCCCCCCCCCTTCCCACATAGCACCTTGAAGGCTATCTTCGCCAAAATCGTCATCGCTAATTGTATAAACTTTCATATATAAAGAATATATATCATGTGAATTCAGTATCACACCACAAAGTTAGCTATTTCAACCGTATTACTCGAGGGTATCTTCTTCTTATTTGCAGCCACATAGAGGGTTTTGTCATAGGCGGAGGAACTGGGCGACCAGTAGTGGATTCGTCCATAGGTGTCAGCGTGGTAGGTCTCTCCGGACAGTTGAATAAATGTGCGGTATCATGGCCGACGATACCGCAGTCCGCGCACCCATCAGATTTGCTGCTGTCAATCTTGCTGACATCAGACATTAGCATTGTAGAGTGACCACAGCGTAATGATGCGAGCGTGCATCTCGCCCTTCTTCCGAGTTGAGACTCTGAGGTGCAGACGGGGGGCGGTATATCTCCTAGTATAGGATTTATGGCCACCTTCACAAGATGACACCGTACGAACTTGGTGTGCTCCTCGCGCAAAAGACGGAGTCGTTCTTGCTGTGAGTCGTGCCATCTTTGCAAATTGTTTTTGTTTGGAGCATCGGCGAATGGCTTTCTTATACTTCTCTCTCTCACGGGGTTTAGCACTCTCCACGACGGGTGTTTTGGTTGCTTTATAATGTTAATGCGGAATTGCTGGGCCTGGAGCTGACAGTGCTCCTTCACTGGTAATAGACGGGTCTCAGCATGCAGGTGCTCGATTGGGGAACTCCTTGCACATCCGGTGGCGATACGGAGAGCAGCATTTTGTACTCGTTGCATCTTTGTCCAAGAGGATTCTGAGACGAGATGCTGCCAAACCGGTGCGGCGTACTCCAGGGCGGGCAGCAGAATTGCCTTATACGTTGTGAGTATAGTCTCCTTGCTGCTACCCCACGAAGTGCCGCCCAGGGCCCTGAGAACGTTGAGCTTAGCTTTAACGACTGCCTGCTTCTACTCGGTATTCTTATGAAACTTGAGTGACGGATCGAGCACAAGACCGAGCAGCAGGCAAACGGTCTCCATCCCACACGACATCCGGATGAGCGCTGTGCTCGGATGGGTCCGTCGTGAGAACGGACACTGACGACTTGGCTGCAGAGATACTTAGCATCTTGCGGTCGAAAAAGCTCTTCAGTGTGATCAGGTACTCGTTGATCTTATTGGCGGCCACCTGTAAGTCCCGATCTCGACACATGATTGTTATGTCATCGGCATACGCGACGACCTTGATGTCCTGTGGAGGCTCAGGCATATCTTCGAGGTACAGATTGAAGAGGGCTGGCGATAGAACTCCGCCCTGAGAGACTCCAGCTGCCATAGGAATACTGTTGGAGACATGGTTCTGAAACATGACTCTTGCCCGCCGACCTTTAATAAAGGCCGATATCCAGCGCTTCTGCCAAGATGGTATTGACGACTCCAGAATGTTGCTTGACAGGACTCCAAGGTTACCCGTATCAAATGCCTTGGTGAGATCCAACGCAACAGCTACAGTTCTCAATGGCTTGTTAAAGTTGAACCCGTCGATAGCATAGCTGGTAATTTCTAGCAACGCCGTAGTTGTGGAATGTAGCCTCCTGAACCCATGTTGAAACAACTGCTTCTCGTTGTGCTCCGCTAGATCCTTGACAATGAGCTTTTCGGCCACCTTGGTGAAAGGTGACATCAAGCTAATGGGACGATATCCCTTTACTGATGACTGAGGTTTGCCAGGCTTGGGCAACGGGATGACGTTGGCTGTCTTCCAGTTTTGCGGAATAGTGCAAGAGCTAAACGAAGTGTTAATCATATCAACGATGAGCGGAAGGATCTCAGTCGGGAGTTTCTTCAGTACAGCAGGACAAATGCCGTCCGGACCGACAGCTTTGGAGTTCCGCATGTCCTTTATAATCTTCTCTACTTGCGCCACAGTCAATGCATCGGCCGTGCTCATGAGCGGGAGGCGGCACAGCTCTCTTACTGTCACTCTATTTTGCGGACCTCGCCTTGTACTCGTGACAAAGAAACTTTTACCGAGAGAGTAGGCGGCTTCCTTTCCTGACTTGAAAACGTTATTACCGAACTCAATAGTGGAGATGGTGGCTGGCGAGCTCTTTCCCGATAGTTTCCGAAGCACCTTCCAAGTAGCTCCACTGTCCGTCTTGAAATTCAACTGTTCTGTGAATTTTTCCCACTGTTCTTTCTTGTGCTGGTCGAGATCTTTTCTGATCTCACCATCCAGCTGAGCGACGACAGGGTCTAGATGGTCAACTGCTCTTATAAGTTATAAGTTTATTACATTCGCGGAAGGCAAATGTGAGAAAAAAAATCAGTCAATACGAAAAACAAACAGTAAAAAGGAATACCACAACACATGGTAATAACTATGGAACCAAGGAAATAGCGGCGTATCTCAAATCACTAGGATCCAAAGTTCAATAAGATCTTTTTGGCACGCACCTTGAATTGACTCAATGTCAGCCCTGGAAGCATATTTTTTGTGACGTCAAAGTATAACCTGCCAGCTCTGTATTTGAAGGAGTTGGCATACCACCTGGTACTAGGCCGAGATAAAACGATTTTGAAGAGGGTCCCTCTAGTTCGAGAGTATTTTAAATTGAACAGACGTTTCATATTCATCATTTTATGGTTATGAAGCCAGTTGTGGACCATGCATACGTCAAATACTCTTCGCCAGGATTTAAGCGAAGGCAGATTCAAGTATTTATTCCTGACAGGAGCTCTTGGTATCTTCTCGTACAAAAACCCACTTAGACGTGCCAAAAGCTTACGGGTAAAATTGTTTTGGACTTTCTCGATAGCATGAATGTCTCTCTTCAACGAAGGATTGAATACGGTCACACTGGCTTCTACCAGCGGACGGACGTAGGTTTTGTATGCGCGAAGGAGAACGGATCTATTTCGGCTGCAAAGACCTCTGAAAATGTGAAAAGTTCGCAATTTCGCCTGTGCACACCGAACTTTGATATGCTCAGAGAAATCAAGTTTGTCATTATAATGAAAGCCAAGGTCTTTCACGGAATTCACAGCAGAGATAGTTACGCCATCAACTGAGTACGAAGTAACCACTGAGTGTGGGAGAGCTTTCAGCTGCATAAAAGTAGTCTTCTGTGGAGACAAAGGCAATTGCCACTTTTTAGTCCACCTCACCAGCGAATCTATGGAGCTCTGAAGGTTGACGGAGTCCTCTGGACTAGAAATTACATTATATATTTTGACATCGTCAGCATACATTTTGACTTTGACCCCTTGGCCTTGAACGGTTTCGGGTAAGTCAGCCGTAAAAATGATGAAAAGAATCGGTGACAGAAGAATCGGTGACAGCACACCTCCCTGAGGTACACCACTTACAACTACCTTCGTTTCAGAATAGATCTCCCCTAGCTTCACTTGAAAGGTTCTGTCACTGAGGTACCCAGCAATCCACTTGGTGACTACAGGGTGGAACTGCAATTTTTCTAATTTCCATAACAGTTTTTTGTGCGACACACGATCAAAAGCCTTTGCAAAATCGAAGAAAACCACATCACATCCAAGTTTGTTGTCGAGCGCAACAGTCCAATCGTCCAAACACTCGAGCAAATTTGTTTCTACTGATCTGCCACTGATGAACCCATGCTGATGCTCATTAATAATTTTCCTATCTAGTAGAAATTCCATGATATGTTGTTTCAAAACTTTTTCAAAAAGTCTGCACAAAAGGGACGTTATGCTTACAGGGCGGTAGTTATCGGGATTACAGGCCGGTTCTTTCTTCAAAATGGGAGTGACGAAAGAGTGTTTCCACCGCATAGGAACTTCACTATGCATGAGCGACTGATTGAAAATGTAGGCGAGAGGACCGCACAGTAGATAACCCAACTTCTGAATAAAGAAAAGTGGTAGGAAGTCGGGAGTAACAGACGAGGATTTGGGCCATTTCATTATTAGCTCATAAAGCCTTCCGGCTTCAAACCAAGGAAATTCCCCCATTCTTTCTACATTACATCCGGCAAAGGATGGGCAGGATCCATCATCTTCTTGGAAAACATTAACAAAACGATCGGCCAGTAAATTTGCCCTTTCATATGCCGTGGTTAAGATCGTTCCATTATATTTCAGGCAACCGAGAAGTCTTTTTTCCTTGATTTTACTATTCAGGTAATTATAAAAACGCTGCTTGTTATCGGATTCCACCATCTTTTTTTCAAGAGAGCTATTATACTTTTTGAGGCTAATATCGAATTTCGAAGAAAAGCTCCTAAATTTTGACCAGTCATTGGTCCGTATAGCTTCATAAAAGAAACAATCGCGATGCTCGAGCATGTTTTGTAGATACCGCGGTAGCTTCACAGACTTCAAAGATGCACATTTTTCCCAAAGAACATGAAGTTCTATGGCTTCATGTAGAACCGATAAGAAAAGTTCATATTTCTCGTTCACATTATTTTTTGTTTCAAGCAAATCAATCCATCGGATTCCCGCCAAACTTGCACCAAGTGCATCGAAATTACACTTGGAGTATATTCTTCGATAAACTGGTGTGGCATGCGTTTTCCAACTATGAATGGTGAACGAAATACTACTGTGATCACTTGTTCCCAGAGGTGACAGAACTTTTACATCTCTGATTAAGCTATCACTGCTCGAAAACACTAGATCAAGAATATTATCGCCCCTAGTAGGTTGTGTAACATGCTGAAAAAGATTGTGGCAAGAAACGAATTCTTCCAAAAGACTAAGCGGAGAGGAGTTTACAGAATTCAGGTCCCAATGGTTAAAACCAGGCATGTTGAAGTCACCTACAACAACTGTATGCACGTCACAAGCAATTAAATCGCTCAAGACTTTAACCAGCTGCTCAGTTTTATGGATAGGCAGGAGGGAGTTCTGTACACCACTATAACCCTGAATCTGAAACCTTCGCCAAGAATATCGGCACATAGTATTTCGTACGAATTCACAACTGATTCCACAAAAACGTTAGAAAGTGATAGCCTGCGATTTACTAGGAGAATTACTCCGCCCCCCGATTTCCTAGGCCTATCGCATCTTAGGAAGTCATACTCCAACATCATATTGCCCAGCAAGGAAGACATAGAGTGACTAGGTTTTAGCCAGGTTTCAGAAAAAGCCAAAATATCATAATTTTTAGAAAGTATCAGCGACACATAATCCGAGTTTTTTGAGATAGACCGAACATTACAGTAGTAGCATTGCAAATCACTATAAAAATACCGAGGAAGCGTACCTAGTTTTCCTGGTTCACAACAAGGGAGGAGCCAGCTTGGACTGTTGATTCGCCAGTGTATGCCGAATTCTGGACTGTGCCAGGAGGCGAGACACGGACAGTATCAACTCTGCGACTCAAGCGTTCCTGTCGCCTGCGTTCCAACTCCACTTTCGTAAGCGATTCCCGCAGGAAGAGACTTAACCCGGGGTAGAAACGCAATCGTCTGGCCCGCGCTACAGCAATACGTTGGAAAGTTTTGGTAGGCAAGACAACTTTGATCAACCTATTCATACCTCGTACCGGTTTCCCTAAACGATAGACTGTCAATGGATTGCATTCCACATTCAAGAAGTCCAAAATGTTACACGCATTAACAAAGTCATGAGAAATTCTCTCTCTTGAACTAGGTGACCTATGTTCCGGCACGCCACTTATTACAATGGATCTAAGTCTTTCCTCCTCCTCATATGGCGCACTGTCAACAACAGACGAAACAGTGCAAGGCGAAACACAAGAATCATTGACAATATCAATAGAGCTATGCTGGTCATTTGAAAGAGAGACCTTTTTGCGTAATAGCACAACTTCCTTTTTGAGCTCATCATTTTGAGCACGGCAAGAGATAAGTTCACATGTTATTGCAGAGATCACCTTTTTAATGCACGCCAGCACATTCTTCGCCTTTGAAATAGTCTCCACTTGTTCCTGTAGATCCTTCGCCAACTGCGTCTCAATTCCCATTCCAATCATCTCTCCATCCTGATCAGTGCCGGCAACAACTCCAGTTCCGAAATCCATATTGTGAGTATCAGTCGATGTGTCAAAATAAGAAATCGATGATCAAATGGACGACACCAGCTACGATTGGAACTTGAGCACCGTTTGCGGAAGCAGATTACACGCACAACGGACCAGTAGAAGTAATAAGTCGACAGACAAGTGAAGGTGTGCTGACGAAATACCAGTTATCGAGGAAGAAAGAAGAAGAAACAGACGAAAACTGACGAGTTGGCCAAGACGAGACAAAATGGCCAGAGCGAGGCTGAAGACGACCGTTCGCTGCCGCCGCAGAGTGAGCCGAACGCCGTAGAAAAAGCATCTTCTGGCATCTCTAGTCCTGATTTTCTGAAGAATTTCTCTGGTGACGTTTGAATAGAACGTCTTAACTCGGCCAACAGGGATAGCCGCCTTCATGGCCCTGCGAATTGATAAGTGATGCTCCTTCTGGTGCACATTGCCATTCCACGGGTAATCAGCTGCTAGGCGTAGCGCAACCTCACTGAACAGGCACCAGTCTGCTTGGCCTAAATTGAGATAAGAACGTTGACAAACACCAGAATAAGGAGCAAGAGAATTTGAGAGATCGATGTGCACAAAGACGGGAACATGATCACTAGACAATGTTGTTGAGGTAGACCATGAGCAAGCGTTGGAAAGGTTGGACGAGATAAGAGTTATGTCTGGGCTAGAAGATCGGCCGTTGGCAGGGAGACGAGTGGGCTGATCATCGTTTAAGATGACCAGGTCGCACTCCTCAGCCCATTCTTCGACTTCTTCTCCTCTAGCATCAGAACCAAGGGACGAGCAGAAGGTGTGGGCATTAAAGTCGCCCGCGAAATCAACTGATGATGAGAGGGAATAATCGTTGAGTTGTTGAGAAGAGGAATGGGATTGTAGGAGGAGGGGCATGAGGTGGGAGGGGGACTATATATGTTGAAAAGAGAAAGGGGTGTTTTAAGAGGGAGATGGATTGGAAGGTACTCGAGAGTACCATCCGTGGGGGTGTTTGGTATGAGGTGGGAGGGGAGAGAGGATAAAACAAAGGTTGAAACTCCTCGCTGCCGAGATGTCGTACGTTCGTGCCGTGGCAGTGTGGAGGAAAGAAGATCGCCTCCGTGCAAACCGACGTCATCCCCTCCACAAAGAGGGTTTTTGTCATGGGAGAGGTGCTGGCCGGCCGCAACTCTCCTTCGGATTCTCCTGAAAAGGGCCGGCGTGGAGAGGAATCCTGGACCCGCTCAGAAGTACCAATGCGCCACGTGCGGAGAGGATGTAAACTGGAGACATACCAGCGTCCAGTGCTTCGGATGCCAAAGGTGGGTGCATCTCTCCTGTTCGGGTCTCAGTTCTGTGAGGCATCATAACTCATCTTTTCGTTGTGTGTTATGCTCCTCACCTTCCATCTCAGATTCCTCTATCTCAAATCGCCCCCTTTCCATTGTGCATATCAATCTAAACGGCCTTCGTGCCAAGCTTTCTGAACTCTCTCTCTCTTTGCACGTACTTACCATCCAGACGTGATCATGGTTCAAGAAACCAAGCTCTCTCCATCCCCTACCTATCCTCATCCCAATATCCCAGGCTATACTTCTTACCATGCTCCAAGGTCATCTCTCGGCGGTGGAGTCTCTACTTTCGTTCTATCTTCACTTCCCTCACACCTCATTCCCAGCACCCCCACGGACGGTACTCTCGAGTACCTCCCAATCCATCTCCCCCTAAAAACACCCCTTTCTCTTTTCAACATATACATTCCACCTACAACTTCATGCCCTTCATCTTACAATCCTATCCCACTTCTCAAGCAGCTGAGCGACTGCTCCCTCTCATCCTCGGTCGTTTTCGCGGGTGATTTCAATGCTCACACGTTCTGCTCGTCTCTCGGTCCTGATGTTAGAGGAAATGACGTCGAAGAATGGGCAGATGAGTGCGACCTGGTCATTCTAAACGATGATCAGCCCACTCGTCTCCCTGCCAGCGGCCGATCTTCTAGCCCAGACATATCTCTTGTCTCGTCCAACCTTTCTAGCTGCTGCTCATGGTCTACCTCGACTACTCTGCCAAGCGACCACGTTCCTGTCTTTGTCCACATCGATCTATCCAATTCTCTCGCTCCCTTTTCTGGTGTTCGCCAACGTTCTTATCTTAATTTAGGCCGAGCAGACTGGCGCCTGTTCAGTGAAGTTGCGCTTCGCCTATCGGCAGATTACCCGTGGAATGGAAGCGTGCACCAGAAGGAGTGCCATCTATCTGACGCAATCCGCAAGGCCATGAATGCGGCTATCCCTATCGGTCGCGTCAAGACGTTCTATCCAAATGTCAACAGGGAAATCCTCGACAAAATTAGAACGAGAGATGCGAGGAGAGCGGTTAATCATCTGGACCCCGTGGTTGCTGAGCTTGACAGTGAGATCAAAAAGGATTTGGACAGACACAAGAAAGAAGAGTGGGAGAAGTTCACCGGACAGATGGACTTTAAGACGGACAGTGCAGCTACTTGGAAGGTTTTACGGAAGCTTTCGGGTAAAAGCTCACCCGCCACCGTCTCCACTATCGAATTCGACAACGGCGTATTCAAATCAGGAAAGGAAGCCGCTTATGCGCTCGGAAAAAGTTTTTTCATCACCAGTGCTAAACGAGGTCCGCAGAATAGAGTGACTGTAAGAGAGCTGTGCCGCCTCCCGCTTATGAGCACGGCCGAAGCGTTTACTACGACGCAAATTGAGAAGATTATAAAGGAAATGCGGAACTCTAGAGCTATTGGTCCTGATGGGATATGTCCTGCTGTCTTGAAGAAGATACCCACTGACTTACTACCGCTCCTCACTGATGTGATAAACTCCTCGTTCATGTCGTGTACTATCCCGCAGAATTGGAAGATGGCAAACGTCGTTCCGCTGCCCAAGCCTGGCAAGCCCCAAGCTTCAGTCAAGAGATATCGGCCCATTAGCTTGTTGTCTTCTTTTGCTAAAGTAGCTGAAAAGCTGATCGTCAAAGACCTGGCCGAGCACAACGAGAGACAGGTGTTTCAGCATGGATTCAGAAAAATGCATTCCACCACGACAGCTTTGTTAGAAATTACGAGCTATGCAATTGATGGTTTCAACGCGTATAAGCCGGAAAGAACTGCAGCAGTTGCCTTGGATCTCACTAAGGCTTTCGACACAGTGAATCTTGGTATCTTATCGAACAACTTACTGGAGTCATCAATCCCGCCATGGCAAAAGCGCTGGATAGCTGCATTCACTAAGGGAAGACGGGCTAGAGTGATGTTCCAGAACCATGTCTCAAACAGCATTCCGATTGCAGCTGGAGTCCCACAGAGCGGTGTATTGTCGCCTGCTCTCTTCAGTCTGTACCTCGAAGATTTGCCCGCCCCACCCCAAGATATCAAGGTGGTCGCTTACGCTGATGATATGACTGTCTTGTGTCGTGATCGGGACATAAATGTGGCCGCCGCTAAGATTAACGGGTACTTGACCGCACTGAAAAGCTTCTTCGACCGCAAAATGCTGAAGATTTCTGCGTCAAAGTCATCGGTATCCGTACTCACAACGGACCCATCTGAACACAGCGCACATCCGTATGTCGTATGGAATGGAGATCGTTTGCCT
The DNA here is from genome assembly GCA_029168955.1 of Aplectana chamaeleonis. NCBI lineage: Eukaryota > Metazoa > Nematoda > Chromadorea > Rhabditida > Cosmocercidae > Aplectana > Aplectana chamaeleonis. Next base: position 2,456,385 of record JAPDOI010000004.1, on the reverse strand, counting down.
GCCGCCCGCTTCCCAAAACTTCTCGGACTCGTACTCGATCCATCGCTCAAATTCCATAAGAACACGGAACAGAAGCAGGCTATCGTTAAAGCGAAGCTTAACGTGCTTAGAGCCCTGGGCGGTACAACATGGGGTAGCAGCAAAGAAACCATTATTACAACGTATAAGGCTATTCTCCAGCCTGCACTGGAATACGGCGCCCCAGTTTGGCAGCATCTAGTTTCGGAATCCTCTTGGACTAAGATGCAACGCATACAGAATGCGGCTCTTCGAATCGCCACCGGGTGTGCAAGAAGTTCCCCGGTCGATCACTTGCACGCTGAGACCCGCTTATTACCAGTAAGGGAGCACTGTGAGCTCCAGGCCCAACAATTTTTCATCAACATTGTCAAACAACCAAATCACCCCTCTTGGAGAGTGCTAGCTGCCGAGATGTCGTACGTTCGTGCCGTGGCAGTGTGGAGGAAAGAAGACCACCTCCGTGCAAACCGACGTCAATCCCTCCGCGGAGAGGGTTTTTGTCATGGGAGAGGTGCTGGCTGGCCGCAGCTCTCCTGAAGATCTTACTGCAAAGAGCCGGCGTCGAGAGGAACCCAGGACCCGCGAAGAAGAAGTACCCATGTGCCACATGCGACAGAGATGTCAATTGGTATGGAACCAGCGTCCAATGTTTTGGATGCGAAAGGTGGGTGCACTTCTCTTGTTCGGGTCTCAGCTCTGTGAGGCACCACGATTCTTCCTTTCGTTGTATTGTGTGCTCCGCCTCCAGTAACTCAAATTCCTCATCTACCAACCGCCCCCTCTCTATTGTACATATCAATCTCAACGGCCTTCGCGCCAAGCTTTCTGAATTATCTCTCTTTGCCCGTACTCATCACCCGGATGTTATCATGGTTCAGGAAACCAAACTCTCTCCCTCTGCTACCTCTCGACATCCAAACATCCCGGGCTATACTGCTTATCATACTCCTAGGTCATCTCAGGGAGGCGGAGTCTCTACTTTTGTTCTGTCGTCTCTTCCTCTCACATCATTCCAAACACTCCAGTGGATGGCACTCTCGAGTACATCCCCATCCATCTACCTCTAAAAACTCCACTTTCTCTTTTCAATATATACATTCCTCCTCCTACATCCTGTCCACCAACCTACAACCCTATCCTCTCTACTCAAGCAGCTGTATGACTGCTCTCTATCTCCCTCAATTGTCTTTGCGGGTGACTTCAATGCTCACACGTTCTGCTCATCGCTTGACTCTGATGCTAGAGGAAATGACGTCGAAGAATGGGCGGAGGAGTGCGATCTGGTTATCCTTAACGATGACCAGCCCACTCGTCTCCTGCCTACGGCCGATCTTCCAGCCCAGACATCTCCCTTGTCTCTTCTAATCTCTCTAATGCCTGCTCTTGGTCTACATCCACAACTCTTTCCAGTGATCACATTCCGGTCTTTGTCAATATCGATCTCTCTAACTCTCCTGCTCCCTATACAGGTGTTCGTCATCGTTCTTATCTCAATTTAGGCCTTGCAGACTGGAGCCTGTTCAGGGAGGTTGCACTCCGCCAAGCGGCCGAATATCCGTGGAATGGCAATGTACACCAGAAGGAGCGCCACTTCTCTGATGCCATCCGGAAGGCGATGAAAGCTGCGATCCCTGAAGGTCGTGTCAAGACCTTCTTTCCCAATGTCACCAGGGAGACACTGCAGAAGATAAGGACAAGGGACGCAAAGAGAGCTGCTGATCATCTTGACCCAGACATTGCCGAGCTGGATAATGAGATCAGGATGGACCTTGATAGGCACAAGAAAGAATCTTGGGAAAAGTTCACTGAGAAGATGAACTTCAGGAGCTATGCTGCAGCAACGTGGAAGGCTTTGAAAAGGATCTCCGGAAAGTTCACCTCCGCCAACAATTCCACGATTGAATTCGACGGCGGAGTCTTTAAGTCAGGGAAAGAGGCCGCAAATGCTCTTGGGAAGCATTTTTTCATAACTAAAACAAAAAGAGAGAAGCAGAATAGAATAACTGTTCGGGAACTCTGTAAATTGCCACTTATGGCTGAAGATGATGCAGTCACGCCCGCTCAGGTCGAGAAGGTTATCAAGGAAATGAGTAACTCGAAGGCAGTAGGGCCAGATGGCTTGAGCCCAGCAGTTCTAAAGAGACTGCCAAGTGAACTACTACCCCTGCTCGCTGACGTCATTAATAAATCGTTTCGGACCTATACATTACCTCAAGATTGGAAAGTAGCACGCGTCATCCCATTGCCTAAGCCGGGTAAATCACCATCCACGGCAAAAGGTTACAGGCCGATCAGTCTTCTCTCACCTATTGCCAAAGTTGCGGAAAAATTGGCTGTGGAGGAGCTCTCCGAACACAATAGCAAACAAAAGCATCAACATGGTTTCCGTAAGCTACATTCCACCACTACGGCCCTACTGGAAATTGTGAGCTATGTTTTGGACGGCTTCAATGCCATGAAACCTCAGCGAACCGTAGGTGTAGCCCTCGATCTAACGAAGGCTTTTGACACTGTAAACTTGGGCATTTTGTCGGAGAGCCTGTTAAGGTCTACCATTCCGCCCTGGCAGAAGCGGTGGATAACCGCATTCACCAAAGGACGTCGGGCAAATGTGCTATTTCAAGGGCACGTCTCCAATAGCATCCCAATCGCCGCCGGCGTACCTCAAGGAGGAGTTTTATCGCCTGCTCTTTTTAGTCTGTATATTGAAGATCTACCCGTTCCATCCCAAGACATCAAGGTCGTTGCATATGCGGATGATATTACTATACTATGCCGGGATCGCGACATAAATGTAGCTGCCTGTAAGATCAATGACTACTTGATCGAGTTGAAATGTTTTCTCGATAGCAAGATGCTTACGGTCTCTGCCGCTAAATCATCCGTCACAGTCTTTTCCACTGTTCCTGCGGAGCACAGTGCTCATCCCATGGTGAAATGGGACGAAACTCGCCTGCCGGCCGCCCGATTCCCTAAGCTGCTCGGACTCGTGTTGGACCCTTCGCTGAGGTTTCATAAGAACACTGAGCAGAAGCAAGCTGCAGTGAAAAACAAGACTTAACGTCCTACGTGCTCTCGGCGGAACGTCTTGGGGATGCAGTAAAGAAACGATCCTGACCACGTACAAGGCCATCGTACAGCCCGCCCTGGAGTATGCTGCACCAGTCTGGCAGCATATCGTGTCGGACACATCCTGGTCCAAGCTGCAGCGCATCCAAAATGGAGCATTGCGAATCGCAACAGGCTGTTCTAAAAGCTCTCCAATAGAGCACCTACATGCCGAAGCTCGCATCCTGCCAGTTAAGGACCACTGCCAACTCCACGCACAACAGCTGTACATAAACATTCTGAAGCAGCCAAATCATCCGTCGCGAAGAGTATTAGACCCCGTGAGAGAGAGAGGTATAAGAAAGCCGTTTGCTGATGCTCCCACGAAAATCAATATACAGAGATGGACTAACGCACAACAAGAACGCCTCCGTCTCTTACGTGCTGAGCATACCCAATTCGTCAAGGATCACTTATGCAAGACCGCCGTAAACTCCATTCTCGGAGTCGTGCCGCCTGAGGTCAGCGAAACCGAGATGGAACTCGGTAGGCGTGCCAGGTGCACCCTTGCCTCGTTGCGCTGCGGGCACTCCCCCATGCTTATGTCTTATTTACATAAGATCGATAGCAGCAGACCTGACGAGTGCCCGGATTGTGGTAATAAAGGGCATACTACTGCGCACCTTTTCAACTGCCCGATGAGACCGACATCGTTAACAACAGTAGATCTGTGGACGAATCCGACGCTTGTGGCTCAGTTCCTCAGTCTATGACAGGACCCTCTCTGTGGCTGCAGAAGAAGAAGAAGGAGAGTGCTAAACCCCGTCAGAGAGAGAAAGATCAGAAAGCCATTCGCCGATGCTCCCAGCAAAGTAAATCTGCAGAGATGGCACGACTCACAGCAAGAAAGACTCCGTCTATTGCGCGAGGAGCATACTCAGCTTGTACGGTGTCATCTGGAAAAGGCGGTCATTAATCCCATATTGGGGGTAGTGCCGCCCCAAGTCTGCACATCCGAGGCTCAACTCGGAAGAAGGGCCAGGTGCACGCTCGCATCATTACGCTGTGGTCACTCTACAATGCTAATGTCTTATGTCAGCAGGATTGACAGCAGTAAATCTGATGTGTGCCCGGACTGCGGTACCATCGGCCACGATACCGCACAATTATTCTTCTTCTTCTTCTTCTTTGCAGCCACAGAGAGGGGTTCTGTCATAGGTTCAGAAACTCGGCCACTAGCACTGGGTTCGTCCACAGATCCATTGTCGTCAATGTAGTCGGTCTTTTCGGGCAATTGAACAGGTGCGCAGTAGTATGCCCTTGACTACCGCAATCAGGACACTCGTCAGGTTTGCTGTTGTCAATCCTATGCAAGTATGACATAAGCATGGGGGAGTGTCCACAGCGTAACGATGCAAGGGTGCACCTGGCACGCCTGCCAAGTTCCATCTCTGTCTCGGAGACCTTTGGAGGTGCGACTCCCAGGATGGGGTTTATGGCAACTCTGCTCAAGTGTTCGTTCACGAATCGGGTATGCTCCGCGCGCAAGAGACGGAGGCGTTCTTGTTGTGCTTCAGTCCATCTCTGCACATCTACTTTCGACGGAGCATCAGCGAAAGGCTTTCTTATACATCTCTCTCTCACCGGGTTTAGTACTCTTCGCGAAGGATGATTCGGCTGCTTCACGATGTTAATGTACATTTGTTGCGCCTGGAGGTTGGCAGTGGTCTCTAACTGGCAATATGCGAGCTTCGGCGTGTAAGTGCTCTATTGGAGAGCTTTAGAACAGCCTGTTGCAATTCGCAGAGCACAATTTTGGACGCGCTGCAGCTTGGACCAAGAGGTGTCCGACACGATGTGCTGCCAGACTGGCGCAGCATACCCAAGGCGGGTTGCACAATAGCCTTATACGTGGTCAGGATCGTTTCTTTATTGCATCCCCAGGACGTTCCACCGAGAGCACGCAGGACGTTGAGTCTTGTTTTCACTGTGGCTTGCTTCTGCTCAGTGTTCTTATGAAACTTCAGCGAAGGATCCAACACGAGTCCAAGCAGCTTGGGGAATCGGGTGGCCTGCAATTGAGTTTCGTCCCATTTAACCATAGGATGGGCACTGTGCTCTGCATTATCAGTGGAAAAGACGGTGACGGACGATTTGGAGGCAGAGACTGTGAGCATTTTGCGATCGAAGAAACATTTCAACTCGATCAAGTAGTCATTGATCTTACTGGTGGCTACCTTAATGTCGCGATCTCGGCACAGAATAGTAAGATCATCCGCGTATGCAACGACCTTGATGTCTTGAGGGGGAACGGGCAGATCTTCTAGATATAAACTGAAAGTGCAGGCGATAAAACCTCCTTGAGGGACACCAGCGGCGATGGGGATGCTATTGGAAACATGTCCCTGGAATAGCACATTTGCCCGACGTCCTTTAGTGAAGGCAGTTATCCACCGCTTCTGCCATGGCTTGATGGTAGACTTCAACAGACTCTCTGATAGTAGGCCTAGATTGACAGTGTCAAATGCCTTTGTTAAGTCGAGGGCCACACCAACAGTACGTTGGGGTTTGATGGCATTGAAGCCGTCCAGCACATAGCTCCACAATTTCCAACAAGGCCGTAGTGGTGGAATGTAATTTACGGAAACCATGTTGGTGCTGCTGTTGGCTGTTATGCTCGGCAAGCTCCTCCACAACCAGTTTTTCGGCAATTTTGGCGATGGGTGAGAGCAGACTGATCGGCTGGTACCTTTAGCCGTGGATGGTGACTTTCCGGCTTCGGCAGTGGAATAACACGAGCCACTTTCCAATTTTGGGGTAAAATGCATGTACGAAACGATGTATTTATGACGTCGGCAATAAAGGGCAGTATTTCACTGGGCAGTCTCTTCAGGACTGCAGGGCTCAAACCGTCTGGCCCCTAATGCCTTCGAGTTGCTCATCTCCTTTATCGCCTTCTCGACCTGTGCAGGCGTGACTGCATCATCTACATCCATGAGGCAACTTACAGAGTTCCTGCACAGTTATTCTGTTCTGTTTCTCTCTTTGGTTCTAGTGATGAAAAATGCTTCCCAAGAGCATTTGCGGCCTCCTTCCTGATTTGAAGACTCCATCTTCAAACTCAATCGCGGAATTGTCGGCGGAGGTGAACTTTCCGGAGATCCTTTTTAAGGCCTTCCACGTTGCTGCTGCATCATTTCTGAAGTTCATCTTCTCAGTGAACTTTTCCCAAGTTTCCTTCTTGTGCCTGTCAAGGTCGTTCCTGATCTCATCATCCAGCGCAGCGATGTCTGGGTCAAGATGATTTGCGGCTCTCTTTGCGTCCCTTGTCCTTATCTTCTGCAGTGTTTCCTGGTGACATTGGGAAAGAAGGTCTTAACGCGGCCTTCAGGGATCGCAGCTTTCATAGCCTTCAAGATAGCATCAGATAGGTGGCGCTCCTTCTGGTGTACATCGCCATTCCACGGATAATCAGCCGCTTGGCGGAGCGCAACCTCCTGAACAGGCTCCAGTCTGCAAGGCCTAAATTAAGATAAGAACGATGACGAACACCTGTATAGGGAGCAAGAGAGTTAGAGAGATCAATATCGACAAAGACAGGGATGTGATCGCTGGAAAGAGTTGTGGATGTCGACCAAGAGCAGGCATTAGAGAGATTGGAAGAGACGAGGGAGATGTCTGGGCTAGATGATCGGCCGTTGGCAGGGAGACGAGTAGGCTGGCCATCGTTTAAGATAACCAGATCGCACTCCTCCGCCCATTCTTCGACGTCACCTCCTAGCATCAGAATCAAGCGACGAGCAGAACGTGTGCGCATTAAAGTCACCCGCAAAGACAATTGAGGGAGAAAGAGAGCAGTCATACAGCTGCTTGAGAAGGGGAATAGGATTGTATGTTGAGGGACAAGAGGAAGAAGGAGGGATATATATATTAAAAAGAGAAAGTGGTGTTTTAAGAGGTAGATGGATGGGGATGTACTGAGAGTGCCATCCACTGGAGTGTTTGGAATAATGTGAGAGGGAAGAGAGGACAGAACAAAAGTAGAGACTCCGCCTCCTTGAGATGACCTGGGAGTATGATATGCAGTATAGCCCGGGATGTTTGGATGTCTAGAGGTAGCAGAGGGAGAGAGTTTGGTCTCCTGACCATGATAACATCCGGGTGATGAGTACGGGCAAAGAGAGATAATTCAGAAAGCTTGGTCCGAAGGCCGTTTAGATTGATGTGTACAATAGATAGGGGGCGGTTGGTAGATGAGGAATTTGAGTTACTGGAGGCGGAGCACACAATACAACGAAAGGAAGAATCGTGGTGCCTCACAGAACAGACCTGAACAAGGGAAGTGCACTCCACCTTTCGCATCCAAAACATTGGACGCTGGTTCCATACCAATTGACATCTCTGCCACGTGTGGCACATGGGTACTTCTTCTTCGCGGGTCCTGGGTTCCTCTCGACGCCGGCTCTTTGCAGTAGGATCTTCAGGAGAGCTGCAGCCAGCCAGCACCTCTCCCATGACAAAAACCCTCTCCGCGGAGGGATTGACGTCGGTTTGCACGGAGGTGATCTTCTTTCCTCCACACTGCCACAATTATTCAACTGTCCGGAGAGACCTACCACGCTGACCGTAATGGACTTATGGACGAATCCGTTACTGGTCGCCCAGTTCTTCAACCTATGACAAAACCCTCAATGTGGCTGCAAAGAAGAAGAAGAAACTCCTCCGCCAACAGCTGACCTTGGAGCATGGAAGGCAGTGTAGCCCGGGATATTAGGATGAGGATAGGTAGGGGATGGAGAGAGTTTGGTTTCTTGAACCATGATCACGTCTGGATGGTAAGTACGTGCGAAGAGAGAGAGCTCAGAAAGTTTAGTACGAAGGTCGTTGAGATTGATATGTACAATGGAAAGGGGGCGATTTGAGGAAGAGGAATCAGAGTTGGTAGCTGAAGAGCATAAAACACAGCGAAAAGCAGAGTTATAATGCCTCACAGAACTGAGACCCGAACAGGAGAGATGCACCCACCTTTGGCATCCGAAGCACTGGACGCTGGTATGTCTCCTGGTAACATCCTTGCCGCACGTGGCGCATAGGTACTTCTGAGCGGGTCCAGGATTCCTCTCCACGCCGGCCCTTTGCAGGAGAATCCGAAGGAGAGCTGCGGCCGGCCAGCACCTCTCCCATGACAAAAACCCTCTTCGCGGAGGGGGTGACGTCGGTTTGCATAGAGGTGATCTTCTTTCCTCCACACTGCCACGGCGTGAACGTACGACATCTCGGCAGCTACTCGAGGGTATACACAAAAGATTACTGATTTTTGTAATTAAAATGACATTCTGCAGATAAACTGGCTGCAAAGCTGTTTCAGATCCTATTTCGGACTATGAAGAACGTAGATCCGAGAAGTGACGAGTTGGGACAATTTGAGCAATTTGCGCGTAAAGGCGCGCGTTGTGTGTGCCTACACAACACGCACTTTATTTGACGCGTGAGTCCCAATGACCGAGACGCCTGCGAGGATTAAGGGGTCGTTTATACTCCCGCCGTCGAGCGGCGCGGCACAGTGCATTTCTGTAATATTGATCACGTGGCGCGGCACGATCGATATTACAGGATTGCACTTTGCCGCGCCGCTCGGCGGCGGAATTATAAACGACGCCTAAGGGGCTGAGCAGAGTGCCACCGCGGCGCGGTCTGATGATGGAGAGCCGTATTGATAGATCGCCGCGATCTATCAATACGGCCGGAATCATACTACCGTCGCGGCGATGCGTGGGAAAGAGCAGTATCGATCAATCGCGGCGATTTTGCGCTTTGGAGGGAATCGATTGTTTTGGCGAGCCAAAAAACAACCTGCTGGGTGGAATGGGATGATATCTTCATCGGAGATCGGTTAAATGCTTCATTTTTAACCACATTTCCGAAATATCGGGCGAAATTCCATATCGCCGCGATCATATCGGATCCGCTCTCCGTTGGGCAGCGTTGAGATGAAATCGCGGCGATATTCATGTTTGCTAAAAATTTCGCTAATGTGGGTAGAAATAGAGGTGTCAACCATTCTCCGATCAATATCTCTTTCTAATCGACTCGACGAACTGCCTCTGTGCATATGAAAACAACCAATTCCCTCCGAAGCGCAAAATCGCCGCGATTGATCGATGCTGCTCTTTTCCACGCATCGCCGCGACGGTAGTATGATCCGGGCCTACGGCTCTCAATCATCAGGCCGCGCCGCGGTGGCACTCTGCTCAGCCCCTAAGGCACTGGCGACTGGCGCGATTAACTTGGCCACGCCCATTTTACTGTGCCGCGCTAATTTTGAGCACCTATCCGGGGTTTCCCTCCCCTGCAAAAATCAGGAGAGTCATTGCGGCACGAAAAAACGGGCGTTGCCAAGTGCGATACAATATTGCCCCTCCCCCCCCCCTTCCCACATAGCGTCCATTTTGATTGGTACGAGCGTGTTAGTAAAAAATAAGGCTTGATTCTAACTTGTAAAGTGCATTTTCCCCTATATATACGATATATTTTGTGTGAAGATTGAATAAACTAAAGAAGCAAATTAAAAATGCTGAAATCAAGGAACACCAATGAGAGCAAACGCGAGGACCACCCAGAAGTTTTGAACACGAAAATCGAATAAGGTCCAACAACGCTGAAGCGACGAGACGCTCAAAGGAAAGCGTCAGCGTTGTTTCCTGGCGTGTTGTAGGCCGAAATGTCAAAGTCTCCATTCTACTAAAAACAAAATTTCTAGAGTTTTTCACAACCTTTCTGTTGCTATTTTATTTTTGCTAATTTGCTCACGAAAAATTTCCACATCCGAAAATTGAATGCTTTATTTTCACGACCCTGCCATCAAATGTTAGCAGCAAGTATCTTATCTTGTTCGATCCTGCAACCACCACCAGGGAAGATCCGAATAATTTCGCTGCGGTTATTGAAAAATTATTTCACAGGCAGCGCACAATTATAAAAGGCAGAGCATCGCATAGTAATCCGCGACGCAGTTAGTGGACGAAAATTTGTTCGATTGATAGTTTTCCCTATGCTTCCACGCGTGGCACGTTCCCCGCGCAGCGTCGCGGCCCACCAATAGAATGACACGGACTACATACCAGGATGTATTCAATGTGTTAGACGTTGATGTTCTTAGTCCACATTTAAAAATTTTTATGTTATGGCAGATTACTCGATCGGAGAGAAAATACCAGAAGAACGACTATACGAGATGGAAACGACTCGACCGTCGGAGCCTGAACATGTGATAAATTTGAAACATGGTGTGGTTCGAGAAGCCTACGAACTATTTCTCACACATTTCGGACACTGCTCAATTAGTGTATGTTGGTATGTCTTCCATAAGAGTGTACCAAACTTTCCACTTTCCTTGAACTCGCATTTGCCTTCAAAAGGACGAGATTTTCGAATTAACTTTGCCCATATTGTTTGAAATATTGGCCAAAACTCTGCGTTCAAGGACCAAGGAGCTGCTTCGGTACCAGGACGAGTGAGCCGCATTGGAGATCATGTGGACTATTGCGATGGCTTCGTTCTTCCAATGATAGGTGAGCTGACTACTGTCTAAGTAATACATAAAAATGTCTCTCACTACTGCAGTAGCGTGGTATGTTCAAAATTGGGCTCTTACTTAGATCCTTTGCTAGGAGGAGATTTGCCGCCCTTCTTCTTCTTCTTCTTCTGCAGCCACAGAGTGGGTCCTGTCATAGATTGAGGAACTGAGCCACAAGCGTCGGATTCTCCCACAGATCTACTGGTGTTAACGATGTCGGTCTCATCGGGCAGTTGAAAAGGTGCGCAGTAGTATGCCCTTTATTACCACAATCCGGGCACTCGTCAGGTCTGCTGCTATCTATCTTTAGGTAAATAAGACATAAGCATGGGGGAGTGCCCGCAGCGCAACGAGGCAAGGGTGCACCTTGCACGCCTACCGAGTTCCATCTCGGTTTCGCTGACCTCAGACAGCACGACTCCGAGAATGGAGTTTACGGCGGTCTTGCATAAGTGATCCTTGACGAATTGGGTATGCTCAGCACGTAAGAGACGGAGGCGTTCTTGTTGTGCGTTGGTCCATCTCTGTATATTGATTTTCGTGGGAGCATCGGCAAATGGCTTTCTTATACTTCTCTCTCTGACGGGGTCTAATACTCTTCGCGACGGATGATTTGGCTGCTTCAGGATGTTTATGTACAGCTGTTGTGCATGGAGTTGGCAATGGTCCTTAACTGGCAGGATGCGAGCCTCGGCGTTTAGGTGCTCTACTGGAGAGCTTTTAGAACAGCCTGTTGCGATTCGCAATGCTCCATTTTGAATGCGCTGCAGCTTGGACCAGGATGTGTCCGACACGATATGCTGCCAGACTGGTGCAGCATACTCCAGGGCGGGCTGTACGATGGCCTTGTACGTGGTCAGGATCGTTTCTTTACTGCACCCCCAGGACGTTCCGCCGAGAGCACGTAGGACGTTAAGTCTTGTTTTCACGCAGCTTGCTTCTGCTCAGTGTTCTTATGAAACCTCAGCAAAGGGTCCAACACGAGTCCGGACAGCTTAGGGAATCGAGGCGCCGGCAGGCGAGTTTCGTCCCATTTCACCATGGGATGAGCACCGAGTTCCGCAGGATCAGTGGAAAAGACGGTGACGGATGATTTAGCGGCAGAGACCGTAAGCATCTTGCTATCGAGAAAACATTTCAACTCGATCAAGTAGTCATTGATCTTACTGGCAGCTACATTTATGTCGCGATCCCGGCATAGTATAGTAATATCATCCGCATATGCTACGACCTTGATGTCTTGGGATGGAACGGGTAGATCTTCAATATACAGACTGAAAAGAGCAGACGATAGAACTCCTCCTTGAGGTACACCGGCGGCAATTGGGATGCTATTGGAGACGTGCCCTTGAAATAGCACATTTGCCCGACGTCCTTTGGTGAATGCGGTTATCCACCGCTTCTGCCAGGGCGGAATGGTAGACCTTAATAGGCTCTCCGACAAAATGCCCAAATTTACAGTGTCAAAAGCCTTCGTTAGGTCGAGGGCTACACCTACGGCACGCTGAGGTTTCATGGCATTGAAGCCGTCCAAAACATAGCTCACAATTTCCAGCAGGGCCGTAGTGGTGGAATGTAGCTTACGGAAACCATGTTGATGCTGTTGTTTGCTATTATGTTCGGCAAGCTCCTCCACAGTCAATTTTTCTGCAACTTGGGCAATAGGTGAGAGAAGACTGATTGGCCTGTAACCTTTTGCCGTGGATGGTGATTTACCCGGCTTCGGCAATGGGATGACACGTGCTACTTTCCAATCTTGAGGTACTGTACAGGTGCGAAACGATGTATTAATGACGTCAGCGAGCAGGGGTAGTAGTTCATTTGGCAGTCTCTTTAGAACTGCTGGGCTCAAACCATCTGGCCCTACTGCCTTCGAGTTACTCATTTCCTTGATAACCTTCTCGACCTGAGCGGGCGTGACTGCATCATCTTCAGCCATGAGTGGCAATTTACAGAGTTCCCGAACAGTTATTCTATTCTGCTTCTCTCTTTTTGATTTAGTTATGAAAAAATGCTTCCCAAGAGCATTTGCGGCCTCTTCCCCTGACTTGAAGACTCCGCCGTCGAATTCAATCGTGGAATTGTCGGCGGAGGTGAACTTTCCGGAGATCCTATTCAAGGCCTTCCACGTTGCTACTGCATCATTTCTGAAGTTCATCTTCTCAGTGAACTTTTCCCAAGATTCTTTCTTGTGCCTATCAAGGTCCATCCTGATCTCATTATCCAGCTCGGCAATGTCTGGGTCAAGATGATTAGCAGCTCTCTTTGCGTCCCTTGTCCTTATCTTCTGCAGTGTCTCCCTGGTGACATTGGGAAAGAAGGTCTTGACACGACCTTCAGGGATCGCAGCTTTCATCGCCTTCCTGATGGCATTAGAGAGGTGGCGCTCCTTCTGGTGTACATTACCATTCCACGGATATTCGGCCGCTTGGCGGAGTGCAACCTCCCTGAACAGGCTCCAGTCTGCAAGGCCTAAATTGAGATAAGAACGATGACGAACACCTGTATAGGGAGCAAGAGAGTTAGAGAGATCGATATTGATAAAGACCGGAATGTGATCACTGGAAAGAGTTGTGGATGTAGACCAAGAGCAGGCGTTAAAGAGATTAGAAGAGACAAGGGAGATGTCTGGGCTGGAGGATCGACCGTAGGCAGGGAGACGAGTGGGCTGGCCATCGTTAAGGATAACGAGGTCGCACTCATCCGCCCAGTCTTCGACGTCATTTCCTCTAGCATCAGAATCGAGCGACGAGCAGAACGTGTGAGCATTGAAGTCACCCGCAAAGACAATTGAGGGAGATAGAGAGCAGTCATACAGCTGCTTGAGTAGAGGGATAGGGTTGTAGGTTGGTGGACAGGATGTAGGAGGAGGAATGTATATATTGAAAAGAGAAAGTGGAGTTTTTAGAGGTAGATTGATGGGGATGTACTCGAGGGTGCCATCCACTGGAGTGTTTGGAATGATGTGAGAGGGAAGAGACGACAGAACAAAAGTAGAGACTCCGCCTCCCTGAGATGACCTAGGATTATGATATGCAGTATAGCCCGGGATGTTTGGATGTCGAGAGGTAGCAGAGGGAGAGAGTTTGGTTTCCTGAACCATGATAACATCCGGGTGATGAGTACGGGCGAAGAGAGATAATTCAGAAAGCTTGGCGCGAAGGCCGTTGAGATTGATATGTACAATAAAGAGGGGGCTGTTGGTAGATGAGGAATTGGAGTTACTGGAGGCGGAGCACACAATACAACGAAAGGAAGAATCGTGGTGCCTCACAGAACTGAGACCTGAACAAGAGGAGTGCACCCACCTTTGGCATCCAAAACATTGGACGCTGGTTCCATACCAATTGACATCTCTGTCGCATGTGGCACATGGGTAGTTCTTCTTCTTCGCGGGTCCTGGGTTCCTCTCGACGCCGGCTCTTAGCAGTAGGATCTTCAGGAGAGCTGCGGCCAGCCAGCACCTCTCCCATGACAAAAACCCTCTCCGCGGAGGGATTGACGTCGGTTTGCACGGAGGTGGTCTTCTTTCCTCCACACTGCCACGGCACGAACGTACGACATCTCGGCAGCATTTGCCGCCCATTTTCTCGCTGTTGTCCTATCACAGGTGCGACGAAGGCTGAAGTCAATGGTATATTTTGTCGCTGTCATGAGCGACAGTCATGGTGTTTATGGCCTATCTTGGAAAAACTGGGCCAGGCGGGCGACAGCTTCGCGCGATTGAAGTAGATCACAAGTGAATATTCTTAGCCTCGCTGACGACATTATAGCTATTCTTTTGAAATTTCATAACCGATTGGACTGTATACTGGGCGAAGAATTCAAAACAATAAAAAACAGTCGTCGTCAGGACTAGGAAAACTCACCTACGATCCGCTTCAACTGCGCCGCTGTGCAGCGCACTGGGACAGCGACAGATTTAAGGGGTGGGAGCTCCGCCACAGGCGGTCGCTGTGCAAAGCGGCCTTTCGGAGTTCAAAGCCTAAAGGGCCTTTCAGAGTGGCATCGCAACGAGACTCGCTGTCGTGGAAACGGTGTGAGTTATTAGGGCGCGGGGGGGGGGGTGCTACGCCGCACAAACCGTGCCGCGGACGGGCGCGATCGCCGCGCTTCCAAGGTGTCTGCAGAGTTGCAGCACCGGCGAGTGGTCTCTGAGCGTCAACCTTGACGCGGCGACTAAAATGTTTCCAAATTCCCTCTGAAGGCCTCTTAAGATGACTATACAATAAATCTATCCACCTACGAACCTCGAATGCAGAAATACAGGTAAACAATTTCCAAACATTATTGTCGTGGCATCGGTTGCCGCCGCTCGCTGGGAGTGACACCGGGCCGTCGCGGCTTCAAGACACTGCGGCGCACTCAGGGTTGAGCACCTCTGTAACCCGGCACAACAAGGGGTCGTAAAATCTTTGGAAATGAAAAAAAAAGAAAATTGGGGGGGTTTGTTAAATTTTTGAGAAAACTAGGGTATTTCTCCAAATCACTTGGTTAGGTAAAATGAGGTAAATTTGCAGCTCAAAAAAGCTAAATCATTTTTTCGTTTCACGGAGGAGGTAGTAAAAATTGATATTTGTTTTAAAAATTCTGGTCAACAAGGGGGGGGGCGTAGCTCTCGCGAAAATCGGCTCAACGGCCTGCTCAATCGTGGGTGCACTTTCGTCGCCCTTCGTGCTGCGTTGGTTGCCCCATCGCCGAATGTAATTGATATTGCATCGTCCAACTCTGTTTGTCGCTGCGAGCAATGCCGCGGCTTCAACTCTGCAGACTCCTTTTTCTTCTTCTTCTTCTTTGCAGCCACGTCGAGGGTTTTGTCATAGGTGAAGAAACCGGACGACCAGTAGTGGATTGGTCCATAGATCCATTGTGGTCAGAGTGGTAGGTCTCACCGGACAGTGAAATAAATGTGCTGTATCAAGGCCGATAGTACCGCAGTCCGGACAGACATCAGATTTGCTGCTGTCAATCTTGCTGACGTTGGACATAAGCATTGAAGAGTGATCACAACGAGGCGATGCAATCGTGCATCTAGCCCTTCTTCCGACTTGAGTCTCGGATTTGCAGACTGGGGGTGGTACTTCTAGTATAGGATTCACCGCCGCCTTCTCAAGATGACACCGTACGAACTTGGTGTGCTCCTCGCGCAAAAAACGGAGTCGTTCTTGTTGTGAGTCGTGCCATCTTTGCAAGTTAACTTTGCATGGAGCATCGGCAAATGGCATTCTTTTGGCTCTCTCTCTCTCTAACGGGGTTAAGCACTCTCCAGGACGGGTGGTTTGGTTGCCTAATAATATTGATTCGTAATTTTCGGGCTTGCAGCTGACGGTGCTCCTTCACAGGCAATAGACGGGCTTCGGCATGCAGATGCTCGGCTGGGGAACTCTTTGCACATCCGGTGGCAATGCGAAGAGCTGCATTTTGTACGCGTTGCATCTTAATTCACGAAGATTCTGAAACTAGATGCTGCCAAACAGGTGCGGCGTATACCATGGCTGGCTGAAGAATCGCCTTATACGTCATGAGTATCGTTTCCTTGCTGCTACCCCATGAGGTACCGCCTAGGGCCCCGAGAACATTGAGTTTGGCTTTAACGACAGCCTGCTTCTGCTCGGTATTTTTATGAAACTTGAGCGACGGATCGAGCACAAGACCGAGCAGTTTTGGAAATTGAGCAGCGGGCAGACGGTCTCCATCCCACTCTACCTCCGGATGAGCTCTGTGCTCGGATGAGTCCGTTGTGACGACAGATACTGATGATTTTGATGCGTATCTTTAGCATCTTGTCGTCGAAGAACCTCTTCAGCGTCTTCAGGTACTCCTTGATCTTGGTGGCGGCTACCTGTTTATCCCTGTCTCGACACGATTGTTATGTCATCGGCGTAAGCGACAGTCTTGATATCCTGTGATGGTTCAGGCATGTCTTCGAGATACAGACTGAAGAGATCTGGTGATAAAACACCGCCGTAGGGCACTCCAGCTGCTAAAGGAATACTGTTGGATATATGGTTCTGGAACATGACTCTTGCCCGTCGACCTTTGATAAAGGCCGATATCCAGCGCTTTTGCCACGGTGGTATTGACGACTCCAAAACGTTTCATGACAAGATTCCTAGGTTAACCGTATTGAAAGCCCTGGCGAGATCCAAAGCGACAGCTTCAGTTCTCAATGGCTTCTTAGCGTTGAATCCGTCAATGGCATAGCTAGTAATTTCTAGCAACGCAGTAGTTGTAGAATGCAGCCTTTTGAACTCGTGTTGAAACAATTGTCTCTCGTTTTGATCTGCTAAATTCTCCATAATGAGCTTTTCGGCTACCTTAGCGAAAGGTGACATCAGGCTAATGGGTCGATAACCCTTTACTGACGACTGAGGTTTGCATGGCTTCGGCAACGGCATGACGTTGGCTGTCTTCCAGTTTTGGGGAATAATGCACGAGCTGAATGAAGTGTCAATCAAATCAACGACGAGTGGAAGGATCTCATTCGGGAGCTTCTTCAGTACAGCAGGACAAATGCCGTCCGGACCGACAGCTTTTGGGTTCCGCATGTCCTTTACTTCTCTACTCCACAGTGTACGCATCGGCCGTGCTCATGAGCGGGAGACGGCACAGCTCTCTAAGTGTCACTCTATTCTGCGGACCTCGCCTTGTACTCGTGACAAAGAAACTTTTTTCAAGAGAGTAGGCGGCTTCCTTACCCGTCTTGAAAACGTTATTATCAAATTCAATGGTGGATACGGTGGCTGGCGAGCTCTTTCCAGACACCTTTCGTATTACCTTCCAAGTAGCTGCACTGTCCGCTTTGAAATCCAACTGTCCCGTGAACTTTCCCCATTCTTCTTTCTTGTGGCTGTCCAGATCACTGTCCATGTACGACTTTCAATAAATCTCGGCATTGGCAACGTTGATATTGGCAAATGTTATGTGCAGCTTCAAACCGAGTATGATACAAATTTATTCGGCTGACGTTTCGGCGTCTTCGCCTTCTTTGGAGCCTGGAAAGTTTAGAGCACTTAGAAAAACTACTCGATCAAGCGTCATTTCATCCAACAGAATCGCCTTCAGTGGGAGGCCGGACCACCCACCACGCGAAGAGGTTATGAAAAACAGATCAACTTTAAAATGTGAGCTGACGAGCTTAACGAGTCACCCTCAGATGTAGACAAACGCAGGGGATGAGACTCGCGCCCCGTGCCCCCCTTATATATGGTAGCGACCTGCCTTAAAGGACTACCTAGGGCGACTGATTAAGGTGACATAGCCCGCAGAGATCCATGTAAAGCGCCAAATCTTGGGTAATTGCGACGCACTCCTCCCTGCGATTGATTTTTGGATTCCTTGCAGCGATCCAAAATGCCTCGAGCGTTTTGCGCGCAGGAATGTCAGCCCCGCGCGCTAAGATAATTACCGTGATTTCAAATAGCTCATCGCCATGTACGCGGACGCGGTGGTCTCCTAAAGGCGTGGAAGTTTTGGACTTATTAAGACCGCAGAGGTGCTCTTTTATTCTAAGACAGAGTGGTCCGCCCGTCTCACCAATGTACTCTTCCTTGCAAAGCTGACATGAAATGAGGTACACAACCCCAGAGATCACACAATCACCCTCTCTTCCGAAGGGGCAGACCAGGCATGAAGGAGTTGTACAAAGTCTGTCGTACAGACGGTCACGTGTCAGCTGTTTTTTGAGAGTAGCCGGTGGGATCTCGAGTAATCTGACCGAATCCTGCAGATCAGCCTTTCGGATGCATGCTCGAACTTCAGTGCTTAACTCGTCAGAGATGAAAGGCAGACAAAAAGGTATTTTCGTACTACCGTCATCGCGTTGATCACATGCATAGCGTCGTCCCTCTTCTCTGACCTTCCATATCGCCGGGGCGTATCCGTTAGCAATCGCTATAGATTTGGCCCTTTCAATGGAAACTGACTTTTCCTCGATACCTCATGAAACAGAAGCTGCTGTCCTGATCATACCAGCTACAATTGCCCTTTTCGTTCTCCTGGGGTGGGCCGAATTGCAATGAACGATTATATTTTTGCTAGTTGGCTTCCGATACCACTTTGTCCGGCACACTCCTCGAGAAATGTGAACTTCCACATTCAGAAAGGCTAGCCAATTGTCCTTCAGAGTTTATGGGAGAGGAGGAGCGGAGCCCCAGGGTCACCGTCATCGGCGACACAAATCTATCCAGTGACGCGCTCTCCGCATTGGATTTGGGTCCTAGCTTCGCCCCCAATCAGTCTCTTTGTCACGGCGTTTCGCGTAAAATTGTTGGCAGCCTCCAATCATTGCAGGATCGCCTGCGAGGACGTGCGAAAATCGGTGCGCGGATCAGTGGTCAGGGTGGTAATAGTATTCCAGCCGTCCCAGCCCCTCCATTTCCCTGCAATTTCCTCAGGCCGCAGGACCCTGATAGCGCGACAGACGCGAAATTCCGCATATTTCCCACCTCTTTGCTTGTGGTACTCAAGCGATTTATAGGCAAACGCAGCGGTTGTAATGTTAGCGTCGGGCAAAAGCGCGGCTTGCGGGAAATCAGGGATCTCACGGCATCTGGAGCAGTAAGAATCAGTGTCAGTGACAAAGGTGGAGAGGTTGTAGTACTGCCACAGTCTCTAGACAGGGAAATCACACGACTACATCTTCAAGATCGCTGCACGTTAGATCACTCTACCGCAGAGGAATACGCGAAGCAGTATCGCCGGCTATTTCGAAACTGGACCGAAGTCGCGAAGGCAGCCTATCTACCCGGACACATAGTCAGCAGGTTGAAATGTGAGCTTCCCACTTGTCCTGTACTGTGCGTACTCATTAAGACCCATAAACTGCCCCCAGGAAACGCAGGTTGCCAGGATCCAACGTGTTTTAAAGTTCGACCTATAATCAGCAACGTGGGTGGTCCAACAGATCGAATATCATGGTTTCTCAATCTGGTTCTTGTTCAGCTTCTCAAATTTGTTCCAGCACACTTGCCTAATACTCAGAGTTTCCTCGACAAGCTTCGCGAAGTCAGTATGGACGATAACTGCGTGATGGAATCGTTCGACGTGACCTCTCTGTACACCAATGTGCCTAAGGACAACGCCTTACAGGCTGTTTTCGAGATTCTCAGCGAGCAGCAGTCTAACGTCAATCTATACGGCCTCAACATCGGACAGGTCATGACACTGCTCAATGAGTGTTTGAAATGCAACATATTCAGGTGGAATGGAGAGTTTTACAAGTAGATAAGAGGACTCGCGATGGGACAAAGGTTAGCTCCGATTCTGGCAGTCTCTTTCATGTCGAAAGTAGAAAGTCCCATTTTGGATAGTATTCCATTACTGTACTGTCGCTATAAAGGTGACTGTTTTATCGTGTGCTCTACCCAAGATGAGATGGACCAATGTTTTGAAATTTTGAACCAGCAATCAGAGTATATCAAATTTACTCGAGAAACTCCGAAGGACAATTGGCTAGCCTTTCTGAATGTGGAAGTTCACATTTCTCGAGGAGTGTGCCGGACAAAGTGGTATCGAAAGCCGACTAGCAAAAATATAATCGTTCATTGCAGTTCGGCCCACCCCAGGAGAACGAAAAGGGCAATTGTAGCTGGTATGTTCAGGACAGCAGCTTCTGTTTCATCAGGTATCGAGGAAAAGTCAGTTTCCATTGAAAGGGCCAAATCTATAGCGATTGCTAACGGATACGCCACGGCGATATGGAAGGTCAGAGAAGAGGGACGACGCTATGCATGTGATCAACGCGATGACGGTAGTACGAAAATACCTTTTTGTCTGCCTTTCATCTCTGACGAGTTAAGCACTGAAGTTCGAGCATGCATCCGAAAGGCTGATCTGCAGGATTCGGTCAGATTAGTCGAGATCCCACCGGCTACTCTCAAAAAACAGCTGACACGTAACCGTCTGTACGACAGACTTTGTACAACTCCTTCATGCCTGGTCTGCCCCTTCGGAAGAGAGGGTGATTGCATGATCTCTGGGGTTGTGTACCTCATTTCATGTCAGCTTTGCAAGGAAGAGTACATTGGTGAGACGGGCAGACCACTCTGTCTTAGAATAAAAGAGCACTTCTGCGGTCTTAATAAGTCCAAAACTTCTACGCCTTTAGGAGACCACCGCGTCCGCGTACATGGCGATGCGCTATTTGAAATCACGGTAATTATCTTAGCGCGCGAGGCTGACATTCCTGCGCGCAAAACGCTCGAGGCATTTTGGATCGCTGCAAGGAATACAAAAATCAATCGCAGGGAGGAGTGCGTCGCAACTACCCAAGATTTGGCGCCTTACATGGACCTCTGCGGGCTATGTCACCTTAATCAGTCGCCCTAGGTGGTCCTTTAAGGCAGGTCGCTACCATATATAAGAGGACCCCGGGCGCGAGTCTCATCCCCTGCGTTTGTCTACATCTGAGGGTGACTCGTTGAGCTCGTCGGCTCACAGTCTAAGGTTGGTCTGTTTTTTTCCTTACCTCTTCGCTTCGTGGGTGGTCCGGCCTCCCACTGAAGGCGATTCTGTTGAATGAAATGGCGCTTGATCGAATAGTTTTTCAAAATGCTCTCGAATTTCCAGGCTCCGAAGAAGGCGAAGACGCCGAAACGTCAGCCGAATAAATCTGTATCATACTCGGTTTGAAGCTGCACATAACATTTGCCAATATCAAAGCTGTCCAGATCTTTTCTGATCTCGTCATCTAGTTAAGCATCGACAGGGTCTAGATGGTCGGCTGCTCTCCTGGCATCTCTAGTCCTGATCATCTGGAGAATTTCTCTGGTGACGTTTGGATAGAACGTATTAACGCGGCCAACAGGAATAGCCGCCTTCATGGCCCGGCGGGTTACATCAGACAGGTGGTACTCCTTTCGGTGCACGTTGCCGTTCCTCGTATAATCAGCCGTTAGGCGGAGCGTAACCTCACTGAACAGGCACCAGTCTGCTTGGCCTAAATTGAGATAAGAACGTTGTCGAACACCAGAATAAGGAGCAAGAGAATTTAAGAGATCGATGTGTCCAAAGACAGGAATATGATCACTAGACGTAGTTGAGGTAGACCATTAGCAGGTGATGGAAAGGTTGGAAGAGACAAGAGTTATGTCTGGATTAGAAGATCGGCCGTTGGTAGGGAGACGAGTGGGCTGATAATCGTTTGGTATGACCAGGTTGCACTCCTCCGTCCATTCTTCGACGTCATTTCCTCTAGCTTAAGAGCCAAGAGACGAGCAAAATGTATGAGCACTAAAATCGCCCGCAAATATAGACGAATATGAGAGGGAGCAGTCGTAAAGCTGTCTAAGTAGTGGAATAGGATCATAGGATGGGGGGGGGCATGAGGTGGTAGGGGGAATATATTTCATATTTATTACATGTGCCAAGACACATGTGAATTAACAGCAAATGAAAAAATTAACGACAGAAAAAACCACAAATTCAATCACTAAAACGAAACACTACTACCAAAGAAGCTATAATGAAATTGACTTCTGTTGAAGATACTGGCCGACAATATTTTTGAAACCAGAGTAGGTGGATGGAACTTCCCATTTCTTGCTCAAGCTCAGATAATCCAATCTCGCACGAATGGTGAAGAAATGCCGCCTAGTCTGGGAATGAGGCCTATGGAAGCTAAGTTTGTACCTTTGCCCTCTTGTATTTGAACGTATGAGGGTAAAAAACTCGGAAAGGTTCAATCCTACCGAACCATTCAACATTTTAAAAACCAAATATAAGTCATTTCTCCTTCTAACAGCAAGCGAGTCCAAATGCAACCTCTTATTCCTAATGTATCCCCTAGGAATTGTACTATACGGAAATCCCATTGCCCGTATGAAGACCTTCCTCGTGAAGCTACATTGAACCGCTTCTAGTTTTTGAACTAGCATTCGCTTATGCGGTGCATAAACATAGGTCCCATACTCCAACACAGACCGGACGTACATCTTATAAGCTTTGGTCAGTAGCTGCGGATCCTTAGGCCGTAAGGACTTGAATAATAAAAAGAGCCTCAGTTGCGCTTTAGCAGCAATGTGCCTACAATGTTCATCAAAAAGGAGTTTATTATCAACTATGAATCCAAGATCCTTAATTTTATCGACCGCCTCGATTGGTACATCATTGATTTTGTAAACGGCCTGGTTGTTGGAATGTCCCAGGTGCAATGCTTTTGTTTTCACAACCGAGAGGGGAAGGCCCTAAGCTAGGGACTAGCAATAAACTGCATCAATATCGCTCTGTAAGAGTGTGACTCCATCACCGCCTACTTCACGGTACACTTTAATGTCATCCGCAAAAACTTCACACCTAACACCACATCGTTCAACAATTTGAGGAATGTCATAAGCATAAATGTTAAACAGAATAGGAGATAAGACTCCCCCCTGTGGAACCCCACTTGGAGCACTTCTACAGCCGGAAAGGGAAGAATTAACACGAACCTGGAAGGTTCTATCTGTCAGAAAGGCTTTAATCCAGCTGACAATGCTTTTGTGGATGCCAAGCTGAATATAGATGTTTAAAAGAGAAAGGGGAGTTTAAAGGGGGAGATGGACCGGGAGGTACTCGAGAGTACCGTCCGTGGGAGTGTTAGGTATGAGGTGTGAGGGAAGAGTAGATAATACGAAAGTGGAAACTCCTCCGCCAAGATTTGACCTTGGAGCATGGTATGAAGTATAGCCTGGGATATTGGGATGAGGATTTGTAGGGCATGGAGAGAGCTTGGTTTCTTGAACCATAATCACGTCTGGATGGTAAGTACGTGCAAAGAGAGAAAGCTCAGAGAGCTTGGCACGAAGGCCGTTGAGATTTATATGTAACATCGGCGTGGATCCTGAAGAGACTTTGCGTTCCTCATTGAAGGTTGGCGCAAGCTCGGTGCACCTATATTATAGCATAGGGCACCGAGTTGTCGCCAACCTGCAACAGTGAACGCATAGTCTCTTCCGGATACATGCAGATGTTACAATGGAAAGGGGGCGATTGGAGTTTGAGGAATCAGAGGTGGTAGGTGAGGAGCACAAAACACATCGAAAAAAGTTATGATGCCTCACAGAGCTGAGACCCGAACAGGAGAGATGCACCCACCTTTGGCATCCGAAGCACTGGACGCTGGTGTGTCTCCAGTTAACATCCTTGCCGCACGTGGCGCATAGGTACTTCTGAGCGGGTCCAGGATTTCTTTCCACGCCGGCCCTTTGCAGGAGAATCCGAAGGAGAGCTGCGGCCGGCCAGCACCTCTCCCACGACAAAAACCCTCTCGTGGAGGGGATGAAGTCGGTTTGCACGGAGGTGATCTTCTTTCCTCCACACTGCCACGGCACGAACGTACGACATCTCAGCAACAGACTCCTTCAGGGTGCAAGAGCTTCGCCGTGAGATGGGAGCGACAGCAGCGACGTCGCGCGATGGAAATGGTCACGACCATTTATGTCGCTGCTGTACCTCCGTAGTTTCTTCGTATTGGTCGGTATTCTATTGCTACTATCTGCCCATCAACCCTCTGTAAAAACATCTATTTGCCTATTTTACTGTTTAAACAATCGAACTAACGGCGGCGAAGAGGTAAGAGACACAGAGACAGAAACATGATTCGGCGACACGTCATGGCCACGCCCGCATTCTGTGGTCTGGTGAGCGACGTGACGAATTTCGCATCGACGCCACGCTACTATGAAAGACCCTTAGGGCATCAACCCGCTTGACTCTGCTAACGAAGTTCAACTGCATCAGTTTGCTTATAGGCCATTCCTCTCTACACAGCCGTATTGGGTCGGTTAGCAAGTGATCAACGGCGTGGCTATATGAACGTATTCTCATCTCACTTTGCTGACCCCATTGTCATACATCAGCCGTATTCGCAGACCAAAAATAAGGTGATTTCCTCTGATATTTCTGTTTTGTTTTGGATAAGGACTCGAAGATCTTGCTTTAGACTGAGCCTTGGGGTCGATACATCCAAGGTGTACTCGCGGTAACTGAATGTGAAATGTGATTCGATCTAGTGATCCATTCATCGATACCAATTGGAAGTGGGCTGAGTAGTTCTGCTGCTTTGGAGCTTGCCACATACCATTTCGCCTCGCAGTTTTTATCAAGTATCGCCTGCTTTTCAGTCACACTCTTATAAATCAAGTAGATGAATTCACTTAAGGTCCACTGCCGGATGGGGTGAAAAGCGCGGAGTTGTGTCGTCTGGTGGAGCACGACTATGCCGGCATGCCCTGTGGAATCATGGATCAGTTCGTGATTGCCCTACCTGAGCACGGACACGCCCTGCGGATAGACTGCGGGTGAGAATGAATTCTGGAGTGATACGAATTTCAAAAAATTATGAAGTAATTGTCACGGGGGTGGGCGAACATTGCTCATTTTTGCGTCCTGCGTCGTGGTCGGTGAGCATCGCGCGAGACGAGATGCGCGGCGACATGATCTCTCCGCTTTTAGGTTAAATCAAATCAATTGACATGTCCTTTGGCATAATTTACATTCCTGTGTTCATTTCTTGTCACAAACGAAAGTCATTCATCGTTTTTCGTGTAGAGCGCTGAAGACTTTTCTAAACGGGGCGGGTTTAGTATTCGCCGCGCCCACGACACTCACCGGACAGGGACGTTTGCGCTTTTGGGCGAGCTATCCTCTGTTTCCGAGTTTGATTTATTTCCGTTTGACGCGTGCGTCTGTGTGCATACGTTGCGTCTCTTTCTCCCCACGATTTCTCGCTGTCTCTACCCTCGCTCCGCACAAGCGCGCGAGGGAACAGAGTAAATCATGCTCGGAACTAGACGATATGCCATAAAGCTCTTGTCATCAGTCAATTTTTTTTCGCAGATGCGTCAGACAATCGACGCTATTATAAAACCATGGAGACTTTTGAATATGTGCAAAAACGACTTGTATTGCTAGTATCTCTTGAGCCTCCATAGTAAATCTGCGTACTATCCGGTCTTGAGTTGTTGGTTCCAAGAAGCAACAGGACGGTGACCGTTTTCACGGTACCCATTTTACCTCGAGAAAAGCGTCACGTTTGCCGGAAAGATGAAATGTGTTCTCGTAATCGTGTTCGGCGCCTGAAATAACCCTCTAGACAAAATTTGAGTGAAAGCACATTTTTCGAACTCTGTTCAGACTTTCAGAGGAACTTTGTTTAGGTGTTTTCCCTTGTAACCATTGCATTGTTAGTTGACCTGTGTCAAGTAAAGGACTGAAAGCGTTAAAAATTTTCCAGGTTTGACCTTAAAGGCAGTATTCTTGATGATTTTCGTTCCCGAGTTTTTCACTCAAAACAATGCTACCAAGTGTTACCAAAATTGCGAAGAAACGGCGGGAAACGCACTCAATCGTCCTAGTTCAAAGATATTATTCTCTGGCCTGGACTAGTTGTCCGGTTGGATGAACATGTTCACGTTGGTTGTCACCGGTAAAAAAATTGGGC
Organism: Aplectana chamaeleonis; assembly: GCA_029168955.1. Classification (NCBI taxonomy): domain Eukaryota; kingdom Metazoa; phylum Nematoda; class Chromadorea; order Rhabditida; family Cosmocercidae; genus Aplectana; species Aplectana chamaeleonis. Next base: position 2,430,319 of record JAPDOI010000004.1, on the reverse strand, counting down.
CAATCGAAAATGGGAGAATATTTTAATGAAAACAGTATTAGTTAGGGCCCAAAGGAATGAACGAAGCAACACCATATGAAGAATTGCAAAAGACGGATCCACGAACGATTTCATTGTCTCGACAAACAGTTCACTGAGAGTAAATACGCGGGGTGAGAGTAAAGGATTTCGTGCCATTCTGGTGCGTTTTCTCCGTTTCTTCGTCATTGCAGTTCTACTCGGGGGGCCAAACAATCGATTTAGCTATTAATCTCAAAATCGAAGATTATCGTGAAGATTATCCCTTGTTGGTTGGCCCTGGACGGGGATCGATCTTGCAGAAATGTGTGGCGACAGCAACGCTTTTGGCACTGCTGCACACGCGCGCTCAAGAATTACCTCAAGATCCTCTGCATTCTGAAGGATTCATGTAAAAACGAGAAGATTAGGAGAATTTCACACTCTAATCACTTTTTGGAATTCCGCTGATGCTCATTGCTACATCATCTTGTGATGAAAGAAGACGAACGAATGGCCTCATTTGCTCTGTTTATTATGCAATTTATCGCTATTGCATCGAGGATTGTCGGCTTCTTTGCTTCTTCTTCTTCTTATCGGCCACAAAAGAGCTTCTCCTCATAGGTGTTAAAAGGCAGCCACATCGCACGGGTTCTTCCACATATCCATAACTGTTAGAGAAGTCGGCCTCACAGGACATGAAAATAAATGAAATGAATCGTGCCCTGGATTGTGGCAGTCGGGACATTCGTCAGGGATCGACGAGTCGATCTTATGGACGAAGGCCTTGAGGTATGAGGAGTGTCCACAACGTAGACCTGCCAGTATGACGCGTGTACGTCTGGGTAGGTCCATTTCGCTGCCATCGATCGGGGGGGGGCACGTCGCCAAGAATTGGATTTAGCGGAGCACTGGAAAGGTATTCTCTGACGAATCGGGTGTGCTCCATTTGCAGCAGTCTGACGCGATTGAGCTCCGACGTCGCCCAACGTTGAAGATCCAAGACAGAGACTGCAGCATGAAGTGGCGAGCGTATATGTCGGAAATGGGGACCAGATGACAGTAATGGGAAATTCGGGTGTGTGGAATTCCTTACAATGCCAACATGGAACTGTTGCGACTGGAGTTGGCAATGCTGCTTTACAGGAAGCAGCGAACATTCTTGATGTAGATGGGATACCGGTGTGGATCGAGGGCATCCAGTGATCACGCGTAGAGCAGTGTTCTGTGCACGCTGAAGTTTGCTCCAAGAGGTTTCCGACAGGTGTCTTGACCATATTGGGGCTCCATATTCCAGCACCGGCTGCACCATAGCCCTGTAAGTGGTTCGCAGGTTTTCCTCAGAGCTACCCCATGTAGTGCCTGCTAGCGAACGTAGGATCTTGTTACGTGTGCTGGCAGCAGCAGCTCGAATGCGTGTATTTTCATGAAAACGTAGTGACGGGTCCAGGAATACACCGAGTAGTCGAGGGTGTTCTGATAAGGGCAGCATATTTCCTTCCCAAAGAACCTTGGGATGCAGCTTGTGTTCGGCTGTCGCTGTAGTGCACAAAGTAACGCTGGACTTGGTTGGAGAGACCTTTAGCTGCTTCGATTCCAGGAACTTAGCCAGACTGACGAGGTATTTATTCATCTCAGCAGTGGCTCGATCGATGACAGGGTCAGTACAAATAATAGTGATGCCATCCGCATATAGACATAAGTGGATGTTTGGTGACGGCTTCGGCACATCAGACAAATACAATGAAAACAGGCTGGGGGATTAAACTCCTCCTTGTGGGACGCCCGCCTTCAGGGGCACAGACTTCGACAAGTGTCCATCAAACTTCACACGAATGGAACGATTCTTGACAAAGTTATCAGTCCATCTCTTGCACCAGTCAGGAATAGTAGAGTGCAGGATCGATTTGGACAGCAGCGGGATACTGACATTATCGAAGGCAGCGGTCAAATCAACTGCCACGACTATACTTCTACCAGCTGGAGGTTTCATGTTGAAGCCAGCAATTATGTGTTCTGTGATGGACGTGAGTGCCGTAATGGTAGAGTGGGCCTTCTTGAAGCCATGTTGATGCACGTTATGACGTAATGCTTCTTGGAGGTGCGGGTTGATGAATTTCTCCGCTAACCTAGCAATAGGGGACAAAAGGGAGATGGGTCGATGCGAAGTTGCTTGATCTTCTGGTTTGCCAGGCTTGAGGATCGGCAGAACAATTGCTTGCTTCCATCTAGCGGGAATGACACCTGTGCTGAATGACGAGTAGACTAGGTCACAAAGTAATTCAAGGAACTCTTCCGGCAAGTGCTGGAGATGGACGGCTGACACACCGTCGGGTCCCTCGGCTCGCGAGTTCTTCATGGACTTGATGAGGGAAGACATCTCAGAGGCAGTTATGGCAGGTACATCTTGTCGGCTGAGCTTCCTTAAAGACCGGAGAGTGAGCCTGCTGGAGTGATCACGGCGGGACGTAGCTGAAGCAAAGTGTTTTCCAAGTCGACATGCAGCCTTAAATCCGGACTCGAATTTCTCCGAAGGGAACTCGAGCATGTTGCGCTCCGCTGCCAATTCGTTCCCAGACAACCGCTTAAGAATGCTCCAGGTCTTCTTTGCATCAGTGGAGAAATTCAAGGATTCAGTGAACTCCATCCATCGCATCCGCTTGTGATCATTCAGCATTCTGGTGATCTCATCAGACAGTCGTTGAATGCTGGGATCTTCAGGATCAGCTCGGCGCTTCTCGTCCCGTAATTCGATCAGCTCCAGGACATCTTTGGGAAGGATAGGGTGAAACGTTCTAACGCGCCCTGTAGGAATTGCAGTTCTGGAGGCGTTGCATATGGCATCAACAATGAACTTGTCCTTCTCATGAACGGAGCCGGTAAGCGGATAGTAGGCTACCCGACTGAGTAACACCTCCTTAAACATGATCCAGTTAGCCTTACAATAGTTGGTGTAGAATTTGCTACGCGAGCCTACGAAAGGTGCCAGGTGACTATTGAGCGACAAATCCAATGAAGCACATATGGGTACATGATCGCTGGCCTTAGCTATAGCCGTGGACCAGTTACAGGAAACAGCAAGAGAAGAGGATACAAAAGTGACATGAGGTGAGGACGGCCTGCCCGTGGACGGAAGGCGAGTGGGAGCGTCCTCATTAATGACAACAAGGTCACAATCCTCAGCAGAAAACTCAAGTAGTTCCCCTCTGTCATCGGGATCTAGAGAGGAGAACCAGGATGTGGAGTGAGCATTAAAATCGCCAGCCATGACAACAGAAGACGATGGGAGGGCAGAGTGCACAGAATGTAAAAATAAGGTGGGGTCAAACGAACTGGGACATGAGGAGACAGGGGGAATATAAATATTAACAATATCTATAGGGCAACTTTGCAGTACAACATGAACACCAATACTTTCTACAACATTATCATTAGTGAGAGCAATAAGATGAGACGGTATAGAAGATTTTACAAACGTAGAAACGCCTCCACCATGAGATGTGCGAGGAAGGTGGTACGACGTATAACCGGGGAGGCGGGCTAGGGAAGATGTTGGGCTAAGTTTTGTCTCCTGAAGGAGAAGACATCTGGATGAGAGTGTTCAATGTACAATGTAAGTTCAGCAAGTTCGGTACGCAGGCCATTGATATTGAGTTAAAAAATGTCTAGACTATTAAGAGGAACACTAGGGGGAGAGTTAGAGCAAGAAGTACAACAATAAGCAACAGTGTAGTCGTTATAGCTGGTTAACCCCGAACATTTGAGGTGTACCCAGCCGAGGCAACCACCGCACTGGACGCTTGCATGTTGAGCCGATAATCCACAGTGACAGCAGGGATATCGTGGAGTCTTGCTGGGTGGCACTGGGTTCCTCTCAATGCCGGCTCGTAGCAGTAGTATGCGGAGGAGTGCCAGCCATTTGCACTCCCATACAGAAAAAAACTCCTCGTGGAGTTGTTGATGCCCGTTTGATGAGTCTACATGATCTTGGTAGTCGACTCCACAGATCCACCACGCGTAGGTTGAGCATCTCGGATCCGGCTTCTTTGCTGTCAGCTGCTAAATATAGTATAGACTGTAAAGACACGAAATTCTTATGGTTCCTACGCGTGCTGCTGCGGAGCGGAAGTTAGAGACATCGAGAGAGCGAAGGGCAGGCGGAGGCTACAGGATTACGCGCGCCGCACGCGCCATGCATGATAAGAATTTAGATTATTTACAGAGGACATACGATCACGCTAATTGTGCTAAGAGATGCAGGAAGTCACGATCACGCTAATTGTGCTAAGAGATGCAGGAAGGAACTTCCCCAGGAGCGTAATTTGGTCAAAATTTTAGCAGCTTTCTCAGGCCCCCAGGAGCGTGACTTGGTCCGTTTTTTTTTGTTGTTGTAAAATCTCAAGAAGTGGAACAATTTATGTATATTGGAAGTTATAATAGTGTTATTTAAAAAAACTTTCAACCAGTACATTTAACCATTCAGAATGGTCCACTTCGTCTCGCGACGGAACTCACCCCCTCCCCCCCCCCCCTCCCGCGGCTAAGGCCCCCCTGTTAGCTTCATGCCCCGCGCTCAACTCTACGTACCCTTGGCTAAATCTAACTATGATGGAGTGCAATCTATCCTTCTTGACGACTCCTTCCCATAACAAAAAGTGCTTGGCGATTGTTCACTAGGGGCTTCGACTTTCCTTCCATTCAACCGTATCGAAGTTCTAAGCGCAGTGCTTATGTAAACATATACTACATGGGACGTGTGTTTTTTCAGTTTCCTCACGTACCAGTTGATACCGATGAGCATATCACATGATGCCTTATTCCTCCTAGTGAATAGTGGAGTACACCATACACATGCTGGTGGAGAATATGCAAAACGAAAACGAGCGGTGGATGAAGCCTTAAAAGTGTGAGTCCTTGGTTATTTAATTTTCTTACTCTTGTCTTGGAAAAAATCGCGTAAATTTTGAGAATCACGGAGGAGTGTTTTCCCTCATCTTATCTCACTAGGGGCCTCGTATGGTGTTTTCCCGGATCAGAAAGCTGATGAATATTTTCTGGTCAATTCTGGCACGCTCTCATCGAATCTGAACTCGGATTTTGCTGCGGACACCTCTGAACAAAGTTTTAAGCGTTTGAAGCTTTGTGAAAAGGGAAGGGCCAATTTTACCCATCAGACTTTTTTCCAAACTTTGCACAGACTGGTAGCGTTTTGGACTTGCACGGATTTTCGGTGGGCGTTTATTCATACCAATTAGAGGGCTCTAAAAGCGTTTGAAAAAACATTCTAGATTTGACTGAAACTTCTCTAAGGGAGGTTATTTGGGACGCTGATCCTGAATCTGGGGTTTATCTGGCGATTTTCCGAAGTTTTCGACTTGATTTGTTCAAAACTTCCCGTAGGGAAAATTTGATGGCGATTCACGAATTTTGACGATTTCCGGAGTGCTACTATAGATATGGCTCAAATTGTTGCTCTGCGGGTTATTTGCAATGCTAAATACGAATCTGCAATACGTTTATCGAATTTTGATAGATTAAGATAGGTTACGGTGGGTATACGGTAGCTTGGCCGAAGTATCAGATTTCTCAGTGGGTGTTACTTGGAACGCCGAACACGAATTTGACGTCCATTTTTCGATTTTTGAAATATTAAGATAGGTAAAGCCGTTCAAAAGGCCGTATGCCTACCGTAACCTACAGTAACCATAAGTCTAGCGATAAACAGACCCCAGATTCGCGTTCAGCGCCCTGAATGACCCCCCAGTTAGAAGTTTTGACCCGAATCCGAATTTTTTCCAATCATCCTAAAAATTGGCTGATGGGGAAAATTTGTCCTTACTTTTTAACGAAGACTCAAAAATGCTTAAAACTTTTTCAGTGGTGTCAACCCCCTAGCTAAATCATCAGCGAAATCCAAAATATCGTAATATTACGGTAAAGGAACGAACTACTGTGCTTCTTTGGGCCAAATTCCGGTCAGCAATCGCGTCTGGACACGCCTTGCGGCCGCACGCGCTCGAGTCGGTAGAGTTTCCAGCGCCAAAGCCGACTCGATGTGGATTTTTTTATACAGTTTTCTCCCATTTTTTTTAGTTTCCAGTTTCCAAAACCCACCGAGAGTCAACAGATCGGCGGCTGCGGCGCTGTAAACTCTTCCGTATCGGGAGCGTGCGGCCGCAAAGCGTGTCGAGACGCAATCGCGAACCGGAATTTGGCCCCGAGAAGCACAGTATTAACTAACGTAATCTTTCTTGAAATTTAAAACGAAACTCGTTCTTGCTAAGCGGACCCATCAACCTTCCGAAAAGAAGGAAGGTGACTTTCAAAAAGCTTGATTTTTCAAAACGAAATTAATTCAGGAAGTCGTGAGGGATTGAAAGAGAAAAAAAAGAGGTGCGGTGATAAAGTATTAACTTTCCAAACTTAGAAACAAAAAGACCTAAAACTCAAAATTTTTATTGTTTTTTTTTCAAAGATTTTCATCTCCCTTCTTGGAGAAAAAGTTCACATTGGCTGTACCACGGCTCTTGGCGGCGCGTATTAGAATGCGTTTCACTACTGCTCAACTAGCGATTTGTTCAAGGACCTGATTAAGGGGTAATCCACTTTCGCCATTGGGGTAGTGTGACTTCATTGTAGGGGACATCAATGTGATCAATTAGGACACTTGAAAGATTCATTAAAAGTTTAGTTCTAAAGATAAGCTCCCGTTGCCTCGTTCCCCAGAGGTGCCGGATTCGGGGCCAAATAGAGTCCTACCGCTGAAAGACGCGGCAGCATGCAATGGAGGAGTATCGATCCTGCGACGCCGCACGATCGATTCTCCCCCATTGCATGCTGCCGCGCCTTTCAGCGGCGGAACTCTATTCGGCCCCTTCGACGCAATGTCTCAACGGGATATGGGTTTCTACGAATTTTGCTCGGCTGGCTCAAAGGGATTCCCAGACATTAAGGTATCTTTCATAGTTCTCATCGCCAGCGCGGAATGGGCAGTGGACTATGAAACTTTTGACCGCGCGGGACGCGCGTGTCGTCCGTCCAGCACCGTCATAGGGGCGCCGTCCAAACCGCAATGGCGGTTTCATCATTTGAATCACTGCTCTCTTCTCAGTTCAAGTTCACTCTGACATAAATAGTTCTGGGATTATCCTACGCTACCATATTGAGAAATGCAAGCCAGGAATGGTTGTGCATTTAACTGTTGAGGCCAAAATTTAACCGTACCGTCATGGCGGTGCCGCCAGAGGTTTCGTAGTTGCTCCCCGCACGTGAAAAGTGTCATAGTCCAGCGCCCGTCCCGCGGGGTTCGCGCTCACGATGACGACTATAAATGATGTCTAAGGCATTATTTTTTTATAGGATTGAAGACGATTTCAGATGTTAATCTAGAAAATTTCAAATTTCGGGGTGGTCTTCCGTTGTGGCATTTCTCCACCTCCGAGAAAAGTGTGAGGTAGGGATCGAACTACCCATGTAACTCTGCCCAAAATTGATGTAGCGTTCTCAAATACGGAAAGTTCTTCAATATTGTATTCACACATCGGTGGATAACTAAAAAAAACCTCATTTAAAAAATAATGATCGTGAGCATTCTCCACATCCTGTCTGAGCAGATGCGACATACCAGGTTTTTCAATAAGTTTTGTCGTTCGATAAGAAAAACACAAGTTTATGGTTCAAAATACACTTAATTATTCAGTATAATCTCCCTGAACATGAATACACTTGCTCCAACGATCCTCCAATCTGTGGATCCCATCCATGAAGTGAGAATTGGAAGGTCTGCAAAAGGCGCTTCAGCAGACGTATGACCTCTTCATTTGATGAAAAACGCTTGCCACATTTTTTAGTTCTGGAAACAAATGGAAGTCGTTGGAGGCCAAATCTAGTGAATACGGTGGATGCTCCAACAATTCGAAAAAAGAGCTTCAATTCATGGATATTAGCCATTGTCAAAATGTTCTTGTGACACGTTGCATTGTCGTGATGAAAAAGGAATTTTTCTTCTGCAAACCATGTCTTTTTTCACGAATTTTTTCTTCAACTGGTCCAAAAGGTGGCAATAACATTGAGAATCATTTTACCAGTTTGCAAGTAATGCACAATTAAAATTCCTTTCGCATCTCAAAAAACTGATGCCATAACCTTCTTGGCCGATTTCCGGACACGAACTCGTTTCGAAGCCGAACAACCAGTGTCGCGGACGGGGGGAGCCCGGCCTGTCTTAACGACCAGTTGGGGATTGCCGGGTCTCCTCGTCGCGGACTACATCGGTGGTGTTGTGTGTCTTCCGGCTAACAATTGCCCTCCGGTACAATCCCCTTTCGGGGAAGGTACCTTCTATGCGGGGATCACCTGACAGGCTGCCGTGTGAATACTGGGACAAACACCTGCCCGCGTATTAGCGCATTACGTAACACAGCACACGAATATAAATTATAACCCTTTTATCCTTATGACACTAAACCCTAAGGTATCCACTGGGTTCGCCTTTACAAACACTTAAGGTTCCCTTTGACTCATATCCACAGCGCGTATTACGATAGCGAAGTATACCACGGCGTAATATCTTCTTCTTCTTTGCAGCCACTGAGAGGGGTTTCGTCACAAGTTGAGAAACTGGGCGACCAGCACTGCATTCGTCCACAAGTCTATTGTAGTGAGCGTTGTTGGCTTCTTCGGACAATCAAATAGGTGTTTAGTGTCGTGGCCTTGGTTTCCACAGTCCGGGCACACGTCAGGCTGGCTATTGTCGATCCTGTGCAGGTAAGACATAAGCAATGGAGAATGTCCGCAGCGCAGCGAAGCGAGGATACACCTGGCGCGCCTACCGGGCTCGGACTCGGTATCACATACCCTGGGCGGCACATCACTGAGAATAGGGTTGACGGCCGCTTTGGCGAGATGATCCTCCACAAACTGGGTGTGCTCCGCGCGTAAGAGACGAAGCCGTTCTTGATTCGAGTCGGTCCATCTCTGTACATTCACTTTGTTCGGAGCATCGGCAAACGGCACTCTGATCGATCTCTCTCTCACGGGATTTAATAGTCTTCTCGACGGATGATTAGGTTGCTTAAGGACATTAATAAACATCTGCTGAGCCTGGAGCTGACAATGCTCTTTCACTGGCAAGATACGGGCCTCGGCGTGAAGGTGCTCAATCGGTGAGCTTTTTGCACATCCAGTGGCTATTCGTAGTGCAGCATTCTGAATTCGCTGCATCTTAGTCCAGGAACTGTCCGACACGATGTGCTGCCAGACAGGTGCAGCATACTCCAATGCAGGCTGCAGAATAGCTCGATATGTCATCAAGATTGTCTCTCTGCTGCCACCCCAGGACGTTCCTCCTAGAGCTCTCAACACATTAAGCTTTGCCTTGATAATTGCCTGCTTCTGTTCAGCATTTTTGTGAAACTTCAGCGATGGGTCCAAAACGAGGCCCAGCAGTTTAGGAAATTGCGCTGTAGGCAAGAGGTCACCATCCCACCTGACAACAGGTTGGGCGCTGTGTTCCTTTGGGTCAGATGTGAATACCGAAACAGAAGACTTCGCCGCGGAAACTGTGAGCATCATACTATCGAGGAAGTTTTTAAGCTCGACGAGATAGTCGCTGATCTTGTTTGCGGCTACCTGTATGTCACGATTACGGCACATGATGGTGATATCGTCGGCATACGCAACAATTTTTATATCTTCAGGAGGCTCAGGTAGGTCTTCAATATGCAGGCTGAAGAGGGCAGGTGACAAAACTCCACCCTGCGGCACACCGGCTGCTATAGGTATACTATCAGAGACGTGATTCTGGAATAGCACTTTGGCCCGACGACCTTTCGTAAACGCTGCTATCCAACGCTTCTGCCACGGTTGCAGCGAGGACTTAAATAGTTTCTCGGACAAAAGTCCTAGGTTAACAGAATCAAATGCTTTGGTTAGATCAAGGGCAACGGCCACTGTTCTAAGAGGCTTTCTGAAATTGAACCCATCGACCGCATAGCTGACAATCTCCAGAAGGGCAGTGGTGGTGGAGTGAAGCTTTCTAAACCCATGTTGATGTTGCTGTGCCTCATTTTGCTCTGCCATGTCCCTTACGATTAGCTTTTCGGCTACTTTCACAATCGGTGATAACATGCTAATAGGGCGATAGCCCTTACGGCGTAATATATAAGCGGAGTACGTGGTAGCGTATTATCGCACCTCTTCCACTAGTCAACCGCACATCCCTACCACACTAGAAGCCGATGTGGCTCCACCAACCTCCAGGCCGCTCGACCAAAGTCGAGCCGGCGCCCGAATGCCGGCTTCCTCAACAGCAAAGGCTGCTGGAGGACGGAGTCACTGGTTCTGGGGTCTCCCGGGAGGCCATCACTGCCGAAACAGCGCAGTACCATCGGGTACTGTAGGCCAACGCCATCCGTCGTCGGGCAGACCACTGAACCGAGGACAGCCGCCTTATATAGGCAGCGCGGAGAAAGGGGGCGGGGCGCCGCGGCTGGCGAGGGCATGCCCCGTCTCCCAGCGGATTGCGTAGTGGAAACAGCCCGGGGCCTCACGGTCCGCCCCCAGCCACCGTCGCATCCGCGACAACCAGGTTCACACCACTCTTTAGCCTCTTGTTTTGTTTATACAAGGTGCTGAGTTGATCGCAAAACGCTTGGCTCCGGGCTAGATTGAACCAGCATATTCCCTTTCCGGGGGAGCGCCTTATCGCACTGCACCACCGAAGCCCCAGCGCCGCTCTGACTCAACTGCTCGGTAAATGTCAATCACCGAAGTAATCCTTTCACCCGCACTGCGACGTTGAACTGCAGTTACGGCAAAAAAACATCCAAAAAATCGTGCAAGCCTCTTGTTTTGATTCAGGATCGTGGTTATAGACCAAAGTCTCATCCATAGTGATGAGTCGACGCACAAAACCTACTTTATCCTTTTTAAAACGCTCCAAGTGTTGTGAGAAAGTCGCATTCCAATGTGTTTTTGTTCCATTGTATTTTTGTATTTGTATTTGTTTATTACAGGTCACGCCTGCATAGTTAAGTTACATAGAAAAACAAGAGAAAACATTGAATATAAAAAGAAAGGAAACAGATATATTACCAATATGAATTGAAACAGGCTCAGTCATCCTCAGTCATCAAGTACTGATCCAATCTACGTTTGAAAGCGGGAAGAGTTGTAGGGAGGTTGCCCCTCTTGAGTAACTTTTCAAACTCACTTCCTGCTCTATTAACAAAGAAGTGGTGCCTCAAACTTTTCCTGGCTCTGTTGCGGACAAGTTTGAAGCTGCTGCCTCTTGTGGTAGACGCCCTGAGCTGGAGGAAACCGTTTGGCTTGAGTCCAACATGCCCACACAAGATCTTATAAACCATCAGAAGATCAAACTGTTGTTTTTTTGATCAATCAAATTGTTAGCGAATGCGGTACCCATGTGCACACAGCTTTCTAAAACCCGAAATTTCACTCAAAGTATAGCTCAGATTGCCTAATGAGATGTGTAGAGCCTCTACTAAATCTCTCTCAGTCAATCGACGATCTTTCAAAACCATATCCTGTATTTTGGCTATGATTTCTGGTGTTGATGCGCTTTTTGGACGTCCTTCCCGTGAATCGTCTTCACGGCTTGTACGACCACCTTTAAATTCAGCAACCCATCTTTCTACTGTTCTAATTGTAATTGAACAATCATTATACTTTTTTAACATTCGTTCGTGAATTTCTTTTGGTGCTACACCTTTCAGAAATAAGAATTTTATCACTGCACGATATTCAATTTTTTCCATTGCTGTGACACGGCGACTTTAAATGGCTTGTAAACAAAGAATGAATTGACAGATTGAAATGAAACGTCACATATGGATGGCATGGATCCTGAAGAGACTTTGCGTTCCCCATTGGAGGTTGGCGCAAACTCGGTGCACCTACGTTATAGCATATGGCACCGAGTTTGCGCCAACCTTCGCCAGTGAACGCGAAGTCTCTTCCGCATACACGCCGACGTTACGTTTATATGAAGAGTGTACCAACAAAACAAAAAAATTTTGGGCTAGTAGCAATGCCCTCTCTTATCGAACGACAAAGCTTATTGAACAACCTGGTAAATGTATAAAAGTTGGCTCTTGTTCGAAAGAAAAATGATTTCAAAAATTTTATTCCGGTTTTCAACTACCTCTGAAATTTTTGATCTTGGTCCAAATTTTTCACGACCTCCTACCTCCGTTGTGCCGAGACGCAGCCCGGCTTGACCTTTTACCTTTTTCCGGAGTACGTTCTGCTGGACACCTGGACTTCGCTATTTCAGGCGCGGCTTGCTGGTACAAGCCAGGTGAAAGCGTTAGATGCGAATAGGAAAGTTTGCCGGATGGGAGATAATGATGTCTCTTTGTAGATATCCAGAAGGCCTCTTTCAAAGTTTAATCGCCTCGCAACGCGACGGGATGATAACCATGAGAATCGATTGAGATCGCGTCGCACGCCGATCTGTATCCAAAACGTGCCATCGCGGCGATTAGCAATGGAAATGTAAAATAGACCTGAGGGTTATAAGATGAAATCTTTGAGTCTTGCTGTCGACAATTCAAGACTGTCTAGCTATTCATTGTTGATTACTTTTATTTTAGACTTGAAGTCGCAACATGGCGCGATGTTACTCATGAGTTAATAAAGGAGAAGTTATCGCTTATGGACAGTGCTACAATCGACTGTGCTTGTCATGTGGTAAGTCTACGGTCTCGTATGAATCAGGAAAATCCGAACTTTAGTTGATTCCCAGTTTAGGTCGACGAAATAGAGCGAACTGTAAAGGCTAGTGAAGCGTTGCTAGACAACGACATCACCCATTTTGGGCGTTTTATGTGCGAGAGTCATCACTCACTTAGGTAAATGATTTTATGTTTACATTTTTCATCATCAAGCCTACCCACATTTAGAGATAAATATCGTGTGTCATGTCCAGAAATGGATGAATTAGTTGAAATGGCTCTGCGCTGCGAAGGAGTGTTTGGTTCGAGAATGACAGGTGGAGGATTTGGTGGCTGTACTGTAACGCTGGTTCGAAAGGATAATGTCGAAGACGTGAAGAATTTCATAAAGGTAACTTGTGAAGGATTTTTTGATCAAAATCAGCAAGTCGGTAAGAATATTGCGCCAGTATGTTTTAGTGTGATATTTATATCACGCAGATTCGATCGCCACGAAAAGTGCGTGCTCCAGCGCAGAATTTGTTCGTCTCTAGAGGAGCTCCAGGACGAAATGTTCTAGAGAGTATCTGAAGAGTTAAGGTTCTTGACATCTCATGTGGGATGCTGATTCTTCTTCTTTCTTTGAAAAATTTCAAGAGCAGGAATGCTTTATTCAAAAAAAAAACAAGACATTACCAGGGAATTAGGTCACGGACGAGGGTTTTCTTGACGGGCTCCCCAAAAGTTCGAAGCAGTGTATACTCCCATTCAAAATGGGCCACTTTGTCTCTCAGCGGAGCTCAGACCGCCCTGTGGAGCTCTACACCCCGCGCCAAGCCCTAGTCTCTTATGACCGGACACTGTCAGCTGTACTGCGCCTCTGTCGAAGTTGGACGAAAACTGCCTGATCTTGCCGCCCCCAGAAAAAAAATCCGTTTCCTCTTCTTATCGGCCACAGTAGAGCTTCTTCTCTTAGGCGTACGGCTACATCACACGGCTTGTTCCACATGTCCAGAGCTGTCAGAGAAGTTGGTCTTGCCGAAAAAGAAATGAATGAAGTGAATCATGTCCTGTGTTATGACAGTCAGGTCATTCGTCAGGGACCGACGGATCGATCTTATGGACAAAGGCCCTAAGGTACGAGGGATGACCACAACGAAGACCCGTTAGAATCACTCGGGAGCGTCTGGGCAGATCCATTTCGCTATCATCGACCGTGGGCGGCACACCACTGAGTATGGAGTTTGGAGGGGCACAGGAGAGGTATTCAGTGATGAATCTGGTGTGCTTCATTTGCATCAGTCTCTTCCGATTGAGCTCCGAAGTAGCCCATCTTTCTTCATCTTCTTATTTGCAGCCACATTGAGAGTTTTGTCATAGGTTGAGAAACTGGGCGACCAGTAACGGATAAGTCCATTACGGTCAGCGTGGTGGGTCTCGCCGGACATTTGAAAAGGTGTGCAGTATCATTGCCGCGGCAGCCGCAGTCCGGGCAAACATCAGATTTGCTGCTGTCAATCTTGCTGATGTAGGACATGAGCATTGTCGAGTGACCGTAGCGCAGCGATGCCAGGGTGCACCTGGCCCTTCTTCCGAATTGAGCCTCGGATGTGCAGACTTGGGGTGGCACTACCCCCAATATGGGATTAATGGTCGCCTTTTCCAGATGGCACTGTACGAACGGAGTATGCTCCTCGCGCAATAGACGGAGTCGTTCTTGCTGTGAGTCGTACCATCCTTGCAGATTGCTTTTGCTGGGAGCATCGGCGAATGGCTTTCTGATGTCTCTCTCTCTCTCTCTCTCTGACGGGGTTTAGCCTTCTCCAAGAGGGGTGGTTTGGTTGTCTGACAATGTTGATGAAAAATTGTTGGGCCTGGAGCTGACAGTACTCCCTTACTGGTAATAAGCGGGTCTCAGCATGCTACTGATCGACTGGGGAACTTCTTGCACATCCTGTGGCGATTTGAAGAACTGCATTCTGTACGCGTTGCATCTTAGTCCAAGAAGATTCCGAAACTAGATGCTGCCCAACTTGTGCGGCGTATTCTTCTTCTTCTTCTTCTTCTTTGCAGCCACGTCGAGGGTTTTGTCATAGGTTGAGGAACTGGGCGACCGACCAGTAACGGATTCGTCCATAGGTCCATTGTGGTCACCGTGGTTGGTCTCTCCGGACAATTAAACAAATCGTGGCTGTGGCATCCACAGTCCGGGCAAGCGTCCGATTTGCTGCTGTCAATCTTGCTGACGTAGGACATGAGCATTGTCGAGTGACCGCAGCGCAGCGATGCCAGGGTGCATCTGGTCCTCCTGCCGAGTTGAGACTCGGATGTGCAGACCCGGGGCGGCACCACTCCTAGGATGGGATTTACCGCGGCATTTTCCAGATGACACCGCACGAACTGTGTGTGCTACTCACGCAACAGACGGAGTCGTTCTTGCTGATTGACTTTGCCTGGAGCATCGGCGAATGGCTCTATGATGTCTCTCTCCCTGACGGGGTTCAGCACTCTCCATGAGGGGTGCTTGGGTTGCTTTATGATTTTGAGGAAAAATTGCTGGGCCTGGAGCTGACAGTGCTCCTTTACTGGTAATAATCGTGTCTCCGCATGCAAGTGCTCGACTGGGGAACTTCTTGCGCATCCGGTAGCCATACGAAGTGCGGCATTCTGTACACGCTGCATCTTGGTCTAGGAGGTTTCTGATACCAAGTGCTGCCACACCGGTGCAGCGTACTCCAGAGCGGGCTGAAGTATGGCCTTGTATGTCCTGATAATAGTTTCCTTGCTACTGCCCCATGATGTACCGCCCAAGGCTCTGAGCACATTAAGCTTCGCTTTGACGACGGCCTGCTTCTGCTCGGTGTTCTTGTGAAACTTGAGCGATGGATCGAGCACTAAACCGAGCAGTTTGGGAAGGCGAGCAGCAGCTGATCGATCTCCGTCCCACTCGACATGCTTGTGGGCGCTGTGTTCTGATGGATCCGTTGTGAGTACGGATACCGACGATTTGGATGCAGAGATCTTTAGCATTTCACGGTCGAAAAAGCATTTCAGTGTGACCAGGTACTCATTGATCTTAGAGGCGGTCACATTTGTATCCCGATCCCGACACATTATTGTCATATCATCGGCATAGGCGACCACCTTGATATCCTGGGGAGGGGCGGGCATGTCTTCTTCTTCTTCTTCTGCAGCCTCAAAGTGGTTTTTGTCATAGGTTGAGGAACTGGGCGGCCTTCACAGGATTCGTCCAAATGTCCATTGTGGTTAAGGAGGTAGGTCTCTTCGGGCACATGAACAAGTGCGCCGTGTTGTGTCCGGGAGCACCACAGTCCGGGCATGCGTCTGGTCGGCTGCTGTCGATCTTGTTGACGTAAGACATGAGCAGAATAGAGTGACCACAGCGCAGCGAGGCAAGAGCACATCTGGCTCGTCTGCGGAGTTGAGACTCGGAATCGCAAACTCGAGGCGGCACTGTTCTCAAGATAGGGTTCACAGCCGCCTTCGCTAGATATCCTCGAACAAACTGGGTGTGCTCCTCACGCAGAAGGCGAAGCCTTTCCATGTTGGAGTCGGCCCATCTCTGTACATCAACTTTACGAGGAGCATAGGCGAACGGCGTCCTAATCGACCTCTCTCTTATGGGCTTCATGACTCTCTTGTCGGATGATTCGGCTGTCTCAGAACATTATTATACATCTGCTGTGCCTGGAGTTCACAATGCTCCTTGACCGGCAATATGCAGGCCTCCGCGTGAAGATGTTCTATTGGGGAGCGCCTTGCACAACCGATAGCAATTCTAAGCGCAGCATTCTGTACACGCTGCAGCTTACTCCAGGAGCTGTCAGACACCAGGTGCTGCCACACTGGTGCCGCATATTCCAGAGCCGGCTGAAGTATTGCTCTGTAGGTTCTCAATATAGTCTCTCGGCTGCTTCCCCATGATGTTCCTCCGAGAACTCTCAAGATATTGAGCCTAGCCCTGACGACTGTTTGCTTCTGTTCCGCGTTTTTGAGGAACTTCAGTGACGGATCCAGAGTAAGGCCAAGCAGCTTGGGGAATTCGGCTGCTGGCAATCGGTCACCATCCCATTTGACATCTGGGTGGGCATTGTGTTCCTTGGTGCTTGTTGTGAACACTTATAGAAGATTTTGCAGCAGAGACTATGAGCATCATATTATCAAGGAAGGGTTTCAACTCGACGAGATAGGCGCTGATCTTGTTAGCGGCTACCTGCAGGTCATGGTCCTGGCACATGATAGTGATGTCGTCGGCATACGTAACAATCTTTACATCATTGGGAGGCTCGGGAATGTCCTCAAGATACAGGCTTAATAGGGCAGGGGACAACACTCCGCCTTGCGGAACACCGTTTGCTATCGGAATGCTATCGGATACGCGATTCTGGAACAGAACCTTAGCCCAGCGACCTTTCGTGAACGCTGCAATCCATCGCTTCTGCAATGATGGTAGCGACGACTTGAGCAGTTTCTCGAATAGCAGTCCAAAATTAACAGAGTCAAACGCTTTGCTCAGGTCAAGTGCGACGGCCACCGTTCTCACGGGCTTTTTCATGTTGAACCCATCGACCGCAAAGCTCACGATCTCCAGTAGAGCAGTAGTATTAGAGTGAAGTTTCCTGAACCCATGCTGATGCTGCTGTCGCTCATTTTGATCAGCCAGGTCCGTCACGATCAACTTTTCAGCTAATTTGGAGACGAGCGATAACAGGCTACTTGATCGAAAGCCTTTTGCCGTGCTTTGGGACTTGCCTGGCTTTGGCAACGGTATCACATTGGCTGTCATCCAAGCTTGGGGTAGAATGCAGGTCCGGAAAGAAGTGTTAATGATATCTGCAAGCATCGATAAGTTCCATGGGAAGCTTCTTCAGGATGACTGGGGATATACCGTCAGGTCCGATAGCCTTTGAATTCCGCATTTCTTTGATAGCCTTCTCTACTTGAGTGAGAGTAAAGGCTTTAGAAGCGTTCATGAGCGGCAACCGGCTCAGCTCTCTAACCGTGACTCTGTTTTGCACGCCTCGCTTGGTACGTGTGTTGAAAAAATTCTTGCCGAATGCGTAAGCAGTCGCTTTCCCTAATTTGAAGACGTTTACCTCGAACTCAATAGCGGATTCATCGAGGGAGCGGACTTGCCGGAAATTTTCCTCAACACTTTCCACGTCGTAGTTCCGTCCGCCTTGAAATTCAGCTTTTGAGTGAACTTCTCCCAGCATTCCCTCTTGTTCTTATCCAGATCCTGCTTGATCTCATTATCCAGCTCAGCAATCTCCGGGTCTAGATGGTCTGCGGCTCTCTTCTCATCTCTGGTTCTTATCTTCTGCAGTATTCCCCTGCTGACATTTGGAAAAAAGGTCTTGACACGACCCTCAGGAATTGCTGCTTTCATGGCCTTGGGGATGGCACTTGTTAGATGGCGCTCTTTCTAATGAACATCACCATTCCATGGGTAGTCGACCACATGGCGGAGTGCAACATCTCTGAACAGGGTCCAGTCTGCTAGGCCTAAATTAGGATAAATACGACGGCGAAAACCAGAGTAAGGGGCAAGATAGTCAGAGAGATCAGTATAGACAAAGACGGGAATGTGATCACTGGAGAGAGTTGTGGATGTGGACCACGTGCAAGCATTAGAAGGATTGGATGACACAAGAGAGATATCTGGGCTAGAAGGTCGGTCCTTGGCAGGGAGACGAGTGGGCTGGTCATCATTGAGGATAACCAGGTCACACTCCTCAGCCCATTCTTCGACATCTTCCCCTCTGGCGTCAGAATCAAGAGCGGAACAGAACGTGTGAGCATTGAAGTCACCCGTAAAGACAGCTGAAGGGGAGAGTGAGCAGTCGTACAACTGCTTAAGGAGGGGAATAGGATTATAAGAGGGGGACAAGATGATATAGGAGAAATATAGATGTTAAATAGAGATAAAGGGGTTTTGAGGGGGAGGTGGACAGGAATGTACTCGAGAGTACCGTCCTTAGGAGTATTAGGGATAATATGAGAAGGTAAGGCAGATTGCACGAAAGTAGACACTCCGCACACAAGAGCCGTCCTTGGCATGTGATAGGCGGTGTAGCCCGGATTGTTAGGTTGGGGATAAGTGGTAGATGGAGAGAGCTTGGTTTCTTGAACCATGATAACATCCGGGTGATGAGAACGTGCGAATAGAGAGAGTTGAGATAACTTATTGCGAAGGCCGTTGAGATTAATGTGAACAATGCAGAGGGGGCGGCTGGTGATTGAGGAATCAGAGTTGCTGGGGGCAGAGCATAGAACACAACGAAAGGATGAGTCATGATGCCTCACAGAACTGAGGCCCGAACAGGAGAAGTGCACCCACCTTTGGCATCCAAAGCACTGGACACTTTTTTTATGCCAGGTAACATCCTCGCAGCAGGTGGGACATGGATACTTCTGTGCTGGACCTGATTTCCTCTCGACGCCGGCCCTTTGTAATAAAATCCTCAGGAGAGCTGCGGCCGACCAGCACCTCTCCCATGACAAAAACCCTCTTCTCGGAGGGGTTGACGTCGGTTTGCACGGAGGCGGTCTTTTTCCTCCACACTGCCACGGCACGAACGTACGACATCTCGGCAGCGGCATGTCTTCGAGGTACAGACTGAAGAGGGCAGGCGATATAACGCCGCCCTACGGGACTCCAGCTGCAATAGGAATACTATTCGAAACGTGGTTCTGGAACATAACTCTAGCTTGTCTTCCCTTAGTGAATGCCGCTATCCAGCGTTTTTGCCACTGCGGTATTGAAGAATCCAGTAGGTTGCTTGACAAGACTCCAAGGTTCACTGTGTCGAAAGCCTCAGTGAGATCTAAGGCGACAGCTACAGTTCTCTGTGACATATTGGCGTTGAACCCATCATTGGCAAAGCTAGTAAATTCCAGCAAAGCTGTCGTGGTGGAATGCAGCTTTCTGAATCCATGCTGAATCACTTGCTTCTCATTGTGCTCCGCCAAGTCCTTTACAATCATTTTTTCGGCTACCTTTGCGAACGTGGACAGCTAGCTAATGGGTCTGTATCCCTTGACTGAAGCCTGAGATCTCCCCGGCTTGGGCAGCAGCACAACGTTAGCTGTCTTCCGGTTCTGTGGAATGGTGCACGATCTGAACGAGGTGTTTATCAAATCAGTGAGAAGTGGAAGGATTTCATTCGGTATCTTCTTCAAGACAGCAGGACATATCCCATTAGGACCAATAGCTTTAGAGTTCCGCATATTCTTTATAACCTTCTCAGCTTGCGTCGAAGTGAACGCTTCGGCCAGGCTAATAAGCGGGAGGCGGCACAGCTTTCGTACAATCACTCTATTTTGCGGACCATGCTTTGCACTGGTGATGAAAAACTTCTCCCGAGCGCATAAGCGGCTTCTTTTCCTGATTTGAATACATTGTTGTCGAATTCGATTGTGGAGACGGTAGCAGGCGAGCTCTTGCCCGGGAGCTTCCGTTAAACCTTCCATGAAGCTGCACTGTCCGTCTCGAGATCCAACTGCCCGGTGAACTTTTTTTTCATCGTGAACAAGGCATTATGCCTACCGTAACCTACAGTAACCCTAAGTCTGGCGACAAATCCCAGATTCGGGTTCAGCGCCCTAAATAACCCCCAGCTGAGAGTTTTGAGTCGAATCCGAAAAATTCTTTATGAACACTCCAAAAAGTCCCTGAAATTCCAAAAACCTCTTTGTGAAGCAATGAAAATGCCATATTTTTGGAATCCCCTCAGCCACTCAGGGAATTTTAAGCACGGGTCATCTATGTATTGCCTCAGACCTACAGCAACGAAAACGTGGTTTTCCAAATCGCCGCAGGGTGGGTAAAGCAGTTTAAGTTCAAAGGACGGAAAACTCCATGAGGCGTGAAATCACGATCGAGCAACTAAGCAACGGCCGCGGTTCCGCGCAGGAGTGATGGTTTAATATCTATTTGTGCAAGCTTTTACGATTCAGGACAATTACAAGAGCGGGATTCCGACGTTCTACGAGATTGAGCCGGTGTCTCATGCCTGTGCTGTGCCACTGGATTTTCTTTCAAAACTGTGATTAGACATACATGAACTAATATGTAGGGTGTTGCCTTTGTATAACCAAATGCTTCAAGCTGGTGCCAGTACCGTGTTCACAGGTAATTCAAAGTTTTTATAGGTAACGATGTGTAGCATCGTAGATGCTTGAAAAAATTCTATGTTAAGAGATCTATGATAGATTGTATCCGCTTGGAGTGATACTTTTGTAGTTTGTATAATGCTCATCTTAAAAAGGGAGGATAATTTGGCGGAAGGGCTCATGAAAAACAAGGCTTCAACATATTTTGAGGTGCTTCTTGATCCTGAAATCGAATGCAATGTAGAGGTTAGCAATGAGCTTTCCGAAGGACAAAGAGTTGCTAACCACATCAAGATTTGCCATAAAATCCGGGAGTCCCAGCTGTGCTTGGCCTATAGCGCTCGAGTTCTGATTATGACGATCCTAAGGAGAAGCAAATCTCGTCAGTGATAGCTTTTCCGACCGTAGTTTCCTCCCTTCTTAGGATAGTCTTTTCTAAAGTACAAAGTCTGTTATTCTGTGTGCATTCTTCAGAAGTGTTTAGAAACAATATTTATCACATCAGATTCAGGGTCAGGCAGAACGCAGGGATAAAACAGATTCATAGATCGGCAGGAAAACTGACAAGTTGCATGTATAGAGACAAAGTTGGTAGATAACACGTCAGGTGAGACCACGTATGCACGAAAAACCTTGAAAACGAAAAGCTGATTTTTTGGGTTTCAAAACCAAAAAAAAAATCGAGGAAACTAAAGATCTGGCAGTGACTTGCACAATCACATTTTTTACCGAAAAAAACGGTGCGACCTTCTCAGAATGTTCTAGTGATCGCAGAATTATGCATTCTTGGAGCGATGCCCTCAGACCAATATCAGCCACGACTTCATCATGCGATGGGAGTCTAGCCTTGTTACAGGAAATCGCAGTGATGATTACTGATGGAATTTCTTCCGCGGGACACATTGCGGAACTCGCATCCTGAACATGCTCCTCAAATGTGCGGGACGATTCTCTGTTTATTCGTAGCTGGAACTTCACGTGTTCTTGATCAAATCTGTGGGCTCGGAAGTTTAGTTTAGTTTAGTTTTATTACGACCACATGAGGCAATCGTCAAAAAAAAGCCATACATAACTATGCAACTACCAGAAAACTTGTAACAGACGCCAAGTATGTTAAGAAATTCTATGAGAAAATGAGAAAATGTGCAGTCGATAACAAGAAAAACTAGGATAACTCGTAGCAGTGAAGAAGTTTTACATCATACGCTTGAATTGGGCATAAGTCATGTTAGTAGCTGGAGTATTTTTCGTGGCTTTGAGGAAGGCGCTGCCCTCTCTGAATGTAAACGATTTTGCGCGAATTGTGGTTTTCGGTCTAGACAACGTGATCCTAAAATAGCTCTCTCTAGTACTGGTTGTCGTGGTTTGGAAAAAGTTTTTTGGGCGGAGGGCAGCTGATGGGTACAAAAGCTTGTAGATCATACATAAGTCAAATACTCGACGCCGGGATTCAAGTGAAGGCAGCCCCAGGTACTTGATCTAATAGCAGCCTTAGGAATACGGGAATACAAGAAACCACCAATTCTCACCATTAGTTTCCGCGTAAAGTTGTTTTGAACTTTTTCAATGGCGTGGATATGTTTTTCTTTGAACGGACAAAACGCTTGTGCTAGATTCCACTATAGACCTTACATATGTTTTGTAAGCACGCAAGAGCACCGGTTTACTTCTAATTGAAAGACCTTTAAAAATGTGATAAGTACGCAGTAGGGCTTGCTTACACTTGGCTACTATCTGGCCCGTGAAATCAGGGCTGTCCTATGTAAATCCGAGATCTTTTACTTCTGAAACAGCTACTCCGTCAATCATATATGTTTGGCTTGGCCTGGCTGATCGCGAACCTAATTTCATACAAACCGTCTTGTGAGGGGAAAGAGGTAATTGCCACTTACATATTAGCCCAGGCCACCATGATATTTATAGCTTCCTGCACTATCCTTGTGTCCCTAGGTTCAGACAAAACCCTGTAAACTTTTATATCATCAGCATACATCTTACAAACGAGGTGATAATCAGGGGTGTGCGGAAATTTTTTAAAAATTTTCAGAAAACAGAAAATTGAGTTTGTCAGAAAACGAAATCAGAAAACAGAAAGGCCAAAACGACCAGAAAACAGAAAATTTTCAGAAAACAAACTCATTGCATTTTAACTTTTTTCCAAGAGGAAAGAGAGTGTAATTCTGAACGTCTTTGCTATACCTGTAATACAGTATCTACGAGACTACACAAATTACTAGTAAGACATTGATAGTAGCGATGGCACGTCAATGACAGGTAGATCATCATTGAAGGCACTCACTCTGAGAGTTTTAGGCGAGAAATAGCCCACCAGGCTTCACAGCGGTTCTTGATGTGCTATTTCTCGAATATTTCTTGATTGTTTCTCGATTATTAGTCGGCTAAGATCATGTCGTTCACGACATAGCCTAGAAGTAGCCGAGCAATACCCGAGAAATAACCAGACGTGACAGGCACACCAACATGCGACGCGGCCTTTCCCGGGTCGCAGAGCAGCCACCTTGGCGTTCTGCAGTTGGGCGGGGCCTTCTGGTGCTAGGCTGGGTCCAAGAACCGCAAACTTGGGTAGTTGAACCGACCGCGGTGTTGACATCCAAATCATGCATCAGGAATGCGTCGTGTACAGTTCAACTCCGCATTGCCGTTCAGTCCGCAAAGTGCACCCCGATTGCGGAAGCGTGCTGCGGCGCGGTTGCGAGTATCCTCAGACAGGGATGTAGGGGTTTTTCCCCGTGCGGTTTTTGCCTTTGGTGCCCAGGTGATCTCTCATCTCTGTCTGAGGATACTCGCAACCGCGCCGCAGCACGCTTTGGCAATCAGCGCGCACTTTGCGGACTGATCAGCAATGCGGAGTGGAACTGTACATCTCCTGAAGAGCATTATATGGCGTCCACTTAGCGGCGAACATTTTTGGCGGTCTTTTCTAGGCTATTACGCGGCAACAGCTACTTCTCGACCATTTTCCGGCTATCCCGCAGAAAGCAGGCGCTATTGATCTGGTGAATTTCTCAGAGAACGCCAGTATGTTAGCACAGTAGAGGTTGCATCCCTCGTTGTCAGCAGCTAACAGCAGCAGTTGTTATTGATATCGAGGGGTTCAACCCAGCAAGTGTTGGAATCATATACCGCTGTCAACAGCACTTGCTGCTGACAGCGAAAATTTGCACTCGATCATTGCCCTGGGATGCAACCCCTAATGTGCCGAAAAAGTGAGTAGGTAAGCAGGGTTAGCGATAAAATCAGTTGCTGACTTCCCTTTATGAGAATGCAGGTTTCACCATCACAAAAGTGAGAAAATGGAAGGTTACAGGAGAAACGCGCAAAAACAGCTTAGAACAGGTAATTGGTGGGTGGGCGCACGCCCCAACTAACACGACTCATATAATTACTGATTTTTTTCGTTTAGCAACCTATTCATGCTTTGCGGAAGCGGCAAATGCCGCGCAATATCAGTAAAAAAATGAGAAACGAGATGTTTGATACCGTTACCGAGCATCTGATTTCTCATTTTTCTATTGCTAATCCGCGGCATTTGCCGCTTCGCAAAAATATAAAATAGGGTGTAACAGTCAGGCGGAAGACGGCCAAACAAACATACATAGAAATTTGATTAATTGTGGGCAAGGTGACAACCAGCAATGTTTTGTTCCTGAGCGTTTTCCCTCTAAGTTTTCACCTAGTTTCACTTTTGTGATGATCATGTCTACCTTCTCATGAGGATACCATAACAACCGTTCCTTATGGTGAACCCTACCTTTAGCAGCAATCGCACAGTTAAACACAAATAAGAGCGAAACCACATAAACGACTAAACAAGCCGCACTGTTCAACAGACCTGGTTTTCCTTGATTTTTTGCTGATTTTTTTCTGAGTTTCGCAAATTTTTCGGAAAACAGAAATCAGAAAACAGAAAGGCCAAAACGGCCAGAAAACAGAAATCAGAAAACAAAACAGAAATTTCCGCACACCCCTGGTGGGAATGCCGGCCGTGAAGATGTTAAAAAGCACTGGAGATAAAACCCCTCCTTGTGGTACACCACTTCTGACATTAGCGATATTTGAGAAGAATTGTCCTACCCTGACTTGAAATTTACGCTGGGCAAGGTAGTTCTCAATCCACTTTATGAGGATTGGATGAACCTCTAAACTCTTCAGTCTAGTCAAAAGTTTTGAATGCGATACTCGATCAAAAGCTTTTGCGAAATCAAAATAAATGATATCACAAGAGCGCCGATTATCAAGTACCGAAGTCCAGTCGTCCAAATATTCGTTTAGACTTGTTTCCACTGAGCGGCCAGGCACGTAACCATGCAGACTACTAGAAATTACGTTATTGGCTATTAAATGACAAAGAATATGCTCTTTGAGAACATTTTCTCAAAAAGTCTACAAAATATTGACGTAATACTAACGGGCCGGTAATTTTCAGGATCAGAAGCAGGTTGTTTTTTTTAATATAGGGGTGACAATAGAATGTTTCCAACGAGATGGAACTTGACTGTACATCAAAGATTGATTAAAAATGTAAACAAGAGGACCACTAATGGGGACAGCTACTTTTTGAATAAAAAAGAAGGGAATCAAATCAGAAGTAATCGATGAGGAGCTTGGCCATTTAATGAGGAGATTGTGAACTTTCTCGCCGTTGAACTAGGGAAATTGAGTCATGGGCTCAGCAATATTTGAGAAGGCCTCAGGTATGACTCCATCATCATTCTCAAACGTGCTGGCGAAATGTCCAGCTAACATATTGGCCTTGTCAAAAGCCGACGACGCAATAGTTCCACTCTTTTGCAAACAGCCTTTATGCCCCCTATCCTGGATTTTGGTATTCAAGTATTTATAAAAACTCTGCGGACTACCTCTTTCAATAATTTTCTTCTCAACGGATTCATTATACTTTTCAGGTACTTCAAAAAAAATTGTGAAAAGCAGTTATATTCTGACCAGCAATTAGTGCGCATCGCTTCATAAAACAGACAATCACGATGGGTCAGCATGTTTTACAGATACTTTGGAAGATGAGTATAACTGCCCGAGGAAACCAATTTCCAAGGAGCGAAACGGTCAATGGCCTCTCTGAGAACCCCAAGAAAAACTTCATATTTTTCTTCAACAGTGCTCACTGATTCAAGCAAATCAACACAATGAACTTGGGCCAGACTTGCACAAATAAGAGAATAATCATATGCTGAAAATACTCGAAGATACACAGGTGTGGCCTGAGCTTCAAAACAACAAATTTGGAAAGAAATGCTACTGTGATCACTGCCACCCACAGGAGGAAGGATACTTAGATCATCTATTAGCGTTTTACTACTCGAAAAAAACCAGATCAAGTAAATTCTCGCCTGTAGTAGGACCCTGCGCCAATTGTACAATATCATGACTAACAACCAACTCTTCGATCGGAGACATTTGTTACGTCATGGACGTATGCTCACTATTAAAATGTATGTTTGGCATGTTAAAATCCCCGACTATGACGGTGTCAAGTTCGCAGGCAGCCAAGTCACTTAAAACTTTGGCTAGCTGTTCGGTTTTAGACGATATGCAATTAGGCGACCTATACACAACAACAAGCCTGAAACTGGTACCCTCATAGAAAATATTAACACCGAGTATTTCGTATGCGTTTTCAGAAGCTTCAGAAAGTACTATGGATAATGAAAGCCTACGATGAGCAAGGATCATGACGCCGCCTCCCACCTTTTCTGGTCTATCGCAACGTTTTACATCGTATTCTGTTGTAATATCCCCTAACAAAGAAGACAGAGAATTATTGATTTGAGCCAAGTCGCACAAAAAGCATAGTTGTCATAATTTCGATTAAGAACAAGGCTAACATAATCCGAGTTTTTTGAAATCGACCGCACATTGGAATAAAAGCATTTCAGACGACCAAACTTATACCGAGGAGGAACAGTCAGTTTTCCTGACTAAAAGAACCAGTAGCAGAAGTCGGAGCCATATCTGTGGGGCTGGCACAGGCACGCACGCCCAATGGGCCAGTATCCGTAAGCTGCGTGACAGTCCTAACCCCAGGTGATGATGGACCACGACGTATACGAGCAGCATCCTTCCTACGCTGTGGCTCTTTCCTGCTGAGAGATTCCCGGAGGAATATCCCACTGTTAGAGAAATAGCGTAGGCGAGGAGAACGGCTAACAGCCATGCGTTGAAAAACAGATGCGGGCAATACTACTTTTAACAATCTATCTTCGCCCGGAATGGGCTTACCTAAACGATAGACTGGAACGGGATTACAATCAATATTGAGAAAGTCAAGTACGATACAAATGTTATGGAAATCATGAGATACATGGGCTTTACTGCTCGGAGCTCTTAGCTCAGAAATGCCACTTACTACAATAGAGCGAGCTCTTTCGATCGTCTCGTATGAGCAATCGATATTGACACAGGGCGATGAATTTGCGGAAGCAGAAATCGGAGGCGGAGGCATTGAAGTATCAGTAGAAGTCACAACGGAAACTTTATTTCGAAAATCATCAAGCTCACGTTTGAGAGAAAGGTTCTCCTGACGTACAGACATCAGCTCGTTTGTAATGACGGTTATCACCTTCTTGATGATCTCAGGCACTCCTTTCGACTTATTGACTTTCCGCAATTCTCCTTGTAGTTCTTCAGAAAGCAGCAATTCGGGACCATCACAAGCTTCGGTGGATACGTTCGTCTCAACATCATTCCTTTCGGTAGCGACGGATGTAGACATAATCGAGCCAGTATGCGACATATCGACCAGCATAGATCAACAGAACGAGGCACAGCAATCAATGACGATTAGACTTGGGAGGCGAAATCACCTTCGTCGTGAATATTGAACGACGGTGACAGCAATACAAGACCAATCGGTATCGGACAGACGAGTGGAAGGGAATTACGGAGAGGGTACGATTAGCAAAACAAGAAGGCTAATCGTAAGGTGGGACGATGTAGACGAGGTGATGGCTGATAGGGAGGCTGTCGTGTATCGACCGCTCACGAGGCGCGCTCACGGTACGAGTGAAGTCGCCTCCTACTCGGTGAAGGAAAAATCAGAGCAGTATGTGTTTGTATTCAACGTGATTAAACGACTACTTTCTGGTCCTCCTAATAGAATCTTCCTTGCTTAAACAGGTGCCATCGCTAACCACGAAGAAAAATTCCAATGTTGTTCCCCTTCAAACCCCTGCTGTTAGTCGTAGCCCAGCTGCGTCTTGGAAATTGCTGATATCTAGAAAACAAAAACAGGAAAGATAAGCGTCCGCCCAATAGAGGAACGTTGTTTTTCCACGTCAGAGTGGTCTGATGTAACTATGGGCTCTTATTCCAAGCGCAGCTGATACCCCGAAAATCAGAGCGATTAGGCTGATTTACAGTCGGCACGGATCACACTAATACTTTGAGTGGAAGAAGACATCTAAAGTCCGTCCGCCCATGCGGTCGGCGTGAGTACCGAGCGACCGTTGCAAAGGCACTTTTCAGACCTGTTAATCAATTAGCATGATTCTAGGTCGCATACTGAATTATGTCCCAGTCTGCAGTCATAGACAGGCTCGTCCAAGAAATACCTCCTTGTCAGCCCTCCGACACGCACTCCGACCGCGTGGGCGGATAGTCTCATTTGAACAGACATTAGTAACGCAGAGGACACCCTCAGATTTTTTTCCGGATCTACATCTTATTGTGAAATAGACTTTTATACAAAACCTGTCAATTGCGAGATCACAACTTTTCGAAAGCAGTGAGATACGAGAGAAGCCACTCCGACACGCCTCTTTTGACCGACAAAGATGCCCTTTTGCCACATCCCTAGGGTGAGCTTTCGAGATCAGTGAAGGCCCTGTGCTCCATAGATCTCAATTAGTATGTGCGCTTCTTTTTTTCAGTTTCTCACAGCACTCACATTCAATCGCTGGGAATGGCTAAAAATACGGAACAGGGCTGTGCGGAAGTGTTCCGATTCCGTTTCCGCATTTCCGGCCCCTCTTGGGCTGTTTCGTTCCGTTTCCGGGATTCTGGGCTCGGAAACAGAACAAAATAAAACTACAAGGCTATTGGTGACGCCGTCCCGGCGCCCATACCTCAGGCCCCTATGTGCTCATCACTGTGTCAGTATAACCCTGATCGCTAGGGTCTAGGCTCCTGTTCCTTTCGAACCGGCACCTAGCGGTTTCCCACTGATACACGTCAGGACAATACCATCGTGGACTTGCCTTGGTGGCAGGGCCAGCCACAGGGGTGGTCCTGGTTTCCTGGTTCTCCTGAACAACGACCTCCCCCCCCTGAAAAGGACATTTTTTTCGGCCAAAAAACGACCCTCTAGGGAAGGTGAAAAAATTGGTAGACGTTACTGATTCGTTTCATTTTGGTTTTTTTTTCATTTTTTTGGCGTTTCACCATTCTTAATGGGATGAGTAACGTTCCGTGCGCTGCCGATATTGAAAAACTTCAGAAAGATGGGAAGCTGAAAAGCTCTTCAGGATTCGAAAAAATCTCCGTCCTCCGTTTGGCCCCGGTGGTCTGGTGGAGATTTCGGACCACCGCACCTTTGACCGGCCATAACTCGGCTTGGAATCGATTTTATGAGCTCATCCTCGGAACCTCGGAACGGATCTTCTAACATCTCTCTACAGTTCCCATTCTTGCACTGGGTCATGAACACAGACGACCCGTTTTCGATTTTTTGACCGATTTTTCCCATGTCCGGTGGGGGGTAGGTGAAGTTCGTTTTTTGAAAAAAAAAATATTTTTTTCATCTGGGGTAAGTGAAGTACAGTTTTTGAAGAAGATTATTTTTTCCTCTTTCTAGGAATGGTTTTTGGAACATTTCCAGTAGATTGACACCCTCGCTTCGGATACTTTTTTTGATACAGACATTCGGCCATTTCCGGACTTGTTTCATTTTGGATGTTTTTTTTTCAATTTTCGGGGCTTCACCATTCCAAAGGGGGATGAATAGTGCTCCACGCACTGCCGATATTGGAAAATTTCAGCCAGATGGGGATCTGAAAAACACTTCAGAAATCGGAAAATCTTCGCTCTCCTTTTTTTGCCCTGGGTGTGTAGTGGAGCTTTCGGACCATTGTCTGGCCACCGCACCTTGACCGGCCATAACTCGGCTGGAATTTTGCTAGAAAAGCACGGAGCAATGCCTATTCTAAATGTTGTAGAAGCCAGCTTCAACAACTTTTGGCCACTTTCCATTATCAATGAAACTTTTCAGTTTTTGCAACAGAACATCCTTTTCCGTGTGCTCGCGAGACACATAGAGTTCGCGCAATCATTTTAGTCTGATGAATGGATGGGGCTGCGACGGTAGATCATCCCGCGCAAATCGAAACCCCATTCTCCAGTGAGGTCGCCTACCCCGCACGACCAGCCGCCTGGTCCATGCATCAGACTAAAATGAAAAGGAAAACCATACTGTGCTTATCTCGGTCAAATTCCGGTCCGCAATTGCGTCTCGGCACGCTTTGCGGCCGCACGCGCTC